>CM051458.1:77086084-77450541 GCA_028274465.1 Plantago ovata
AATCTCGTAGTATTTATTTCCAACTTTTATTGTTAAGTGTTTACAAACCAAATCAACTATTCCATAATATTTCGTTGATTGAATTAAGTAAAAGTAAAAATTAGGGACAACTTGGTTAAATCCTTAGAGACCGACACTCGAGTTAGCTTGCCATTGTAAGAAAAAATGGTTATGTTCACCCCTAGGGTCGTGCAGCGGAATTTGAAAATTTTCTTAACAAGCATGCTAATTGATTATCTATGCTACGTATATTAAATCACATCAGAGTTTAACAAACATACCTGAGAATCTGCAGCCCCTATTCGACATCGAATTCGCAAGTATTCCCCCGGTCGATTTCTATTCCCTTTTACAGAAAGGTAGTTTGACATGTCTGGAGTATTCTCCAACTGATTTCACCCCAATAGGATATATAACGAAGCGGGAATTGATTTTACAAAATCGTTGCGCAGTGTAGAGAATCTGCACTCGGGAATTCTTTCTGCAAGACAAAAGTTGAATAAAAAAAATAAAAATTGAGATTCCTCAACCTTGGTATCCACGTATGGACTGGTTGCTTGTTGGAGAATGCTAGGATATTCTCGGAATCGTTCCTCCCGGTACAAAGGATGGTGGCGACGATGGCGGTTTGGGAGGAGGGAGAGAGCTCTTCTTTTCTGTCTAACAGAGAATAAAATGATTAGTAATCAAGTATGAATGCCCTCTATTGGAATACTTTAGAAGCCAATAGAATTATGAAATAAATAAGAACTTCAATTCTTATTGCACAAGTAAATCTATGTCTAGATTCATCCTAATCTTCAATTAGAAAAAACTTGTTCCTCAAGTTTTATTAGGCTTGACTCCTTCTCCAAACACATGCACACGCCACAAGGCTGGTAGGAGGAAGGTGGTCCCACCTTTGGGCCCACATGTAATTTGGGATATTTAAATTAAATTTAAATCTTGCCCAAGTGCATATATTAATCCAATTAATATATCCTTTCAATTAACCCATAATTGCATTCTCAAAATGCAATTAATATATTAATACATAATTAATATATATAATTAATATTTACAAAATATTAATTATGCCACAATCAATTATAATCAAACATGTTAATTATAATTCTTCCTATAGTACTTTTGACAAGCCGGTCAACCGAATAGTGTGACCCGTAGGGCCTCAATGTATTAAGCTAGACAAGATGACTAGGCATCGTGGAATTCCCAGACGATTCTACTTGCAATATTAATACATGAGGACGTTTTAGAGGAACCTCAAAGCTACCTTTCGTTGGGAAGCTTGTTGCACTCAATGCGACGATGATAAGGTCCTTTCATCTGACTTACTCGAATGCATCTAAGACCAATGAAGTGTCTATCCTAATACTGCACTCATGGCGTCTTCAGTGAGTTGTTTGGTTACCGAGATATAGTTAGGACATCCTAAATGTATCCATGCGTTGGCCAATGAATTTACCAATACAACTATGAACGACTTGAGTAGTACTCTCCAATACTGCACATGAGAGATGAATCCACTTCAGAGACCAACTATCACCAACCCTATGCATATTGCCAAGTTCCCAGTTGGACCATATCTACACGTATTTCAGGGTGCAAGCGTTGGTTACATCCAAAGAACAGGGCCCATGATATGTGATAATAAAGACTGGAGAGTCTAAGAACGAATGACATCACTTCCACAACTCCGGTTCCCATAGACACCTCGGTATAGAGTATACATCGATGGGAGCTCCGGTGGGTTCTTCCGTTGTTCGGATTTCCTCATTGAACAACCATGCACAGTTATGAGAACATTATGGACTCACCCCAGCGATCCGTTCAGTGGGATCAACCACACTCTCTCCAACGAGTATAACTTCCAAACGCATGCTAGTCTCAATCACGTCATTCAGACTCCCATCCAAGATGACCTTTGACTAGGGAGAGTTCGGGATATATGACGTTTCACATAGCTCCCACTTACTATGTGATAATACATATATCCAGTGGGGACATGTTTATATATCGATACAAACAAAGCAGATAAAGATATGACATGTTGTTGCCTATTGTAATATATATACGTAAGTAAACATAAACATGAATATGATTGTTATGTAGCAGTATATATTGTCCTTAATGCGGTTGTCTCTAGGACATATTACTAACAACCATTACTATGAGTTTCCATGTGATTATAGTTAGCTTGGCATTAATATACATAGTATTTGGTGAGTGCTGAACGATCATTCGTCACACTGAGCGCACAAGTTTCGTCTGTTGTCCTTCGGTCATCAGGATTTGTGGTTCTGGTCGATCCGAATTTTGTCCTGAGCATTCTTCAGAGTGGGAAAGGGCTGGGTGAGTTGGGTCTTGGGATACTTCATCATCTTCTGCATCTGCGTCTTCTTTGTGAGTGGTATTCTCGGGGGCTTTCTCTTGGCTAACTTGGGTTTCTTCTTGCTCTTTCTTGGAGACCTTAGATTTCTTCTTTCGTTTTGCCGTAGCTTCTTGTCACGTTCCCACATACGGTGCCAAGATGATGAGGTTAGAACCTGTTCAAGGGCCTAAGGCCATCTCTCACTCCATAGAAGCGTATGGGACGAGTATTTGAGAGTGTAATGAGACGTGAGCACCTGCAAGAGGGGAAGATAAGGGGAGGGGGGATGCAGGATCGATCTACCTCGGTTAGATTGATTTCAATAGTTAATGTGTGGAGAGGCATGATCATTTTTGCAGCATAACAATCAGAGAATAGAATAATATGTGTGTATGAGCATAATAAATGAGGATATATAGAGAGTATACAATGCGGGTCCCTCTTCTGCCATAGGTGTCTCCTTTAAACCGGACAATAGGGTGTGCGGTTAGTACTAGGTATTTTTCCTTGGTATCTCCATCATTCGTGGGGATAGGGTGGATTGGATGTTTCGACCATAGGGACCCATTTTGACCCGGAACGACTCCTAAGGACGATACTTCGATAGTCATACTGTTCGATTATGATGATAAGTCTTCGAGTGTTTAGTGGAGTTCCTTTCCGGGGTCATAGCTGGGGGTCGAACTCCTAATGTGGTGCCACTTATTCCCTTATCACTTAGAATACAAAGTTAATAGAAACATTGTTTGTATAAATACTTCATATGCCCCACTCTAATTTACCCTTTTTGACCTTTTCATGTCTAAGAGGTTTCAATTTTGACTACAATTTTTTTTTTAAAAACTATAATGATAAAATAGTTACCTAATTTATAGTATAAAAATGGTCTATATTTTCATGATGTACCCTTGTTAAATATTATATCATTATAGTTTAAATAATTTATAGTAAAGAAAAACAATGTTGATTGGAAAAAGTTAAAAGGGATAATTAATTAAGAGTATTCATGAAAGTTTCCCTTTAAAAATGTATTTAAATTCGTTTTCAATTCACTCCCTATAATATTTTTATCACTTATTTAATTAAATAATACTTTTAAGATCCACGAGCAATTCTCATCTATGCTCACCTCCATGTCACATCACTTTTTACATGATACTTATAATATTTCGTTAAATATTGATCGTAAGTACTCCTTTATAATTATTTAGGCCTAGGATGTCATATATTTTATAGTGTAGTGATAAAAAACGACACATAGAAGGTATATGTGGTGCCACATAAATAAGAGCTCAATTGTTGTGGTCCCAGTTATTTACGGACCAATTGTTTTTCATCATTTTTTGAAGTTTAGTCTCAAATTTGAGATAGAGGTTCATTTTACAATTCCTAGAGCTAGTGCTCTAAAACACTATGGTTCCACCTTAAATTTAACATTTTATTTTGAACACTATGTTTTGAAATCAATTCCAGATCATACTAAAGAGAAAAATAATTAGAGCAATTATTTCTAAAAATATGAACACTATGTTTTGAATTTAATTTGAGAATAAATAAAATAAAATGTTAAAATTAAGTCAGACGGAGAAAAAGTAATTGCACTAAAAATCCTCGATCTTAGCATGTGTCTTGCTCTTATAAATTAAGATTAAGATGAACATTCTTAAATGTGTTGTATCTCCGTATTACAAAACTTTAATCACTTTACTTTTTAAGATCGGAAAACTACTTAAATCTATTAAAATAAATATTTATAAAAGTTAAAAATATTATCAACCCTCGAAGCAACAAACTTCACTTGAATTCAGAAGGGGAAAATCATTCTCCCGAAAATTTCGAAACAGAAAAAAGTTGATTTTCGAGAAAAAGAGGCAACTTGAAATTTGAACCCACTAGGCGGGAAACAGGGTGGTGGCCCACTTCCTCTCTACTCTCTCGTTTTCCTCTTCCTGTCGTCTTTTTCATTTCCTCCTTCTCCCTGTCCCTCTCTATTCCATTCCATTCAATCATTCAATTCACTCACTCCTTTAATCACTCAACAAATTCTATCTCTCCATTTCTCAATTCCGCTCTGCTCTTCGCTTTCAGGTTACCTCTCTCTCAATTCTGTCGATTAATGGTCTTTGTTGTTTGGCTGTTTGCTCAATTGTGTGTTAGTTTGTATTCATCGATCTGCTGTTTGATAGATTCTTCATATATCGCCGATTTTGAATTCTCCTGCTGATTTTGTTTTATCGATTGAATTTTGAATTTCTGCAATTGAGCTCTACACGTGTCCAGGAATGAATTTATATAGTCTCATTTACTTGTTTCAATGAAAAAGTATGCATCTAGATGATTTTAATTGAATGAAACCCTTGATCTGTGCGTTACATCTGTAAAGCGTTGCAACTAGGCCTTTTTTTATGTGAATTTGGCTTGTATTCATTATTCAACTTGATTTTAGGGCATTTGTGTAAACAACATAAAGTAGAATGAAGTTCTACTTCTCTCTGCACTTTTATGCCTTTAGAATATCAAAGAGATCTTGCTTTTTTCTGTTATTTGATGCTTTATATGAGAATTATGCTTGCGAAATGGTGTGTGGATTTGTTTTGTATACCTCTGTAATGTCATGAGAGTTTACGAAAATTTCGTGGATTGCTTGAACACGTGACTTGCTTATTATATAAGGTATCATTCGGTTGTTCTTCTGGTATTGATGTTTTGATTCTTATTATGTGCAGCTAAAAGATGGAGAACGAGGTGAAGTTGTCGGATCCGAAGTGGTGGAATGCTCATATTACTCCAAAGAATGCTGAATGGCTTGCAGAAAATGTCAAGGGTAAGTAGTTTACTCCAGTTTTATGTATGTAACTCATTAGGAGATTTATGTTTGTCTGCCTGCTGGATAATGGTTGTACATATATTACGCTGATGCATCTAAACATATCCCATTGCAGGTGTTGACCATCATATCAAAGAAATGCTACTGTTAGTTGAACAAGAGGGAGATATGTCTGCTGAGGATGTTAACATTAGTCACCTTGATAAGGATGGATTGATTGCTCATATAAAGGAAATCTCTGATAGGCATCATTCGTTGGCTGATTGCTATAGTACCTTAACTGATCAGCTGCGCAGTTGCATTCAATCGGGGAATGGAATACAACGTTTTGAAGGAACTCTTCCCGGCGTGCAAACTCCAATTATGAAGCAGGGGGTGAACATTGTTCAAGGCCAACTGGTTGGTCTCGACAGCTCTCCAAGCTCTAGCAATGGAATTTCTGATGCATCTTCTAATGCATACTCTGGACCTTCATCCTTGTCATCGGATTCGGATTCAGAAACTTTTTATGCATCTCCTGGTGACCGTCTGACTACCCCTTCATATGGGAAAGTGCTGAAGCACAAACCAATGCCAGCTGAGCCTGTGTTGATGACTCAAGTAGATATGCTGACCAAGCACGGAGACACAGATGGCATGAAAAGTCTTGAGGAGGAACGTGAAGATTATGAAATGCTACTGAGGCAAATTGCAGAATATGAGGAAAAATTGAAGTCATCTAACCAGAAACTTCAGCTAGCAGAAGAAGAGATTGCCAAATTGAAGAGTGAACTGCAGGAGAATGAAGCAGTAATTCTCAAAATGGATAATCTTGAAGTTCAGCTCGTGTCAGCAGAAAATCACATCAAGTCTTATGAGGCTCACCTTGATAAGGAGAATAAGAAGTCACTGTTGCTCCAGAGTGAGATAGTTGAATTGGAAGCAAAAGTTGAATCAGAGAAAAGACAAGTTTTGGATTTGCAGGAGACTGTAAGCAACTACAAAGCAGAGTTATCAGTTCGTGAGCATGAGATACAGAAATTGAGTACTGAGATCCATGATGCTTCAGGAAGCTTTGCTCTGGAGAAGTGGGAACTAGAGTCTTGTATTTCTAAGTTGACCGATCGTTTGACATTTCATGTGGCCAAAAATGAAGAATTGCAAATAGAATTTGAATCTCTAACCGAAGAGCTACAGAAATGTGAAGCTGGAGCAATCCAGATGGAAAGAAAGCAAGAAGCCCGGGAAATGAAGTGGCTAAAGGATGTGGAATGTGCGAGGGTAGAGGTGCAAAGGAAGAATGAACTCATTGACACTTTGAACCAAAATCTTGATGAACTGAAACAGAAGCATGACATGATTATATCAGAGAAAGACGAGGCCAATGCCAAGCTTCAGACGGTTAGTGCTGAACTGGGTGCTTGTAACAATCAAATTCAACAGTTGCGTTCTGAAAACAAGCAGCTTAGCACTTTCTGCGAGAATGAAGACAACCGAAAAGATCAACTTAAATTGAGAATTGGAGAACTGGAGAAAGAGTTGGAACAGCAAACAGTTGCAATCTTGGAGATAGCTGAAGAGAAAAGGGAAGCTATAAGGCAGCTGTGTTTCTCACTCGACCACTTCAAATGTGCATATGAAGAAATTCGTGGGTTTTATGTTGCACAGAAGCGGCCCAGAGCTGTTGTATGATGGAGCCAAATGCTTCTAAAGGTTGTTTTTTCATAAAGTATCTGTTTTTATATGGATGTATTCGTTTTTCATGTTAGCTTAAGACCATGAATTCTTCATTGTCGTTGCAAACTTGCAGCATATAAACTCCATTGCTTGCTTTTGCTGTTCATTTTTTTGGTAGTTCCAGATTTGTCTGTTTCTGTGAAATTTTGAATAATTCAACCACATTGTTGTTTAATGTGGTGGTAGATGTTGAATTTGAAACATATGATTTGGTTTCTTTAATTCTAGTGTAAGTTGTATTCTATGTGCCAAAGAGTTAGGAGAGACTAACGGTTGTTATCTACGTCTAAATTGATTTGAAGTATACAATCAACTACTAGTATATACCATTATTAAACATACTCTATTTTTTTTTTTTTTTGAGAAAAAGACTTTCATTGAAACAAATCACCCATCTGGGTTTACAAAAGGAAACTCAGCAATGTCTTTGCAATCAGATCTACTCTCATGAGCCATCAAATGGGCGCTTTATTACAAGAACGTAAAATATGCTTAAAAGAAAGAAACGGTCTGAAGTGAGAAGCTTTATTTCCTCAATTATCCCACCAATGGATGAAAAGGAGGGTGTGTCTTGCAGCAACTGTGTAATGATAGAAAGACAATCTCCTTCAAGCTGAAAACATTGGTTATTGAACTGGACAGCTCGTCGCACAGCAAACAGGGCAGCTTTGGCTTCTGCTATCTCAGGTGACGTGATGAACCTGACAAATTTAGAGCCAAACGCCAGAATTACTCCATTACTGTCTCGAATCACATAACCAAGATTACAACCAGCCTGTGACTTGGGGATTGCTGCGTCAAAGTTGATCTTAAGTGTCCCTGGAGGAGGTCTGGTCCAATGTTGCGGTTGATCAGCTGAGCGGTGAGTCTGTGTCTGAGTTTGTGACGTTTGGAATCTATGAATATAATCACGAACAAAAGTGTGGACTCCAAGGGATCAAAGCCTGTTGCCTCATGAATTTTCTTATTTCTACTGGACCAAATACTCCAGCAAAATGTAAGAAACACCTCGAACTCAAGTCTGGGCAGGATTTTGCGTGCCAGCTCCACCCACTCCCCGATACTGTAAACTGCTGCTGTGAAAAGAATATTAGGTAGGTAAAGCCATTTTAAGCATTCTCCAAACAAAGACACGGATTTTGTTGGGTATATTTAATTTCCAAATCCAAACCCCCAAACTTCGAATAGTGCCACACCCTTATGTCCTTGCCCTGAACAGTACTCACTGGAATCTGGAGCATGTAATCCTTCCCAGAATAAGGTGCGCACCAGCATCTCATCCCATTCACCACTTTCAGGAAGTAATAAATTTGACACAGTAGCATCACCTAGATCATTGAAATCTGGGGTCGAGGGCTGTAAATTATAATTTCTAGGGATCCAATTACTACCCCACAGCAAAATATTTTTTCCGTCGCCCACACGCCACCTTACCCCTGCATTTACTAGATCCCGCGCAGAAAGTATACTCTTCCAAGTGTAGGAGGCAGAAGGCTTAGGTTGAGCGTCCAAGATATCACAAGATGGAAAATATTTAGCTTTTAACACCTACTAAGAATAAGAAGAGAGTCACACGCCAAATTTGCTTACCAAGCATAGCAAGATTAAAAGAGCGAATGTCTCTAAAGCCCACCCCCGATCTCTCTTACTATCACAAAGATGATACCAATTAAACCAATGAATCTTCGTATCCTTTCTATTCCCCTACCGAAACTTTGCTATCAAGGATTCAATTTTATTGATAAAGTAATCATGAAAGTTTGAAACAGCCTATGAATTGCTTGAATAACTGATTTTATTAAGATTTCCTTACCCGCCCTCGAAAGTAACTTATTTTCAAATCCTTGAACCTTATTCCACACTCTTTTCCTCAACCAACCAAAAACCTCCCTGTTCGACCTCCTCATTTCATCTAGTAAACCCAAGTACTTATCATGATTAAACATACTCTATTATGTATCCCAAACATTTAGTTTGGAGAGACCAAGTATAACCGTATAAGATGTAATTCCATCGTAGTATATATGCTAGCTCACAGTTTAATAAGAATAATTAATAAATTAGTATAAATATAGTGGAGTATGTTAATTTTTTATTTGAACAGAATTAGTTGTTGAAGTACTTATTTTGGTAACTTGCAATTGCAACAATTTCATTTTATTTGTTGACTTTTATGATGTTTGGTTTGACCTCAAATTAATCATAACTTATCATTAAAAAAATAAATTATATTATGAAAGTAACTTCTTATGTTTTCATAATATAATTTATAAAATTATTTTTTTTAAATGAATTATGATTAATTTGAAATCAAACCAAACGTAAAAAAGTCAACAAAACAAAGTGAAATTCTTCATAGTGACCTGAATAAGTATAAAATAGTGACAAAGTTATAATATAGTTTACAAATAATTTTTTTAATGTGCGGAGTATTTTCATTTTAGTAAATGGGTAAAGTTTTTTGAGAGACCCATACATAAATAGAAAATGGGTAAAGTTTCGAAGGCAAGAAGGCAAGTATGATCTTTTCTCATGTTCATAAACATCATACTTCAATTTTTAATCAAAATACACTATAAATGTTGCTATAAGAAAAATAAATTGTTGAAGGGTAGTTCGTGCTTCCTCTTAAGTTCGTACTAAACCGTCACAGGAAAACTTAGGTCTTCTTTATGTAGTCTTCTTTTATGTAGTCTTCCTATGACAGGAGTAGGTATCCTTTAGGTAGCTTCCTCGTACCTGAAAGAGACTGGAGGGGGGTTAGTACCTCGTGACCGGAGGGACGGCTTTACGTGTAGGGAGTTGAAGGGCTTCCCTAGTAAGAGTAGTAAATGTGGTAGGTGAGTGGTAGGTGAGAGCTATGATTGCTTACCTAGGGATTATGAATGAATCTCATTATATACTTGTAGTATTTTATTGTCACTTTATGTAGGATCGTGACAAGTGTCCGGCTGAGATCGAAGCCTACTTTGGCCCAAGCCCATTAAGGAGGTCCATGGGCTTTGACCCAAACATCTTGACTAGGGGTTTGGAGGGCATTATAGACTTTTCTGGTCTCATGGAATATTCTGGAAGGCGAGCCCCACAAGGGCCGACCATGGGTGGTAGACATGGGTCCTCGTGCCTTCCTCTGATATTAATGGTCCGAGTAGTGCTCTGCCTAGCCTCCTTTGGAGGGTGTCACCTTGACGTAAGGTCCTCCTCGAGCCCTAGAGATGCTCCTCGCGTCCCACTTCTGTCTTGTCCTTGTAGTGAACTTATCTTGAGGGTCGGCCTCACAGTGATGGTCGGACCATATGTTGGTCGAGCCACACTTAAAGTGACATACTTGGGTGTGGTCGGGACGACCCTTGATGTCTCGTCGCGCTCTTAGATCGCTCCAGTTCGTACATGCGGATTGGACATATTTTAACACCAACATATGTCCCCCTAGTTTCCAAGTATCTTTGTAGAAGATAGTTGAGGAACTATGTTAAAGTAGAGGTGGAGCAGAGCCTCGACTAGTAGTGGGCGAAAAAAGATTTCCGTATTCGTGCCTTGGTAACTTTCCCTCCTCCTATCTCCCCCTCCCCCCCCCCCCCGCTTTTTATAGGGTTCGAGCAGGCGTTTCTCGGACCTTATAAAAGGGGTATATTTACTGGGTAGAGATTGGATCCGGGTAAGTATTCCTTGGTGGAAGTAGGGTTCACGATTTTTTGCCTCTTCGATATTCTTCTTGTTAATTGTCTAGAGGAGATAATTGTAAGGTGATGGAATGAAATGACTTTCTTCCGCTTTTTTTTCTTAACACATTCTGTCTCGAGGAGCCTTGTGAGAGAGTGGCTCCTCGGTACCATAACAAAGCATTCTCTTAAATTTTCTTCTCGGATGATCGGTCCCTCTTCGCTCTGTGGACTACTTCTGCGACGCTGTCCTCGCTCCACGAATTACCTTTGGTTGCTAGGTAACCCGCGTTCCCTCGACAAGGTAGGTCGATGCGGGAGCGTGGAAGGCAAACTGGTAAATTCACCAGGTGGCTGTGATCTGGACCGTTGATAGTGGACACGTGTTCGGACCAGATGGAGCGAGGGTATGCGACGGTTCGTATTCCCGAGATACCCTTCTATAAATAGGTCAAGTCTGATTCATTCTTCACTTTTCGCAACCCTTTTATTCAGAGCATAGAGAGAGCGAGGAGCTATTTGAGAGTACTCTAGTCGATATTCAAGCGGAGCGAGGACCTGTTCAGGCGACCAAAATAAGCTTTCTTCCGGCGGATTTTCGAATTCCTGGTGCTTTTTCCGTCTTCAACCCTTTACCAAGTAAGTTCTTCTCCAAATCTTCTCGAATACTTGCTTGAATTGTGTAGGCCATCAATGCTCGTTGTTAGTTTTCTGATTTTTCATTAAGTGAGTGTGATTCCCGTCGCCTGAGTTGTCGCCGACGTACGGCGGACTCGAACCCAGATTTATGCGTACTTAAACGGACTGTAGATTCGCATGCTTTCCCCTTTTACTTTTTCGCAATTCCCCCTTGCCTCCTTAGGGTATCACCGTAACTGTAAAATCATGTTGATCGGACTTGTAGACGTTTCGACCTTGTCGATCTTTGAGTTGTTCCTCGCTCTTATATGCTTGTACTATGCTTCTGCTTGTGCTCTTCGCTCCCGTTGCTTGTCGTCTTTTTTGTAGAATAACTTCTTGTTATGGCACTTGTTCCTCGCTTTTTGAGATTTTTCTCCGTTCGGGAGGTCGAACATAAGAAAACACATAAACGGACCTCTCGGACTATCACCACCCATCCTTAACTCTTTCTGACCTATCTTTTAGGATGTCCGAGAGAAGCGGCGACAGCCAGAACCGCCGCGAAGTCGAATAGTGCGGGAGCGACCATGGTACGTCACCCGATACGTAAGAGATATCGACGACCTTTCTGGACGACACCTTGGAGCAGACTTCAGTGGGCGAGGAGCAAGTCCATAGATCCGAGGAGGAGGAAGGTTCTCAGGAAAGCAAAGAGGATGAAGAGGAACTCGAGGAGGGTGAAGAAGGCGACAATGTCACTGACGATGATGAGTCTGAGGAGGAAGAGGAAGAAGCTGAATATCGCCTTGTTACTCGCAAAAGGCGTAGGAGTAGTGATAGCTTTATCGATGATAGGACCGAGGAGGAAGGGGGTCCCGCTAATACTGGAGTTTCCTCGGAATTGATCACCTTAGCCGCTCAAGTACATGGTCGAAATTACGGGGCTTTCGACGCGGTTCCTCCTATGGACATCCAGGTAGAAAATATGGACGACACGGATCGACCAGATCCAGCTCTTTCTTGGTTTGAGGAGGGTGATCACTCTATCCAGGAGGGTGTTAATGTGCAGAGCGAGGATGATGACGCTACCTCTCCTAGGACGACTCCTCCAAAGAAAAAGGTTAAGTTCCCTCCTCAGACCACTCGTCGGACCGTGGTTACAGATGACGAGGAGTCTCCTCGGGCCATATGAAATATACATGCGAGTGAAGCTGGTCCGAGTACTCATAGACTGTCTTCTCCTTCACTCTCCGAGATGAATAGGCAAGCCCAAAGGGATTTGCTTGTTGGACAGAAGTATGCTCACGAGGAGGAGACGAGTTATCACTCAGTAGATCCTCGGTCTATTGACTTCTCCTTCCATGGTGACAATGCGCGACGAATAAACCCCTTGGAGGAGATCGAGTACCGTCAGCGTATCGAGGCAATGGCCGCTGCCGAGGAGCCTCAAGAACATTCTCCTGGTAAAGCCCCTAAGAAAGCGAGAAAGTCCTCTCGCTCAAAAAAAGAATAAGAAGGCTGAGGCGGTCGAGGAGGAGCCCAAAGTGACAAAAGCGAGCCAAAACAAGTTTACTCAGAGAGCTCTCAAAGTCAACCTCCTCGATCCGGATGGTGAGAAGAACGAGGACGGTATCATTCCACCGCCTCAACTATAAAAGAGGATGGGGTTTCTACTCTCCGGTGGAAGTATACTCTTCCCGTTAGCAAGTTTGACATCCTCGTTCCCAAGGAGGATCAAACCTTTTACAATCCTCCTCCTGGTTACATGGCGGTTCACTGCCTCAGTCTGTATCGAGAATGGATCCTTCCCTTTTGTGATGCTTTTCGGGACATCTTTAATACTCTAGGGATCGCTCTGTGGAAACTCGTTCCTAGTGCCTTTGGAACTCTTGTGTGCTTCAGAGTCTTTTGCAAGAAGCATGGGGTCGAGCTCAACTTTTATAACTTCAACCAAATTTTCAGGGTATCAATGAGCTCTGGTAACAAGTATTTTTACTACTTTAATGCTCGACCAGGCCTAGGATTTATTATGGACGCTCTTTCCTCCTCGGGCTACAAGTGGTTCCATAGATACTTCTATATAAAGAAGTAGAAGCTACCAGATATGAGCGACGAGGAGGCTGAGTGGGCGTTCCTAAGCTCATGTATCGAGGACGCATAGCCGAGAAGCATCCTCTTGCTTCCGAGTTGGATCCATGGGTTTTGGAGCTCGAGGAGAAGAACGGGCGGATCAATCCCAATAAGTATTTTTATTGGGACCTCATGTTGCAGCCTCTTCCATACTAAGCCGGTCTTTCACCTTATGTTTACACTAGGTACACCGGCAATCGGTTTTCAAATGATGTGCTCTTCGGTATGCTTAGATAGTTTTTCATACGTGTCTTTTTCCCATATTTGCATTCTTCTTTGCTTGTGCTTTTTTACTGTGGTGTCCTCGCTTTTACGTCCTTCTCGCTCCGTTTTCTAACTTTTGTTTTTCTCTGCAGCTTATTGGTTTCATTGGATAATGTCGAGGACACTGGCAGCAAAGGAGGAGCAGAGGAGGAAGCAACGTATGACAAACAAGGATACCAAGATCCTTGGCTCGCTCAATTTATCTCCTCCTAGGAGTGCCTTGCACCATCGGGATGCCCTTGTGAAGGAAGGGCTCGAGACAAGAGAGAATCCTATCGAGGCGCTCAAGAAATCCGAGGAGGATGCGGCTGCTAAGCTGGCCGAGGAGGCTACCGCTGGAGAGCAGGAGAAGCGAACGAGAAGCAGGTCTCGAAGAAGAGTGCTGGAGCGAGGAAGCTCACTCTCGGAGGGACTAATGAGCCTCCCCACAAAAAGAGTAATACATCCTCTCTAAGTCACGAAGCGGAGGTGAAATGGCTCATCCAGTTGTCAGAACTGGATCGCGCTCATGAGCTCAGCTTGTGCTCGCTCCAGGTAACATTCTCATACTCTTAAATAAAGTTCTAAAAGTTTAAAGAACTATCTCCTCGATTATAAAACTTATCCTCCTCGCTTTTTGTTGCAGCTCTTCCTTAAACATTTTGTTGACCAACCTTTGGTAGGTCGCTCCAGCGTTTTTGAGGCCAAAGGGCATCACGTTGAAGCAATATACGTTCCCGTTTGCAAAGAAAGCTGTCTTTGGCACATCATCTTTGGCCATTTTGACTTGGTAGAACCCCTGGTATGCATCCATGAAACTCAAGAGGGCACACCCTGCTGTTGAGTCGACCAGCTGGTCGATCCTGGATAGTGGGTAGGGATCCTTTGGGCAAAACTTGTTAAGTCTCGTGAAGTTGTTGCACATTCTCCACTTGTCGGATCCTTTCTCTACGAGGACTATGTTGCAAACCCAGTCGAAGTATCTTACTTCTTTGATGTGACCGGCCTTGAGTAACCTTTGCACCTCTGCCTCGATGATGGCATTATCTTCCGCACTGAAGTCTCTTCGCTTTTCTCGAATATAGGTGATTCACGGGTCGACGTTCAGACGGTGAACAACGACTCTTGGGTCGATCCCCTTGAGGTCCTCAGTACTCCACGCGAAGATATCATTGTTATCTCTCAAACATTGAATGAGCTTCATTCTTACTTTCGTGGTCATCTCGGTACCAATCTTGGTAACCTTGTCGGCACTTCCTTCGACAATTTGAATTTCTTCAAGGGTTTCTCTCGCCTCAATCCTGTTTTCCTTGAAGAACTTCTTCTTCTTGGAAGAGGGTGGTACTGGGGGTATAACTTGATACTCCTCGAGCTCCTTAACAGCTCCTACTAGGGTGTCTCTCTCCTTCTTTTGGATTGCTTTCCTTCGCCTAAGTGACGGACTTGGCTTTTTCGACTTTTTCTTCACTCGTCGAACCGTATAAAAACGGTAGGAGCATGATGAACTAAGGGATGCTCCTCGAGCGATTGACCCGGATTTGGCTCTCCAATGGCAACCTTGGAAGTGAATTTTCTGACATACTGTAGCATTCCCATCCTTCTCGTATGTTCCCTTCTTCTTGTCCAATTCCCAATGGAGTGGGGAACTTCAACTTGTTGTGGACCGTAGATACTACGGCTCGAAATTGAGAGAGGGTAGGCCTTTCCAAGACCGCAAAGTATTCAAAGGGCATATCTACGACCACGAAGGGGACGTGTTGAGTTACTCTTCGTGGAGCACTCCCCCACTACAAGAAATCAGCCATTTAGCGACGGATGGGTAGATACGGATGCGATCCGTCGCTATTTAGCGACGGATGAGGACGAATTGCGCTTTAAGCTCAGTTCGTGCCTCTGGAGATCCAGTCCGGCTTAAGTTTAGCGACGGATAAGGTCTATCCGTCTCTATAGGTGAGACGGATGACATCATACGTCGCTAAACTCGTTGACCATACTGGTTAATTTAATAAGTAAAAATAGAAAATAAAATAAAATAAATGCTGAGCGACGGATAAGGTTATCCTATCCGTCGCTACGAAGTTATATACAGACGCGATTCTCTCTCTTCTTCCCCATTTGGATTGATAAAATCCCTAATCCACCACCACAATCGGCTCACCTTCGCTCACCACCACCACTCCTCATCGATCGACCACCACAATCGGCTCACCACCACCACTCCTTCATCGGCGTGCCACCACGACTACTCACCATCGCCACTCCTCTTAGACGTGCCACCACCAACATCACTCCGCGGCGACCTTCTCATCCCCTTCTTCTTCTTTGTTGTCGTACCACCACCGCACCGTCGTCCTGCCGGAGTTCATCCCTCCCTTTCTCATCTTCATTTGATATAGGTTAGTAACCCTAAATTCAATTCTTGGGTTGGGTTCTCTTGTTCATGCCATTTTGTAGCATTTTAATTTAGGGTATTTGTGTAATTGAGGGTAAATTTTAGATTAATTTAGATAAATTTAGATAAATGGTACTATTGGATACTGGATATTTGTTTTATTTAGATAAATTTGTTTAATTTAAATAAATGTTAGAAAATTGAGGATGAAGTAAATGTTAGAAAATTGAAGATGAAGTAAATGTTAGAAAATTGATAATGGTACTGGATTTATTTTGAGAATGATATGCTCTGAACCATGACTTGATTGCATAATTTTTAGTTAATTTTTAATTAATTCTATTAATGTTGCATATTTAAATTAATAGCTTGATTTGGGGATGTTTTAGGCTGCAAAATGCTCCATTAGTAGTAGTGTAAATTTAGGCTTATGGAACTATCGAGGATAAATGTTAGATTTTGAGTTGTAAGGCTTAAGATTTTATTTTTGCTAGTGCTATGTTGGAAATAGTAGTAGAATTGGTAGTACTGGTTTACATTAAAATGATGGATTAAATTAGATTAATTAGATCAAATTTTGTATTAAATTAGATTTTTAAATGTAGGCTATATATCCTTTCATTTTTTGGTCTTTCACATATGCATTTTGCAGCTTCATTTGGATCTGTAAATCATAAGTTTACAACATAAAGTAAAGCATAAAGTCCAGTATCGTTTCTTATCAGTGTATACTCAAAATCCATTTATTGTTTCTTACGGTTGTTCTTAAACGTGCAGATCATGCCGAGGCCAAAGAAACCGGGGAAGCTGTTGGCGGCCAGCAGCCGTAGCTACGTCGAGCCAGACTCGCCATTCCGCACCCCTAGTAGTCAGCCGGAGTCGGGGGGACCTCGGCGACTCATGTCAGTGAGACCCTCTCCCCTGGCCCTCGTTCGAGAAGCAGTGCAGGGTCTACTGGCCCAGACGTGTTTGCTAACCTGCCGGATGATGGGTACAGGGGGGAGGTGTACAGGGCGGGTGAGCGGGTGAATGGAAAGCTCGTCGTCTGGCCCATGCCTGGACATGTGTAAGTTATTTAGTTGGATTAATTTGTGTGTTTGGTATTGTATGTTTTATTTAGTTGGATTAATTTGTGTGTTTGGTATTGTATGTTTTATTTAGTTGGATTAATTTGTGTATGTTATTGCAACAGGATGATGCCGAGGGAGGCTGCAAAGTTCATCAGCAAGGAATCCACGAAGAAAGTGGATCTCCCACCACTTGGAGCCCAATGGCATACTTTCACTCCGGAGCGGAAGGCGGAGATTTGGAATGCTCTGGAGGTTAGTAATCTTTCTTCTTCTCTTATGGTTTAATATTTCTTTACTTGGGTGATATGTTAGTCACCGTGTGTTAGTTGAAATAGGACAATGTGCAATTGTTTGGGTGATATGTTAGTCACCGTGTGTTAGTTGAAATAGGACAATGTGCAATTGTTTGGGTGATATGTTAGTCACCGTGTGTTAGTTGAAAATAGGACAATGTGCAATTGTTTGGGTGATATGTTAGTCACCGTGTCATATATATGTTAGTCTGAATTTTGTATACTTTCTGAAATGTAGGATAAGTTCTTCCTCCCCAACAAGTTCAAGTCGGATCTGTGGTATGCCTTCGAACATGAAGGCTCCGAAGCCTTTCGGAAGAAGGTCGCCAAGATCAAGGCATCAGGGAAGAAGCCAGGGTGGATTGGGGAGGAGTAGCCCCTGTGGAAGCAGTATTGAGCGGAGAACCTTCAAGCCCAGAAGTTGTCGGACCAGAACAGGGAGAACCGGACCCATAATCCACCGGATGGGACAGGCTCGGTGAAGCATCGACTGGGTTCGAAATCCCAGTTGGCGCGCCACATGGACGCGGTAAGTCACGTACTTTGTTATAGTTTCTTTTTCTTTCTTAAGTCTTATTTCAATTCAATCATTACTTTATTAATTTATATATATATTTGATGAAGATATCGGAGGGGAGGGAGCAGACCATGTGGGATCACTTTTGTGAGGCTCACGGGGAGCTGGATAAGGATGGCAAGATGACATTCCAGTCTGATAGGGCCAAAACAATCGCGGTATGTTTTATATTTTTTCGATTCCTGAGCTTCTTGTTGAATATTTGATTCTTCGATCAATAACGTACTAATTAAATCGTTAATTGTTTGTTTGAATTTTCAGGCGGAGTTCCTGGACAGGACTGAGAACCTTGATCTCACGGTCGAGGAGGAGAACGCCATCTATCTCGAGATCGTGAATCTCGATGATACGGGGCGTGTCTTCGGCATGGGCAACCTCTCGCAGGCGATAGCGGAGACGGTGAACCAGGGTGCCTCCTCCTCCAGCTCCTTCAAGCACCGAAGGGGACAATCCGATGTGCCTCCCGAGTTCCTCCAGGAGCAGCAGCAGCTGAAGGCGACTGTCCAGGAGCATGCCCAGGAGGCTGCTCGGTTGAGGGCAGAGCAGACGAGGATGAGGCATGGATTCAAGAGATCCATCGAGTGGATCACGGCGCAGTATGCCCCCCTCCCCGGTGGAGCGCCACCTCCCGACTTCTTCATGTTCGATGATGCCGATGCCCCCCTAATGCCCCCCAGATGTCGATGCCCCCCCTAATGCCCCCCCAGGATCTCAGCAGTAGTACTCTTTTTTTATTTTTCGAACAATGTTTTTCTATTTTGAACAAATTTTTTTCATGTTCCTTTGCTTAGGACAATTAGTAATTTCACTATATTAATGCTTAGAACAAATTTTTTTTATATAATGTTTAGTTACGAAAATGTTTACGTATTTGCGGTGTACAACTACAAAAAAAATTAAAATAAAATAAATAAATAAACAAATAAAAAAAATATTCCAGACCAATTAGCGACGGATTAAACCATCCGTCGCCAACTCTCGTCCGCCCAGCACCTGACACGTGTTCCAGCAATATAGCGACGGATAATTTCATCCGTCGCTATATTGTAGGGACGGATCACTAATCCGTCTCAGCTTTGGTCAACGATGAAGTTTGCGACGGATCGTCTAATCCGTCGCTAAAAACAGCGACGGATTAAACCATCCGTCGCAAATTTCATTAGCGACGCCACTGTTCACGACATCCTATTTAGCGACGGGCTTTCCGTCACTAATGGCATTTAGCGACGGATCGCTTACATATAGCGACGGATGGTATCCGTCGCTAAATCCTGTTTTTCTTGTAGTGCCCATTGAGACCGTCAAGTTGATCATTCCAAGCGGCATGATGGGTTGTCCTCCAAATCCTACCAGGGCACTCCTCACTTCTCTAAGGCCTTCCCTTGGGTTCATATGCATCCTCTTTAAAGTGCCCGTGAAGATTAAATTAGTCGAACATCCGGTGTCGACTAGAATCCTTCCCAAGTTGTAAGATTGAACATCGAGGGATAACACTAGCGGGACACATGGGTCGTAGATGCATCCTCCTCCGGCGTGCCTTAGAGGGAGTTCGCTATCATAAAAATAAATCACATTGGTTCCTGGTTGCGCAACTTGGGCATACTTCACATCTCTAATCTTGATATTATCAGTTGTGATCTCCCTTTGATTTCGAGTGTCGCCCCCCGCGGGCCCTCCGGTGATTGTAAGAGTATGGATGCTTCCATTTACGGGACGATTCTCATAATTGTTGAAATTATGAATATCGTCATAACGAGGCTTTCCTAGGGGTGGTGCTCGATCCCCACTTGTGGTGGTGGAGGGAGGATGGCTAGAGGTTCTTCCTTTCGAATATAGTTGACCAACTGTCCATTGCGAATCATCCTCTCAATCTCGTTCTTGAGCTCGACGCACTCGTCGGAAGTGTGTCCCTTTCCTTTGTGAAATTGGCAAAATTTCTCGGAACTCTTGTTCTTTCGACTCTCTTGGATTGGAGGTGGCCATGAGACGTCTAGCTTCCTCGAGACAATATAGTTCAAGATGTCGGATCTTGGCCTATTTAAGTCTGTGTAGTTGCTATACCTCCTTGGAGGAGATCTCCTCGGAGGGGTTCTCTTGTCTCGAAACTCATTTCTTAGGGGACCTTCCTTGATCAAACCATACTTTTGATCCCTCATTTGCTTTCCAGGGTTTTGTTGCCTTGGATAAATATTCCTTCTCCCTTTCTTTTTCTTTCCCTTTTTCCTTCGGAGGGTTGGTTCTCACGGTGACCGTTTTCCGAAACTCTTCCGCTTCAAGGAAATCCTTGCAAACTTTTGCTAGTTGAGTTTCACTTTCGACACATGATGCTGAGAGCACCTCTTGAAATTTGACATTGGTAGTGTTACCATACAAGTATTCCTTCCTTTCATTGATCGAGTGGTCCTCAACTTGGAGGACTGCTTCATGAAAACGGTTGATGAAGTCCCTCAGATCTTCATTATTCTTCTGAACAATTTCGGCCAAGTATCTCACTCTTCTTTTGGTGTTCATGACCTTCTCGAATCTCTTAGAGAACTCTTTTGAGCCGGAACCGGAAGTTCAGCCGGTCACCCCTAAAAAAGGTCGGATCAGGGTCGGACCGGTTGAACCATTTTGAGCCGGAATGAGCCGATATCGCATATAAAAAAATTTGTGTACCGTGTACATATAATATTCTATTCTTCATTATAAAAATGAAAGTAGGTATTGTACTAAAATGTCAAAATCTAATAAATTTGCTTATTAATTTGAGTAACTAATCTAATAAATACACAATTGTCTTAGTTTTATCATCTATTCAAGTTTTGAACTTTGACCGTAAATTACTACTATTATATTACACATAATTGGTATATAATAGAGTTATATTAGAAAAATATACTTAGTTTTTTTATAATATAATTTTATATTATTATTTTAATTTGTAATATATTACAGTAGTAATTTAGTAGTAATTTATGATCAAAATTGAAAAAGAAAAAAATCAATGTTAAAAAGTTTGATTTGAAAGAGAGTAATATACTTCAAATTCAACTAGTAGTACTATTAAGATGAGATGACTCACGATCTTACGAAGAATAAATAAATTAAATATAATGAAAAGTCTTGCTTTCTTCAAACTAGTACTACTTGCTTTATTCCTCACATTAATTAATACAGATAAATCCAAACTAATAGTACTACACTCTCCAATATTTACCACTCACCACAGCACAACAGCGACATCATCTTCCTCTTCTCCAATTCCTTTCCCAATTCCGAATATATACCCGAGGTAAATTGCAATTACCAGTATACATTGATCTACTCTGCATTACTAGCTTAGAAATTCTTCTCTCCCAACCCAATTCTAGTTCGAAAATTTAAACTCAGATTCATTCATGGTAGATCTGAGATGAGCTTTGAAAAATCTATATTCATCTTCCTTCTTCATCTAATCTATATGTAAGAATCGCGATTCAAGTGAATAGCGATGCCGGATTCCGACAGCCACGGTGGTGGTAGTGGGATGAAATGAGATTTGATCTGTGTTTTACTTTTCCCTATGATTCCTGCTTAATCTATTTCCTAGGGTTCGACAGTTTTTTCCTTGTCCCAGTTACTATTGCGCAACAGAGTAATATTGTGATTTGTGTCGAGACCTGCAACTACAGAGAATATGGGGGGTCACGTTCTTGGTTGGAGTAGGCCTAGGGGACCCCTTTTGGTATATAAATTGACTGATTATAGAACATTATTATTACTATTCATGATTATTAAATTAAAGCAACAAAAAGCTAGGGCTTCATTGTTAGATTAGATTAGTGGGGACTTAATCGTGCTACAGTGAATTCTACCAGTAGTATATCAATATTGAGCTAATTGCTTGGGTCTGCGTAATCTTGCGTATTCTATTCATTATGATAAAGCACTCATGTATTAAAATAATAATAATAGTATAGATAATGAATATATTAGAGAGAATGTGTTAAGTAGGTCAGATGGATCATGTACAAAAATGTTTGTGTAGATGGTAGTCTTCTCATTGAACTAGCAAGGTAAACTTGGAAACTGATGGTGGATTGGATTGGAAGAAGGAGTATAACAATATGCATGACGAATTTTGTGCATTTCATACAAATATTTGATATGTACATTTAGAATAGTGACCAACTTGTTAGATTCCACTGTGATGCATGGTTATTATGTAGTAGTAGTACTAATTTGATGGATGCTATGCAATTTGCATTGCTGGCAGGCAAGCACACAGAGATGTTAAAGAAACTACAGAGGGCCCTAATTACTAGGAGGAGGAAAGCTGAGAAGAGAAAAGATGATGCTATGGCCAACAGTGACAGTCCAGAAGCAGCAAGGACTAGGACTGCCAGGCATACTACTTCAATGACTGAGAACAGTAACAACTTGGACATTTTCAGTTGGGAGGACTTGAGACGCATGACTCACAACTTCAGTGATGATAACATGCTTGGACATTCTCGGTTTGCTGTTGTATTCAAGGGCACGATAGCTGCAACTGATCTGCATGTCACCGTCAAATGTTTTAAAGATGATGATTCTGAGTCTAATATTCCGTGGAGACTGAAGGTATATATTACACTCCAATAACTTCTCATTTATGTGTAATACACTTTGCTACTTGGCTTCTTTTTTTTTTTTTCTTTTTGTTCAAGAAGTGGTGCATGAAAATGTATTGATGCACCAACTGTAACATATGTAGATTCTTTTGTTCCTTTGGCTTTTTGAGGCCGCATAAATAGTTTACATATACAACTAGAACTTGAGTACTTGACATATATTAGGGTATTCTGTACAATTGTGCATGTCGAAACAGTACAAAGTGCTCGTGTTTTGCTTTCTCATAGTGCACTTAGTCTGATAATCCATTGTCATGGTGTCTTTGTTTCAGTGATTTTACAAGAGCATCTTTAGAACAGGCGGATGTTTTTTAGATTAATCCTTGTGAAATTTCCCAACTCTACGATTCAAAACCAGATTTACGGTTCAATGCACCTTCTTCATTTTGTAAGAGACATTCCAATTGACAGTATCATGTCTTTCTTGGGTTGGGTCCACATTATATCATGTTGATAAGAGATACATTCTTCTTCCCGTATCCTAGAATCAACGCTTGACAAAGATGTATGTTATTGCTCAAGGCTCACCTATCTCTGAGTTACAAAAGATCCTTGAGCACTATGCTACTAGTTAATTTTTGCTATATCACAGCCTTTATGTAAGCAAACTTCTCTAAGGGTTTATTAGCATGTCAGTCCTTGAACATCTTAACTTCTATTTTATGTTAATTCATTGCCATAATCAATGGCCAGTACTTTCACTACCCTAATTCCTTTCCCCCCCCCCCTCAGAATGAGATTGATTTCTTGCTTGATCCAGAGGTGAATCATTTGTATTTGCCGAACATACTTGGTGCTTGCTGGGGTGATTGTGGTGTCTTTGCTATTGTTTATAATCTTCATCATGATTGTATATTGAGTAAGGTTGTGTTCGAAGGTAATTAAAATGTATCCATATTCCCCTTGCTACAAGTTGATATTACAAATATCGCATGCTACATCTCATATAAATGATGATAATGATGATGTAATACATATTAAGTACATGTTAATCAGTTAATAGCTCTGTACTTATATATATATATATAGTATTTTGCAGATCGTTTGACTTGGGTCCATCGAATTCAGATAGGATTCAAAATTGCATCACTGCTCCAGTACTTACATGGGCTCCATCCATGTATCTCCTTTGATAATTTATCCTCGAATGATTTTATTCTCGATGAGGTGAGTAGATCAGCATTTCCATTATTGCAAACATATATTGTTTATTGTTTGCTATTACATTACATTAATTAATAGAATAATGAATTTATTTCGTGTTGCCATTCTTAGGCTGGAAATTCCATCTTATATGAGTTCGGATACCAGTTTGGGATGCGGAATCCACATGATTCACATGGCATGGGATACCCCGGTGACATATCTTCAAATTGGTTATATATCTTAGACTTTTTGAAACGGTGGTAAATTTTTAGTAAAATAAGTCGATCTAAGCCAAATAAGTCAGTGAAATTATATTCTCGATGAATGTAGGATATAAACATGTTACCTTAATTCCTTGCACATTTGATGTCTTTTTGGGTTTATACCAAAGATTTTATATATTCTATGTTTAAATATGTAGTAGGATTACAACCTTTTTAAAGCATTGTCGTTTATAAAGTGTTTTTATTAAGTGAATACAACCTTTTGTTCTGTTAAAATCATTGTATTTGATGCTGTCATACAACTTTCAAAGACAATAAAAATTAGATAAGTTGTTTAAAAGAAACAGTGAGAACCATAAACTTGAACTTCAGATATCGCATAAAATTATTATTCACATTTTCTTTCAAAGTGTTATCCTTTTCTATTATTATTATTTTTTATTTTTTATTTTAATTGTTCCATCAATATCAAATGGGGAACTTTTGAGAGAACAACATATAAGTACACTGTTGTAAGTGTTGTCGTAAGCTTATTGGTTGTTGGGCAGATTATATAAATGATGTTTAATTTTGTATTGGATTATTGATATGTGTTTGAATGAATTACTTTTAAAATAATTTTACAGGCGTTCAGACTACTTGTTCATTTGGATATATTCTTATATCCCTGCTACATCACGATGATAAGGAAAGAGAGTTGTTGAAGAGAATTTTTGGTGTTCGAGCAGATGAGAATACATGGACTGTGTATAGGAACAAATATTCGGATATTCGTTATGGATTTAGGCTAAACCCAGAAAAGTTAGAGAAATGTCCCTACTTCTACTATTATGATGCACATAAATTGTCCAAGTTAGCTATTAGGTGCATCTCAAGTTCTGTAGATGAACGCCCAAGCATGGATGAGATAGTAATGGAGTTTCAAAGGCTCTTTTATATGTGTATTCATCATTTTACTAGTCTTCCAATCAGTGGTGTACAAGAGATGAGTTATGATGAGATATCTGGTATTACGAAGGGGTTTAGTAGTTTCATTGGTGAAACTCAGTTTGGACGGTTATACCGGGGATTGTATCGGGAGATGGAGGTTACTGTTAAGCTTTTCAGAGATGAACCCCTTTTGTCTGATAGGAAGTTCTTGCTAACAGGTCCGAGTGATAATATTTATCGATTGAAGGTATTTAAAAAAAAATCAATACTATTTACGTTTAAAATTTACTATAAGTCTGCAAATAATAACACTATTATTACCTTGTAGGATGAGATTCTACTTTTGAGCGATAACAGGGCATTCAACTTTCCTTGCTTTCCGAAGTTGATTTCATTCTGTTGTGAAGACAAAGGCAAGAAGATGGCCGTTGTGTATAATTTTAAAACAAGTTGTACACTTCATGCTTGTATATCAGATGGTAAGTTCAAACCAATTCTTATACTAATTTTAAACTTTCTTTTCATACAGTACTGTTTATAATTGAACTGGATAATGTAATAAATTTATGCTCATGTTTCTCAATTATTTGGTCTTATTAAGTATATAGTTGTCACGTTTCACCAATTTATTTCATGTTATTTACGTTGATGACATGTATGATTTGCAGACAGGTTCACCTGGATTAATAGAATTGGAGTGATGAATCAAGGTGCCCGACTTGTCCAACACATGATTATGATCCTCCTTTTACTGTGGGAAACATATCATCTCATCATTTCCTGTTGGATGAGGTTAGCATAATTTGATTTCGAATAATATTAAAAGTAGTTTTTTTTTCTTCTTTTATTTCTAATACTTTAAGTTTGATTATGTAGGATATGCAAATGTTTATAGTCGACTTTGGTTTGTTGACTGGTGGATTTTTGGGCGTGAAGAAGGAAGGAAAGTATCGGAAGTATGATGGGGCCGTTGGATATGTTGATCAAAACTCACGATTTCTTACAGGTTAATTTAATTGTTTGTAGAATTTAGAGCCCTTAAATTTGCTTGCCAAAGTAAATTGGACATTTCAGACCCTTACATAATTGTCATTAAACCATGCATATGCTGAGTTAGTCATAATTATTAGTAGTTACTGAATGTTTTTGTTGATCCCATGGCAGATAAATGGGGTCCACGTGTTGATGTATATGCTTTAGATGTTTTGCTGGTTGAGCTGCTTCAAAAAATCCCCGTGGCAGATTATTCTTCTCAGGAGTTTGAATTCGATCCAAGATTTCTCTCCAATATGTTGAATTTGGCGCGCCATCAAGATCCAAATCCTACTCGCGCACTTGTTGATTTTGTTATCAACAAGGACTTGAAGATTGATCCATACTATTGTGATGTTGATGCATTTAAGCTCGTGAGTATCACAAACTTCTGCGTTTGCAACCTTCCCAGGCGTTCGGGTATCAATGGAATCATACGTGAGCTGGATGGGCTGATGTTAGATAGACCTAGACAAAACATAAGTAAGAAATCATTAGACTTTATTTTCTCATCTACATTAAGCATTTTAGTTGTTTGATTTACTATTGACATGTGTGTCCTCTATCTTAAATGGCTCAGGTACCACGCATCTCAGAGAACATGCATACATCTTGGAGTCCGGAGCATACCCCCAATGTTTGATGCCAGGATCTAAAGTGCCAATGTGATATGTGACTGTCTTTTGCCAAAAAATGGTTTGGAAGTAGCTGGAAATTGTTGTCTTAGTTAGTAGGTAGCTTAGTAAGATTTATAGTTAGCCCAGGCCCTAGAGCGAAGACATGCATGAAGAGTTTAATTAATTAACTATTTCTACTTCCTTTTAACTTGAATTCTATTAGTATGCCCCTATGCGGGTAAAGATGTATGTGGACTGTGGTACATATATTTCTACATGCACATAACAATGGTGACATGGGAGTTATATTTTTTCAAGCAGATCTCATGTTTTTAATTTAGTCCCCTATGTCTGATCGAGGCTGAGGCCATCCGATATGATCCGTTTCAAATTCATCCTTCCTATTATATATTGTTCACTGTACCACTACAAAAATCAGAACTTTACCGACGGATAAAATGACGGATTTTATCCGTCGGTAAATAGCGACGGATCGGGCATTATTAGCGACGGATGACGGATAACGAACAAAGTTGACCACTTTGTTCGTCATCCGTCGCTAATAGGTTTTTATCCGTCGGTATCTTAGCGACGGATAAGTTATCCGTCGCTAAATATTAAGAATAAACAAAAAAAAAAATTAAATTACACTTACCGACGGATAAGCTTGAGCTTATCCGTCGGTAAGCTCCATTTATACCGGCCGCGACTGGCAGAACGCCATTTCCATCTTCTTCTTCTTTCTTTCTTCTTTCCGTTTTTCACACTTCTCATCTCCATTTCTCCTTCAAAACTTCACCATTTTCATCCATTTTGGTAGCAAATTGAAGCTTATTGCACAAGGAACAAGGAACAACCTTCAATTTGGATTTTTTTTGGTCAATTTGTGCAAAATCAAAGGTATGAACTCTAACCCTTATTTGATTTTTAATTTGGGAATTATCTAATTGTTGGTTACATTGTCAAATGTATGTTACATAGTAGTTGATACAAGTATATTTTGCTTAAATGTGTAGTTGATTGTTGTTAAAATTGAGTAATGAATCGATTTTGGGATTTTATTAATTTGGGGATTTCTTAAATTATGGAAATGTATGTTAGTATTAAGTAGATATTAGTTGTTATAGTTGAATGTTAGTTTTGGATTATGTTAATTTGGGTTTGTTAATTAAAATCGAGACTTAGATCAATTTAGGGCTTTTTTTAGTTTTGTATTTAATCGAATTTAATGTTCCATAACTAGGTTATGTACTTATATAAGGTTAATTTTGTAGTTGAATACGATAAAATAGAGTAATTTATGAAAATCGAGACTTGTAGCTCAATTTGGGGGTTTTGAAATAAAGTGAAAATGGATTCGAGATGATGATATGATGATGATGTTAGGTTAGAGATGATGTTCATATGGTTGTTGTTGACAATGCTAGGCTAGAGATGATGTTGTTAATGGTTGGTTGATTGGTGATAAGGTTGATGATGTTAGGCTAGAGATGATGTTGTTATATGGTTGATTGGTGATATGGTTGATAATGTTAGGCTAGAGATATGTTCATATGGTTGTGGTTGATAACGTTGTTTTATTTTTATTCTAAATTTACGTGAGTGGTATGTTAGCCACTATATTTGGGTGATATGTTAGTCACCATGTGTTAGTTGTTTTTTTAGGGCAATGTGAGTGGTATGTTAGCCACTATATTTGGGTGATATGTTAGTCACCATGTGTTAGTTGTTTTTTTAGGGCAATGTGAGTGGTATGTTAGCCACTATATTTGGGTGATATGTTAGTCACCATGTGTTAGTTGTTTTTTTAGGGCAATGTGAGTGGTATGTTAGCCACTATATTTGGGTGATATGTTAGTCACCATGTGTTAGTTGTTTTTTTAGGGCAATGTGAGTGGTATGTTAGCCACTATATTTGGGTGATATGTTAGTCACCATTGTGCTTACGTTGATCTTGTTCTTGTTGTATTGATTGTTGTGTCGTTCTAAATTGGTTGTTTTGGTGGTTAGAAACACTACTACTTGCCAAACGTGCTATTGAAGGAGCTTTGGTTTGTTTTCAACACTGTTGGTGCTCGTTGTTACCGAGACAAGGTCCACGACCTTAAGGAGTCTCGAGTGAGGCCTAGATTCATCCACGAAAGCGAGTGGCCTCTGTGGTTGGCTTACTGGAAGACACAGGATGCCGAGGACCTAGCAGATCAGAACAAGAAGAATCGAGCACGGGCGGACAAAAGCAGCTCCGGTGAAGACGAGGACTATTCGAAGCACCATCTCGACACACAGTCTCAGGCCACTCGTGACCTCAATGCAGTAAGTTAACTTGTGCTTTACTCCAGTCACTTTCAATATTCTTAAAATTTTATTGTAAACACTGACACTTATTACTTTGCAAAATGAACAGAGGCTCACTGGACAAGGATGCTTGTCGTACTTGACCATGGTGAGAAATGCCAAGTTCAAGAACGGCAAGTGGACATGCAAGAAAGCCAAGAAACTGAATGTAAGTACATAAATGAGTACTTTGAGTTACTTGTACTGTATTTCTTTTTAAAAAGTTTCTATATGTATTGTAATATATCAACTCATGTATTGCTTAACTGCTTGTAGGAGGAGGTTGAGGCTTTTTACTTGGTTAAGATGCAAGAGAAGGGTGACATACTTACGATGGAGGAAGAGAACGCTGCCTTCCTCGAGGTGAACCCTCCTGGCCCTAAGTGGTCGATCTATGGCTTAGGAAACTTGGGACGTTCTCTTGCAGCTGAATCATTTCAGCGCTCTTCCGGTTCTACCTCCAGCACAGATTCTCGATTGGCTGAGGAGCTGGCAGCACTTAGGGCCGAGAATGCTATGATGAAGAGCATTCAGGACACACTTGTGTCTCAGGTATATTCATTTGTATGCTAATATTATGTTGATATGTCATGTAGATGTATAACCACTTGTATGCTCATTTACATTGCTTGCATCTATCTTTCATATTCTTAACTACATCGATCATTACTTGTGTCAGGTGGAGACGCAGAATTTGGTGCTGAAGAAGATTCTGGAGAAGCATCCCATTGGCATGGACCCGTTCGCAGAGGGAGCTGTGTTTCAGACCGGGGAGGGGAGCCCTGGTACGGCGGGGAGTGCGGGTTTGCAAGGCAGTTCTCATGCTCCTTCGGGTTCCAGTGGTCGTCGTCCCTAGATTTCTACATTTTAGTTGGGCATTTGTAGTAAAACTTTCACATTTACATTTGTAGTAAACGTTTTTCTATTTTGAAGAATCGAATTTTATTGAATTTTATTTTCAATTCAAATTTAATGATTTTTAATTTTTAGTACGTACGTAAATTTATATTATTAAACAGGTTGTTGTACAATTATCAAGAAAAATAATAAAAAAAAATTTTAAGAAAAAAAAATATACCAACGGATAAATTTATCCGTCGGTAAATTCCGGTTGACTAAGTCAACCGGTCATACCGACGGATAACGTTATCCGTCGGTAATCGTCACCGACGGATAAATTTATCCGTCGGTCAGACGAATAAGGGCTGGTCAACGCCCCTATTCGTCAGTCCGTCGGTATTATTCGTCGCTATTAGCGACGAATAAGAAACGACGGTAACGGCATTACCGACGGATAAAATAGCGACGGGCTATTTATCCGTCGGTAAGTGGTTACCGATCCGTCGGTAAGTACTTACCGACGGATCGGTACCCGGATACCGACGGATACACACCAGATGTAGTCTTGGAGCATGCATACATCGTGGAGTTTGTATTTTTAGGTCTGTGTATCTTTTCTCTTCTTGGTTAACAAGGACAGACTGGTGTGTTGTTTTCTTTAACTTGGTTGTTACAGAAAATCTGAGAGACAAAGTTGATCTTTTCTCTAGCTCTTCCATCTCGTCTACTTTATGTGCATTGTCATTGTCCTGGCACCTCATTATCATCTTCACCACTAACATCATCGATCATATCTTCATCACTACCGCTACTTTGTTCATCGTAATCAAATTGGATGACAATAGGTACAATCGCATAGAGAGCAAGGAGCTATACATACATGGTCCGACGTTGACATTTGTTCATTTACACCGTATTCTCTGTGAATTCTAAATCATTTTACTAGGATTGGATTGTAGTCTCCAAAAAAATCCCAATAGCTTCATAATGTAACCCAACTCAAACTAATAACAAATGCATTCTGTTCAGACTCTATTATACATACTGTTCCCATGTTTGTAATTTTGGTTTCATAGTGTTAATCCAATACTTTGTTTTCAAATTTCTTGCAGACACACTTCAAGTTCCATCGCCACCGCCTTCATGACTAACCTATCTCTTAACACATATTTTAGTGACTTGCTCCGAACCCACCTTCACTCATGACTATTGGGGATATGCATATGCTCAAACAATGCATCATTTGAAACCTATTCATATATATATACTAGTATTGGTATTTTATTATCATCAACCTTATTGATAAACTCCTCTGGCCGATTATCATCTACTATTCGTGAGTTAAGAGCTTATAGCAAAAAATGGAATAGTTAGAATTTATCCTTATTACAACATGGCATAGGCGAAATACAATAATCAATCAACTTGATCTTTGTTTAGCACGAGAGTGTCAGATGAGCGTACTCCATGAATATATAACCAGATGAGCTATATTGATCAAAATCAGGCCTTAAATTAAAACTTGCTATATTAATCAAATCAGGCCTTAATTAAAACTTATGGCTTGAACCTGATCATTCATTTGTTGCTGCCTTAAAAAGTCAAATTAGTCCACGTGCTGATGCGAAATTAGTCAAATCTGGGAATTAAACTAGAACTGTAATCTGATGTTTCTGTAGAATGCATGCACAATTCGTCAGTCAATCGTTCATTCTTTACCACAACATTTTACAGGTCATGTTTGTTAGTTTCAGCAGTACTGTTGATTATATTATGCACCTATAATTAGAAAATGCATCTGAACATAGTTAACTGTTATCATGTCTAGATAGTACGTACTAGCTAGTGGGCTTTCTGTTGGTTCAAGAGTAGATGCTGCTAATGTTGCATCTGAGAAATTTCATCACCACATGCATGGAGATCACTAATGAAAAACAGAGACATGAAAACATTGTTGGATTAAGGGCATAATACAGAAAATTGGAAGAATTATATAACAATGAAATTTCTCTAGAAATAGAGAAAACGTACTCTTCGGTCTGATTGCCTACTACTTCTATATATCAGGCCTCATTCGTGAAAGGAGATACTATATAGCTTTCGAAAGTAGGGAAGCCTCTCTCGATTTTTGCTTGATGACTCCTTTTCTCGTCGCACAATGGACTTGGATCTTGGTCTTACTCTTTTTATTGCACATCGCCTCTTAGGGTTTCTATCTGAGCTTCGAGTGCGGTCTTCCTCGTTTTGAGTTCTTCCAAAGTGAGCTTCCTCCCCGTGATTGGGTCGATCCCAATCAAGGGGGTTACCTCCGCTAAAGCATTGTTCTCCGCCACCGCCTCGGGTTGATTATGAGGAGTCACTTGGTTGGGCGTGACTTGGTTTAGGAGAGTGGATGGTGTGGCGACCACCTGAGCTTGGTTTTCTTGAGGAGCTACATTTTGCATTGACGCGCGTATCCTCCTATCGATTAGATCCCTCAAATCATCAGGAGCACCTTGTGGTCCTAATCTAGATTGAACTCTTGAAGGTCCAAGTCTAGATTGGATTGGCCTTGTGTTGGCTCTTGAATGTGCTTCATCTTGAACTAGAGGTTCTCTTGGTTGGGATTGACGAGGTGCGACAAAATTCTCATGAGGTTGCTCCTGTACTTGTGCTTGTTGTACTCATCGGGCTTGGAGTTCTGCTTCAACCCTTGCAGCCTCATTCTCTCCTACGTATCCTTGTATAGTGAGAAGGAACAAGCCGTATTGAGCTTCGCCCATCCCAAAGTCTGATGGTCGGAGTACTCGTCCGTTGGGAAGGGTGAAGTTCAATGCGGCTAGCTGAGGAGGACTCGCTGCTACATGAGGAGGATGTCCTCTTGGCGCGACATTGTTTGTGACTCTTAAAGCTCCATAAGCACTTCCAGTCGGGAAGCCTAGGGGATGATTCTCTCCCAATCTTTGTTATTGGGAACCCGTGACATTGGTGAATGCCCCCTCCATCATATCTTGATTCCTTTCAACATTGTTATTTCTAGGTGCCCTTGAAGCAGCTACCCTTTCTCCTCCTCGGCCATTTATAGGGGGACGACCCCTTGGGCGAGGAGGATTCTCTGGTACTGCATTGGCGAGTCAGACACTTCTTCTAGGAGGCATCTCGAGAAGCGTCTCGATGAGACTATCTTGGCTCGACCAGTAGGGCTAGGAATGACCTTTCGATCAGATTCCCACAGACGGCGCCAAATGTTGAAGGGTAGTTCGTGCTTCCTCTTAAATTCGTACTAAACCGTCACAGGATACTACTTAGGTCTTATTTATGTAGTCTTCCTATGACAGGAGTAGGTATCCTTCATGTAGCTTCCTCGTACCTGAAAGAGACTGGATGGGGGGTTAGTACCTCGTGCCCGGTCTGTCAAGGATCAGACCGGAGGGACGACTTTACGTGTAGGGAGTTGAAGGGCTTCCCTAGTAAGAGTAGTAAATGTGGTAGGTGAGAGCTATGATTGCTTACTTATGAATTATGAATGAGTCCTCTTATATACTTATAGTATTTTATTGTCACTTTATGTAGGATCGTGACAAGTGTCCGGCTGAGATCGAAGCCTCCTTTGGCCCAAGCCCATTAAAGAGGTCCATGGGCTTTGACCCAAACATCTTGACTAAGATTTGCAGGGCATTATTGACTTTTCAGGTCTCATGGAATATTCTAGAAGGCGGGCCCCATAGGGACCGACCATGGGTGGTCGACCTGGGTCCTCGTGCCTTCCTCTAATATTAATGGTTCGAGTAGTACTCTGCCTAGCCTCCTTTGGAGGGTGTCACCTTGACGTAAGGTCCTCCTCGAGCCCTAGAGATGCTCCTCGCGTCCCACTTATCTCTTGTCCTTGTAGTGAACATATCTTGAGGGTCGACCTCACAGTGATGGTCGGACCATATGTTGTTCGAGCCACACTTAAGTGACATACTTGGGTGTGGTCGTGCCCCTTGAGGGACGGCCCTTGATGTCTCGTCGCGCTCTTAAATCGCTCCAGTTCGTACATGCGGACTGGACATATTTTAACACCAACATAAACTTTAAACTTTGTATTTTTATCCATTGATCAACATTAGCACCTAAGGATTAAGGAATAATAAGGATCACAAAACACAAAATGTATCCCACTCTTATAAGGTGTTTATTTCTCCTTTGTATGTACAATCTATATTTCTATTTTCATGTAGTATATGCTATAACACCAAATTCATAAAATCTTTACAGTTTGGATAAAAATATGTGAGAAGTTACTATGTACTCCTACACTACCTTACTGGTAGATGTTTCTATTTCTTTGATCAGCAACAATAGTGACCCTCTGATCCCTCAGCATGTTCAGATTTGGGGCCAGGAGTCGCGTGTATCGATCAAAGTAAAGAAGCTGTTTCATGAGAAGTGCAAACTCCCGGGGAAATCTCAATCCATATGATTCACTAACTCGTACCTGTCAAACATAAGGCCAATTATGCTGGGAACTTTCAATTAAATTTCTGACACTTGAATTTAAAGCATACTTGCACTGATTTGAGAGATGCAAAATGGGTAAACAAGATTCAGGTATATTTGTTCTACTAGAGCAAGGAGTGACCAATTATACTGTTTAGTGCATCTAGTTGATATTCAGATTATTGAACTACCATCAAGTAGAATAGGTTATCAAATCGTAAACACGTCAGAAGAGAACATAATTAAGGAGCATCCGATAAATCACTAACAAAACATTTAAGCAGAACCATAGAGACAGTTCTTACCAGATCCAGAAATAGTGCATTCATCTGTCTTTCATCAACAACAAGATTGGCAGAAACTGCAGTTGCATTGGTGCTTGGTTCCCTGGCTGCAGCAACAATGATTTCTGTATCCAAATCCTGTTCATATAAACCATAATGGGCTTAGTTTGATATCCATTGAATCTCTTTCAGAAACACATGAGACACAAACATTTATGATTTTCATTCTCTCTGAACATATGTAGCAGACTAGCACGTATATCATCCTTAGTGATAATAGTTGGTAATATTTCCTACCCAGATTCCATTTTGGCCAGCCAGAATGAGCTAGACCCAAGGGCTGAACAGTCCTGGCCGACCAAGATCTAGGAAATCTTTAAAGAGACTTGAGGGTCGTGGAAGGCGAGTCATAATCTGTAGAGACTTGTCACTCTTTTATGGTTTGTCTATCAATCATTCGGTATAAATAGCACACATTCCCAGGCATTTATCCCTCCCTCTCTCATAACACTGAGGCCTGAGCGACTGAGGCTACCAAAAATTCACTTTTGGCCTTCATCACTTAGCATTGAATAAAGGACTTAAGCAGTGAAGTTACTACTGTAGTTGAAATTCACTTAAAATACTAATCAATAGAATGCTGCAATCAAGTTAGTTTTCAGTTTGTTGCTTAAAGTCAGGTATGCATATGCTAATAGTAAATGGCATTGCTAAATCAAACAGGAACTCAACTACCACATCTAAGTTTTGCATAGTTCTTAAAAGAAACCCACGGTATAATGAACACAAAGTACTTGCCTGGAGAGAGGAAAATATTTTTTCCAAATCTCTTGCAAAAGCCTTAGAATCCACATTTTGGCTCGTAGCACCCATGTCAATTAAGGAAGAAGCCATGGATTCATATTCTTCAGTTGCCAGTGATGATAGAAATGTCTCCATTGCAGACCATGTTTTTGGAGATATACGCCCAACAATTCCTATTTACATATAATATAGAATTATCACTCAGCATTCAGATGGGACAAAATACGACACCATCTTTAAGTTTAACCTTTGAAGCAACTCGGTGCATATTGCAGGATGTAACCAAATTTCTCTAATCCAATTCTTTAGGACAGAGATTATGTACTTACACAAGTTAACATATTATAAACTACTATCAATGAAAAGTTACAGAGGAAAGAAAAGGTATGCATACCAAAGTCAAGAAACCCAATGCGGCCATCACGTAGCAACCATAGGTTTCCTGCATGTACATCCGCATGAAAGGTTTCACATCCAAGCAAACTACCAAACCTGAAGAATTGTATAAACATACAAATATAAGTTAGATATTCAGAGAGTAAACTAAGTTTATAATTGAGGTCAAGTTATGATTCATGTCACACCAGACATTTAAGGCAGTTATAAGACTAGTCTCTGGGTTTGAAACAAGTGAGTTGATCGAGTTCAAATCTGTCAGAGGAACTCCATAAAGCCTCTCCATTGTTAATACTCTTCTACTAGTGTACTGCTGGTACACTTTTGGAGCCGTAGCCTGCCTAGTGAGTCCCATAGCTTCCAAATATCTTCTAAAAGACTCAACATTTGTAGCTTCCTTCTTAAAGTCAACTTCTTCAAGCATCGATTCCCTGATGTCCTTGACAATAGCCACCTACATTTGAACCTCGGCGTCAGAAGACGAGGCAATCTAATATCCAATAGTAAAATGAGGAAAAAGAAACTAAAATAAATACATAAAAAGGAGAAAACAACAAAGCAATACTGTAGTAGTGTAGTATATTTAGATAGAATAGCAGTTGATTACTTCATGACACACGAGATGACAGATAGAATTACAAGTAACTCGTACTTAATTGAAGAACGCACACATGCTTCAGGAAAAACCGGGCTTCCGTAGATTAATAAAGTAGCAACAGGGAAGAAAAAGTAAATTCTTGGTCTGTCAAAATAAATGCTCTAATTCACACAGACAATAACTTAAACCATACCAGAGATGCCCGGCTAAGGTCAGGGCTCAAGAATTCCAAGATGCGTGCCACAATATACACAAAATTCAAATCTGCAACTAAGATATCTTCTATTCCTGGTTTTAGGACCTTTATCACTACATCTTCCTGAGTTCCCCTTAACCTGGCACCATGAACCTGAAAAATTAATATGTGCATCTTAAGACGTGTAAACATTTGGATCATTTTACCTACACACTTTTATCTGCACAAATAGAAAAGAAGTCCGTGAAAGGAGCAAACAATGCAAACCTGTGCTATCGAAGCAGAAGCTAAAGGCGTGGGATCAACATACTCAAAAACAGTATCAATCGGTTTGCCTAATTCTTCACGCAGAATTGATTGAATCTCTTGGAATGGAACTGAAGGAGCTCTGTCAAAACAGTACTGGAATTCTTCGACATATTCTGGAGGAAATAATGTAGGTGCAGATGCTATGAACTGCATATTGGGTTTACAGGATGAGTAAGAGGACAACATCTGCTAGAGTATGTGACATTGGCTTTGAGAATTTTTAGATTCAATTATTCAACAGCAATGTTGTATGCAAAACATGACCAATGAGGATAACTCTCACATAGAACAAGATATTATGCAAGCAATACCCTTACCTGACCTAATTTGATATATGTTGCACCCAGGCGTTCAAATAATTTTCTCAAATACACCGGCGAGGTTAGTCCAAGCTGCAATTCAGTAGCCAATCCACTCGAGGTATTTGCTGCCTGAACAGGTTCAAAAGTATACAATCCATATCATCGTCCACAGGATAGTGTACAGGAAAATGATGTAAACTTAGTTTCTCTCTAGCTTTTCTATGCCAAAATCATAAAGATGTGTTACGAAAATGGATTTTCAAACAATTGTAGCAATTAGCAAATACCGGTACACAGATGAACTTTATAAATAGGAAGCAGACAACTAGACAAGGCACGCACTTAACAACCGCATAGTACTTTGTTCATTTTTAATCAGGACTAACATGTGAGCATCATAGGCAATAAAAACATCACAGGCAAAATGATTATCTGAGTCTCTACCTTGGAAGCATCGGTCAGCCACTCACTACCGACACCAAGGACTGCTTGGATCCCTTGAGCTAACCTCAGCGCCCCACGAGGACCGGTGTTTATAGATGTTTGGATTATATCCTCTACCAGTTTTGGCAACTTGTCAATTCCATCTAACATCCAAAAATTAATACATAAAATAAGCATAAATTACAAAAACTCAAACTCATAGATAGATGTGGTGTATATGTAGTCATTAAATTAATTCTCCAATACAAAATGACCAAAATAAGGTCACACAGAAATGCAATCACCGCCAATTACGAAATTATCGAAATGAATAGACCTAAATCAGTAACAATTGCAAAATTAAGCTATCCTGAATATATGAGTATTTTATTATTATTATTACCTTGAAGGCGAGTGGTCAAAATATCCGGCGATTGAGAGTAACGCGCGAACACGGAAAAGCTATTACGGCTGTGTTTGAGTTTCCTGGTGGATATTCTCATGGAAGATAGAGGAAACTGAGATTATACAATAACAAAGTCAAGTCAACAACAATTTAATAACTAGTAGAAACAGGAACAGGATAGTTGAGGAAATTGATTGGTGAAGTTGAAGAACCTGAGAGTGATGAAGTAGAGGTAATCGGCCATGAGAGAAGCTTCTCAGTGCTGATATTCCTGATGACATTTGTTACCGATCGATTGCTAATGTATTATTCGATGGAGTTTGTTTCTTCACCGGTGAAGAAGTAAAAGATGACGAAGTGAAGAAACAGAGCCTTGGCGAGAGGAACTTGAATAAACGGTGTCGTTTTGTGCTATGGAGGAATGGTGAATTTTAAATGGCCACGTGTTGTGTTATCAACGGCTGATTCTGTAAGCCATGTTTGGATGGATCCTTCTTTATGAATTCAACTGAACTTATTTAAGTACTAGGACTTGCATCGTACACCTGTGAAGCGTTCTTCTTGTTATAATTTATTTTGTTAATGTTCATCCAATCTTTCCATAGATAGGATATGTACCCTTCCATTTATGATATTCATAATATTTTAATTTTTTAATTGTTATGTAACCATCATTAACTAAGTTATTAAATAATTATTTAACCAAGTATACAAAACCATATGCTATAACTATTTGATATTTTATCTCTTTCCAATGTGAAGAGTTTTGAAATTAGCACGTTACACGTGCGAAAGCAGTCTCCTTATTACAATTTTTTTTTTCATGTTCACTCAATCTTTGCACGTTACGTTACACGTGCGAAACGTTCTCTTGTTATAATATCTTTTGTTAATGTTCACTCAATCTTTGCACGTTACGTTACACGTGCGAAACGTTCTCTTGTTATAATATCTTTTGTTAATGTTCACTCAATCTTTGCATAGATAGGGTATGTACCCCTGCATTTATTATATTTACAATATTTTAATTGTAATGTAACCATCATTATTATTAAAGAACTATTTGAACAAGTATTGTACAAAATCATATGCTATAACTATTTGATATTTTATTTATATTTTCAATGTAAAGAGCTTTGAAATTAGAATAATATAATACTGTTAGAGATGTGGACCTATATATAATACTGTATGAGAAAAATACCTATTTGTAATGGGTGAATATTTTTAGCACTTATATGTAATTTTCCTTTTTTCAAAAAAAAAAAAAAAGGAGAAAAACGTGCTAAATTGGAGAAAAAATAAGAATTGAGAGAGGGGCTACAATCTCTCCTTATTCGCTTATTATTAAATGCTAATAAAATACTATTAAGTATATCTGAAATAAAATGATCTGAACTTAATACATCTGAAGTGATCATAATTGAACTGGACTGTCTTCTCATTTTTATTTTTGGTGTTTTTATATTCCTTACATCTCACTCCAATTTATCAATGTCAAACTAATTTCGACTCTAGCCACAAAGTACAAACTAATTTTAAACTATAATAATAAAATATTAAATAAAATTATATTATAGTAAAATTTAAGGTTTATATACTTATTTTGTCCCGTCAAATACTTTTCATTTAGTTTTGTTTATTGTTTTTGGATAGTAAATTACTCTTATATTATATCGAATAATTTTTTTAGAAAATTATAATAAAATAGTCCAACTTCTGTATTACTTTAATAATTTTGTTTCTACTATATGACTAAGGAATAATTTGTGGTTGGAAAAAATCAACAAAAGCAATGAAAAGTTTTGACCTGAACGGAAGGAATATAACTTTATGTACCTGGGCTCAATATTAATTACAAATTAGTGATTTTCTAATAGTTTCGTCCAAATTAGTGATTCACGTCAAACTTCATGTAAATTAGTGTCTAAATATGTTAGGACTAAATTAATCCTACATATTTTAATTAACTTATTTAATATATTCCTAATTCTTACTTTATTTATTTGATTTATACATGCATCCAAAATTCAATTTCTACGTAATAATAGATTTAGAATCGTATCAAACTCCTTAAATTTTGTTTGTCGACAATTATCCAATTCACTACACATCCAACCCAATTTCCGAGCATCCTAGCAATTCACATGCATTGGCATCTTCTAATTTCAAACATCACCCAATTTTCAAGCATCCCAACAATTGACAAGAATCAACATCTTTTCATTCTAATCATTCTTACAAATTGATAAACATCTACATTTTCTAATCCCAAGCATTCTTACAACTCAAGCGTTACGTGTCTTTAATGTCATCCCATATTATATATAAACAAGCATCACAGGTAGCGTCACCAAAAATATCACCGGAATTAATTACGCAAGTAAATACGGTTAAGTGAGAGTGATGATGCTTGATATTTTAATCTGTATTTGACTGATAGCCATCCATTATCGGATCAAAAATTTAGTTATCCGAGCCCACGATCCAACTTTATTGGACTGAACGGTGTAAAAACACCTCAACCAAATCATGATTTTGAAATTTCCAATTGGGCAAACGCAAGGAAACTCTATGGATACATTACATACTAGATTAATAACAGATAATAATCAAGACAAAATGTAATGAAGCACCACATATTAAAACTTGAAACGATAACTTTTACAAGAATACTACTATTGCTCTTATATTTAATTTAAGTTACACCGTTGGAAAACAAACACAACCAGGCTCCCTGCTAGGTGGAAGTACCAAACATTTTCCGGACTTACAAGTCGCTTGTCCGCACATCTCTGTCTTACAACGCGCGTCACAAGCCTCGTCCGTACAATCGGCATTAACGATAGTACGCCCATTAACATGATTGTTCTGACTTTGAACAACCATGAACACCACAAATAAAATGAGAAATAGTCTCATGCCACTAAATTTCTCCATTTCTTGATCGAAATTATAGGGTAATAAACGTTTGTTTTGTTTTGTTTTTTTCGTTTTTTTGTTTTTTTATAAACGTTTGTTTGAATGACTAGTGGAAGTTGTGGAACAAACTCCTCCAATTTATAGACATAGATGAGTGAATTAATCTTGTAATCCATAATAATTTTGAAATCTGATTTTTCACATTTTGAATGTGTCATTAATGTGTGAAATATTACATGGTAATAGAAATCATAGAAGATGTAGAAACTTTGTGATTTCAACAAGTTTTCTTTTTTTATTCTCTTTTTGGTTTGTTTTTTACTATAATAATCCACCATTTTATTATATTAGAGACTAGAGAGGTCAAGAAACCAATATTCTTGATATATTGTAATTTGTCAGGTAGGATTGAAAATGTAATTTTGTCATTATAGGCAATTATAAGGAAAAGAGAATCAATAATAATTGTTGAAAATAAAAGGGCAATTTTTTTGTTTTTTTGTACTAAATAAAAAGGCAATGGTTATTAACTAAGTTGTGTCTCCAACTGAAATTTAAAGAAAAAGAAAAAAAAAGGTTATTAAAAATTGCAAGATAGTTCTATTTTCTCTATACACCAAAGTTTTTACCCCTTTTTTTCTCTTTTCTCTTTTCCAATTTTGACCAGATTATACTAATTAAAACATTTAATAATGTAATTTCATAATATAAATTTATTAAATATTTTTCGGTGTATTTTTATACGGAGTATATACTTCTATTAATACTTAAATAATTTATTTTCCTTTAAAATAATTAAATTTACAAACATTTCTATTTACTATTTAATTTTTTTCCTTCCAAAATTAATGTAGCTACTTGGCACTATTATTAGTATTTTATTTAAAATATCTTTTAATTATATGTGATTAGACCAAATAATTTAGGACAAATCCATAAATTTTGACCCAACTGTAGATCGAGTTCGAATCGTGTTGGGCTGGATTTAAATGGGAGAAAATTTCATTTAGTAGAGGATAGTTAATGGGTTAATTTCATATATTACATCTCTAAGATATTTGTATTACATCTAGGTCCCTATTATAGTAACAATTACACTGGAGTACCAAAACATGTATTTCTAATTACATATAAACCCACGACTCGATGGAAATCTCACTCCTACCACTTTCAAATTATCAGATTTTGGCGGCAGCCAAACAGCCTCAAGTTATATTTTAAAAAAAGGTTAAAAAAAAATTAAAACTAATTATAAATTTTAAAAAATGATTATAAAATGAAAAATAAAGAGCCCTCTGTTACAGAGCTTGCGATCGGAAACTCCACAAAGCTTCCAGATCGGAAACTCTGAACAGAGCTTCCAGATCTGGAAGCTCTGTTGTTACAGAGCTTCCAGCTCTGTTAACGGCATAAGCTTTTTTTTTCTTTTCTTTTTTCCAGTTTCTTGAGAAAGATCAAGATATTGTTTTTTATTTAAAATTAGTGTTGGACATTGTTTTCTTTTTGGTTTTAGACAACACTTTTCGTACAATAATCATGTCCCCCACAAAAAAAGAACCAATGTATAACATCTAAAATAACAATGTCGGACATCTAAAACAACCAAAAAACCATGTCCGACATACAAAACAAATGAATATCATGTACAACATACAAAACAAATCATAAACCATGTCTCCATCATAGAACATTTTTGCATGCTATGGAGATAATATATTATTTTAATCGGAGGATTTAAGTGCAAATAGACAATGTTGGAAAAAAGGGAGACAAATTTGCATAAAGCAACTATCCCCACATGTCCCATTCAATTTTTTAATAATATAATAGGGGTATTTTGGTAATTTTAATGTGAAAATGGATTTGATGGTAAGGATGGTTTATGCTCATATTAGAGAGTAATCGCATGTTACATGATGGATTGATCGGTAAATGCCCCAGATATTCCCCAAAAGAGAACCAAACGTAGTTGTAGGAGGCGTTTGGTTTGTAAGAAAAGGCAGACAAAAAACTGTTGCTTTATACATTTTTTTCCATTTGGTTCGCATAGAAAAGGAAGAAAAGTTTATCGGGCTGCCTGAGAGAATGAAGCCGGGGCAACCTCCTAATTGGTCGAAATCAATGATGTGTCAATTTAGATAATTTCATCTTCATTCTCCTTTCTCCCTCGTCTCAGCCGGATAACGCGAATTCTCCCTCCATTATGGACGTGTCTGGTTTGTAAGATAATGGGGGATAATTACTGTTCAGGAATACGGAAATTCTGGATAATGAGAGGATAAAGAGAAGGTGGTGCCTGGGATAATTTGGACGGGCAGGGTTGTGATTGGCTGGACTTGTTGCGCTGGCAAAGGAGATAATTTATCCCGTCGTTCTCTTTCTCCCTCATTTTTGGCCGATAATGGCTATTATTTGTGACACAGGGTGATGTCACCGCTACTACCCCACCATGTGCAATCCTCCTTCCTTCCTCAACAAAGACTGTAATACCCTCCCATGACTATATAAGTAGATGGTGTTAGTAAAATTGAGAAAAATTGCATCTAAGGCTAAGCAGCGGAAGTTTAAAATTTTTTAATCTCACTAAACTGATATGACTATATTCGTTTATTAAACTAGAAGATATCACTTACGTGTCCTCCAGTAGATAAGCAAATTCACCGGGTAGCTGTTCCTCAATCTCCAGACAGAGCCTTGCAATCTCCTCGTCCGGCTGGTTGATTTCTTCTTCGTCAAAGATGAAATCTTCGTCAACAAAATCTCCAAGATGGCTCATCAACAGGTTGATTACTTCCTTCGACCTTGGTATCCACGGGCAGTGATTTCTATCAAGAACGCTAGGATGTTCTTCTGTTTATTTTGAGCTAATAGAGAGAGAGAATATTTTCTGACTATCAGAAAGTATTTTACGTATGTTGTGAATGAAGACTATTCTTCTTTCTTTCTGATTTAGTCAGTAAGTTGGTTCAGAAAATCACGTAAGATTTTACCAAGTAAATCTCATTGACTAGGAGACTTCAAAAGTCATTAACTAACCAACAAAGAGATAATAATTAATTATCTCAGTAAAAAACAAAAGGAAGAAGTCAAAACAGAAGAGGAAGAAACGTATGGGGACAGCTGAAAAGTTGTCCCCATAATTTCCGTATGGCGCGTGCAATGCACGCGCCATTCACCAACTTACTCGCGTGCCTTGCTGAAGCAGCAGCTGGGCCGGTTGGCCCAGCTGCAGCTTCAACATTGCTGGGCCTCTTTGGCCCAACTTCTCTTCCTTAATTGGATCCCAATCCAATTCCGTCCAAGTGAACAAGTCTTCAATTAATTAATTAAATCCAATTTAAATCATTTAATTATATTTCTAAAATATATTTCACATATAATAAATTAATATTAATCTAATTAATAATAATTCCATTATATATTTTGTATAATAATTTAATATTAATCTAATTAATATTTAATCCAATATACATAGCTCGTTTGTAGAAACATCACCTTGAAGTGTGACCCATAGGGCCTTGCATATTAAGCAACAATCCAATTAATGTCATAATAAATTCCTAGACAATTTATCACACAATATTAATATGCAAGGAAGGTTTGTGAGGAAAACAAACCACCTGTAGCGTAAGACACTTTGATGATACGGTCCCTTCATTCACGAATACTCGAATGAGTCTAGAATATGGTTATGTGTCTATTCTAATAACTTCATTCATTATCTCTCAATCTTATTAGTCGATCTATGAATTATGTCCAAATACCATTTCGACATATTCACATACGGGGCCACCGGTTTTGTGATCGCACTAAATATGAGAAGTGAGTATTATCTCCTAGTATCTATTACGGAGGAATGAATCCTATCTTGGCCCAATCACTCACACCATATGCTTCCTAATGTACCCAACACATGCCGTATCTACCCCACTTTAAGAGTGCAAGCGTTGCGCATGGTCAAAGTACATTATTCCACATATGATGTAGTATTGGCCTCAAGTCTAAGGACTACTAACATCACCCTACACACCGATACTACCATAGACACTTAAATAGCTTTACCAAATGGTTTCTCGGTTGGGTATGCCAACACTCTCCAAAGTGTCCATATGTTCATCATGAATAACCAAGTTCATTCGTAGCAGTGAGACCTACTACATCCTCGAAGGATCTAATGGAACATATGCTAGCTTCAATCGCATCATTGATATCCCGTATCTCGATGACCTTCAGCTAGTGGCTTATTTTAGGACTTAATTATTGACACACAAGCTCCCACTAACTTGGTGATTACCTTAAGTCCTTGGGAACATTTTATCGAATAATTCAAACAACCAAATAATGTATTCATAAAAATGTAATGCCAATTGTATTTAATAATGTATAAATAAATGAACATAAATAAATAACAATAACTGAATTTGATCAAGTACATATCGTCCCTATCGTAGGTTGTCTCTAGGACATATATACTTTCAATCTCCCACTTGGCCTAGAGCCAATCACCTACGTGTCTAACACCTATGTTGTTGAAATGTCTAACATGTTTGTCAATGTTCAACACTTTGGTGAAAGGATCTGCCACATTTTCCTCAGTGGAAACTCGTTCTATAGATACTTCTCCTCTAGCTATCATCTCTCTAATTAGATGATACTTCCTAGGTACATGCTTATTCTTGTTAGTGGATCTTGGTTCCTTTGCTTGTGCAACAGCGCCTTCGTTGTCGCAGTAGACCGTTATAGGACTACTATTAGGAACTACCCCTAGTTTCTTTAGGAATTTTGAAATCCAGACAGCCTACTTTGAGGCTTCTGCAGCAGCAATGTACTCGGATTCGGTCGTAGAATCAGCCAAGGTGGATTGCTTTGAACTCTTCCAAGTGATGTCTCCACCATTGAGTGTAAACACATACCCAGTTTGTGATTTGTAGTCGTCTGGGTCCGATTGGAAACCAACATCGACATAACCACTCATTCACAACTCTTGTTGTCCACCATATACTAGAAAGGAATCTTTAGTTCTTCTAAGATACTTAAGAATTGCTTTCACAGCTGTCCAGTGTTTCATACCTGGATTCTGTTGGTATCGACAAGTACAGCTAAGCGCATATGCCACATCTGGCCTTGTAAAATTCATGGCATACATGATAGATCCAATAGCTGATGCATATGGGATTCTTTTCATGTGTTCGATCTCCTCATCTGTAGAAGGACTATCCTTCGTAGTGAGAGCGACGCCATGTCTAGCTGGTAAGAAACCTTTATTGGATCCATCCATATTAAAGCGTTTCATTATTTTGTCGACATATGTGGATTGTGACAACCCTAACAATCTTCGGGATCTATCCCTATGGATTTTGATTCCAAGAATGTAACAGGCTTCACCTAAGTCTTTCATCGAGAAAGTCTTAGATAACCACTCCTTTGTGGATCGTAACATTTGGACATTGTTTCCCATGATTAATATGTCATCAACATATATAACCATGAAAACAATTTCAGCATCGTTGCGTTTAACATAAACGCATGGATCTTCCGCACATCTGATGTAGTCAAACGATTTGACTGCTTCATCAAAGTGAATATTCCAACTCCTTGAGGCTTTCTTTAGTCCATAAGTGGATCTCTTTAGCTTGCAAACTAATTTGGGATTTGATTCAGATGTAAAACCTTCAGGTTGTATCATATACACCTCTTCCTCGAGATTTCCGTTAAGGAAAGCAGTTTTCACATCCATTTGCCAAATCTCATAATCATAGTATGCTGCTATAGCGAGTAAAATTCGAATAGACTTAAGCTTGGCTACTGGTGAAAAGGTTTCGTCATAATCGATACCATATCGTTGACTATAACCTTTCGCCACCAACCTAGCCTTGTATGTCTGTATGTTGCCATCAGCATCTGTTTTCCTCTTGAAAACCCATTTGCAACCGATAGGTCTAACCCCTTCTGGTGCATCAACCAAGTCCCATACTTTATTCTCATACATTGAGTCTATTTCGGATTTCATGGCTTCTTGCCACCTTCTCGAATCAATGTCCAACGTTGCTTCTTTGTAAGTCTTAGGGTCATCTTTGTGAGATAAGTCAAGTTCAAGCTTGTCATCCTCCAAGAGTAAACTTATCTTCTTGGAAGCTCTCACTTCTAACCTTTTAGATCGACGGAGTGCGGGTTTATTTGGTTGTACTGGCTGTATATTCTGATTGTGAGATGGTTCAACTTGTTCAATCTGTTGAACAGTTGAAGGTGGGTTAGATGCAACAGTTGCACGTGGTTCAGGTGCAACGGTTGCAACTTTATCCTGGGGAGTTGATTCCGACATGACCTGTTGAACCGTCCCAGTTGGTTCAGTCAAGGTCGGCTTGGTAGGGGCATTTTGGGAATTAGTCAAATTTCCTAAAATGCTCCCACTGGCTGGCCGATATCTTCCCAGAGATGTGCTCGAGCCATAAGATCCTCCTTGAGCTCCCACTGAATCATTGTCATAACTATTTGACAATTCATTAACCTCAATGTTATTTTCTTGTTCTTGGATTTCCTCGAGTTCTATCTCATTTCTACTATGTTGCTTGAAGACATAATCATCTTCCAGAAAGGCAGCCTGTCTGGAAACAATGATGTTATGTTCCTCAGGCAGATAGAAGTAGTAACCCTTGGTTTCCTTAGGATATCCAATAAAATAACATTTATCACTTTTGGGTTCCAGTTTCCCTGCGAGCATTATTTTCACATATGCTGGACAACTCCAGGCATGCATATGTGAAAGACTTGGCTTCTTGTCATACCATAACTCATACGGTGTTTTCTCGACTGATTTGGATGGAACCCTATTCAGAATATAGATTGAGTCTAGTAACGCGTATCCCCATAAGAAGATTGGAAGAGTTGTGAAATTTATCATGGATCTTACCATGTCTAACAGAGTTCGATTTCTCCTCTCAAAAACACCATTCGTTTGTGGTGTTCCTGGTGGAGTCCATTGTGATTGAATACCATTAAGCTTTAAGTAATCCAAAAATTCCTTACTTAAGTATTCTCCTCCTCGATCTGATCGAAGAGTCTTAATACTTCTTTCAAGTTGTTTCTCTACTTCAACCTTATACTCTTTGAATTTCTCAAAGCTTCATATTTGTGTTTCATAAGATACACATAGCCAAACCTAGAGAAATCATCGATAAAGGTTATGAAGTAAGAATACCCACCCCTAGCTTGAGTTTTAAAAGGTCCACACACATCAGAGTGAACTAACTCAAGTACTTGTTTAGCACGAGTACCTTTTCCGTAAAAAGGTTTCTTGATCATTTTTACTTTAAGACATGATTCACAATTCCCATATGATTCAAAATCAAATGTTGCTAAATAGTCTAACTTTCTTAACCTTGCAATTCTTGTCTCATTAATGTGACCAAGTCTACAATGCCACAAGTAAGTGATATTTCTTGAATTATCAAGCTTTGGTTGTTTGTTTTGTATATGAAATAAATTATGTCTACATTTCAAGTAAGTACAAACCATTCATAAGAGGAGCATTTCCAATATCAATACCATTATGCGAAAAATAACAATTATTATTGGCAAAACGGAAGGAAAACCCTTCATTGTCTAACATAGGAATGGAAATAATATTTCTTACAATAGAAGGAACGAAATAATAATTATTCAATTCTAAAATAAAACCCGAGAGTAAATTTAATATATAAGTTCCAACACGTAGGGAAGAAACGGACGGTCCATTTCCTACGCGTAGATCAATTTCCCTTGGTCTAACCTGTCGGCTATCAATGAGCCCCTGCAAATTGTTACAAATGTGTGAGCCACAAGCAGTATCTAATACCCAACAATTCGAGTTTTGTGTAGACATATTTATCTCAATGACAAACATACCTTGATGGGAGCCAGATGCACCATGCGTGGTCACAACTCCATCAGCAATTGCCTTCGGGCAGTCTCTCTTCCAGTGTCCTTTCTGCTTGCAGTAAAGACATGTCTCCTTCTCCATGTTCACCACCTTCTTCTGATTTCCAGCCTTACGCTTAAAAACCTTAGCTTTAGGTCCAACCTTTGGCTTCTTGGTTTGCTTAGCCTTACCCTTTGAGCCATAGCCCTTAGGGTGAGCCTTCGCAGATGATCCAACCAACATAACAGACTTCCTCTTAGGTTGAGCCTGTTCATAGGTCTTAAGCATATTATGGACTTCAGGAAGTGTAGCATCTTTGGCATTCATATTGTAATTCATGATGAATGTGGAATATGAATCCGGCAATGATTGAAGGATGATGATGACTGAAACACGGTTCTCAAATTTGATTCCAGCAGTTGCCAGTTTCTCAATGAGTCCAATCATCTTGAGCACGTGTTCAGATACATGCCCTCCTTCAGACATCCTCATTTTGAAGATTTATCTAAGAAGATCAAATTCAACACTCTTAGAAACAGTTCCAAAGAGGCTTTTGAGGTGCTCGAGCATTTCATATGGCATCATGTTTTCATGTTGCCTTTGCAGCTCCATAGTCATTGCAGCTAGCATAACACACTGTACATTAGCAGCATCATCTTTGTGCTTCTGGTGAGCAACTTTGTCAAACTTAGCAAGCTCAGCAGCAACAGTAGGAGAAGTGGGGATTGGTTCGTCCAAGACGTACTCAATTTTCTCTTGCCTAAGCACCAAACGAATGTTACGGATCCAATCCATAAAGTTTGGACCAGTAAGAGTGAATTTTTCCAAGATCATTCTTATGGATAAATTGGCCATCTTTTCAGACCTAGAGAAGTAAATAAATAAAACTGAAATTAATACTCCAAAATAACTTCTATGATCACAATCTACGATTAAATAAACTAGGACTTTAGCTTTATTCAGTTCTCACTATTTTCACATACTCCTGGCCCCTTTAGAGAGTACGAACCATTATTTTACAATAGTTGTAGTGAGCCAAGATCCATGATTGCACTATTATAGCCCCAGCTATGGCTGATCACTATAATAACCAAACAGGTAGGTCTCCAAACCAATTGTACAATACAACTCTTGGTTGATCAAAACCATTTTGATCGATGTCCTCAAAATATGTCTGACGCTATGGCGACTCGACATAATTCAAGTAAGTCATAACCATCATACGTCACCAACAATGCCCCTATGAAGGCAACTTTCTTACGACAAACGGAGTAAGCACTATGGTGCATATTACCCACGAGATTAGCAAGTCCATTTAACCTTCAATTATGATGGGTGACATCATGCGATTTAATCGAGACTTAAATTAATTGGGGAACATTTAAATGGGGTATTTAATCGCTTGACCAAGATCCCTAACATGCATCACATAATGGGTGCCGCCTACCCAAGACTCATGCAATGCGGTCCAACAAGTAATGAGTGTCGCCTACTCATACATATCAATTGCGGACTAGCAAGTAATGGGTGCCGCCTACCCATGCATATGACAGATGCGGTCCGGAAACTAATGGGTGCCGCCTACCCATACAATAAAAGCGAACTAACGATATTTAAATATAATATTTAAATATTAAATTTCTCATGTAGACATTCAATACATGTGATACAACCAAGTTGGAGCATATAAGTAGTTGTTGTGGATTATTATCATTATATGTAAGTCAAAATCTAATTAATAAATTCTCTAAGAATTTCCAAAAACATGTGAAACAAGTTTAATAATAATATAACCTTCCAAAGCATTACATTAATATTAAAATGTAGTTTATAAACTATTTATAAACTAACAAACATGTTACTAAATATTATAAACTTATATTTATGTCTCTAGACATTTTAATCACTTTCCAAAAGTATTAATAGGGTTTAAATATAATTTATAAACCATTTATAAATTAAATAACAAGTTTCTAAAACTCTAGGGGACCTCTTTACAATTCACAGAAAGCTGAAATTAAGTTTCTGGGGTCAATTTAAAAGTATTTAGTAAATTTTGGGGCAAATCCGCAAAGCACAGAAGTTCAGGGGCTTGAGCCCCAATAAGACAGAAACTGCCAAATTGGGACACAAGTCCCTGAAGTTTTCTTTCTTGCCTATTGGACACCACCGAATTCTATGAAAATATTCAATCAAGTCCCTGCAACTTAAGAAAGTTTTCCAAAACTTTAATCATCATCTCAACTTCGAATCTAAGGTCCATGATCATGTTCTAAACATAATACACCATCCCAAACGAATTCGCAAGCAATCAATTTGTCCAAAAAATGAAGAACGGATTTTTTTTTATTTCTTTTTGAAAAACCGACCGATTCCGTTTGGGTCGATTCCATTCGACCCGTATGTTGCTTGATTCATCTTCCTCATATTCATATGACTTTTCTGCCTCTTAATAAATGTTTCATTTGGGATTGAATTTACAAAGCTTGAATGTCCATTAATGGAGATTCAAGCTCCATAAGCTTCAAACCAAAAATCCAAGTTGAATCTTGAAGGGACAGAGGAGAAGAGGAAGAGAATAGAAAAATGATGATGGTCACAGCGGTCGGAGCCGAGCTCCGGCGCCGGAATCTTTCCGGCGAAGTCGACCTGGTCGACTGGAGGAGAAGAAGTCGATACTAATGTGATTTGTTTCCCTGAAGTTTTTTTTTTTTTTTTTATCCAATAAAAGAATCTGGAAATTAAATACTAATGTGATTTGTTTCCTTTTCTTTAAATCTAATATGAAAAATTTGGAAATAAAATACATAGAGTAATTTAAAAAACCCATCTTTCTTTTCTTTTCTTTAAATCCAATCAAAGATATGAAAATTTTATATATTTTACATACATATAATAATCCACAACAACAGTAAATAAAAATCATGAACGAATATAGTCATGAATTAGCACAGCTCTGATACCACTGTTAGTAAAAGTGAGAAAAATTGCATCTAAGGCTAAGCGGCGGAAGTTTAAAATTTTTTAATCTCACTAAACTGATATGACTATATTCATTTATTAAACTAGAAGATAGCACTTACGTGTCCTCCAGTAGATAAGCAAATTCACCGGGTAGCTGTTCCTCAATCTCCAGACAGAGCCTTGCAATCTCCTCGTCCGGCTGGTTGATTTCTTCTTCGTCAAAGATGAAGTCTTCGTCAACAAAATCTCCAAGATGGCTCATCAACAGGTTGATTACTTCCTTCGACCTTGGTATCCACGGGCATTGATTTCTATCAAGAACGCTAGGATGTTCTTCTGTCTATTTTGAGCTAATAGAGAGAGAGAGAATATTTTCTGACTATCAGAAAGTATTTTACGTATGTTGTGAATGAAGACTATTCTTCTTTATTTCTGATTTAGTCAGTAAGTTGGTTCAGAAAATCACATAAGATTTTACCAAGTAAATCTCATTGACTAGGAGACTTCAAAAGTCATTAACTAACCAACAAAGAAATAATAACTAATTATCTCAGTAAAAACAAAAGGAAGAAGTCAAAACAGAAGAGGAAGAAACGTGTGGGGACAACTGAAAAGCTGTCCCTAGAATTTTCGTATGGCGCGTGCAATGCACACACCATTCACCAACTGATTGGCGCACGCCAGGCTGAAGCAGCAGCTGGGCCCGGTTGGCCCAGCTGCAGCTTCAACATTGTTGGGCCTCTTTGGCCCAGCTTCTCTTCCTTAATTGGATTCCAATCCAATTCCGTCCAAGTGCACAAGTCTTCAATTAATTAAGTAAATCCAATTTAAATCAATTAATTATATTTCTAAAATATATTTCACATATAATAAATTAATATTAATCTAATTAGTAAGAATTCCATTATATATTTTGTAAAATAATTTAATATTAATGTAATTAATATTTAATCCAATATACATAGCTCGTTTGTAGAAACACCACCTTGAAGTGTGACCCATAGGGCCTTGCATATTAAGCAACAATCCAATTAAGGTCATAATAAATTCCTAGACAATTTATCAGACAATATTAATATGCAAGGAACGTCTGTGAGGAAAACAAACCACCTGTAGCGTAAGGCACTTTGATGATACGGTCCCTTCATTCACGAATACTCGAATGAGTCTAGAATATGGTTATGTGTCTATTCTAATAACTTCATTCATTGTCTCTCAATTTTATTATTCGATCTATGAATTATGTCCAAATACCATTTTGACATATTCACATACGGTGGCCACCGGTTTTGTGATCGCACTAAATATGAGAAGTGAGTATTATCTCCTAGTATCTATTACGGAGGAATGAATCCTATCTTGGCCCAATCACTCACACCATATGCTTCCTAATGTACCCAACACATGCCGTATCTACCCTACTTTAAGAGTGCAAGCGTTGCGCATGGTCAAAGTACATTATTCCACATATGATGTAGTATTGGCCTCAAGTCTAAGGACTACTAACATCACCCTACAAACCGATACTACCATAGACACTTAAATAGCTTTACCAAATGGTTTCTCGGTTGGGTATGCCAACACTCTCCAAAGTGTCCATATGTTCATCATGAATAACCAAGTTCATTCGTAGCAGTGAGACCTACTACATCCTCGAATGATCTAATGCAACATATGCTAGCTTCAATCGCATCATTGATATCCCGTATCTCGATGACCTTCAGCTAGTGGCTTATTTTAGGACTTAATTATTAACACACAAGCTCCCACTAACTTGGTGATTACCTTAAGTCCTTGGGAACATTTTTATCGAATAATTCAAACAACCAAATAATGTATTCATAAAAATGTAATGCCAATTGTATTTAATAATTTATAAATAAATGAACATAAATAAATAACAATAACTGAATGTGATCAAGTACATATCGTCGCTATCGTAGGTTGTCTCTAGGACATATATACTTTCAGATGGTTAGCGAGCTTTTATACGCACATTACTATTCACTCTTCTATTCTTTCAAGAGAAAATAAAAACCTCTCTCTCCTCCTACCTCGCCGCCGCCGCCGCCCCCTTCTCCGGTCAACTGAGTTTGACTCGAGAATATCCTAGCATTCTCTCGATAAGTTGTTCATTCGTGGATACCAAGGCTGAGGTTCTTAGAAGTTGGAAACTAACCTTTATTGTTTTGCTGATAATCAAGAAGGCATATTAGATATCTTCGACTTCAACGAAGGAGAAGATGATACACCAGACTATTACGAAGATCATATCGATTGGGCTATCGATTCTGTTTTAATTCTTGCTTTCGGAGCATTGTAAGTCTTCTAACTAATGTGATTCAATATACGTTATATGCATGACCAATTAGTATGCATGTTAAGAAAATTTTGAAATTCCGCTGCACCACCCTAGGGGTAATTCTGACCATATTTTCTTACAATAATGAATTTGCAGCCCACAATCTTCACAATTTAGAGTTCTAAGCAATTCCCTCTCACATGTACTTTGAAAAAAATCAGCCGCACAAAATTTCCGATTTCAATTTTTCTTCCAAAATTCTTTGCTCGAGGCCCAGATCGGCTAATGTTGGAGGCGGATTTTGCTTTTTATGATGTTTACTAACCTCCTTCTTGTTCGTTTTGTTTGTTACTTTTGTTGCTAGGTTTGAAGTTTTCTGGTGGATCTGTGGTGCTTCTCTGCTCGAATTTGTGAAGGTAATTGGCTTTGAAAGAATTGTAACATACTGGTGTACAGTCTTACTGATTATATTCTTCAGTTAATGCTACTTGTTTACACAGTATATACCACAAGGAAAATTTATTTGCACAGTTTTGCTCCTACATGGCACATTCATGAAATTTAAGTGAAGTACTATGTATGCCTTGAAAAGTAATGGAATTTTTATGCAACTATATGTACTATGAGAGTGTGCAAATGACTCTGTATGCCTTGAAAATTACTGTACCGTGTATGAAACTTGGATAATGTGAAGTACTGAAGAAAGTGAAATCAATTTGATAATTTCATTTACATTTGAACATGAATGGATTGTGTATGCATAGTTATGGCATCGAAACTGTGGAACTGTTTCAGTTAAAAAGTTGTGTTTCATGTCGTGGTTAGGATTATGTTAACTTTGTAGTCCTAGTTGTGCACATAGATGGAACAGTGGCGGAGACAAATGATGTGGCTCTTGATTCAGTATAACAAAATGAACGTGGAATTGTTCATGGGTATTGGGATTCTAGCATCTCAGTTAACATGAAGGTTTTCAAGACTAGGCTGATGGAGCATGAAAACCCGCTCCCGTACAATATGCGTTTCCGTCTTTATGTTCAACTTGATAGGAACTTCCGGCTCTTTGTGGATGATGACAAAGCTTGTATAGAAAATCTGCGGATGGACCGAGAATGTTTTCATAACACTACAAGAAATCAGCTATTTAGCGACGGAAGAATAGATACGGATCCTATCCGCCGCTATTTAGCGACGGATCGCTACTGTTAGCGACGGATAAACACGAACTGCGCTCTAAGCTCAGTTCGTGTCATTGAAGGACCAATCCGGATCCGGATAAGGTTTATCCGTAGCTAACTTGGCGACGGATGAACTTATCCGTCGCCACTTTTGTTGACCAGACTCATTTATTTAGAAAGGAAAAAAAGGTAAAAAAAATCAAAAAAATGTAGCGACAAATGAAGTCATCCGTCGCTATAGTTCTGTATACAGATCGCGTAACTCCTTCTTCTCTCCCATTTACCCCTCTCTTCTCCAATTCAAACTCCCGGAGCAAGCGGCGCCACCACCCCTCCTTCTTCTCCTCGTGCAAGCGGCGCCACCACCACCACTGTTAAAGCTCCCTCTCTCTCTCCTTCATTTCAATCTGCAAAAGATTAGTATTTGTCTCTCTACCCTTTCTGTTTCTCATATACATACATGTTCAATGCATAATCGTAAGGTTTGTTAATTTTAGATGATTTAGTGATTTTGTATTCTGGGACCTTACTAGTTTAGAGGATTAAAGAATTTAGAGGTATATTTTTTAGTCTATGCTTGATTTGGGGATATGTAGGCTTTAAAATGCTCTCTCCCAGATTAATTTAGATTCCTAATTAATATTGGAGTGATATAATTTTCAGTTTTGTTTAATTACGGTTAAATCGAGGATAAATGTTAGATTTTGAGCTCTAAGGCTTAAGATTTTGTTTTTACTTGTGCTATGTTGGAAATAGTAGTAGAATTGGTAGTACTAGTTTACAATTCCATTTTTCGAAAACGATTCACTTGTGTTACTATCTATTCAATTAGTCATAGTATATGGTATATGCTAGGTTAATCTGTACACAATTACTTGATTGAATATGTATATTTTGTTTCTCATTCCATGTTTCGAACGGACTGATGAATGTGCTTTGACATTTCTTTTTATGTTTTGGTATTATGTTATGAGTCATTAAGACTTTAAAATGCTCCAATTGATAAATGAATTATATTTAATTAAATTAAAATTTGGTTTAAATCATATTAATTAGATTAAAATTTTAAAATGATGGATTAAATTAGATTAATTAAATCAAATTTTGTATTAAATTAGATTTTTAAATGTAGGCTATGTATCCTTGCATTTTTTGGTCTTTCACATATGCATTTTACAGCTTCATTTAGATTTGTAAATCATAAGTTTACAGCATAAAGTAAAGCATAAAATTCAGTGTCGTTTCTTATCAGTGTATACTCAAAGTCCATTTATTGTTTCTTACGGTTGTTCTTAAATGTGCAGATCATGTCGAGGTCAAAGAAACCGGGGAAGCTGTTGGCGGCCAGCAGCCGTAGCTACGCCGAGCCAGAATCACCATTCCGCACCCCTAGTAATCAGCCGGAGTCGGGGGGGACCTCGGCGACTCATGTCAGTGAGACCCAGTCCCCTGGCCCCCGTTCTAGCAGCAGTGCAGGGTCTACTGGCCTAGACGTGTTTGTTAACCTGCCGGATGATGGGTACAGGGGGGAGGTGTACATGGCGGGTGAGCAGGTGAATGGCAAGCTCGTCGTCTGGTCCATGCCTGGGCATGTGTAAGTTATCTAGTTGGATTAATTTGTGTGTTTGGTATTGTATGTTTTATTTAGTTGGATTAATTTGTGTGTTTGGTATTGTATGTTTTATTTAGTTGGATTAATTTGTGTATGTTATTGCAACATGATGATGCCGAGGGAGGCTGCAAAGTTCATCAGCAAAGAATCCACGAAGAAAGTGGATCTCCCACTACTTGGAGCCCAGTGGCATACTTTTACTCCGGAGCGGAAAGCGGAGATTTGGAATGCTCTGGAGGTTAATAATCTTTCTTCTTCTCTTATGGTTTAATCTTTCTTTACTTGGGTGATATGTTAGTCACCGTGTGTTAGTTGAAATAGGACAATGTGCAATTGTTTGGGTGATATGTTAGTCACCGTGTGTTAGTTGAAAATAGGACAATGTGCAATTGTTTGGGTGATATGTTAGTCACCGTGTGTTAGTTGAAATAGGACAATGTGCAATTGTTTGGGTGATATGTTAGTCATCGTGTGTTAGTTGAAAATAGGACAATGTGCAATTGTTTGGGTGATATGTTAGTCACCGTGTCATATATATGTTAGTCTGAATTTTGTATACTTTCTGAAATGTAGGAGAAGTTCTTCCTCCCGAACAAGTTCAAGTCGGATATGTGGTATGCCTTCGAACATGAAGGCCCTGAAGCCTTCCGGAAGAAGGTCGCCAAGATCAAGGCATGGGGGAAGAGGCCGGGGTGGATTGGGGAGGAGGAGTGGCCCCTGTGGAAGCAGTATTGGACGGAGAACCTTCAAGCCCAGAAGCTGTCGGACCAGAACAGGGAGAACCGGGCCCATAATCCACCGGATGGGACAGGCTCGGTGAAGCATCGGCTGGGTTCGAAATCCCAGTTGGCGCGCCACATGGACACGGTAAGTCACGTACTTTGTTATAGTTTCTTTTTCTTTCTTAAGTCTTATTTCAATTCAATCATTACTTTATTAATTTTTATATATATTTTGATGAAGATATCGGAGGGGGGGGGGGGAGAAGACCATGTGGGATCACTTCTGTGAGGCTCACGGGGAGCTGGATAAGGATGGCAAGATGACCTTCCAGTCTGATAGGGCCAAAACAATCGCGGTATGTTTTATATTTTTTCGATTCCTGAGCTTCTTGTTGAATATTTGATTCTTCCATGAATAACGTACTAATTAAATCGTTAATTGTTTGTTTGAATTTTCAGGCGGAGTTCCTGGCCAGGACTGAGAACCTTGATCTCACGGTCGAGGAGGAGAACGCCATCTATCTCGAGATCACGAGTCTCGATGAAAAGGGACGTGTCTTCGGCATGGGCAACCTCTCGCAGGCGATAGTGGAGACGGTGAACCAGGGTGGCTCCTCCTCCAGCTCCTCCAAGCGCCGAAGGGGACAAGCCGATGTGCCTCCCGAATTCCTCCAGGAGCTGCAGCAGCTGAAGGCGACTGTCCAGCAGCATGCCCATGACAGTGCTCGGTTGAGGGCAGAGCAGACGAAGTTGAGGCATGGATTCAAGAGATCCATCGAGTGGATCATGACGCAGTATGCCTCCCCCGGTGGAGCGCCACCTCCCGACTTCTTCATGTTCGATGATGCCGATGCCCCCCCAAATGCCGATGCCCCCCCCCCTAATGTTCCCCCAGGATCTCAGCAGTAGTACTCTTTTTTTATTTTTCGAACAATTTTTTTTCATGTTCCTTTGCTTAGGACAATTAGTACTTTCATTTTATTAATGCTTAGAACAAAATTTTTTTGTATATAATATTTAGTTACGAAAATGTTTACGTATTTGCGGTGTACAACTAGAAAAAAAAATAAAAAAATAAAAAAATAAAAAAACAAATAAAAAAAATAATCCAGACCAATTAGCGACGGATTAAACCATCTGTCGCCAACTCTCGTCTGCCCAGCACCTGACACGTGTTCCAGCAATATAGCGACGGATAGTTTCATCCGTCGCTATATATGGAGACGGATAAGTATTCCGTCACAACTTTGGTCAACGATGAAGTTTGCGACGGATCGTTTCATCCGTCGCTAATTTCAACGACGGATCATATTATCCGTCGCTTATTTCATTAGCGACGCCACTTTCCGCGACGTCCTATTTAGCGACGGAGTCTCCGTCGCTAATGCCTGTTAGCGACGGATCGGGCCTGTATAGCGACGGATGGAATCCGTCGCTAAATCCGGTTTTTCTTGTAGTGTAAGTTGTGTGAGAAGTTGCATAGGCAGGGAGGTTTAAGGGATGGACAGTATGTTTCGGTGAAGGAACAAGTTGGGATATTTTTGTCCATCCTTGCACACAACAAAAAAGGGAGAATAATCCATTTCGAATTCATTTGTTCTAGTGAGACCATAAGCAAGTACTTTCATAAGGTGTTGCGGGCAGTTTTGTCCTTGCACAAGGAGCTGTTGGCGAAACAAATTCCAGTAACTCCTGAAAATGCCCCCGTGCGGTGGCAACCTTTCCAGGTTTGTTATTGCAATACTCCACCTTTTTTAGTAAAGTTACTGCCCTTCAAGTCTGTCTGTTATAGCAGAAGTACTAGAATATATTGCTAACTTAAACTTATAATATTTATGCAGGGATATCTAAGTGCCCTTGATGGGACTCACATCCGAGTCCTTGTGTCTAAAGACAGAGAAACACCGTACCGTGGGCGTAAGGGTATTGTCACAATGAATGTACTTGTTGCATGCAACTGGAACATGGAGTTCACATATGTGTTATCTGGTTAGGAAGGATCTGCCGCTGATAGCAGGGTCCTCCGGAACACCCTTGCTCGTCGTGATGGCTTGTGTGTCCCCAAAGGTATACATCCATGCTTGTTGATAATATGTTGTAGGTATCGCTATTGTATGGAATCATTTTAACAAGAGTGCATGAACGGTTAGCAATCTGGTGTTATCTTGGTTTGTATGTCGAAAATATAATACTACTACATACATGTGTTGGTTTACTTATTAAAAGATGAACCATGTTTTGGAAAGTTAATTAAATATTGTAGTAATTGGTAATTACTTTGTGAAGAATTCATATTCAAGTTAATGAAGAGATCAAACTACATATATGTGTTATCTGGAAATTGGAAAAGAAACAATGGAGAGTTTAGTTTCTTAATTTTCATGTATACCCCAGAAGTTATATTATATTTTCGGTTGTGAGTGAGATATATGTGGTACTGATTATTATGATCTATTAAAACTAGAAGATTTACTGCATTTTTCATGCTGCTGTTTACTTGGTCTTTCTTGCATTAGTCCATTAATTTTCAGTTGTTCTTTACATGGTTTTTCCTGCTGCTGTCATTATTTTCATCTCAAAGCGGCAAAATATATTCCCATTGCAAAACTATAAATCACAATCTTTCATAATGTTTATATATATTTTTTTCCGAAAAACAATAAAGAAGAACGAAATTATTGTTGACAGTATTTGCATTGCATTATTATTGATAACTATGGGGAGCTCTGTTTCCTTTTAATTGAGTTAGGTTTTCTCTATTTTGAGTCAGGGAATGTGAAGGTATTTTCTGTTGCAATGCCATTTTTTTTCTAACATCCTTTGGTACATGACAAGCCAATATTATTTGTGTGAAAACGGGTACACACATGGTCAGGGATTCATCGGACCTTACACGCGAACAAGATACCACTTGCAACAGTGGGGATATGGGACGGATGCACCTCGGAATAGGAAAGAGTACTTCAACATGGTTCACTCTAAGGCTCGTAATGTTATTGAGAGGTGTTTTGGTCTGCTGAAAAGCAGTGGGTATCAATAGATGAGCAGTCAAAGTATCCGGTTTACACGCAAAGTAAAGTGATACTTGCATGTTGTCTGCTTCAGAACTTTATACGACAGAACATGTCCCATGACCCTAAGGAGGATGAGCCACTGGAGGAAGACACGGACGACCCGTTGGAAGATGAGCCTCCGGTTGACTATGTTCAAGTCCTTCGTCCTTCACCTGAATGTGATAATTACCGTGATAATTTGGCTCAACAACTGTACGATGATTGGCTAGGTGTCCGTGGGGGCAGCCCTGAATTAGGGTCTGCCACAAACTTGCATGCATATTTCCATGTTCTGTTTAGAAAACAACATTGCTATGAATCATTTACTCTGAAGTCAAGTACAAGTAGTCTCATCGAATTCTAGTGATTTTAAATATAAGATATTTTAGAAACATTTCAGAGTTCATGTATTGTACGTGGCGTAATCTACTTTTGTTAACTTTAGTACTTTGTGCTTTGACTGCAATTGAAAGAATTGTGTTAACTTTGACAAGTATTACACGTCCTTACCCATACATTTTGTCTATGCAATATGGGATTTATCCACTAGCTTTCCAATACGTTTTGAATTATGTACATGGTTGATTATTGGTTTGAATTCCTGAAAATGCATTTCACTACTTCTGTGTTTGTAGACCATTAACAATTTCATTTTAATTTCTCCAGATGAAAGGTGGATACCGTCTGGGAAATAAGGCTGCTCGAACTCCAACTCAGGCCCAGCTTCTGAGACAGTTTGTTACAACGGCAAAGACCAGGTTCAAGTCAGGTTAGCGGCACAACTTCTGGCACTGTGACAAATCTGCCACCGCTGCATACCACTGCAACATTCAATATTTTGCATCAAACCACATCCCAAACACAAGGATATCTTGATCCAAGCTCCCTTGCACCACCTAAACCACCTAGGTACACATGGAGTGAGGAGGCAACCGCAACTCTATGCGATTGTATGAGGGAAGTAATGAACCTTGGTATGCGTGATCACACAAACAAAATGACAAATGTCCACACATCTATTGCACAGATGATGCGTGCAAGGATTCCTGGATGCAGGGTGGTTCAATCTCAGATTGAATCGAAGCTCAAGTATTGGAAGAGGCAGTATGTTGAGGTGAACAAAATTATGGATTTGAGTGGTGGGAATTTTAAGATGGATGATGAAGGAGTTCTCAGGCTAGAGGTGCATGAGGATGATCAGTGGGCAAGGCATTGCGCGGTTAGTTTTTATTTACATTACTTCCAACTGTATAAACATACATATCGGTGCATGAGGTTGAAAGCGTTTAATCTTCCCTTAGTTGTTGTGATTTGTTTTGGAATTACTATGATTCTTCACGGTGTTGCTGCTTAACACAACAATACCCATTTAACAATACCCTCCTGGATCCTGGATGCATATTTCATTAGTTATTTTTTAACAAAAGAGACAGGAAGCCATTTATGTATATAACATTAAGTAGGGTAATCTCCAATAGATTAAGTTATTTGGACTAGCATAGTTCTCTGAACAAACAAGTATATATATGACTATCTTTTAGCTAGAACAAACAAGTTATCTGGAAAGTATCACATGTACTTCGCCTATTCTTTTCGTGGCCATTGGGATTACTAACAAGGTGCTTCCTCATTCCTGATGAACTGCCTGGTTTCGCATCAATGTCTGTAGAGCCTACCATTGACACAAAACTAGTTCTTAAGAACTCGGTAGCTAGAATAAAAAAGTCAAGTAGAAGTTGAAAGATGAATGTCTTGAAGACTTAAAGACCTATAAGATGTTAGCATGTTCATAATTGATACAAGGAAAAATTTCCACCTGCAGACTTTTTAGCAGGGGAATTATCTGATCCATCAGCAAGAGAAGGTAAAAAGTTGTTGCAGCTTATATAGTTGATGAAGTGTTTGGTTAGTACTACACCATATGAACCAAATATTTGAATAAAAGTGTTTAGAAAATATGTAAACAGTATCAGGGACCTGAGTAAATCCCCCTCTTTGGATCACCTCTTCATATTATAGATGCAAGTCGAGGTTTGTCTCTTGAAAATTACTTGGAAGCTACATGCACTTGGATCCTAAAAATGCATATAACACATGGAAATTTGGAGAGGGTCTGATCATCCAATCCTTACTTCGAACGTGGAGATTTATGCAGTCTGATCATCTAGACATTACTTCATTTAAATCCCACATTCTATATATAAATGTAACATTTTTCTTACATTATTTTAAATGAACCAAAAGTAAGTTTGGATCTGCTAGATTATTTGTAGAAAGAAAAGTTGCATTTTTTGTGAAGTGCATCGTTAACAGTTCATCAGAAGTAGTCTAGATTTTTCATATATCATATTCATCTATTTACTGTGTAAACCATTTCTTACTTGAGTAGGAATACAAAGAAGCTGTGAAGTGTCATCACAAGCCATTTCCCCTTTATGACTTGTTGGCATATTGGTTTGGTGTTGATAATGCAACTGGAGAGGCTGCGGTTGTGTTTGAGGCGGTTAACCAAAATGACGAGGCAGACTATGTTCCAACTTGGGATGATGACAACCTCATGGATGAGGAAGAAGATGTAAGCAACAAGTTAAACGAGACAGTTTCAAGTGCTCCATCGAACAACCCCCTGCAAATGAGAGAAGTTCTTTTCCAGGCACAAGGCCTGGTCCTGACATCTATCTGGCTCCTGCCCCTGCAGCAAAAGAGAAGAGGGTTGAGAAAGCTGACAGAGATGAGAAGGTTGCTAGGCCTTATTGCAACATGTTCAAGGAGATGTGGAGTGAGAACAAGGTATTTATGGCAGATGTTACTTCAAAGCTCGTGGCTCCAGAGGTTCTTTACGATTAGAAGTGTGAGAAAGTTAGTGATGGCCTTGTAGAGTTCCCTGAAATACCACTTGAAGATGCTATTAAAGTGGAGAATCACTTAACCTCCATTCCCGCCTTGATGAATGCACTGGGAGTGATCGTAGAAGGGTGATGATCTCTATGATCATTGCAAATGCACTCTGAGAGTGAGGTCCGGAATGTGATAAGCAGATTATTTTGGAGGCTGGATATGAAGCAATGATGAAACTTCGAACCCAAACTATTGAATTTAGGCATGTAACTTAAATTGTGCCTCATTGTTTTGCTCAATCTGCATATTATGACTCTATTAGTTTATTTGGAAGTTGAATTTGTAAGAAACAGTGGGTATACATTGGTGTTAATAATTGTGCTAAATTGTGTTTCTGACTTGAATGTTGCTTCCATTGTTTGCTCAATTAGAGGTCGCTGATTTATAAATTATGGCCCGAACTTAACATGGCTTTTGAGTTCTGGAATAAATCTTTTGAGTTGTGAAATTAAGATGGATGTGTTTGAACTTTTGTCCTCCTGATGTAGGTATTGTGAATGAAAATTTGCAATTTTATATCTTAATTTGTTAATTTACACCCACTGTTGTTGTTTATTTGTGAAATATAGCTATACAGTTTGTGTGTGTGAGAATTTCCATACAACTGTAAAAAATAAGTACCTGAGTACTCTAACCACCAATAGGGGAGGTTTGTGTGTTTCAGTATGGTAATGTGTTTCAGTATGGTAATGTGTTTCAGTATGCAAGAGATAGTTTTCTAAATTCACTTTGCAGAGGGTGATTTTAGCAGTCTTTCATATCAGCTGGCTTCCAAGTAACAATTGGATAATAAACAAGGCCAATATTTCAGCCTATAAATATAGAACCAGCTCCTAAACACTTATCACTTGCATCTTGTTTCCTTTTGTAATACACACTCTCAAGCATACCCTTCTTAATTCCAGTTTCTTTTCCAGCAAAATATTTGAAGAAATGGCCGGTGCTTATGGCTGTGGATCTGCAGCATTTTCCGCTGACACCTTCCTCCCAAGTATGTGAATTTAATTGACATCCTAACTCCATTCCATGAACTTACTTTTGAATATAGTAAAAGTTTAAGTATATTAATAAGAATACACCTTATGTCATTGTCTTATTTGATGTTTTACTTAACTTTAACCTTCTTGCAGTCCCATTTGCGGCGCATCTACGAATTATCCGCCTCAATTTTGGAGGTAGACTTGAAACATGCATGGAGGATCACGATGTAGATTATGTGGGTGGGGTTGTGAGATTCATTCACAACATTGATCCCCTGAATTTAAATATCGGGGACCTCTTTCATTGCATGATCAAGGTGGTTGGTGATCATGAGGAATTGCCATTTGCTGTCTTCTATGCTAGAGCTTTAGAAGAGTGGCCCCAATTTCTTAGGCCCATAAGCTCAAACGCATATTTAAGGGCTATGTTTGAGGACCTGGATGTGAAGTCTTGCAGCACATGAGTTATATTCATCCAGGACAGCACGACCGAGTTTGAGGCGGATGATGAAAATGCTTTGGTTTACTCCCTCCCGATGCCTCTCGAGGATTACAACGATGCATTCGACGACATGGATCTGCACCATGAGCTTGCATGGGAGATTGAGGGCTTTATGGAGGAGCTAGGTGCAGGAACTGTGAACCAGCTTGTTTACGAGCGTGAGCTACCAGAATTAACAAACAATCCCTCCTCAAGGCCAGTTGTTTGAGGCATTATCGTAGTATATGAAGAATGTAGATTGGTCTGGCTTGGTAAGTGTGACCTAAGGCTCTTATGTTAAGCTTAGTACGTTTTAAAAATATGAAGAAAAAAAACTATGGTTCTTGTTTCGAATGGGATATTTTGTAATGCTAATGGACCTTTTATTACAGTTGTTAATCGAACTTGCTTTCTGTAGTTTTGAATTGAGAGTTGTTTGGACGATTTGCAAGTAATTTAAGTATTTATGCTCTACTACTAGACTTGTTTTACAATCACATGAACCATTACTCAAAACTATGAAGAAATTTTGTCATTTCTGTTTCCATTTGGTAGCAAGTACAAACTGGTTAAATTAATAAGTGTCACTTGAACTCTATTAAATGAAAAAAGGATCAATGAATTACTTGTAAGTGGTTTAGCTTTGGGTGGATATCTTCACAAGTTTTAGTTTATGAAATAACTTTGATGAATTCGATTTTTGGTTGAAAACATAATTAAAGTTGTAGGGTATGATTTCATCAGCTACATGATGTTGGATTGTCACCCTGTTTACTATATTATGAAGTTTAACTTGAGCTCTATTGCACTCAAACAAGCTCAAGTTACTTGGATATATTTGATTTTTGTAATATGGCTGCTCTAGTTTTACATGGAATATTTGATTTCAAAATGACAATAGATCCAACATTTGACAGAAACGAAACAACAAAATCTACGCACATAACTAAGGAAAGCTCAGGAATTAAATAGGCAAAGAAACAGCCAAATATTTTAAGACTAAAGCAATGTCCTTCCTCATAGTAAAAAGAAAGGTGAAAACTATTTCACTTCCACCCTATATGGGGTAAAACATGGTTCAGTCACCAGAAGAATCTGTCATGAATTGTAATTATAGTACTATGTTCTCTCACCATGCGTATTGTTCACACTCCAAGGATGCACTCTCTTCCCTACTGGCTTTGTAGTAGCAGGTTGTGAATCCTTTAATTGACAACACAATATGTGAATTAAGGAGATAGGAATCTTGCAGCTTTAAGGCATGCTTGTGCACTATGTTTGCATGGAATACAACCTTAATTAAGCAGGTGGAGGGTTACTGAAGATACCAACGCTAAATGATATCAGGTCTGTTATAATCAAGGGACGCAAATGAATAAGTCCACCATATTTGACAACAAATTTTAAACAACAGCATCAGTAGACCAAAATATTTACCAGCAATTACTAGCATTTGATGATTCGAATTGGATCACGTATATCATAGAAGAAAAACTTTCATACAAATAATGTGAAGCTGCATTTTAATTGGAGACTTATCTTCCTATAAAACTCAATCTTTTAAAAATGGGAATATAGTAAAGTAACAAAATAAAAATAAAAATTAATACTTAGGGGAATCAAATAAAGAAACCAAGGCATGCACTCTAAAGTGGGAAAATTCTAATTCTAATCCCTGCAAAGTTATTTGTTCAAATATGTGAAGTGACAAATGTTAATGCATACCCTTTCTTTCACTATTGTTGCATGGGAAATTGTTTTCTTTTCCGTTCAGAAAGGAGACTGTATGAGTGTGCTACTTGATTAAATAGGGAGGGAAATTAGCATGCTCATTAGGAAATTTGTACCCTAGGAGATTCCAATTTGGGTTGTGCTATCAGCATTCAGAGCTGTACCCAATGTATAAGATTGGGGGAAAAAACAAGTCATCAAATTCACGCATGATAACCTCAAAATTTAATATAAAAGGAGGTGCAGTTTGGTTGTTTTAACTCACCAACAACAATCAGCTTTCTTCCATGTTTACCTCTTAAAGTCTTTCATTCAAAGAAATCTCTCTGCTTCACACTTCGAAATAAATAAATCTATCTGTCTCACTCTTTAAGCAGGCCAAACCCACATTTTAGTGTCCGTTTACAGTTACGAAATAAGGTAATTACAAAGCAATATAACTTACTGTCATTCTCATGTTATCATATTTTGCCTTTCACTCTCAAACTCGATCTCTTTAATGATTACTGAATCCAAATATTTGTTCTTAAGTTGAAATTCTTGCACACATCCTTTTCTAGTTTATTGTTTTCGTGCATGTTATATGATATTTAGACGCCAAAGTTCATAACTTTCTTCGTTCTTAAGTCCTCTTTCTCTGGGTGAGTAATTCGGTTATACTGATTTTGCAACTAATAATCCCACCCTTGAAGTTACAGTTTACGACATGGAAGGAGAGACGTTTGTTTGTGACGACGGTTGCAACTTTGGTCCTCCTCGACTAACTGATTTTCACGAAGAGTTGTTTCTAACACTTGTTTGTGCCTCCAAGTCTGCATCACCAAACCTGATGACAAGGGATGGTTTAGAGAAGACATTTTTGTCTCAGTGGACTCTAGAAAGGCACTTTGTGTAACCTGGTTGTTGTTTCACAAAAGAGATGGTGCTGGAGCTGTTCAGTAACCTTGTCAAGAGGCACAATGCGTGGAGCTACATAAAGAACCTGCCCGGTGTTTCCCTCCACACCCACCAGGGTCAGATATATGTGATGCTTTCACAAAAGGCAGCCATATCATTTAACTACACAAATTTTGTGCATTAAAGTAAATAAATGTTAGGTAGTCTTCTAAACTTATTCAGCACTCAAAAGACTAGTAAATTGCACTAACTTTACAAGCTAAATTTGTAGAAAATACTCATAAAAATAAAACCAAGCAAGCATATATGAAGCAGCGCAATGCACTTTCATTCAATCTTATTCCATTAGAGTGGAAATAGCCACACCTATATACTAGAATAGATAACAAAACAAAGATTCGAAATACTTATTCGTGAAATATTAGATTTTCCTTCACACATTACTGCAGTAAACTTATGACATTACACAATGCTATTTCACATCAAATACAGAAAGCTCCAACTGCAACCTATAAGTCCATCAGAAAGTAAATTCATTCTTTTCACCCTCAAAACACAGTCACCACAGTGAAGACTAATAACAAGATTTCACACACAAAAACTATAAAACTAACAAATCTAAATGCAGTACGTACAATACAATGGAATTCGCTACTAGATCTGCCAACTAAGAAGTAGAATACATAAATACTCATAGAATGTCTGTATGGATTTAGTAAAATCATGTACTCCTAAAGGCAGCAAATTCGAGCAACCAATCAACACAATTTAACCTAATTAATACACAGTAAACGTGAAAAAGCCATAAGTAGATGATCGGTGCACTCACCGGAACAGTACGGCGGATTCCGGCGAAAATCGGTGTTCACGTGGTTGCTCTGTCGATGAAGCTTGCAGAAGAATAGTTTCTGTAGTTTTATTTTTGTATGTGGGAATTTGAGGAGTAATGAATTTAAACTACTCTGGTAAGGGTAATTCAAGTAGTTTACGGTTACAATGGGGGCATGTAGGTCATTGCAGTCTCTGGGCTCACACCCCATTATCCAACCTAATGGACCAAATGGGTTCAAATTATCCCAGATATTTCACTTATCAGGCCCATTATCTACCAATTTATCTACCTACATTTGGACCAAATCTAACATTTTATCTGGCCCATTAGCCAGGGGAAGTTACTGTTCATCAATTTATCCAAAATTCCATCATCTAGATTAAAAATGAAACCAAACGCGTCCTATCTAAAGTCGGCTATTGTTCATATCTTCAGGCCTACAGTATTTATCTTGCCTATCTCTTCAACCAAACGCCTATGCACTTCTCTGACTTAGCTATCACATTCTGACGACATAAAGCATACTACTTACAGAACAGAAATGGCAATTACAGTGCCCGTCATTAGAAATTACAAGTACCGGGAATTCGAGGGAATTCAGTTTTAGAAGGAAGATGAATATTTACAGAATTAGAAGAAGACTATTACTACCACCAAATTCTAACTATATCATGAATCAGATCAGTTACAGTGTTACATGAACAAATAGTAGCTTAGGTTTTTGTCTGCAAGACATAATCTCTCATTCTTGTAGAACAGCATAGAGCAATAATACTCACATAGAAGCTAAGCAAAGCACTTATGCAGAATGCCAGAGTAGAAATCACCCCAGTCTCACTTTCACCAATGAATGCCTTGGCTGAAACACCCCGCCCCTTACAACCATCACTATTCGACTCCAAGCACAAATCAGGATTGCCAGCAAATGCTCCAGGAAATCTCAAATAACTACTCTGTTTGCTGGTGGGAATGATCCCAGATAGACAATTGTTTGAGAGATTCAAGAGGGTCAAGTTTCCAAGAGTCGACATATTTTCTGGGACTGGACCGTAGAACGAATTATATGACAAATCCAGCACCTTGAGACTCCACAGCTTCCCGAGTCCCATTGGAATCTGACCATCAAGAATATTGTGGGACAAATTTAGGTACTCGAGACCCTGCAGTACAATAATGCTGTTTGGAATTTCTCCATGGAGTAAATTATCAGACATGTCATATCCAACGGCTGTAGACAGGTTGTACACGAAGCTCAATTCAGTTTTATCAGCAACGATCACATTAACTTGCAAGTCCAGATCAGAAGATAAAACTGATAGTTGTTTCTTACTAGTGTCACTGTTGCCGTGGTTAGAATTCAAGCTGACGTTGAAGTTGCCATCCGGTATATATCCAGAGAAGTTGTTAGAAGAAAGATCCATAGTCCTGATGCTTCCAAACGAGAATATCCAGCCTGGAAGTGCTCCGTTGAACTTGTTATGAGAAAGGGAGAGAAACCTCAGGTTGGACCATTTACTTATTGCATCATTCAGTGACCCCGATAGATTGTTAGAGCTCAAATCTACGACTTCCAATGATTTGCAACCTGCCAAGGTCAGAGGGATCTCTCCAGAAATCTGATTGTTGCTAAGTACAAGTATTTTCAGACTATCCAACGCATCAAGCTCGGGTTGAAGTTCACCAGAAAGGTTGTTGTTGTTCAGCCTCAGAGCTAATAACTGAAAACACCCATTAATATTCATAGGAATCGAGCCAGATAACATGTTATACGAAAGATCTATCACTTGCAGATAAGTCAAGTTCCCAATCTTCTGAGGTATTTCGCCAGTAAGAAAGTTATGAGAGAAAAACAATGCCTGCAAGCTTTTAAGTTCCGTAATTGCTGCAGGTATATCACCACTAAATTGGTTATGCGACAGATCAAGAAGTACCAGCCCAGAATTCTCAGGGTTCTCGACAATAGTTGTTGGCAGATTTCCGGACAATTCATTGAAACTCAAGTCCAAAACAACCAACTTCTTCGAGAAAAGTAGTCTCGGTGAAATTCCATATTGCAGCTTATTGGAAGACAAATTCAGCCGCCTCAATTCAGAGTAATCAGAAATGCAAGCTGGTATTCCCCCGAAAATAGCATTATTAGCAAGCAGCAGCTCCGAGAGGGACTGGGAGGACGACAAGAAACAGGGCAATGAGCCCGAAAACATGTTGTCCTCAAGGTTAAGATACACCATAGCTTGCCGAAAATCACCAATTACCCCCGTCAAATAATTATGCGACAAATCCAAATGCTTCAGCGACATTGAGTTATACAAGCTCCAAGGCATCTCCCCCGAGTACTTATTGAACCCCAAATCAAGTTTCTCTAGTTTCAACGACGAATTCCCTATCCAAGACGGAAGCTCCCCAGTAAACTCATTGTAGCTAAGATCAAGCTCGGTTAACCGTCCGAGCAGCACAATTGGTTGAGGCACACTCCCAGTGAAGAGATTGTGACTAAGGTCCAATGTTCTAAGGTTGGTAAGAAGGCCAAAGCACGACGGGACAGAGCCATTAAACGCGTTGCGCGACAAAACAAGGGACTCGAGGAAAGTAAGGGTGCATAAAGAGGGGTGTATTAGGCCAGACAAGTTTAGAGCAGTGAGGTTTAGGCCGGTAAGGCGGCCAGTGGTGTTTGAAAAGGTGAGGCCATAGATAACATTACTACTACTACTATTAACATTAACACTACTAGCATTAGCAAGGTGTTCATCCCAGGTAGATAAGGTATGGAGTGGATCTTGGAGATGAGACTTAAACTCCAAAAGAGCAGTCTTTTCTACTGGGTCAAGACCAATCATTACCACAAAATTGCTAACATAACTACTATTAGAACTATCAAGTTTCAGAGAAGCAGAAGGACTAGTAAATGCAGAACAAGGTACTAAGCTAGTAATTAACAATAATAATAATACAGAGAATGATAGGACAATTAATGAAGAAAGGTACAGAGACTGAGGCATTTGAAGTAAAATAGAGCCGTACCCTTTTCTCCGATTCAGTTTCTGGGAGGAGTCGACAGAAATTGGAGTTGTGGAGTGGTAATAATGGTGGAAAGATTCTGTTTTTGAGAGAGAGAGAGGGTTTGTTTCAGTGAGCAGACATTCTTTCTTGAATTTTGAGTTGTTTTTTTTGAACAAGTGGGTGGGATTGGGAATCTGAGATATGGGGAAGGAGAAAGGGAGAGAAAATCAATGATAGAGGGAATATTTATTTTTTTCATTATAAAGCAATTAAAAGCAAATCATAGAAAACCGTGAGTCACTAGTTGAGTTTATTGTAAAATTAAACATTTCAAGATTAAATCGGGGCGTGATACGTGTGTCTATCTACTTTCTATTTTAAAATTAAATATGAGTCAACGGTCAAAATCAACATGTCACCGTATTCCGACAGTCACATAGGTAAAACTGTCGGAAAATTGATCGGAGTACCAAAATTGAACCTGGTATATTTTTAAAGTACCCAAATTCGACAACCCCATTCTGGAGTATCCAAAGTAACACCCTGCCATTGTAGAGTACACAAAATGATTTTTTTCCATATCACTATCCTTAGTCCAACTGGATCGAGAATTCTCGAGTTTGGTTCAAATTCGAAAAACATTTGAGTTGAACTTAAGTCTGGTTTATTAATAAAACGAGTAGAAAATATAAAGTTTGATGATGAATACTAGAAGGAACTGGCCCAAGGAGTGACGAGAGACAAATCTCGAACCCTAAATACATGGATGAAGGGCCGTTTATGGATTAGTAGGATTATGATTTATTTTTTTTCTTTTATTTCTTGCATTGCACATAATATTATAATATTGTGTAAATGGACTTAGCCCATTGGTTTAGTTCTCTCTTATCACTAGCTAACTTTGGCTTGTTTTTATTTTTTTATTTAACACATGTAAGAGTTTCATTATTTTCTACGTTGTTTATTCAAATGAGTTCTCATACGGACATTTGTCAATACTTATACTTTATTTTTGCAACAGGGAAGATAGTCGAGGATATTACTTCCGTTACAGCTGAATTGTGTTTGTAGAACTTAGATTTGTGATCACACTAGACTATATTCTCTTTTCTCTCTTTTCTGTTCTTGTGTTATTTCTTAATTTCTATCTAGATATCAATATATTTGAAAAAGTATCCATAAAATTATACATCCGAACTTGCAATATCATCGAAAATAGTATAATTCAATACCATATATCAACTTAAGCGCAATGAATATGGCTAGGAAAAAAAAAGAGTAATGTACATTTTGTTAACTCCAAAACAGGCTGCTAGCACAAATTAACTGCATTGACTTCTAAAACCAAAACAATAAATTAGTTCCCTTAGCGTAAGAAATCAAGTCTTCATTTCAAAAAAAAAAAAAAACATTTCATAAAGAATAAGAAAGCAAGTCGAGGGCGGACCTACACTAGGACTGGGGTAGGCTACAACCTACCCTGTTTTTTTCGTTACTAATTGCTGCTAGTGCAGTGGTTATGTTGGACGTGTATGTGTATTTGGTCAGCGGTTCGAACCCCATTTCATCAAATTTTAGATTTCTCTTATTTTTTCATCATTTTTCTACCTTCTCAACAATTTTTTTTAGTATTTTGTTTTTAAATTTATATTACCCTCCTGCAAGAGAATAATATTGCTAATTTTTTATACACTTATATGAAAATATATATATTCATATGAAAACTAAAATTGGAATAATATTTTGATTTTTTTAGTATGATAGTAATAACATTTTTAAAAAATTATACTTATATCTAGCCTACCCAAAAACAAAATCCTGGATCCGCCCTTGAGTCTTTGCCACAATTTAACCATATGAAATTTTAGGGGACCCCCACAATCTCCCTCCCACTCTAAGGGGTGTTTTCAATAGCTTCAACTATGCCCTTTATGTATTACGAGTATATAAAATTCACTTCTTTCATTCTCTTTCATTCGAATAAACAAATTACTAAATTAGCATATCAAATAATGGAGCATTGGAGCTATATTATTATATTATGAAGAAGAGGTGTAGAGTTCGATCCATAGTGTTGACGGAGTCATAAAGTTGGTAATTATTGTTGTAGAGAAATAAGTGATTTAGAATATTTGTATAAGTATGAGTGGTTGTAATATTTGCCGTTTAAAAAACAATGAATCACCAACTACACAAACTCAACATTAAATAGAGTTCATGCAAATCAGAGTACACTTCTATCTTTGCCCTGCATCAAACCCCGAAAACTCAACCGTTGACCTCCACTCCACCACCACCACCACCACCACCACCACTACATACTCGTCGTAGAAGCACCACCACACGATTGCCACCACCACTCACACGACTCCCACCACCAGAAAACCCACCCCGCTTCACACTCCACCACCACCACCGCCATTGACCACTACCCACAAAAACCACCACCACCGCCGCCTATAGAAGTTGACAGAATTAGGGGAGGACATAATATCATACACTACCCCCTGCTATTGCACCTGTTTGCATATAACACCTACTTGTTCCCAGAATCACATCCAACTCCATGGACCGGATTTGTGTTGACTGGTTGAAAATTTAATTTTCAATTTTGATGAAACAAATAAGACCTTAGCTCTTTTTTTTTATTCTATTTCTTTTATTCTTTTCCATTTTCTTTTATAATTTTATTCTTACTTTTTTCCAATCTTCTTCTTCTTTCTCATCTCCGGTGTCGGAGTAATTCCAGTAGCAATTTGAGCTTTGCAGCAGCAAAGCTCCGATTCTGGAGCTTGTAATAATCAGAGTTGTAATAATGAAAAGTTCAAGCTGTTTGGCCGACAACAAAATTTAAAATTCTGACGAGGGCAAAAAAAATACTTTCAACATTTAAGAGCGTGAAAAGTCAAATTTTATGGGCTTATATATGATTAAATTTGAACAATGGTGTTCACTGCAAACTTGGTAATAAAACGGGTCTCGATGTAATTAAGTTTAACAAAAGGGTGTTGGAGTTTAGTGAGAGAATGATGAGTCGGGTGAACTTAGGGGTATATTTGTACATTTACGAAACGTTTTTAATTACAAAATTATCACAGGGCCCATTTTTATTAAATTTCTAATATCAGGCCCCAAAACATAAATTTTCCTATAGGCAGCGTTTGGTTTGCAAGATAAAGGGGGATAACTACTGTTCCGGAATACGGTTTTCCCGTTTGGACGCCAAATAATGAGCAGAGAAAGATAATCGATTTCCCGAGATAAAGCGCACGGGCAAGCAGCTGATTGGCTGGCCGAGTTGCGCTGGCAGCGGAGATAAAATATCTCATCGTTCTCTTTCTCCATCTTTTCTGGCGGATAATGAAGTTTATCTGTCTTGGAGGCTCGCGTCAGGCTTTTGCCCCACCATGTGCTGGCGTCCTCACTTCATCGAGAAAGACCTAATTACCCTGCCCTTTCCATATAAAACGAATTTGCAGCCCCCATTATTCACAATTCTAGGGTTCTTGGCAAATCCCGCTCAGAGGTACTTTGAAAAATTTCAGACTTTCGTAATTTTAGATGTTTCTTTTTGTTGGTCCCTTTAAACAACAAGAAAAGACTAGAGGGGGGTGGGTGAATAGTCTTTCAAACTTTCGTCGTTTAAAAACTTTCTCAGCAAGTTCTTATTACTTTACAGTAATGAGTTTGCTGATACTTAACTTTCTCAGCAAGCGCAAGTTACTTCACAGTAACTAGGTTTGCTGATACTTAAAATTAGAGAGCGGAAGTCTTTGATACAATAAGTGCTTTATCAGTAAATGATAGTTTCAGCAAGTGATGTGAGTGACTGTGTACTGATAGATATGATTTGCTGAAGACTAAGTACAGTAAGTAAATCACACAAACACTTTTATAGTGGTATCTGAGAGTGGCGTAATATCTCAACTAATCCACTTTGTCCTTTCTAGGACTGAATCCACTAAGATAAGTTTGAGGTTCCTTACAACACCTATCTAGAGCGATCCAAACAGAAACCAAAGCACAATTGCTTTGTCTCCAACCTAACTAGAGAACGTAACCTTGTTCTCCACCAAACTTGGTACTTTTAATCTGCAACACTCTGCTTGATTAAGTTCCCCCTGAATATCACGCCTGAAATGGTGTATTTTCAGTTAGAGAGGTTTGGGATGAGATAACTTAATTATAACTTATTCAGTTATAAGAAGTAATCTAAGAAACAAATCTTTGAATACTTTGCAGTAAACAAGTTTGATTGTTTCTGGTGTCAAGACTTGTTCTTGTTCGAAAGAAAGAAAGAACACTTAACTAATTTCTTAGTCGTGTAAGTTCTACTTCTTCATAAGTAGCTTTTTCAAGCTTTAAGTCTTGGAACGGATCAATGGCAGTAAAGAGTATTGAAGGGTATGTGAGTTTAAGCACAAGTGAGAGTATGATCACGTTGTTGACACACTTCAACTCTTTGACGGATGACCTCTATTTAAAGTGAAATAAGGAGCCGTTTGAATTTCAAATTCTAAGGCTTTTGTTCCTTAAAATGTCACTATCTTGTTTTTGTACTTTCAGCAGCGTCCTTGTTTGTCTTCTAGTCTTCATGTCCTTCACGTGCATGCTTTGCATTTAATGCTCATTTGAATAAAATTCAAACAGTAACATTGGAGCGCAAATATAAGTACTTTCAGCAAGAGGTCACAAATGTTCATCAGCAAGTGGTCAGTCTCAGTTTCAGCAAGCACAACCTACTCTCTCATTCAGATTTTCACTTTATGCAATGCTGTTGCTGAATCCAATTTCTGAGCAACATGTGCCTTTGTAGATACCAGTCTTCAGAAATCTTCTAGTCTTCAGTCTTCGAAATCTTCAAGATTCTGAGCGGTTCTAAATGCTTCAATAGTTTGTTTGTGTAAACAAAGTACATCATCAGCAAATGCTTCAATAGGTTGTATTTCTTTTCAGAAAACAAGATACATCATAAGCGGTAAAACCAACCTATCTAGCATCTACTCTAAGTCTTCAGCAAACGTTCCTCTTTTACAATGTCCTTAAAATTCTAAATTCCTATGGACCTTAAGAGTACTAGTTACTGGACTTTCCTTAATTTAGCATGGTTAATTGCTCATCAAAATTACAAGTTTCCTAACACTTTTTCTTTCGCAATTCTTCATTCCAGTCCCAGATCGGGTTTGGGTGGTAGCGGATTTCAGTTGAATTCCCTTTTTCTGACCTCCTTGTTTCTTCATTGTTTGTCTAGGTTTGAAGTGTTATTTTGGATATGTGGATCGATTCTGCTTCAAATATTGAAGGTAAATCATTGTTGCAAAACCTTATAATAGAGTGGTGCAATCAGTTATTTAATTATGCGTATAATGTAACTTTTCTGCACATTTGTATTTGTTGGACAATATACATTTGTAGGAGCAAAGTTGTTGTAATCTTGCATATACATTGAATGTTAGTGAATTACTGTCTGCTCTGTTTGTCTTTAAAAAGAATGGATGGGGTGTGTACGGCAATTTATGTAATATGAAGTTGTGCAAAGTACTCTGAATTTGTGAACATAGAGTGGAGTGTTTATGCAAAATGATTTATGTGAAGTACTGAAGTATGTGAACTGATTTTGTGTCCTTCATTTGTATATGAGCATGAATGGATTGTCTCTGCATATGCATGGCACGTAAATTGTGGAATTGTTAGTTTAGTTGTTGCCTTTCATGTAGTGGTTAGGATTTTGTTAACTCATGAGTCATAGTTGTGAACATAGATGGAACTTTGGAGACGACAACTGTTGTTGATGTTGATTCAGTATAACAAAATGAACTTGGAATTGTTCATGGGTATTGGGATTCTAGCATCTCAGGTGAACATGAGGGTTTTCAAGACTAGGATCATGGAGCATGAAAACCCGCTATCGTACAATATGCGTTTCCGTCTTTATGTTCAGATTGATAGGAATTTTCGTCTGTTTGTGGATGACGATGTAGCTTGTCTTGAAAATCTTCGTATGGACCGTAATTGCTTTCACCAGTTGTGTGAGTTGTTGCACACAAAGGGAGGGTTAAAGGATGGGCTGTATGTTTCTGTTAAGGAACAAGTAGGCATATTTCTGTCAATTATTGCTCATAACAAAAAGGGATGGATAATCCACTTTGACTTCATTCGTTCAAGTGAGACAATAAGCAAATACTTTCACAAGGTTTTGGGGGCGGTTTTGTCTGTGGACAAGGATCTTTGGCTAAGCAGATTCTGGTGACTCCTGATAATGCACCTGAACGTTGGCAACCTTTCCAGGTTTGTTAATGAAGTACTAGAGTTGTATGCTTATATTAACTTTTTATGTGAACTTTGTATCATAGGGGAACAAACTTGATTGATAGGTTATACTTGGCATGTTTATGCAGGGATGTCTCGGTGCACTTGATGGGACTCACATCCGTGTCTTAGTTCCTAAAGACAGGCATACTCTCTACCATGGGCGTAAAGGGTTTACTACAATGAATGTACTAGCTGCCTGCAACTGGAACATGGAGTTCACATATGTTTTATCTAGTTGGGAAGGATCTGATGCTGATAGTAGGGTCCTCCGAAACGCACTTGCTCGGCCTGACGTTTTACGAGTCCCTAATGGTATATTAACATACGTAGAACTATAATTTTATATGAATGTTGTTTTTAGTTGTTTCTCCATGTTTGTAGTTCCAATTGTGCTAAATTATCAACAGAGACTACTGCAAAAGAACTATTACTTCTTACTTCAAAGGCTGTTGATAATTTAATAAATTTAATTTTTTAAAAACCAAAACTAAACTCCTTATATATATCTTAATAATTCCTACTGCCCTTGAACATTTATAATTTATTTCTGTATTTTTTGTTAATTTAGAACACTAATAAAGTATATGTTTAGTTTATATACACAACCCTTATCCATAAACCATTGATATCATAATGAAATGGTTGTTTCTTATTACATTTTCGTACTAATTGCAGAACAGTACTACTTGTGTGACAACGGGTATACACATGGAAAGGGATTCGTCACGCCTTACACCCGAACAAGGTATCACTTGCAACAATGGGGTCACGACACCGATGCTCCTCAGAATAGAAAAGAATACTTCAACATGGTTCACTCTAAGGCTCGTAATGTGATAGAGAGATGTCTTGGTCTGCTCAAGAAGCGCTGGGTTTCAATAGATGAGCAGTCTAAGTATCCGGTGGAGGCTCAAAGTAAAATTATTCTTGTGTGTTGTCTCCTTCAGAACTTTATACGACAGAAAATGTCCCGTGATCCCTTGGAGGATGAGCCTCTAGAAATAGACATCGATGACCCAATGGAAGATGAGCCTCCTGTTGATTATGTTCAAGTACTCCGACCTTCACCTGAATGGGATGACTTCCGTGACAATTTGGCGCAACATCTTTATGATGATTGGCTAGAAATTCGTGGGGTCAACCTTGAATTAGGACATGAAACAGTGTTCATTTCCATTATGCCATTCTATGCTTAGTTTTGAAATTTCCATGACATGTTGCCTTCTATCTCATGTATATCAAGTCTCATGGAAGTCTGAAGAAAAAGTATAATTCCATCTTTTCAAAACATTTAAGTTTACATGTAGTAAGTTGATGTTGTGACCTACTGTTTAAACAATATTGTATTTTGTTGGAGGCATTTAATTTGAAAACTTTGCGGTACTGTCATGATATATGACATGTCCGTAGTCATATCTTATGTTTATTTTAATATGTCAGTTTGCGTTTCCTTTTCTATTATTTTTAACAGTTGTTATCTTTTGTAACAGAGTAATTAATGCTTACAAGTATTGTAAATGTGTTGAAGACATTCAGTTGTTAATTTTCTGTTTGGAGTGCATGACTAATGCTACTGTTTATTTCTGCAGATGAGAGGTGGATCCCGATTGGGAAACAAGAGTGTTCGTAATCCTACTCAATCATATCTCCGAGGCCAGTATGCTCCTACCGATAGACCAGGTTCAAGTCAGGTTAGTGGCACCACTTCTGGTACCGTGAACAATCTGCCACCTCTACATACCGCTGCCACGTACAATGTGCTGCAACAAACATCGGCCCCCACTCAAGGATCACTTGATCCAAGTATGCTTTCACCACCACCTACTAAAGCACCTAGGTTCATATGGACTGATGAAGCAACAACAACGTTGTGTGACTGTATGCGGGAAATAATGAACCTAGGAACGCGTGATCACACAAACAAAATGACTAATATCCATACTGCTATTGCAACTATGATGCGAGATAGGATTCCGGGTTGTGTTGTTGTTCAGTCCCAGATTGAATTGAAGCTTAAGTACTGGAAGAGGCAGTACGTTGAGGTTAAGAAAATTCTTGATTTAAGTGGAGGGAATTTTCAAATGGATGATGAAGGAGTGCTGCGGCTAGAGGTTCACGAGGATGACCAGTGGTTAAGGCATTGCGCGGTAAGCTTTTCTAAGTAACTACTGTCTATTTAATATATTTAGGTGTTGCTATTGTTGGTTTATTGTACGTAGCTACCTCATGGTTTTCTTTTAAAACTAGTTTTTCTTGTCTTCTCCTACATAGTTTAATACTATTGATGTCTTTAGGGGGTGCTTGGTATTTATATAAAAGTAATGGTACATATTCCTATTTTACGTTGGATTAAGGGCAATGGCTTTGATTTTTTTAGAAAGCAAAACAATTAATTACATAATCATCAACCGAATTACAAACAAAAAAATTGACAGGAACTCATGGAAGATACAAGGCAACCTACTGCCCTCCTCATCAACAACTACATCATTTGCTAAAGCATATGGTTACATATTCCCACTATGCCTAAGAAAACTTAAATTAACAACAACAATGTCTTTCTTATTACTCATAGTTTGTTTCATTTGTTTTTGTTTTTTCCACTTCCCTTGTTACTTGATTAGTTGTTGTTTGTAATTGGGTTTGCCTATTCATGGTGTATTGAAGTTAGAAAATTTGTTTTTTTTTTCTTTTTCGATCTTTTTGTAGGAATACAAAGACGCTGTAAAATGTAGGCACAAGCCATTTCCCCTATACGACTTGTGGGCAGATTGGTTTGGTGTTGATAATGCTACTGGAGAGGGTGTTGTTGGATTCAAGGAGGCTGTTCACCAAAATGATGAGGAAGGTTATGTTCCTACTCGGGATGAAGAAAACTAAATGGAGGATGATGAATATGTTAGCAGCAAACTGAATGAGGCAGTTTCAAGTGTTCCAACCAACGCTCCCCCTCAAACTGACAGGAGTTCACTTCCACCCGCCAAATTGGGTCCTGACATCTATCCGGCCCCTGGCCCCCCAGCAAAAAAGAAAAGGGTTGAGAAAGCTGACCGAGCGGAGAAGGTGGAAAGGCCTTACGTGAACATGTTCAAGGACATGTGGAGTGAGAATAAGGTCGTTATGGCAGATGTGGCCTCAAAACTTGTAGCTCCAGAAGTTCTCTATGATGAAAAATGTGACAAAGTTAGTGATGGCCTATCAGAGTTCCCCGACATACCTATTAGAGATGCTTTATATGTAGAGCATCACATAACCTCTGATGCGAGCTTGACAAGTGCATTTATAAAGGCTGGGAAAAAGCGTCGCCGCGCGATGATATCTATGATTATAGAGAAAGAACTCTGAAAGTGCGTTTATCAATTTAGGGTGCAGAATCTTTTGTTCGCTGGATATGAAGTAATTGCGATACTTTAAATTGACAGCACAACTGTTAATACCTGTAATCTAACTTATGAATTACTCTTTTGATGTATTCCAGCATTCTGCCTCTTTTATGCTAGTTTAGTCACATTGTATGGAATTTCTGTCAACTACTGTGAAGGTATGTTAACTTTTACATTAGGGTTTACATTCCAGGTTTGCTGCTTGCTTAGTTTCCCCCCTTATTGTTGCTACGTTGATAGAAATAAAACTGGTGGACCATTGTTAGTAGTATATTTATTAGGATTCCAGCAGTGAGCTTTGGCAAGACGCATTATATAAATTGAAATTGAACATGAACGCATTTGTTCCTATGAAACAAGGTCACATAGTCAAAAAACAAATAACCATATGGAAGAAGAACCAAATTAACTCTGCTGATAGATAATACTTGGCTAATTTAAAATAAACAACTCCAGATGATACATGCTCTAATAGAGCTATTACTTAGCTATATAACCTTGGGGCTTAAATTACATCAAGTAAAACCCTTTAATATAATCAATAAAGAAATGAGCTTGGCCATTACAAGCAATGTCTTGTGCGAGGCACAAGTTCCCTAAACCGCAGCAGCAGGATGGCCCTCATCTTAAAACTGCCCGTACGGATAGTTATAGTGATCACGAATTGGTTGCTTCCTAGCCCGGCGCAAAACTAGTTCAGCATAAGCTTGGTACGATCCAAACATGGAGCACAACAAATCCCAGTATGGATCCCCTTGAAAGCATATGCCTTAGTGAGGTCATCATTTTGCCAGGAAAAGGAAAATTTAACAAAGAAAACAAAATTACATTGGAGTATAGACAAGAAGAGTAGTTGGAGTGAAAATTACAGAAAATTGAACCTCGACTATAACATTGAAACGTCCAGGAATTGCAATCACAATGTCATTGTTGTACTGATCCCACTGAATGCATCCATCATTAAGAAGATAACCAAACATCGAAATCTGTCAAAGAGACGGTTAAACTCGATTTCGCCTTCTTCTTCAGTATAGTGATCTTCAAATTCACCAAACTTCTTGTTAATTTTTCTGGTCGCCTTTCGGATCACGTGAGGCTGAGGATAGTCTAGAAGATTAAAATGTGGCATTTCAGCCATCCCCAACCTCAAGTGATGTATGAAATCATCAACCACACTTTTACGCCACTTGTGTGCATTGGGGAACAAATAATGTTCTTGGGTCTGGATTTCCATTTGAGTAGTATTTTTTTTGGAAGGAATGAAGGGCTCTGGTTTGAATTGTTTTTTGGGGGACTTAAGCATGCAAAGGCATGGCTATATGAAGACCAACTACACCCATAAAATACAGACTTATCACAACTTGCTTCCTAAAAGTAAAACATAAAGTGGTGAAAAAAATTTACTTGCATAAAAATAGGGGTAAAGCATGGTTCAAGCATGCACAAGAATCTTCAGATTTGTATGTAGTTAGATTTAAAGTAGCACTGCCTTTGATGAAACATATCAATACATGAGAAATCAGCCCCTGAAGTCTTATCTTTGGACAAGTCAGTTTGAGTGAAAGGAGTGGGAATCTTCCAGCTTTCATGCATGCTTGTGCACAAATTACACATGGTTTACAGGACATGGACATCTACTCAGGAACAGTTTAATTGGCCTTGGGAAATAGAAGAATACCTTTTCTAAGCAATTATGTTTTACTTACAACTAATCCTACTATAATTTTGACTTCATGAACAATTGTGTTCACTTTTATACATAAAACGATTGAATTCATTATATGAAGTCCTTTTTAATTAATATTTAACTAAAATACACTGTTTGGCATTAGTATTAGTTTTGTTTTCGTATACAGAATTCAAACAAACATTGGCATGCAACATAAAGTGTGCAGATTCTGATTCTTATTCACATGATGCAAAGTTGTTTGTTCACATATTTGAAATGACATATGGAACCAATAGCCTTCCTTTATCTATACCTATACATGTATGTTTGATCTTTTTGTTTGTATCAAGTATGTATGTAATTGGTTTTCCCAATTACACATATAAATGTAGGGCATATAAATAAATTCGTAAATGTAGGGCATATACATTCAGTTATTCTGCTTGCATTGCTTCTTGTACTTCATGCATGATTTTGGATTATACATCCGGGTTCACAAATCCACCTACTTTACTCTCATGCCTCTCTATATAAGGGAGGTGTTATGTGTTTAAGTTGAGACACATCTCAATCATCCTTCTTTCACATTTTACAAATAATCTCTTCTAAGTATTACATTCAATTGTCTTTGATCACCAACTTAAAAAGGCCACACCAACACTTCAGTGTTGGAAGACACTATCCAGTATCCAACAAAGGTGATCACACTATCTAAATAACCATATTATTTTGTTAAATTCTTCATGTCTTCGTTTTAGTTTCGTGCTTCACGTATGTCATGTTCACTTTATAATTGATTATGTATAGCATGTGTTACTTCTGATTTGAACGTGGAAAATGAAAACACATGTACTGATTTTTTTGCTAGTACATCAAACTCCTTAATTGACAGTATAAGACATGGAAGGAGAGACATTTGTCTGCGGTCAGGGTTGCAACTTCGGTCCTCCTCGTCTAACGGAAATCCACGAAGATTTGTTGCTGACAATGGTCTGTGCATCGAAGCTCGCCGCCCCAGATATGATGACGAGGGATGGTGTAGAGAAGACATTTTTGTCACAGTGGACTCTTGAAATGCACTTTGTGCAACCTGGTTGGTGTTTCACAAAGGAAATGTTACTGGAATTGTTTAGTAACCTTGTCATGCGACACAATGCTTGGAGCTACATAAAGCACCTGCCTGGAGTTTCCCTACACAACCACCAGACTCAGATCTATGTGTCAAGCGTACTTAAGCCTGGAATAGAGAGTGTAAGACTTCCACACTCTTTCTCTGAATTTGTTCCTTAGCATATTAATAATCCTTAAGTTTATCATATTCATTGTGTTTGCAGATGTTCGATCACGCAACGGCATATTTTGACAGGGTCGAGCCTTTCGCTGACCGACTACGGAGTGCCTTCTTTGGGACGGAGTTTGATCTACTAGGCAACACAACCACACTAATAGGCGAGATAACTGAGCCAGAGGAGGAAATCGACCGCATTGATCCTACTTACAACTAGGAAGCGAGAAAACAATGCCTTCTCCAAATCATTTAGAAAATATTTTTTTCTCTGTATGAGGCATTATCCCAAAAATCCAAAATTAATCGCTAATTTATTATCCATTGCGGACTTCCTTAAAAAATGTGTCGTACCCTGCTCATTCAGAACAGGGGAGAAGACAAAAAAACAAAAAATTGCTGGATTGTAGGTGTATTTCTATTTGTGGTTTCAATTCTGTTTCTTGTTGTGATTGATGTGTGACTGTACAATATGGACGTATCGATGTATTCGTGTTCTTGTCTTGCATGCATTTTAATATTAATTGACATAGATGATCACTGGCCATTGAATGTAATTTGATCTTAATTTTCAATATGCAGTTTATGTATGACTACGCCTGGAAAGACCTTCTACTGTGGGTCCCAGAAATGCATTTTCCCTCCAGACACGACTTGGTCTACAAGGCACAATGAGACTTTACTACAATTAATAGGCAACACAACCCGTTCAAGGCTTAATAGGGACCAATTAGAGATGTTTTTGCTAGGTTGATGGACTAAATCCCTTCATCAATTTTATGATGGCCAGTGTTTTAGCAAGAATTATGTTCTTGCTAAATTCAGTCTGTTGGTATTGCGATACAATGCATGGACTTATCTTACACGTCTTCCTGGGGTTGAGATTTTCCATGAACACAAGGCCCTATATGTGCCAACCGTCCTGAAGTTGGGCATCACTAAGGTGTACCTTTGTTTGCTTGATCGTAATACTTTAAAATTAGGGTAAATATCATATGGTACCCCTACTAGGACACCTCTTTGCATCTACCACCCCGTTAGTCCCATAATTACATATAGCCCCATTTCCCCCATTTTGTGTTGACCAAAAAAAGCAGCACTGTTCATTCCAGTTCATCCAAACGCGGCCTTAGCTCCAAAAAAGAAAAATTAAATTTTTAATACCCTTAACTCTTCGTATTTTTATTTTTATTTTTTCTTTTCCCATCTTCTTCTTCATCAATTCCGGTACCGAAATAATTCCGGTACCGGCGTCGGAGCACCTCCTATTTTGGGACTGTATGAAAGTATATATGTCCTAGAGACAACCTACGATAGGGACGATATGTACTTGATCACATTCAGTTATTGTATTTAATTATTTATACATTATTAAATACAATTGGCATTGCATTTTATGAATATTATATTTGGTTGTTTGAATTATTCAATAAAATGTTCCCAAGGACTTAAGGTAATCACCAAGTTAGTGGGAGCTTGTGTGTCAATAATTAAGTCCTGAAATAAGCCACTAGCTGAAGGTCATTGAGATAAGGGATATCAATGACGCGATTGAAGCTAGCATATGTTGCATTAGATCCTTCGAGGATGTAGTAGGTCTCACTGCTACGAATGAACTTGGTTATTCATAATGAACATATGAACACTTTGGAGAGTGTTGGCATACCCAACCGAGAAACCATTTGGTAAAGCTATTTGAGTGTCTATGGTAGTATCGGTGTGTAGGGTGATGTTAGTAGTCCTTAGACTTGAGGCCAATACTACATCATATGTGAAATAATGTACTTTGACCATGCGCAACGCTTGCACTCTTAAAGTAGGGTAGATACGGCATGTGTTGGGTACATTAGGAAGCATATTGTGTGAGTGATTGGGCCAAGAAAGGATTCATTCCTCCGTAATAGATACAAGGAGAGAATACTCACTTCTCATATTTAGTGCGATCATAAAATCGGTGGCCACCGTAAGTGAATATGTCAAAATGGTGTTTGGACATAATTCATAGATCGACTAATAAGATTGAGAGACCATGAATGAGTTATTAGAATAGACACATAACCATATTCTAGACTCATTCGAGTATTCGTGAATGAAGGGACCGTATCATCAAAGTACCCTACGCTACAGGTGGTTTGTTTTCCTCACAAACGTTCCTTGCATATTAATATTGTCTGATAAATTGTCTAGGAGTTTATTATGACCTTAATTAGATTGTTGCTTAATATGCAAGGCCCTATGGGTCACACTTCAAGGTGGTGTTTCTACAAATGAGCTATGTATATTGGATTAAATATTAATTAGATTAATATTAAATTATTATACATAAATATAATAGAGTTATTATTAATTGGATTAATATTAATTTATTATGTGTGGAATATATTTTAGAATATATAATTAATTGAATTGAATTGGATTTAATTAATTAATTGAAGACTATGCACTTGGGCGGGATTTGAGCAAAGCCCAATAAGGAGAAGAGAGCATAGCAATCAGCTGGGCCAACCGGCCCAGCTGATCACCAGGCCTGGCGCGTGCAGTGCACGCGCCAGGCGAGTGAGCCCTGGCGCGTGCACTGCACGCGCCAGGTGAAACGAATTGGGGCAGCTTCCAGCTGCCCCACGTGCTTCTCTCTCTCTCTCCTTATTTCTTCTTTTGTTTTTTTTTTCTTTTTATCTTTGACTGAGATAATTAATTATTATCTCTTAGTTGGTTAGTTGATGACTTTTGGAGTCTTCTAATCAGTAAGATTTACTTGGATAAAATCTTACGTGATTTTCTGAACCAACTTACTGACAAAATCAGAAAGAAAAAGAAAGAAGTATTCTATTCCATTCCAACGTGAAAACTATCTGATAGTCAGAAAGAAGTTTTCTCACAAAAAAGGCTCAAGTCAAGAAGAACCTCCTAGCGTTCTTGTGGAAACATTACCCGTGGATACCGAGGTCCAAGGGAAGCAAAGAACCTGTTGATGAGCAATCTTGGAGATAACATTGACGAAGAATTCATTCATGAAGATGGAGATAGCTAACTGACGAGGAGATAGCAAGGCTCTGCTTGGAGATGGAGGAGCAACTTTCGAGTGAGTTAGCTTGTCTACTGGAGGACACGTAAGTGATTTCTTCCAGTTAATAACGTAATATAGTCATATCAGTTTAGTGAGAACAAAATTTTAAAACTTCCGCTGCTTAGCCTTAGAGGCAAATCTTCTCACTTTTACTAACAGTGGTATCAGAGCTAGGCTGCTTCAATGACTATATTCGTTTATATTTCATTTTATACTGTTGTTGTGGATTATTATATGTATATATTTATTTTAATTTTTCAGATTCTTATAATTGGATTTTAAGAAAAGGAAAATTAAATTTAAAAAAAAAAAAAAAAAAATTGATGAACAGGAACGAACTGGGTTTCGTTCCCAGTATACTGTTCCGCCATGGAAGGCGGACGGAGCTTGGATCCACCACCGGAGCTCGGCTCCACCCCGTGACACCACCACCATCTTGCTCTGTTTGTGTAGTCTTCTCCTCTGTCCCTCTACATTGAAATTGGTTTGAAGTTTAAAGCTCATGGAGCTTGAACCTCCATTAATGGAGATTTCAAGCTTTGTGAATTTAAACTCCGAATTAAACCAAAATTATATGGAGAAGAATCACATGAACATGGGAAGAATGATGCAAGAAAGAAACGGGTCGAACGGAATTGATTTGATCAATTCCGATCGACCCGATCGGAAAATAAAAAAAAAAAAAAAAAAACATTTCGTGTTCTTCATTTTTGGACAAAATTGATTGCTTGCGATTTGTTCTTCAATGGTGTATGATGTTTAGAGCACAATTATGGACCTTAGATTCGAGTTGGAATGGTGCTTGAAGGTTTTGGATAACTTTGCAAGTTACAGGGACTTGATTGAACTTTTGCAGAAAATGTATGGGTGGCTAAGTGGCATGAAGATGAAGTCTGGGGGCTTGGGTTTCAATTTGGCGGTTTCTGCCTTATTGGGGCTTGAGCCCCTGAACTTCTGAAATTATCTATTTAACCACAACATTTTCAGAGAGTTTTCGAAAGTACCCCAGAAACTTTATTTCAACCTTCTGCGAATTATAAAGAGGTCCCTGAAGTTTTAGAAACTTGTTATTTAATTTATAAATGGTTTATGAATTAATTTAAACCCTATTAATACTTTCAGAAAGTAATTAAAATATTTAGAGACATAAATATAAGTTTATAATATTTAGTAACATGTTTGTTAGTTTATAAATTGTTTATAAACTACATTTCTATAATAATATATTGCTTTGGAAGATTATATTATTATTAAAACTTGTTTTAAATATTTTCGAAATTCTTGGAGAATTTTTAAATTATATTTGACTTACATATAATGATAATAATCCACAACAACTACTTATTTGCTCCAACTTGGTTGTATCACATGTGTTGAATGTCTACATGAGCAATTTAATTATTTAAATATTGTATTTAAATATTGTTAGTCCGCTATTATTGTATGGGTAGGCGGCACCCATTAGTTTCCGGACCGCATCTGTCATATGCATGGGTAGGCGGCGCCCATTACTTGCTAGTCCGCGATTGATATGTACGAGTAGGCGGCACTCGTTACTTGTTGGACCGCATTGCATGAGACTTGGGTAGGCGGCACCCATTATGTGATGCACGTTAGGGATCTTGGTCAAGCGATTAAATACCCCATTTAAATGTTCCCCAACCAATTTAAGTCTCGATTGAATCATATGATGTCACCCATCATAATTGAAGGATAAATGGACTTACTAATCTCGTGGGTAATATGCACCATAGTGCTTACTTCGTTTGCCGTAAGAAAGTTGCCTTCATAGGACCATTGTTGGTGCCGTGTGATGGTTATGACTTACTTGAATTATGTCGAGTCGCCATAGCGTCAGGCATAATTTGAGGACATCGATCAAAATAGTTTTGATCAAACCAAGAGTTGTATTGTACAATTGGTTTGGAGACCTACCTGTTTGACTATTATAGTGATCAGCCATAGCTGGGGCTATAATGGTGCAAGCATGGATCTTGGCTTACTACGACTATTATAAGATATTAGTTCGTACTCTTTATAGGGGTCAAGAGTATGTGAAAATAGTGAGAACTAAATAAAGCTAAAGTCCTAGTTTATTTAGTCGCTGATTGTGATCATAGAAATTAATTTTAGAGTTTTAATTTCAGTTTTAATATTCACTTCTTTGGTCGATTAAGATGACCAACTTATCCGTTATAGAATTATCTTGGAGAAATGCACTCTTACTAGTCCGAACTTCGTGGATTGGATCCGTAACGATCGTTTTGGTACTAAGGCAAGAGAAGATTGAGTATGTCTTGGACAAGTCAATCCCTACTCCTCTCACTAATCCTATTGAGCTTGCTGCGTTTGACAAAGAAGCTCATCAAAAGCGTAAGGATTAAGCTGCTAATGCATAGTGTGTTATGCTAGCTGTAATGACTATGGAACAGCAATGGCAACATGGTAACATAATGTCATTTAAAATGCTGCTACATCTCAAAAGCCTCTTTGAAACTGTTTCCAAGAGTGTTGAATTTGATCTTCTTAGAGAAATCTTCAAAATGAGATTTTCCAAATGAGGAATGTATCTGATCACGTGCTCAAGATGATTGGATTCATCGAGAAACTAGCTAATGCTGGAATTACATTTGAGAACCGTGTTTCAGTTATCATCATTCTTCAATCATTACATCATTCATATTCAACGTTCATGATGAATTACAATATGAATGCCAAGGATGCTACACTACCTGAATTCCATAACATACGCAAGGCTTATGAACAGGCTCAACCTAAGAGGTAACCTGTTTTAATGGTTGGACTATCTATGAAAGCTCACCTTAAAGAGCAAGGGCTCGAAAGGTAAAGCTAAACAGAATAAGATTGGAAATCACGAGAAGGTAGTAATGTGGAGAAGGAGACATGTCTTTACTGCAAGCAGAAAGACACTGGAAGAGAAATTACCAAGGCTAAGGGCTAATGGAGTAATGCATTGTGCATCTATCTCCAATCAATGTTTGTTTGTCACTAAGATAAATATATCTACAGAAACTCGAACTGCTGAGTGTTGGATACAACTTGTGGCTCGTACATTTTAATATGTGCAAGGGCTATTTGACAGCAGATCGATTAGACCAATAAGAGTTGACCTATGCATAAGAAATGGATCGTCCATTACTTATTAGCGTATAAGAAAATCATAAATTTGATTTATCCTCAGATATATTTGGAACTTGATAATTGTTATTTCGTTCATTATATTACTAGCAAATATGAATGGTTTATATTTGCTAAACTGTAGACATACTTTAATACATCTTCAAAACAAACGAGCTAGGCTCAATAATCCTAGAAACATCGCTTACTTGTTGCACTGTAGACTTGATATATCAATGAGACAAGAATTGCTAGGCTAAGTAGGTGAGACTACTTAGCAACATTTGATTTGGAATCATGATTGGATCGTGATATATGTCTCAAAGGTAGATTGTTCAAGAAATCCTTTTCAAGGAAAGGACATACGTGCACAACAACTGCTTGAGTTAATTCATACAATGTGTATGGACCATTTGAAACTCAGGCTAAAGATGATTGCTCTTTCTTTATAAATTTTACTGATGATTTCTCTATATTTGGACATGTGTATCCTATGAAACACAAATCTAAAATATTGGAGAAATTCATTGAGTACAAAGCTGAAGTAGAGAAACAACCTGAAAGAAGTATTAAGACTCTTCAATTAGATCAAAGAGCATAATACTTAAGTGGTGAGATTCTGGATTATTTAAAACTGCATGAAATTCAGTCAAAATTTACTCCTTCTAGAACACTATGTTTCGAAAGGGAGAAACCAAACCTTGTTAGACATGGTTAGATGAATGATGAATTTCAGTACTCTTCCAACTTATTCATGGGATACGTATTATCAAACTCAATCCATATTCTGAATAGAGTTTCATCTAAGTCAGTCGAGTAAGCACCATATGAGTTATGGATGGCATGAGGCCAAACTTATCACATATTAGAACCTGGGGTTGTCAGACATATGTGAAAGGAATGCTCGTTGACATGATTGGAACCTAAAAGTGAGAAATGTTATTTTGTAGGATATCCAAATGAAACCAGGGGTTACTGATTCTATATGCCAGAAATGCATAGTATCATCACATCTAGAAGATGGTCCTTCTAGAAGATGACTATGCCTTTCAACCAAAGTGGAGACAATGATATAGAACTTGTGGAAATCCAAGAATCACAAAAATAACACTTAGTTACGTAGAAAAGTTGTCAAATGGTTGTGACAACATTTAAGTGGGAGCTCAAGAAAGGTCTTATGGCTCAAGGCACATCTCTAGGTAGATGTATGCCAGCCAGTGGGAGCATTTTAAGAAATTTTTGAGAATTTTAAAGATGTCTCATTAAACCTCAATCCTTTTGACTGAACCGACGGGAACGGTTCAACCGGCCAAACCGACGGGAACGGTTCAACCGGCCAAACCGACGGGAACGGTTCAACCGGTCAAACCGACGGGAACGGTTTAGATGGTCGAGTCAGTGGGAGCGGTTTAAATGACCGAACCAACAGGAATGGTTCAATCGGTCGACCTACTTGAGGCTAACCACTCGAAGTTCAGCGGCAATGGTTGCTCCTAATTCTTCTACAACTATTCGATGGACTGAATCAGTTCAACATTCTCACAATCAGAATAAATTGCCTGTACAAACGAAATATATGTCGCACTCCGTAAGTCTAGGAGATTAATGGGAAGCTCCCGAAAGGATAAGTTCACTCTTGGATGAGCTGAAAATTTTGATATTGACTTATCTCAACAAGGTGCCCTAAGACTTACAAAGAAGCAATGTTAGACATTGATTCAAAGAGGTGGCAGGAAGCCATGAAATCCGAAATAGACTTTATGTATGAAAATCAAGTATGGGACTTGGTTGATGCACCATAAGGGGTTAGACCCATTAGATGAAAAGGGGTTTTCAAGAAGAAAACCGATGCCATTGGCAACATACAAACATACAAAGCTAGACTGGTATAAAAAGGCTTTAGTAAACGATATGGTATCGTTTATGACGAAACCCTTTCCACCAGTAGACAAGCTTAAGTCTATTCGAATTTTACTTGCTATAGTTGCACAACATGATTATGAGATTTGGCAGATGGATGTGAAAATTATTTTCCTTAATGAGAATCTTGAGCAATAGGTGTATATGATACAACCTGGAAGATTCTACATCCAAAGCAAATCCCAACTAAGTTTGTAAACTATAAGAGATCCTATGTGGACTCAAGCAAACCTCGAGGAGTTGGAACGTTCGCTTGGATGAACTTATCAAATCGTTTGACTACATCATAAGCGTAAAAGATCCATGCGTGTATATCAAACGCAGCGATACTGGAATTGTTTTCGTGGTTATTTATGTTGGTGAAAGACTTAGGTGAAGCTTATTACATCCTTGGCATCAAAATCCATAAGGATAGACCGAAGGAACTGTTAAGGCTGTCACATTCCACATACATTGACAAAGTAATGAAACGCTTTAATGTTGATGGTTCAAATAAAGGTTTCTTAACAACTAGGCATGGCATAACTCTCACTCAAGAGGATAGTCCTTCCACGTGAGAGTATATATATATATGTATATATAGAAATCATGAAGAAAGATCCTATATGCATTGGCAATTGGATCTATCATGTATGCCATGAAATGCTCAAGGCCAGATGTGGCTTATGCATTTGGTTGTACTTGTCAATACCACCAGAATCTAGTTATGAAACACTAGAATGATACGAAAGCAATCTTGAGTGTCTTAGAAGAACTAAAGATTCCTTTCTAATAGATGGTGGAAACCGAGAGTTGCAAATGAGTGTTTATGTCAATACTGGTATGCAAATTGACCTGGACGACTTTGAATCACAAACTAGGTATGTGATTACACTCATTGGTGGTGTCGTCACTTGGAAAGGTTCCAAGCAACCCACCTTAAATGATTCTATTGCTAAGTCCGAGTACATAGCTGATGCAGAGGCCTCAAGGAGGTTGTCTGAATTCCAGAATTCCTGAAGGTACTAGGGGTAGCTCCTAATAGTAGTCCCATCAAGGTCTACTGCGACAGCCAAGGTGCTATTGCACAAACAAAGGAACCAAGATCCATAAACTGGAACAATCATGTACAGAGGTAGTATCATCTGATTGGATAGATGATAGCTAGAAGAGAAGTATCTATAGAACGAGTTCCCACTGAGGAAATTATGGCTGAACCTTTCACCAAAATGTTGAGTTCGAATAAACATGTTAGACATTTCAACACAAGTGTTAGACACGTAGGTGATTGGCTCTAGGCCAAGTGGGAGATTGAAAGTATATATGTCCTAGAGACAACCTACGATAGGGACGATATGTACTTGATCACATTCAGTTATTGTATTTAATTATTTATACATTATTAAATACAATTGGCATTGCATTTTATGAATATTATATTTGGTTGTTTGAATTATTCAATAAAATGTTCCCAAGGACTTAAGGTAATCACCAAGTTAGTGGGAGCTTGTGTGTCAATAATTAAGTCCTGAAATAAGCCACTAGCTGAAGGTCATTGAGATAAGGGATATCAATGACGCGATTGAAGCTAGCATATGTTGCATTAGATCCTTCGAGGATGTAGTAGGTCTCACTGCTACGAATGAACTTGGTTATTCATAATGAACATATGAACACTTTGGAGAGTGTTGGCATACCCAACCGAGAAACCATTTGGTAAAGCTATTTGAGTGTCTATGGTAGTATCGGTGTGTAGGGTGATGTTAGTAGTCCTTAGACTTGAGGCCAATACTACATCATATGTGAAATAATGTACTTTGACCATGCGCAACGCTTGCACTCTTAAAGTAGGGTAGATACGGCATGTGTTGGGTACATTAGGAAGCATATTGTGTGAGTGATTGGGCCAAGAAAGGATTCATTCCTCCGTAATAGATACAAGGAGAGAATACTCACTTCTCATATTTAGTGCGATCATAAAATCGGTGGCCACCGTAAGTGAATATGTCAAAATGGTGTTTGGACATAATTCATAGATCGACTAATAAGATTGAGAGACCATGAATGAGTTATTAGAATAGACACATAACCATATTCTAGACTCATTCGAGTATTCGTGAATGAAGGGACCGTATCATCAAAGTACCCTACGCTACAGGTGGTTTGTTTTCCTCACAAACGTTCCTTGCATATTAATATTGTCTGATAAATTGTCTAGGAGTTTATTATGACCTTAATTAGATTGTTGCTTAATATGCAAGGCCCTATGGGTCACACTTCAAGGTGGTGTTTCTACAAATGAGCTATGTATATTGGATTAAATATTAATTAGATTAATATTAAATTATTATACATAAATATAATAGAGTTATTATTAATTGGATTAATATTAATTTATTATGTGTGGAATATATTTTAGAATATATAATTAATTGAATTGAATTGGATTTAATTAATTAATTGAAGACTATGCACTTGGGCGGGATTTGAGCAAAGCCCAATAAGGAGAAGAGAGCATAGCAATCAGCTGGGCCAACCGGCCCAGCTGATCACCAGGCCTGGCGCGTGCAGTGCACGCGCCAGGCGAGTGAGCCCTGGCGCGTGCACTGCACGCGCCAGGTGAAACGAATTGGGGCAGCTTCCAGCTGCCCCACGTGCTTCTCTCTCTCTCTCCTTATTTCTTCTTTTGTTTTTTTTTCTTTTTATCTTTGACTGAGATAATTAATTATTATCTCTTAGTTGGTTAGTTGATGACTTTTGGAGTCTTCTAATCAGTAAGATTTACTTGGATAAAATCTTACGTGATTTTCTGAACCAACTTACTGACAAAATCAGAAAGAAAAAGAAAGAAGTATTCTATTCCATTCCAACGTGAAAACTATCTGATAGTCAGAAAGAAGTTTTCTCACAAAAAAGGCTCAAGTCAAGAAGAACCTCCTAGCGTTCTTGTGGAAACATTACCCGTGGATACCGAGGTCCAAGGGAAGCAAAGAACCTGTTGATGAGCAATCTTGGAGATAACATTGACGAAGAATTCATTCATGAAGATGGAGATAGCTAACTGACGAGGAGATAGCAAGGCTCTGCTTGGAGATGGAGGAGCAACTTTCGAGTGAGTTAGCTTGTCTACTGGAGGACACGTAAGTGATTTCTTCCAGTTAATAACGTAATATAGTCATATCAGTTTAGTGAGAACAAAATTTTAAAACTTCCGCTGCTTAGCCTTAGAGGCAAATCTTCTCACTTTTACTAACACTGTATAGCCCCAAAATTGGAGCTGTAAAAGCTCCGATTTGGAGCTGAACATCTCCAAATCGGAGTTGTACAGATCCAAGATCCGGAGCTGTTTAACAGCTCCAAATCGGAGTTGTCCAGATCGGAGCTGTTACAGCTCCGATCCGGAACTGTTAATAGCTCCGGTTTGGATATGTAAAAGCTCCGATCAGCTCCGATCTGGAGCTTTTACATCTCCAAACCGGAGCTGTTCCGATCCGGAACTGTTAACAGCTCCGGATCTGGAACTGTTAACAACTCCGGTTTGGAGCTGTTACAACTCCGATCCGGAACTGTTAACAGCTCCGGTTTGGAGCTGTTTAACAGCTCCGATCCGGAGCTGCAAATTGCAGCTCCAAATCGATCGGGACTGTTTTTTTTTTTTTTTTTTTTAATAATTTAGGACTATATTGAAATATATTTTTTTATAGGATTTGTTTTTAAATATATTTTAGACCATTTTGAAATATTGTAAAATTACATGAGTTCGTTTTTAAATAAATAGTGTTAAGTTTGTAAAAATAAAAATATTTGGGTTAAAAATGTAATAAACAAAATCTCAAATTGTTTGGTCAACTTAAAATTTTAATAATTGACTAAGGGTAAAAAAGTAATTTCAATGAATAAGTTCGCGAAATGTAACGCCCCAGATTTCAGAGGCTTAAAAGGGTTGAGAACGCTACTCATATCAACAAGGTGCACCTTTCTTTTCGGGAATTCACCTAGAAGAACTTCAGAGTTAAGCGTGCTTGCTATGGAGCAATTCAAGGATGGGTGACCCACTGGGAAGTTCCCAGTGCGCGCACGAGTGAGGACAAAGTGCGTGGATTAGAACTCGTGTTGGTCTTTGGGGCCAGCATATCACCCCGGAGAGCGCCCATGAGTAACCACGCCGGCCGGATTGGTCGGGTCGTTACACGAAAAGTCAAGTTCGTGGATCCAAATGTAATTAATTTCATCTAGTCAGGGTATGGATGTAAACTCCGGACTAGGGGGGCCTCGATGTAATTAAAAACACTAACAGGGGTACCATATGCAAATGACCCTTAAAATTAAGCTCGCATAACTTTATTGTTAATCCAATTCTCATACTGTGGTAAATATTTTACAGATGTTTTTCTCTGGTACTCAGTACTTCAATAAGTATGAGAATTCATATTCAACACTAAATGAAGCCTTTCGAGGAACTCCATTTGATGTTACTTCTGAGATCTACAACCCAAATGAAAATATTGTAGGAGAGTTTGTCCAGCCAACTCCTGAAATTAGCCGGATTGATGTAACGTTCATTGCAAAAGAATGGGGATACGATGGAAGCGACAGCGGTTCTAATTCTGAGTAGATTCTGTGCCACAACATTAATGAGTATTTCGGTTTGTACTTCTCTTTCTAATAATTGTTGAATATATTTTGAAAGGCGTTAGTTTTCAATAGGTTAATTTTAATTTATAGTATTTATTTTATGAAAAACCTAGCAATCATATAACTCTACAAACACCAAAATTCACATTATAAATCTGGTACATTCAAAGCATACAAGGATTATGAAGTTGACAGCTCCGTTCATTCTGCAGCCTATATTTATTTCTCATACGATCATTTCATCATGAAACATAAACTTAGGTCGAAACAACAGTGATTGTAACCTCACTTATGCGTACGTTCTTTTCTTATCCTCTGGTTGACAAGCATGGAAGGGTTATATCCATACTGGCTGCAAGTTTCGTCTCCTATTGGACTCTCAACTTCATCGTTGTCCTTGTTCAGAATGGTCACCGTGAAACCCGGGGGGGCATGGTACCTGAAGTTGGGTGTGTATCCAATCTCAACCCCGTAATGATGTACAAAAGTATTCCATCCCTGCATTAGCGTTAAGACCCCATTCTCTCTGATTATCCTGACTTGGAAAGGAACACCATTGCCTTCTTGGGCTGTTATATCATTATCAATTTCATGGCCGTAGATATCACAAAAGTCACGCGGTAGTTCCTGTATTTCGTAAACATATTTCAAGTGAATAATACTTGAAAAGAAAGAGTAAAGTAATGAACTGGAAATTAGCATAACACACAATCTGATTAAAGTGATGCAGGGGAATTCATTTGTGAGCATAATAGTGTTAGCAACCCCAATTAAAAACATGCAAATAACATACCAACATGTGCTTCTCCATTGCACCTATCCCCTTCGAAAACGTTGTTGGAGCTTCAATGATCATCCTTAGATGTAGCTTAGTTTTATATGGTGGAATATATGTGGATAGGTGATTGGAAGTGGAGTGGTACATGTCCAATTGTTGCCAACATATATATAGTAGTTAATAACACACAAGGTATATGGAACATGTGAAAATTGTTGACTAGTACAAGGAGATATATTTTTGTTTGCATTCTTATGTTGAAAATTAGGCACATAGGAAATGTGTGTAGGTCCGTTTTTTCAATTGGACTTATTGCTTGGTTGTTGATGAATGAGATAGGAAATGTGGACATTCAGAGGTCCAAACTTGAACTTCGTCTTTCGTCCCGAACGTCGAAAGTGGACATGAGGTAAGAGCTAGTCGTGTACCTGTAACCTGTATTACTGAAGCAAACTCCTGAGAAACCAAAACGAGTGATAAATGGGATAAAAGGGGTTGATACGGTCGCATTCGGAGATGATTTGCGGTGTCCGGGGTCAAAGCCGGGCACCCGGGTCACTGGCGCCCTCAGGCGCACCGCCCCGTGTGGGGCGGTCCACCTGGGGTGCCCAGGGGGCGCCTGGGCCTCTGCTACTCCCGGGCGCACCGCCCCGGGTGTGGGGCGGTCCGCTTAGGAGTTGCATAAAACGACCGGGTTTCTGCCCTTCCCAGGCGCACCGTCCCGGGTGTGGGGCGGTCCGCCTGGGAGTGGCAGAAAACGCCCAGGCGTTCTGCTGCTCCCGGGCGCACCGCCCCGTGTGCCCGCCACGCGGAGGTCCGCCGCGCCCCGCACGGGCAGAATGCGGCCCGTGCAGAATTCCTCCTCCGGAACTTCGAATTCGGCCCCCTGCACGATTTTTGAGATCCGAAACCTGATATCTTGGCCTTGAAACTCGTCTCGGTAATCCTTGACACACCACGGGTGATCTCGTTGCACCAAAACATCATTGTTTCGCCATGAATTACTTCCAAAAATGCGATTTCCACCTAAAACCTGAAAAGAACAAAAGAAATGGAAAAGTGACACTACTCTAACAAAATGCACTAAAATGCATGCAAGAGGATAGCTAAATTGGTAAAAAAACACTCGAATGATAGTGTAAAAAAACACTGTCATCAGTTGTTGAAAAAAATGAGACAGTATAAAACATATATATTTGTATCTACTGCATTTTGTATCCAATTCTAAGTTGAATATGGATTTCTCTTATAATCGTCCCCAACCCGATTTTCTTTTTCCACACAGCAACAACTGGAATTTTCTGGTCGTTGATTATTTTGTCAAAATCCTATGCCATGAAGAAAATCAACTTGGGGGTTTGAACTTACTCCAGCCACCTCACGTATGTGTTATTGAGAAGGCGTATATGGCTATTTCAGAGAAGTTCACTGACTATCCTTGGGACTATACGGAGGCTGAATGTTCAGTGAATTTCAGCTTCCTTTTCGACAGGTTCCGGTGTATCGGTTTCTTGCTAACCCAACACTGCATTGAATGGGAGAAGGGATCTAATATGGTAAGAATCTTGGATGCAACAAAGTTCCATGACATTTGCAATGTAAGTTAGTTTATCGCATTTTCAAGATTTTGGTTTTTATGCGGTGCAAATTAGACATTTGTCTCAACCTTCCATTCAATTATAATACAAGTACATTTTCCATGATGTTTACCAGGAAGACTATTTGACGGAAGCATATGCCTGCGAAGGTGATCCCCATTGGAGTGAGCTACAAGTACTGTTTGGTTCTTTTGAAGATTACAAATCTAGCTGCCTCAGGAAGCAGAGAGTTACAAAGGTATTTGAATCAAATGAATCTGGAAACTAGTTAAATGGTGTCGTAGTATTACGCGCAAGTAGTTTCCACATTAAATAAATCTTTATAGAATTCTGGAATGATTATGCAGTTGAAGTATATGTTTGTAATATTCCAATTTGCAATGATGCTTTCTTCCATTCAACATGGCTTAGACCTTTATGTCATTCTGTAATAATAGAATTGCTCTGTTCCAGTTTTTAACTTGTTATATTATGAGATTTTTACATCACAATTCAACCAACAAAGTTTAAGATGACAGAATGATAGAAATGATAACGACTATTAATGGAAACATGATTTCATACTAATGAAGAGTCAACCACTAAAAATTGTAGGAGTATTCTGAGAGAGGAAGTTTTCTAGCCATATTCAGAACTTGATTAACATATTCTTCGTACTCACAGAACAACCATTTCAACCTCTGCCAATCTGGATCGCCTTGGACCGCGTAAGCTTTTGTTAGATGATCATTCTGTACATAAGATAATTAAAACAAAGTCACAACCTACCAGGTGACTTTTAACGGTCTTTAAATTTGGTACGTACCTCACATATGGAAGAAAACCTTGCTTCATTGTTGATGATGATAGTATTGTCGTACTCATTCCATACGACACAACCGTCGTTGATGAGATAACCAAAGCACCGGAACCTATCGAAAAGAAGATTGAACTTCTCTTTACATTCTCTTACAGTGTAGTGGCCCTTATAATTATGCCTTGTTTATTTTTCGACAAGCCTTTCAATGATTCCAGGCCGGGGGAAATCGACTAAATCAAAGTCTGGAGTGTAATTGGCTCCCCTCGTCACCTCAAATAGAAAATCATCCGTAATTGATTTACGCCACTTCGAATCTGAAGGGAAGAGGTACTGGTCTTGTGCAAGTGGATCCATATTGAAGTTTATATCTGAATTTTGAGTGTGGTTGAAGATGTTAAACCCCTCTGTATAAATAAGCTTGAGCAAGCTGGAATTTATGGACCTTGTTGAAGTTGTAAAAAAGTAATTGTATTTTTTAAACTTTTGTTACGTCCTCGTAAATTTTAGTTACGCACATATCACACATTTATAAGCCAAAATATGTTATTTATGGGAGCAAAGGAACACACATTATGTTTAAGCTTCATCAAGGGCAGTACAAATTTGGTTAAACTTTTAATGAAATGTTGGGGTAAGAAAAAATAGTTTTGTCAGCCTAAGTTTCACATGTATTAAACTTGTGGTCGACATATGATTTGGGGTGAAAGTCACCTACATTATTCACTAAAATGACAATACAATCTGAACATAAATCGGACTTGTGCATTCACATGATGCAATAAGCTATCTACAAAACAAAAATCGAGTAACAGGAATGCTTTCATAATTTCCAGCTTGATTAGTCAGTTGTCTATCAATGAAAAGGACAAATGCAAAGGCAATGTAGCTTGTTTATACGTACACAAAAGGTCTTCACATGCATGATAAGGTGTTGGAAAGAATCAAACTAGCTAGGCCTGCAGAATCCAATACTTCACATGCATGAAAAGCATTTCTTCCCTTCCCAATATTATTAGTTAGGCGTGCATGAGATATTACAGCAATATATGTTTGTCCTATACCATATGTTGGGAATCTATGGAGCAATTAGGCATGGAAAAAGTTGATGAGCTTCACTTCAAAAGGTGGCATGATCTGATTCTGTTTTAATAGCCGTTCATATTGGCTTCAATTTTTCAAACAACAATGAATACACATGCACTACCTGAAGTAGAATTACAATTGCCTTTCTCTAATATTATAATGCCTTGCTTAAAAAATAAAAATATTCTATCAAATATCAGCTATATAAACAGAGGTAGTATGGGAATTTGTAGATACACAACTAACATCTCAACTAAACTAAGTAAAATATTATTGAACCCAAAATGAGCCAACCAAAGGGATTCATGAAACTCCTCCGAGATAACAACGTCGACAGGGCAGTAAGTTCATACAATTTCACGTACAAACTATATTTTATTTTTACATTTAATTCTCAGCAACATGGTGCTATTTCTATGGTTCTGTCATGACTGATAAATGTTCTTATTTTTGTAGGTTGTCCCTCTGTCCTTCCGGAGAGACCTTGGCTATGAAATAGGCCCTACAATGGTACTGCGAGTGAATTCATGCATGCCATTTGAGATTGGTCTCACAGATGATGTCGACGGGGAGACATTATAGATGGACACGCAGTGGAGAGAATTCCGAGACACATTCGGCCTGCGAAATGGCGACCTCCTCACGTTCAAATATGTTGAGGAAAAGGAGATCTTCAAGGTGTCCGTTGAAGATGAAGAAGGTGTTAAGATTGAGTTTCAGCATGACTACTATCGTGGTGATCCGCCAAACCTGTTTGTTTCTTTTGGTAGACGTAGATGAAGGGAGGCATACTCTCAAGAATCTGATGATACTGATTCTTCCGTGTCAGAAGACGATTCGTACTCTGACTTATCGGACAGTGATGACGAAGATTACGCTCGAAGTTTACCAAGGGGTCGTGTTGGTTCCAGTTCAAGGGGTAAATACTAATTAGTTGTGATCCTTCTTTCATACTTTATCAACATTCTCATGATTCTAATCCATTTGTACTACATTATTTGTAGCTCCTACACAAGGCAACTACAACCAAAGTAACCACCCTCGATATGACTCGTCTGCGAGAAGGGAGAAGGCAGTCTCTGCCGCGTGGCACCAGGCCTTGCAAGCCCACAGCGACAAGAAACACTTTGTCGTGTACATGGCCACTGGATATGTTACGGGACGTCACCTTGTGGTAAAACAAAAAAAAAAAAACCTCTTCAAATCATGTTGTACATGTTAGCTACATCTTCCATTTAACTTGCTCTTCGTATTTTTTTCCTGTCCAGACCATACCTAAGGCATTTGCTGACAGTGAGCTCCCACAAAAGCGTATTGAGATTCGCCTGAAATTAAAAGGAGGTAGGAACACCACCGATGTTGTGGTACATAACTGGGGTCAATTTGTTCGCATGACTAAAGGTTGGAAGCCTTTCTGTCAAAAACACGATATCCAGGAAGGAGACGCGGTTCTTTTTGAGGTCGACAAACGTGACAAGTTCCTTTGGGTAGTAACAATCTTCAAGGCTTAGTTGGTTTCTTTCACTTTGAAGTATGACGTATTTTCCTAAGTATGAAGTTGTTATTTCTTCTTTCATTTCAAATGTTGCCAATCCAGTTTGTATGACTGTCTTCACTGGAAATTTAGCTTATTGTACTCCCCGTTTATTTGTGCTAGTAATGTTTTTGTGCGAGTAACGTTTGTTGTTTGTTGTTGTAATATTTAAAACTCTGTTCACCTTTAATATATATCCAGCCTTGTTGTTTGTTGTTCTAATATTTGAAACTCTGTTTCCCCTTAATATATAGCTACACTTATTGTTTGTTGTGGTAATACATAAAACTCCGTTTACAGTAATAGTCTCTCTTAATAGCATACAATGCATTTTATTCATGGGAAAACTGTTTACTAAATTTAAATGTATCAGGTCTGTTTGATTATAAAGCAAAATAAAAATATAAAATCTAAACGTAAACCGAACAGTTAAAACAAATCGTGGAAAACACATAACTGGGAATTCTGATAAATCATATATACATTTTAAGGAAAAAAATGAATTCAATGCAAGTTTTATAGTATGAAAAGAGTTGTTTTTCCTTTTTCATAGAAAAAACTACCACTTAAACTTAGCACATGAAGTTAGATTATGATTACTGCAATGACTGCAAGTGGCAAAGACAAGTAGTGTCATTGGGATGGATTTATAAGACATTGGAGTAGCTAGCAATGCTAATAGTTCGACTACATTCAATTCAAAATCACAAAATAACATAGGTTCCTTCTGAAACTACAAGAAATTACTTAGTCGAAGTACAATCTCTAAATCATTGCATTTGTTTTTTTCTGGAATAATAGGTCACACGCTACCATAATTCGCCTACCATAAAGGATTTAAAATCATGCCTAGGCTATTACTAAAAAAGATGGGCAGTTGCATAAAATTAAAAACATGAAGGACAACGACAAATCAGACGCAGATTAACACTTCACTTCCTAAAGCAGTGGATCATAACTTTCAAATCACATACCCCAAGGGCCAAAGTTGAAGGGGGGAGTCGATGGACCGGCACCACCATGAACATTTCCATGATTGTTAGGAGGGTTAGGAGGCTGGACACCAGATTCTTCACTTCCCCTTAAGTCGTCAAAGGTGTAAGGAACCCTGCTTTCGTAAACACCTTGAACCATGTCTAGAAGATGCCTCCCAACCCCATGCCAAAGTGGTCCTTCTCCGGTGGAACTGACAGACTCACTAGAAGCAGCAGAATGGAGGGCAATGAATCCCAAAGGCGTAGCTCCAACAGATTCTGGCTCCAGATGCAAACCACGACGGACTGGAGGACGAGCACGAGGATTTGGTGGCAGAGTTGCTGAAATTTGAGTTCCGTGCGATTCACGTCGAGCTACAGCAGTTCTCCTTCCCCAAGGAGGTGAAACTGTTCTCGGTGGAGTTTCAAACTCGGACGAGCTGATGTTGATGTAGTGTGTGGGTTCATTAAAATCACTTCCAGGGCCCGGGCCAAAGATGTTCAACAAGTCATCCCACTGCTTTTCCCCCTTATGGAGATAAGCATTTCCGTATAGGTAGTTCTGGAAAAACAAATAAACAAAATAAGTTAATTGAACATACTAAATACCAAAAGAATGATGTAACGAAATGAAAATTGGTATGTAAATCCAAAAAAACTTTCGTTTGCAACGGAACCTGCTTAATGTCCTTTCATACTATGTCTTTCGAGAACAAAAGCACCTTCCTATCAGTGTCGTGTTTGACACCTGGTAGCCTAAGGATCCTAGCGTACTCCTCGTACCGCAATTTGAGCATGCGAAACCTTTGCAGAACAACGGTTCTACCAAAACGTCATCCAGCTCTCTTATTCAGAAGGTTAAGTGCACGTTTGATCGACTGGCAGCCTTCAACAATGCGAACATTGTTTGATGTGGAGTGCTCGGACAGGATGTCGACAAAGTACTCTTCCAGCTCTCTCGTCCAAATTCCACCAAGAGGGAAGAAGATGTGATCTTGTGACATGTTCGAGGTAGCCATCAACACTGTGTATCTGCAAAATGAAGATGAACAAGTTAGTATTTAAATTGAATGACTTCTCATTATAAATTGTATGCAATATGAACTTTTCTATTGTTATGTACGTACAAGAAGGAAACAAAATTTTCTTATAGAGTAATTTAGCTGAAAGTACCTCTGTGATGTTTGAGAAGGTGAGTATCTAATCTGGAAATTAGCTTCTATATATAGGGAAACAATACAGCCTGGCCTTGTTATTTACTGTACAAAAATTCATTGCAAAGACAATCAATCAATTGACACATGAAATCAATTTAATGCCTTGCTTGTAAATGTGGTCCTTCGTGATAGGAATTGCAAAAAGATCTTGTGGCGAGGTCTGTAAATCTTTTTGCTCAGGTTTAGTAAAAGACTTGTACTTGTTCTCATTCAACCATACCTATTTGCAGGAATAATAAAGATTATGTTAGTTGTTGGTGCAACAAGCCTAAGGTAGAAAACTGTTTAGTTGTACATTGAAATCCAGATTCTTAGACAAAGCTTTTAATTTTAGATTGAGTGGAACAATGGGTATACAATGTAGGTTCAATCTGCCTAGTTTTGGTATTAATAGTTTTAACTTTCAGATTGGTTACCATCTGATAATTTTAATTTTGAAGTTACAGATGTGAGATGAAGTTTCCATCTACCATATGTTATGCATTAATCCTAATGGTTGTACCAAAGTGTGCAAGTACTGCTTCTATGCCAGAATTCTGTCCAGCTCTTACACTAACTAAAACAGGCACAAATTTATGAAACATGGGACACATGAAATGGAAAATAAGAAATTGCGTTTTAAGATTACATAGAACGTCTATTTCACATTTCAGGATATTTGATGAAGAAACGTAGTATACATGTGAGTGTGTAAGTAAAAAATGGAACATATGCACAATGCACTTTAAAATATGGAAATTACGATTTCACAAGAGGCGAAATGGAAAATCAGAGACTGTGTTTAAAAACACAGAACTTACAATCATAATGAATCCATACATAATGATAGTACTTAATACCTAAACTACCAAACAAGCAGATTGATGTTAAACTACAATATATTGTTCATATAAACCAGACGGATTTAAGCTAAAAACAAGTTAGGTCAGGCCTAACTAAATCTACGAATACAGATTGAAAGAGCGACCTCATAATATAGAAATAACCGTGATTTCTCCAAACAACTTCTTTACGCACCACGCCATTAAAGGAGTCAGAATGAAAATATAAAATTGTAGTTAATGACTTATGATGAAGAACCGCCGCCCTCACTGGGAATTGCAACACGGCTCGAAGACTCTCCTGGGAGAATGAAACAGCCACATATTGTGAAAATGTTTCGTAATTGAGGATATAGGGGTTCTCCCCGAGTTCGCATTTTCCTCGCCGCTATTTTCTCATTCTACATTAAAACGACACAGTAAATATATATTAAACCTGGTAGTTATCTTTCAAATTATTAAAGACACCACGAGTTACGATGAAATTGCCCGTCCACCCAAATTATTCCAATAGAGTTTCCTTGCATAGACACGGTTACGCTTAACAACATAAAAAACCCCCGGGAGTGCCAGAAATTCTGCAAATTTCGTGTACCTACGCCGCATGATGGCAAGTAAGCTCACAAGACAGGGAACTGTAACGGTCTTCTGCAGCTGCCTGCTGATTTCGGAAGAACAAATCCTCCATGCAGCCATTAGAGATTGCCTAGTTCGTATGCCAGAATCCCTAGCCAACCTATCTAACATCCGCACAAGGAGAATGTCTTCAACATTTTTCCAACCATCCAAGCTAAGCAGAGTTCTGTCCCTTACACGAATGACACGAGGCATGCCTAAATGAAAAAAAAACCAGAATACATCCAACTTAGTTCATTAATTTGCTACTCTTCCTGCATACTGTAATCTATAATCTCAAGCTAACTGCTCCGAAATCGAATTCTAGCCCTCAGGTTTTCAATAAAACAAACATACATAAAAATAACACTAGTCCTCAAAACTAACCTCAACTAATCAACATGTTTGACAGTTACAACTTTCTAATTGTTGTCATACCATTCACACAAATGTTGTGTATTAAAGTTAATTAATGAATTGTAGTTTGTTAAATTTATGCACGAGTTAAACCAATATTATCAATAGCTAAAGTCGTTACCTCAAAATCATCTCTACAAAAATTATGATGTCGTAACTATAAAATATACTGCACTGCACAAGTTCTCCATGGAGTTGTCCTACTTCTAAACTGAAATTGGGTACTACACACTACAATCATGAGCGAGAAAAAAAAATTCCCTAACAACGTTGCATTCATCATTTACGTTTACACTTGTTGAAAATGCAGTAATCAAAATTTAACATACGAATTTCACATCAAATACGTATACCTTCGAATACAAGTAAATGGTCCATCCAGAAGTGAAGACATGCTTATCCACAAACATAAACAGTAACCACAAATATAACTAATAACAAAATTTCAGTTATGTAAGCCACACTACTTGCACATCTATATGGCATATGGAGATAACAATGTGAATCGCTACTAGATTTGCCTAAAGATGATCTACAAAAGACTCATAATCAGGCAATTACTTCAATCATTAAGTAAAATCGTAAAATCGTAAAAACCAACAAATTGGTTCAAGAATCCCAAATTGTAGAACGTAATACATATATACTGACGATGACGAGGGAAAAAATAATATGAACGGTCGACGTACCGGAACAGTGCGGCGGTTTCACGGCAGCAGCGGCGTTCAGGGGTGTGGATACGGCAAGAAGCTTGTGGAAATTTTTTAGGTTTTCTGTTTTATTTTGTGTGGGAATCTCTGAAACGTGTAGATTTAAATACTGGGGTTGATGTTAGTAAGGGCAATTCCGGTTTATTATTGATAACAAGGGACAGGTATGTAATTTTCATGACTTGGACCATATTATCTTATCTCCGAAATTGGACCAAATGGGCTTTTTTTATCCCAGATATGTATACTATGCAGCCCATTATCGATCAATTTATTGGTTTTTTAATTGACCAAACAGGTCCAATTATCCACTTGATTATCCGACCACAATCAATGTTCATCATTTTATCTTCAATTTCATTATATCAATTATCTTGCAAACCAAACGCGGCGATATTACATTGGACATGGACCAGGCCAAAATTATTTAAATGGGTTAAACCAAAGTGTTCCTTAATCCTTCTTTTGGCTAATCCGAACCGGACTCAATTAACACCTCTAATAAAGGGAAAAAATAATTAAAAGACGCTTGTGTTTTCGTTCTCCGTACCTTCACCAAGTGATCAGGTGAGAGGTGATGATGTTTAAAAGTCGGCAAAGATGCCCGCAATTTATTTATTTAATTAACAGAAAATTACATTCTAGTGTTAGTTTTCAATCTTTATTACACAATAATGATAATGATGCCAAAATGTTTACTTACATTAATAATTAATAATACTATAAAATCATCTTTATTACTTCTAGGTGTCAAATTCCATTCTTATTTACAAATAGATGCCTTTTCTATTACTAAAATACCCTTAATCAATTACCCATCACTAACTATCCTAAATTTTAGGTAAATATAACTCCCACGTAATTAATAATAACCCACACAATTAATTATGCTATTAAAATAAATATATAAAGTGTTACAAAATAATTGTATTAGTGAATGTCATGAATAGACCATTAGTATGATTATAATGTTGACCATGTAACTTCCCATAATCTTTATTATGGACCATTTATTGTGTGATAGGTTACATGTTGTATGAGCTTATAAATAGCTCCCCCTTGTATATTGTAGAATGGACTTGGGGATAATGAAAACTATTCTCCCCTTCTCTCTTCTCTCCTTCCTCTTTTGCATTTTATATTCAACACGTTATCAGCACGACTCTACCACTACCGAGTCTACTCCGGTTAATCTTGATTTATGATACATTTGTTAAACTTTCACACATACGGGCCAATGATACCAATTTCCAATGATCCAATCCTACGAACTACACATGATGCTTCTTTCATTACATAATGGTGTTTCATTTTTGTTTGAAATTATTTTCCTTTATTTTTATATGTCCCATAATTAACTTATTTGTATGAATACAAGTGCAAGGTTTGCTTCAATTTGGAGAATCGTTTGGCAATGGATCAACACTACAAAGATTTATTGGCCAAGTTATTCCGACTCCTAGTCGTTAGTTTCTTTCTAGTCATATAATATAAAGTTCAAAGGAAATATTTTGAGAACCCGTGGACGAGTTTCAACGGATCGATCTACATATCGCTGGAACTCTTAGAGTATTGTTCATCATCGATCAAGATAAGATTTTATTTATTTACCTCATCTTGAATTTTCTTTTCAATAGAGAACTAAATTTATATTTAAGATCCATGAACAATTTTTTGAGTTATTGACTTATATATATTTCATACAAAAATAATTTACCATATTTCCCGAAGTGAATATGGTCTAAAACACTATACATTCGGCTTAAATGATATCATATATCAACCTCCATCCATCTCGATCTTATGGAGTTTGTCCATTTCTTGAAGTAAATGAGACATCAAAGAAAGTATAGCACTTGGAAGTTGCTATAGATTTGAAATAAGAAGTCAATGACAAATCAAACACATGGATATTTTGATCCACGGTACCACGAGAAGTGCCCGATAAATAATTATGTATTTTTCCATAATGATGTTTCATTCACACAAAAGTCGATCATTGTCCAATATATAAATCCTTCTATGGATATTAGAGAATTGAACGCCAAATTATTATACACATAGATATCTTTTATCCAAATATTAAACATACATGAAATATGAAACCACCAGAAGTGGTCAAGGCATGAGTAAGTATATTCATCATTTTGAGTAATATATGTTGATTAGTTTGTTAACCTCTTAGAGTTCATGATTTTCTAATTCCTTGAAGTGAATGTGAATATTTTGATAGATATGTGCATCGAAACCATGTATGTAACTCATTCCCTGAAGTGAATGTTGATATTCGGAACACTACACATATTGTAACAAAAATCATGATTATAAACATGAACATGATTTGATATATTTTGTAAGTGGTATTACAACTATTCATACATATATAGCATGTCATTGACAATTTACATGAAATAATGATGTTCTCCGGTTTGATTGTTGTTTTGCTAAAGTTTTCACCTGAAGTGAAAGTGGCATGTAATGTGAAATATTGTAATTTTCACCAAAAGTTAAAGAAAAAAGAGGTGCAATTGAATATTTATATCATGCACCATATTATGAATTTAGGAGAATATCAATCAAAGGTTCTTAAACTCCTCAAAAGAAAATGGTTGAGCATATTGTTACAATGAAAATCAAATTATCAATAACCCACTATAACATGATTGCAATGTTTTTGTTAAAACATATGTCAATTTGACATATCATATGAGTGTCATTTGTAAAGACAAATAAAATATTCCCAACTTGATGTTGGTGGAAGTAATGCATAAAATATTGTGATGATGCTCAACTTGTATTTGAGATATGATGATGTTTATTTTATTTATGATGATGCTATGAGCATTCAAGGGGAGCATTACAAGAATTTGTTTAAGAGTGAATGTTCATTGGCATCCTCCTTATTTCATTTGATCATGTTTTTGTGAATGTGACAATCAGTTTATTGTATACATCTGTATATGTAGTTAGAACTAGCCATGCATTTTCAATTCATTTTCGCTCGCGTATTTCTTGCACAACCTGAAGTTGAAATGAAAATATTCGAGACAAATAAGTGAAAGCTCCAGAAGAGCTTGCCACTACTTCGAAAATTATTTCATAACTTAAGTTACAACTTGTGTTGTAAATGATGAATGTATAATGTAATATTTCGCTTTTAAGCTATAAGTTGAATTTCTTTTTTTTATAGTTTCAAACATGATTGAATCATCTAAAAGAAAGGGTGTAAATTATAGCTCTAGAAGAGCATGTGTTTTATAGAAAATTGTGCGAAGAAGAGCGTAAATGAGACTTACTCCCCGAAGGAGTTGGAAATTATTATTCTTGTCATTATAAATAAGACAACACTTTATGCCTTTAAGCATATCATTCGGGATAAATTTAAAATATGTTCCAAGTACAAGTAATTTCTGAACATTAGTCATTGTTACCAACCTGAAGTGTGGTATGTGAAAAATGATCATAATGACATGTCAGAAATTAGTATTGATGTGACAAGTTAGGCCATCCGGGTATGAGATACACGTTATTTGAGAAACATGGAGATTTCCTTGTTGATAAAGAATATGATTTATGTGCTGAACATTTTCTCATGTTGTAATAATATTATCTGAATGGCAAGACACAATATCGAGATTAAGCATGCTAATGGAGATCAAAATGAGCAATGTTGCACTCATGCATTTATGAGAATGAATATATGTGGCTAGACGTCCACTAAATAATTTGAGAATTGAGTATATTACTCAAATAATTTGATCTCTTATTTGGGGTAAATTTATGTTTCAGCACATCGAAAACCCAACTGCTAGAGTTATACACTCTCATATGCATCTCCTGAAGAGAACTCATACATGAAGCCTATTAGATACGAGTATGAGTATATTATTATCTAAGCTGGCATGATCAATATCCTTATGAGCCCCAATAATACTAATCCTTGAATTAGTTTTTCCCAGCTTAGGGGAGGGAGAACATGACAAGCTGATCAAAACAAATTTATCGTATGCATTGATCCCCACATATTTGAAAGTTCATACTTGAACTAAATTATAAAATGCATTCTTCAGCTGCATGTATTTACATTTCAAGATTTCAATCATGAAATTCTATGATTTGACTGTGGATACCGGGCTACAGATTGATTATAGATATAACATGAGTTGAGAATCGATATCTTGCCTATTGTAATTAATGCACCTGAAGTGCAATATATATGTTGTGAATGGTTCCAGTATTACAAATAGAATGGCAAGATAATGCAGTTGGTACTCTAGAAGAGTAAAGAAGACACATCTTAATGATGCCACAATAGAATTGATATTTTATTTATAAATAGATAGATGGCTTATATGAATGGAAAAGGTACCTCCATATAATATATTCAGATATCTATGATCAGTAATGAATCAAACAAGAATGATTTGATTATTATTGAAAAGCTATACCGGTATACATGGAACCGAGATAAGCATATGCAGATTTTCAATGGATGTATACTGTTGTACATGTAAAGGGGATCTTACATGTAAATCCATTTGATGTCGACACAATGATGATATATAGAAAATGAGCTCATGGACTTGATGTCCATTTTATTGATGAATTCGAAATTCCCTACAGCACCGTTGCATTATCGAGTCAAATTTCATGTGCATCTAGATACTAAGTCATGCATCATTCATATTATTGTTACATCATCTATGATAGTTTTTAAGTTTCATAATGCATGCATACATATTATTTATCATATGATCTTACTCTAAAGTGACCACCTTTGATTATTTGTGGTGCACATGAATTGTCATTTAAATTGACACATTGAAATTTTTATATATATGATCTATGATGATCATTATCAATTGAGAACTCGTCCTAGAAGAGACTAGAGTTATCATGTTATAAAACATGAATATATGATGATCAATATCAACTGAGAACTTGTCCTAGAAGAGACTAGAGTTATCATGTTATAAAACATGAATATTCATTGAATTGACAATGAAATTTATATGTTCAAGAACAATTATGAGAGATAATGATTTTACTCTCTACTGAAAATTAGTCCCGGAAGGACAAGTGGATAGAGATATCATGTTGGCAAACATGAATCAATCGATGAGAAAAGTTCTTGAAGAACTCAATTTTGATACTATTGAATCTCTATACTTATCTATCCATACATGACATCACAAAGTTGATAAGTATATTGAGTGTATTCACTATCAAGTGAAACAAGAGAATTATGAATAATATTCTCGAGATATCTACAAATATTATTGCCTAAGGAAATGTAAACTCAACCTAAAGTTTGAGTATGACAAATTATGAATAACCATACATGAAGTTAGAAGGTATATGAATGGAGATGATGATCAAGCAACAATGAGAATATTGCGCATCATACAAGTTGCTACACTCTTTTTCCCTTCGACTAGGTTTTTATCCCAATGGGTTTTTCCTAGCAAGGTTTTTAACGAGGTAGCATTATTAGCGCATATATGTGTATAACTATCTCCAAATCTCCATGGTGATAATATATTTGCAAAAGGGAAGTATTATATACCCTAGTTTGCTATTTTACAAATATGACGGAGATATATGAATATTGAACTCATTTCAATATTACGAGATTGTTATGTTGAATTGTCCAAGTGACATATTTTGTTGGATCAACATAAAAATACACATTGAAGAAATCAATGCTTCTAGTGTTCAAGAAGTTTTCACATGGAGTCAAAGCACATACCATTGAAGTTTTCAGCTATGGGCTACAAGATGAAGGTTCCATCCAAGTACACCATATTCACTCTATTGAAGATTTTGCATACTTGTTCAACATCATCAGTTCGGCGATTCATCGAGAAGATTGCACTATGAAGATTCAAAGATTTGAAGTGATGTTACAATCAGGGGAGACGGATACGCACTCTTTTTCCCTTGACTAAGTTTTTATCGCACTGGGTTTTTCTTAGCAAGGTTTTTAACGAGGAGTATTTTTTGAAACGTATCGGCACTTATCCATTCATGTCATTCAAGGGGAGTGTTACAAAATAATTGTATTAGTGAATGTCATGAATAGGCCATTAGTATGATTATAATGTTGACCATGTAACTTCCCATAATCTTTATTATGAATCATTCATTGTGTGATAGGTTACATGTTGTATGAGCTTATAAATAGCTCCCCCTTGTATATTATAGAATGAACTTGATGATAATGAAAACTATTCTCCCCTTCTCTCTTCTCTCCTTCCTCTTTTGCACTTTATATTCAACATAAAGTAAATAATGGACCAAACATAGATTAATTTGCATAAAGTTATGAGGTCACGTCAGACTTGCTCCTTTTCATTTTTATCTCTTCACCATTTAATTTGATCATGTATCTATCTCTTATGTAAAAACATGAGTTTTGGCCCATGAAATGATGTACCTTGTTCCTTACTAGAATACTAGGTACCATTATAAGTTATACTACTCCATGTACATTCTAAGTTATCATGCACCATTATACCATTTTATAACTTAATACACAAATCCTATACCAAGCCACAAAATACGTGTAGCCTATTGATTATTCATGTACCATATTGATATTTAGGCATCACTCATCAACGATCACATAAAATTTTACCATGCACCTGATCATCATCAAAGTCATGTACCTCATGACCACATGCCCACATGTGTCAAGATAGACTGAATGCACGCGGTTTGCATGTACTACTCAACAATCATGTATCTTAATTGTTATGTACCATATGAAAAATATTTACCAGACATGTTTAACAACCATTTAACATTGTATTTAACATTGTAGTGGAATCATGTACCATGCATGATTGGTGATGCGATCTACTATACACCGACCGATAAGGTAATGTTCAAAACTCATATTACAAATAATATGAATGCGTAAGCGTACAATTTTCGAAACTCATGCATTATGGTAACTAACCATGTAGAATTGATAATTAGCCCTCGAAACATTAGAGTGTATATAGAACAAGATTATACCATTGCACTATTATCTTTCATGTATATACAAGTAAATTATGAACAATTTTCCATCCCTAAGCAACTCAATATGCATTGTATAATAACAATATATAAATAGATACTCATATGGCTGATCCGATCTCGACTTCTCTCATCGGCTAGAATTTGATGAAGGAAGTTTGATAGAGTATCATGTGCGGATGTGTCTGAGACGGGTTCACAGTTATAGACGTGTTGAGCAAAGCATGCACCACCACCATGCCCAACATGTATTATGGATTATGGTATAAAATCAATTTGAAATCAGAATAAAAACACAAGAAGCATAAGTATGATCCAAGAACCACCAGTCTGGAGAATTGCACAAGAAATCAAAATGGTACCTAATTTGAACATGAATGAAGATACCGGTATCAGAGACACTGAACAATAAGAAACAAAGACATTTAGAATTAACTAGGAAGACTCCTCTCCGTGTCAAAATCGCGAATACTCCCATGACCATTCTATTAGTACCTAATTTATGGGTGTAGTTTGATTTATTAATGTTGATGTAGTTTGGTTTGATCGATGCAATTCATATGTTCAAAGTTTCAGTTACATTATGACTAGATTTTAGCTAAAATTTAAGGATATATATATACTACATATATAGAAATGGGGAGAGGGAGTCTATTTTGGGTATTCAATTTTAAAAGTCACTTTTTTAAAAAGAAGATATTAAGGATCACTAAAACTAAAATGTAGTTAAGAGGTAAAAATGTCACCTATAATGTAATTGACCCTTTAATTAACCCTTTGATCAACAATAATCTTTGATGCAGGTGAAACCAAACCTCCAAGTGCGAAATCAACTGAATGTATCCACAACTTTAACAATTCCCAATTCCCAATTCCCGCGGAATTTTAACAGCCAAATACATCAGCCTTAGTTCTTCTCACTCCCAGCGGAGGTAAGTTCCTTATGCTATTCAGTTTCGCTTCTTACGCTTCTACTTATTGTTTTCTATACTAGAAGAATTGTTGAGTGAATTTATGCGAGTGAATTTGCCTCTTATTGTATGGTGATGGGTCGTAAGAAGCAAGCGCCGAAAAGGTCGGTTGCGATAGTGGATAGGCAATCTTCTGAAGCACCAGAATTCGATAATAGGGTTAATGTTGACGCTGCTGAATCCAGCAAAGATGGATCCTTTCGTGTTTCCGAGCCCTTTTTCGTCGTAGTTGATAGGTCTAGTTGGGTTTCCGAGGAGCATTACGATTTATCCGAGATTGTGTTACTGAATTTGAATGTTAGTGAGGAGTTTTATGGCTATACTTTGTCTGAGGAGTTGTATAGAGACTCCAGCAGATGGTTATTGAGGTTTAGGTTGAGTGGTGTGGATGATCATCTTGATCGAATTAGACTAGGGCATTGGCCGGTTTTGGCCGAGAGTAATGTGAGTCTGGAGTTTGTGATGGAGGGTACGGAGATGGAAACCGAGGTTGTGATGGTGTCGGCAAGTGTTGATGGGCCGGATGAAGGAGTTACGGGGCTCGTACATTTGGCTAGTTTGAAGTACCTGACTGTTAGGCCGGTTCTTGGGGTCACGATTTTGGAGGGAATGCGGTCTTTGTGTTTGAGGGTTCAGATTTTGGGAAGCTTGTTTGGGGAGTGTGAGTCTCTTCTTGATGATTCGAGGAAGCTTTGGAAGAAGAGTATGATGAGTCTTATGGCATGGCTGAGGCCGGAAGTTATGACTTCTGAAACTAGATACAGATATAGTGACGTGAGAAACATGGATGACGACGAGTCTCTTGTCATGGATGATGATTCCCTTGCTTCAAGAAAACAGACAATGTTTGATATTTCAAGCTTTTATGAAGCCATTAAGCCATCAAAGTGAGTGTTATGCTAGTTAAGTCTTCCTTATTATTATTATTTTTTTGGATTTTCTTTTATTTGATGACTCACTTTGGGCTTCCACATAAGGGAGGAGCCAATGCTGGAAGATAACTTTCCTGACTTGCTTCCTGAACTACGGCCTTACCAGCGTCGTGCAGCTTACTGGATGATACAGCGAGAAAAAATCGATTTTGAACGCTTGGTTGCAGATGGGAGTAGTCCAATAGTTCCTCCTCTATGCGTGCCTCTAAATTTGATTGATACCTCAGCACAAATTTACTACAACCCATTCAGGTTTTTATTTCTTTCTTCCTTGTCACAAGCAGAATTTTCTGTTATTATACAGTATGATTTAATAATAACAATTTTTTTTAATAGCTATTTTAGTTTATTTTTGTTGTATGTTCAGCTGCCACTTGTTATCCTTTTGATTTGGACTATTTCCTATAATATAGATAGATAGTAAAGATGAATGCCATTGTTGATATAGGTCTGTCTGCAAGGTCCATTTATTTTTAATATAAAATAGTAACAGAGCTAATGCTCTGGGAATTATATTTAATAATAGTTATAATATAATGAAAGTAATGGGGTTATAAGAACATATGAGCAGAAGATTCTTCAAAGGTAACAACACATTACAACACCTAACATATTGCGTACTGTAGACAAAGCTATCTCACGTAGACATATTAGCATGAATCCTAGCTTCTGACTATATTAAATCTTAAAAGAAAAAGAAGAAAGAAAGGAAAATTCAAAGAGCATGCTCCCAATGAGTTTATATATTCTTTCAGGATAAAGGAGACACCATATTAAAGGGATGTGGATTGGTCAGTATTATTAGTTCAAGGGTGGAACCATAATTCTTGGATGCTACAAATTCCTTTCTTTTCATGTTTTTCTATTTGTGAGAGTGGATGGAACTGGTGATCTTGTTTCTTAGATGAGCTGTTCATCTTATTCTTGACTAGGTTTATGTGAAAACAATACAGGACGGTCACTAATAAAAAGTAGGGGAAATGGGTACAATGAAGCAACAAGTTTCTTTTGTTCAGCATACAGGGATTTTCTGCAGACATTAGTCAAAAAGTGAGAGCATAAAAAATCTTAATCTCAATTCTCACAGATAGAAAGAACTTGCATGTTTTCCCATGATAACTGAATTGTCTGGTTTAAGCAAGAGCACCAAACTTATATGTAGCATAATGACGAAAAGAATAAAAATGAGGAGGCAGAACATTGCATAAGGGGATTGATTTCTGCTTTGGAATACTGTATTAAGTTTTTTAGTATTCTTGCTTTGTGTGAATGAGAAATCCAGATCTCTGAAATCATGCTGAATTGGTTTTCCTTACTTTTCAGTGGAAATGTTTCTTTGCATCCAAGCTGTTGCTTCTCACATGTTTACGGTGGAATTCTTGCTGGTAAGCCAACTTTTTTCAAGCATGTACTAATTTTCTCAGCCATTGAGCGGTCCTCCTCTCCTCCACTAGCTTCAATTTTGTCTTGTAATGAATTTTGATTAAATCTTAAAGTTCAAAGTAAGGAATTCTACAGCTTCATTGAGGGAGGGGGGGAGGGAGGGAGGCCTTTTTGCTGTTATATATGCTTGTCGGAAGGAGGATTAACTGATGTCTTTATGCTGTGTTTCTTTGTTTTGTTGATCATAGATGAGATGGGTCTGGGAAAAACTGTTGAGCTTCTCTCTTGTATTTTTGCTCATCGGATGCCATCATCTGAAATTGGTGCTTCTTATAAAGAGATGCAATCTGAAAGGCTTGAGAATAATAAGTTAAAGAGACTAAAAATGGAGAGGGTAGAGTGCGTATGTGGTGCTGTCTCTGAAAGCTACACGTATGAAGGTTTGTGGGTGCAGTGTGACCTTTGTGATGCTTGGCAACATGGAGATTGTGTACGGTATTCTGCAAAAGTAAAAGTTTCAGAATCTGGGGAACTAGATGAAGAAGATAAATGCAAGGAACACCAAAATGAAAACTCAACAAAGAACAGAAAAAGAAAGAGTGATTGTGAAGTAGTTGAGATGGACAGAGAACATATATGTCAGACATGTTTGGCATTGATCCAGGCCACTGAAGCTCCCATTGCTACAGGTGCTACTCTTATTGTCTGTCCAACGCCTATATTGCTCCAGTGGCATGCTGAAATTCTTCGGTAATGCTTTTGTTCTTTAACCATTATAGTCGTAGAGTCTATTGGAGCAACCTTTTTCCCTTGATTTGATCCGTCAATTTTATTTATTTATTTATTTTTTTGGGAAAAAAGAAAATTCTTCTATATCCAAAACGGTTTGACTACAAGGCTGGCTTTGTCCAAGCAACCTAACCATCTACATAACCACCAGTATCAGAACTAGTCCCTTCTTAATCTATGTATATGTTCACAATTTTTGGCTTCTAAGCACTTCTATGGACTATACAGTCTATGACTTCCTTCAATACCTTGTTCCCTTTATGTGATCCCTCAATGTTCTTTACAAACTATTTAGCAGAGTTATGTTCCCCGGCATGATAGTTAGGCATAGAAATTCTGGTTCCGAGCTGTTTCTGATGCAAGTAGTTCCATATGATCACTCCGTAATGCTACACTGTCTTTATTTCATGTGTAAGTATGTTTTTAATCCGTTTCTATTACAAAGGGTAGCAAATGTGGTTTGAATTTGATCCTTCAGAATATCCAATTTGTTGGAGTTTGCTGAGATGTATTCTATTAAGTACTGTGCTTGCTCCTGTAACTTTCTATTGTTAAAACACCTTTAGCAGACGAAAGCTTTTACAATGTGATTAACTTTTAGATGATCTACCAATTGAATAATTCAAATATGAAGGCTCTAAATTGTTTGATTTTCCAACACAATTCAGCGTATAAGAAATAAAAATCTTCTTGCTTTTTTTCTTTCTTTTGGGTGCTAAAGAAAAGCTACATTCTGAATCTTCTAGCACGCTTTATAATTTTGTTCTACATCTCTTACACATAGCTGGTTTTAACGACTTTTACATATCTCTTACTCATGAAACCTCACATATTTGATACATTTCATGTAAGCTCAACTCTCTGTTCTATATCCATACGGGACCATCTTTATTTAGTTTATGCAAAAGAAAGTAGTATTTCACAATCCAACAAATCTAAATATAGTTCAGTAATTGAACCATGGCTAAGATCTTGTTCAATAGTATGTGTCTCCATATCAAGTATCTAACCTTTCTACTTGACTGAGATGTTGTGGGAGGCTGTAATTTTGTTATCATATTACAAAAGCAAGGGAGAAGTAGGGGAGATGCATGCATGATGGAGATAGTGTACAATACATCCATTTAGCCATGGACCGTTTTAGTTTTCACCATTGCGATTGCTAACGTAGCCATCCCGACCTATTCTAGGGCAGATATATTTGTGTTTATTTTCTTTTCTCTTTTATGCTTCTACCGCAGTCTATGTATTGACATCTCTGTTTTCACTCTAATGTGCATGGTTTGTAAAGTTTTAGAATGCAAATTGTCTAAATTCTTGAACAATTAAATGTTGACATCTACTTCTTTTGTGCAAGGAAAATGCTTGGTGCCATGTTTTGTTTACTTTCATTCTTTCACCATTCTTGATTTTCTAATGTGTTGTCTCCCATTGTCTTAACAGTCATACAAGACCTGGTTCATTGAAAATATGCATTTACGAAGGAGTTAAATATACGTCCTTCTCCAATGAACCTGTAATTGATATTGACGAGCTTCTAAGTGCTGATATTGTCTTAACTACCTATGATGTGCTTAAAGAAGACCTACCGCATGATTCTGAAAGACATGAACGGGATCGCCGCTTTTTGAGATACGGGAAGAGGTAAATTTGCGTGCAATACAAAGTTGCTTTCTATTTTGCTTTGCGACTTGATTTGAATGATTCAAGAAAATAACTTCATCTTGAGTTCGAGGAACTTGTCTGGAAATGATTTTGAACTGACATCAAGTTGTTGAGATTTCAAGAAAATAAATTTCATCTTGGGTAAAGGAACTGTGGTGACTTTACTTCAGTAACAGAATAAGCTCTTACTGTGCAGATACCAAGTTGTCCCAACTCTTCTAACCAGAGTGTTTTGGTGGAGAATATGCTTGGATGAAGCTCAAATGGTGGAGGGTAATACTGCTGCAGCTGTAGAATTGGCCCTGCGCCTGCATGCAAAGTATCGTTGGTGTGTAACAGGGACTCCCATACAACGGAAACTTGATGATCTATACGGACTGTTGAGATTTCTTCAAGCAAGTCCTTTTGATGTCCCTAGGTGGTGGAGTGATGTTATTTCAAAACCATGTGAGGTACTGATAGTTTACTACTTTTTGAAATGCGAACGTTATGAATATTGGGGTCAAGTTTACTCTATTTATTTATAAACTTTTCCTTGGTAGCTATCCAGTTAAATATTGGTCAGAAGTATAGTGCTCTTTTATACCGGTCAGGCATATATCATCACATTTAGATTTACTACCTTGCATATTACAGTACATGGATTTTCTTTCTGGAGCCCTTATTTCGATGAGTAAAAAAATAGTTATTTAGTAGTTACACTGTTCAGACGATTTAGAAGGTTTTATCTGATGTTATTATCATGTTATGTATGTGCTTGTTTAAGCCTTCAGTTACGTGCACATAGTTGTGGGTTTAACTCTAGGATGGTGCTCATTTATTCCCTGCCAATATTTTGAATTGCAAATTGTTGCTTATTATCTTTTAACTTATCCTTGCAGATGGGGGATGCAGGTGCCATGAATTTTATCCAAAAATACTTTAAACAAATTATGTGGCGTTCGTCGAAGGTGCATGTGTGGGATGAGTTACAACTTCCTGATCAGGAAGAATGTGTCTCTTGGCTTTCTTTGTCAGCAATTGAGGAGCACTTCTATCAGAGGCAACATGAAACTTGCGTGTATGATGCCCGAGAAGTTGTAGAAAGCTTCAAGGATGATGTTGGAAACAGTAATACTGCAGGTGGGCTATAATTCTTCTACTTAATCAGTTCATCCACATGATTAACTTATAAAATTGTGAACTAAATTAGATATTTCATACTGTACTTTGCTTTCTTTTCAAAGCCATGGGTCTGATAATAAATTTATTAGGTTTGAAATCATCTAACGCTTCTTCCGAACGCTATATCACCAATATGGAGGCTACTAAGCTCTTTAACTCACTCCTAAAGCTTCGTCAAGCCTGCTGCCACCCTCAAGTAGGAAGTAGTGGTTTGCGTTCACTGCAAAGCACTCCCATGACCATGGAGGAGGTTTTGTCGGTAGGTTGAATATTCGTTGAATAATTTACCAATTTGGTCCACTGCCACAATCATTTTCATTGTCTCTTTTCTTTTTGGTGTGTGGGCCAGGTTCTTGTTGGTAAAACGAAGATAGAAGGTGAGGATGCGCTCCGAAAATTGGTTGTTGCATTGAATGGACTTGCTGGAATAGCCATCATCAAGGAAGATTTTTCTGGAGCTGTGTCGTTGTATAAAGAGGCACTTTCTTTGGCTAAAGATCACTCGGAAGATTTTCGTTTGGATCCTCTCTTAAACATCCACGTTCTTTATAATCTTGCTGAAGTATTGCCTCTCACGCCTGGCAACATGGTGCAAAATTCTGCTCCAGCAAGTTCCCGAAACATACTGTCTGGTACTCATGAGGTTGAGAAAACTGATAATGCACTGACAGGAGATAAAATGGGTAGGAAGGATCCTGATTCAACCAACTCAATCCCGCTTCCATCATGCATGTTGAGAAATGATGAAAAAAATTGTGATAGTCATTTGCTTATGTTCGCCGCACATGTTCAGTCCTTGAGAGCATCATGTGAAGATCTTAAGCAGAAGTTCTTATCTGTATCAACTTCCAGATTATTTGTGGCTCAACAAGATTTCAGGAAAACTTATGGACAGGTTTGCTGTTCTCAAATGTCTTAAAGCTTCAATCTAATTCTGTATTCTTGAATTTCTCTTTCAATATTTAACTTTATTCACATTACCTTTCGAGTACACTAGATGGCTTATAAGGGACAACCAGCTCAACAAAAGAAGTAAACTGAAATCTGGCTTACTATAGACCTTTGTGGCAGCGTATATAATTTTGTATGTGAATTGCAATCCGAAAAATAATATAGGGAACAGACTAGCAAAGGCAATTTAAGATGTACTCCCTCTGTCCTTATTGTAATGTCCCATTTCGGTATTCCGTACCCATCTTTTACCTCGAATTACTTCTTAAGTTATGAAATATTATATCATGAATACCATGAGATGTAATTTCATGCTATAAATTTATTAAATGTTTTACCGGTTCAACTTAGGAGTACAAACCGAAACGAACATTTTGATATGGGCAGAGCGAGTATTATGTACTTCTTTAAAACAAATCTATACTTCTTTAATATAGCTAATATAAAGGCATTTAGTTTTTACCCGGTTGTGCAATTCTGTCATCTCTTGGAGTGGTTTCTTAACTGATATGTCTCTCTCTGTTTTTCGTGAAGGTCTGTGATGCTCTTAGAAAGAGGACAGACAATGATGCGTCTTGGTGGTTGGAAGCCCTCGACAACATTGACCAAGATAAAGATTCATCTCGTGAGCTGATTGACAAAATCGGAGAGGCGATCTCAGGCAGTTTGAATAAGAAATCAAAACCTTCTGCCAGGTTAGGGATGCTTAATCTGGAGGTTTTTTTTTTTTTTTTTCCTTCAAAAATCTTGAGATTGGGAATATTATAGCCATAAAAAAGATTAATCGGGTCTATAAGAAACCATGAGTACAATGAATAGCATAGCCATAAAAAGGATTTGGGGGTAATAAATCACATGAGTTGAAAGAATAGTTTACAACGGAATATACCCAACACCATGTCAAAATCCAAAAAGACTGCCAAACAAATGTTAAACAAGGTGGGGCTATAGTCTATGTGCTACAAATTTGAAGTCTTTCTCTAAGCATCACACATTAGACCAGGGATCTTGATGCATAATACACCCGCCTATAAGTGAAATATAAGTACAGGTAAATGACCTGCTATACATGGATATAGGCAAAGAGGAGCCCAAGTCTGGTGTTAGGGCTTTAGGACAAAAAAATGTAGTTACTGCTAATCAGAAATGATGATTGCCATCCAAGACAGATTCAATTGCCAAAACAGGATTACTTTCTTGAATAACCAAAACAGATTCAATTCTTTTGTTTGTAATTCCTTGCTTGAGAAAAGGGCATTCCAAGAAGGCAGATCCAACAATGCCAGAATTACATTCATACAAAGGAGCTAAGCAAAAACCATAATGAAGTCAAATATTTTCACTATACATCATTTCCACAAAAACATTAATTAAATCCATCTAAGAACACAGTGGAAGGAAGCTGGGATGGTGAAGGAGAGGTGCAGGGTTCGATCCTTAGCGGAGACATAAGGTGGTTTAGGTTTGGAGATATAAGGTGGTATAGGATGTTGTATAACAGTAGTGTAGGAGTAGTAGTAATATTTGCCGTTTCAAAAAAGAAATCTATCTAAGAACACACCTATTAAGAAAACCATTTAGTGAATTCCAAGTCTGGATATAATTAGAAAGAGATTAACTTCCATTGTGTGTCTCCCAATTAGTTTCGTATAATCCCTTTAGTGAGATGTGTTAAAACCGCATAGCATGGGGCCAATGTCCCCCCTGTTTTTAAAAGTACTCTTGTAAAAAAGCTGGCATATGCTTTGTCATTTAGGTAGATGGTTATATGAGTAGCGTATATGTTGAAGTTCGAATGGTATAAAATGACCTGAACTTTGGGTTGTTTGTGAATTAATCATGACATATTCTCAGTAGCACAGTTGAATCCTGAATTTGTTGACCACCAAATTAATACTTTCGATGTGTTTGTGAGCAGTTTCCGCAGCCCAATAGCTCTAAAGTATTATATTCAAACTGGTTTGGATGCTCTAGAAGGGTCAAGAGATGCTTTGCTTGATAGACTTCTGGAAGTTGATCAAACAATGGACAATCCTAGTGAGGAGGATATTATACGTGTCAGATACTGCAACAAGTGCAACTCTAACTGCGACGGTCCTGTATGCACCCATTGTGAGTTGGATGAAATATTTAAGGTTTGTAGCTATACTTTGATTTGTTTTCTTCCCACGTTGTTAGCATCTGTGTAATATGATCTCCGTTGAGAGCAGGCTTATGAAGCTAGGCTTTTCCGCCTTAGAAAAGGCAATGATGGAGAAGTCATTACATCTGCGGAGGAGGCCGTTAATCTACAAAAGAAGACATCCGATCGTAATCAGTTCTATCGGCATTTGTCAAGAACAGACAAAAGTTCAGCTACATCCGCTGCTTCTGATGAGGATACAGGAAAGAGAAATATGGTGGACAAAGTGACGGTGCGTCATTGTATTTATTGCTTTTACCTATCTTGCTTATGCCGTCTTCCGCCTATAATGTGTGTGTGTGTATATATATATATATATATATATATATATATATATATATATATATATATATATACATACATATATATATACATACATATATATATATATATATATATATATATATATATACATATATATACATATATATACATATATATATATATATATATATATATATATATATATGTATATATATATATGTATGTATATATATATATATATATATATATATATATATAATTCTGCATTTCTGCTTTTGATTAATTTTGTTTATTTTATTTATTTATAAATTTTTCTATTTAGTTTGATTTTCGAAAACAATTAGCAATAAACTAGGTAATAGTAATTGGGGTATGGCTATATGGAGTGAATTGACTATTGTTTCATTTGTTAATTCTTTTTGATTATTTAATTAATCAGTTCTCACTAGGGAAATTTCTTTAGAACGGACTCCTAGATCACAGTTTGCATCTATCTAACTTTAGAGTCACGGGTGACTTTTTCAAATGGTTAAACGCACAATGCATGTTCGTACACAATCGAAAGCACAGAAACATATAATCTGAATTCCGGAACCAATGAAATAGATCTTGTGGTTATGTATGAATGTGGTATGGTTAACAGCTATGTGCTCCTTCCTGTGAACGTCCAGAATTATCATAGGGCCCCCATATTAGTTATTTACTTTCATGATACCTCATATATGAGCATGTTCATATCTTTTGCCATGCCTAAGGGGACATATTTGAAAATCTCCCACCTTTCCTACCTCTCACCATTTTCACCATTTAAAAGGGGGGGGGGGGGAGCTTAAACTGAACTATCATGCATTAAATCGAGATTGCTACCGCCAGTGCTATTGTAAACATTGCAGAAATCGGTGCCTTGGTTATGAACTCGTAAAATGCGATACTTACCACAGATTGTTCTTTCAGGTTTCAAAGTCTCCGTCTGATTTGGAGATTGTGTTGACAATAATCAGAAACAACTCTAGGGGATTCCTGGGAAGAGAGAGACTATCAGTGGCTAGACAACAGCTTGATCTTCTTGAGGTATGGGAAACCTATTTCCGTCGTCTACTACGGTGGATTATTAAGGCTCTGTTTGATTCAACTGAAAAAATTTGAACTGAACTGAGCAAATATTCAATTGAACTTATCTTAAACCGAAGAGACTATTTTTTTAAGTTGAATCAAACGGAGCCTAACTTGTCTCTACAACTAAAACTTTTTTCGTTTCTCAACACCATTATGTAGGTGAACTAAACCTATGTTGACCAACCATAAGGATGGCTGCACCCTTTTTTGGTTTGGTCACCTGTACCTTTTTGTTAATCTGCTTATTAATTGATTCCTATATGCAGGGAATGCGCAAGGAGTATCCATTAGCAAGGGCTTTGGCACTTGCTCAGGCACAAGTTCTGCGAGCCCACGATGAAATTAAGATGGCGACCTCAAGATTGCGTATTAGAGAAAACGAGGATGATAAGTCCATTGATGCCTTAAGTATGGAAGAGTTGGACATAGCGAGTGTTGAAAATTCGAGTGAGAAGTTTGTTGCAGAGGCATCATTGTCGCGTATAAAAGGTCAACTCCGCTACTTGAAGGTATACATGAATCTTATTTGTGACAAAATCTTGGTTCTTGTTTGGTTTAGATCCATGTAGGTTTGACTTTCCATGACAGTTGTGCTCTTATCACTTGCTGGTTTATTTCCAGGGTTTGGTACAATCCACGCAAATGAAGAAAGTAGAACATGCTGATGGTTCTTTGACTGCAACTAAAATGACGGAAGTATCAGAAAATGGACAGATGGCCAAAGCAGATGTTGAGTCATGCCCAGTTTGTCAGGACCAGCTCAGTAACCAGAAAATGGTTTTCCAATGTGGACATGTGACATGCTTGAAATGTAAGTTTATTGAACTGCTAGGAAATTGTTTACTGTTTATCTTTTATTTGTCCTTGCTTGTGCAGATTTTCTGCATTTATCTTGCTAGTTATGTCTACATGTTTGGGAGGGAGGGACCTAGTTCTGATACCATGCTGAAACATCTGTTCTTTGATCAAATTTGTGGGTTAAAGTACTCTGTAGTCTATACTCTATTCTTTCTCTTGGTTATAGGTCTTATATTATTTAGTATAAGGCTGTGCAAAGGTCCGTTCCGATCCATTCTTAGTGGATCGGATTTGGATTGATCTGTGGTGATCTGCTGGCTTTTTTTTTCCCTTCTGTTTTACAAAAGATAAAAAAAAAAAAAAAAAAAAAGAAGATTAAAGGTGTTTCGCATCAGATCTGCTTTTCTTTTTCTTGTTCAACAAAAGCAGGTGCAAAAAAAGAAAAAGGACCCAAAAAAAAAAAAGGAAGAGCCGAAGTACCAAAATGCTCTAGCTACAAGTAGCCTCGCATCGCTTTGAATATTCAAAATAAACATTAATAGTAAACTTTACAGGTGACTTTCCTTTAATGTTTTTTCTTAGCTGTTGGGAAGAAGAGTACCCACCAAAGCATTTTAGCTCATTTGGAGAGATTTCCTTATGACTGCTCAATGTAGATGTTGAGCGAAAATTATTTCCAGGCATTCTTGTCAATAAGTTGCTTCTGTGCCATACCACGTCGAATATTGCATGATTAAATCAATTTTGCAGGTTTCTTTGCGATCACCGAGAGAAGATTGCCACCTGGACACCATCGCAGCAAGTGGGTAATGTGCCCAACATGCAGACAGTCCACTGATTTTGGAAATATTGCTTTTGCTGATGATAAACAAAATGGACCAAGTGGCACTAGTGATGAATCTGAAATGTTAATAACTGTCCAAGGTTCATATAGCACGAAGGTAAACTGTCCACAATTCACCTTTGATAGGCCTGTCCAAGGTTCATATAGCAGGAAATATGTGAAATGTTCTAGTTTGTAAATGTGTAAACTTACAAAATGAAACTAGCAATACATTACCAATCAGGGGCATTTTGGAAATATCTCACATCTGGACTATATGAAAATGGGCTCCCCTAATCTTTTACCTTTAGTTGGAGTTCTCTTGTTATGCGTTCAGTACATGTATTAGGGTTAGGGCCATGCTTTCAGTTTCTAAGTTTATCAGTTATGTGTGGCTTAAATTCGTTATTTCTGAGTCTTATTTTAATTTGAACATGTTGGTGATTTGAAGATCGAAGCAGTGACAAGAAGAATATTATGGATAAATTCTCGCGATCCCAACACAAAGATTCTTGTTTTCTCCAGTTGGAAAGATGTCCTTGATGTGTTGCAACATGCCCTCGCAGCTAATAGCATTAGCTATGTCAGAATGAAGGGAGGAAAGTAAGTGTTTCTCACTTTTAATGTTTTTCTTTCATTTAATTTTGGGCTACTGACCTTAGAGTATTAATTATGTGAAATTTTGAAGATAAGAAGTTGATGAGATAGATAGATGGTTAGTGTCAGTTTCATATGTTTATTGATGGTTCTGATCTATTCTTTGTGAAATATGGATGTGATATAGTCTGTAAGAAGTGTAAAGATGTCTACTGTAAGTTGTCTGTTGCCATTCAAAAGTTGTAGATTTGTTGCATCATGTTTATTTATATTTCCCGAAGTTTGTTCTGGAAGTTGGATGGAGAGCATTTACTCTCATAGCATTTCATTACATGCCATATGACAGATTCTCGGTTTAGCTGATCCTATGATTTCATTGATTTTTTATTTTTGTTAATCACTGAACTCTTTTTTATTCCGGTTGTCGTCTTATAGGAAATCCAAAGTTGCCATCAGCCTTTTCACTGGACAAAAGAGCAGTGTGAAAGATAGTAACAAGAAACCCAGGGAGATAATGGAGTCCAAATCCGTGCAGGTGCTACTGCTCTTAATTCAAGATGGAGCAAACGGGCTAAATCTCTTGGAAGCCCAGCACGTCATTCTAGTAGAGCCACTGCTGAATCCTGCAGCTGAAGCACAAGCAATTGGCAGAGTGCACCGAATCGGACAGAAGCATAAAACACTTGTTCATCGTTTCATTGTATGTTGCCTAATAATCATTCATTTTCTTATACATAACTTTTTACATGAGTAACGCATTTCAGTATCACCTGCATGATGCCGGATATCACAGAAACCCATGGGTTTGAGAAAATATGTGGACATCTGATATATCAGATGCTTCCTACTGGGGTTGACCCTATTTTTTTTTTCCGTTCTTGGGTTTTGCTGATATTTCCTCGAGCAGTGTGATGAAGTTCAAAGTATTTTATGTCGCTGACTGACCTTGGGTCCCACATGACAGGTTAAAGACACGGTCGAAGAAAGCATATACAAAATGAACAAGAGCAGGAACTCAAGTTCGTTCATCAGCGGGAACAGGAAGAACCAAGATCAGCCATTCTTGACACTGAGAGACGTCGAATCCTTATTCAAAGTAGCACCTGCTGCCACTGCCATGGAAGAAGACCAGATTCCTAGCGGAAGCATGAGGGATTTACCGCCTTCTGTAGCTGCTGCAATTGCTGCTGAGAAAAGGTTGATGGACGTCCAAAAATGATACTTAATAGGTAACCAGCTTGGTGTACGTAGAATAATACTAGCAATCTTTTAGTTTTTTTGATTTATAGATAGCAAGCTTGGAATCCTCAGAATTGCTCATGCTAGGTAGAAGTAGACATTCTTTTGTACATAATTTTGGTTCTCATTATTTGGTTTTTTTTTTTTTTTTTTTTTTCCCCTAGAGAAAAATGTATAGCATAAAGTATGGGCAACGTTTGACGACGGTGAAAGTTGCAATCCTAAGCATTTTGTACAATGTAAAAGGATTTAAAACAATAAAATTTTACTCTTTCCGGCCCACGAAATATTATCAGTTTCAGTGAGTGCATAAATTTATTTAAGAGGAATCAGTAGGGGTTCTTAAATTCATAATGTAGTTATCAAAGTTAAATGAGGTGTAAAATCATAATATTGTTGTTGACAATTTATTGTCAACAACAATATTATGATTTTACATTTAACTTGATTCAATTGGACAGGGGAACACGAGTTTGTGACAAAATCAAATAGCATGCTTCCTCCGTGCCTGAACAAGTCAACATCTGCTTTTAAATTTATTATAAAACCTTTTGAACTCATAAAGGTAATGTTTTGTTCGTTTAAATCACATTTAACTTCATTCAATTGTGAATAGCTATTTACATGTGATCCAACAAACCAAGCACTTTATGTTTTCAATGAACATAAACAAAAACCAGGCAGACATTCAAACAAATCGAACACTGCCCCAACTCTCATGTTATTGTTCAAACTTTAGGATCTCCTCAGATATAATCAGTACACCCAGTGAGTAGGGAATGCAAGAAAATAAGCTAGTACAGCCTCGGAGTCCTCATGCAAATTACTTAAATCGATCACATATGATGGAAACCGGGTGCTCAATTTTTGGGAGCGTTAAAGAATAGCAGCATAACAAATGACACTGCAACCAAATAATGCATGAAGGATAAGAAAAATGAAGCACCCCACCCAAGTCAATTAAATCTCAGCAAGTGCTACGGAGCTTATCCGAAAACAAGAAAAAATAGATTATTCTTTCACCAAAACAAGTAAAAAAGAAAAAAGCATTATTTAGTCTAATGCCGCTGAAGGTTCGCACATCAGCAATATCAAAGGAAATTATCAGCAAAGACTTGGTGTCTCTCTTCAACTACTGCTCAGTGGGCTTCTCGAAAAATGTCTTCTTTATCCAATCAAAAGGCTGTCCAAATTCAGAAGCACAGGAAAAATCTCAATCAGGTTATTATTTCTCAATGAACCATGTGCGGATAGGCAAGAAAAGTGCATGCCAAATATTTATTAGAAATATAAAAGACATACAAAAGCACCAAGGCTATAGATCCTGATATAAATGGAGTATGTAGACAGAGTAAATGTTACTTTCCAAACATGAATGAAATCCAAAGGTTCACAATCGTTTTGGGTTCAAGTGAGGGGATTGAAACAAAACACCATCTTAGCATGAATTGCATCAAGTAAGAAAATCCCTCGCATAGTCATGAAAAACGATCCCAGCACTACATGGAAGTCATTTAGTTCAACGTAAATTATTTACTACATAACCATGCCACGTCAATATTTATTGTCAACAACCTGAAGGACATAATGAGAAGGGAAAGTAAACGAAAGAATAACTTGATCTTCGTTGTTTCATGAAAAATCAAGGTCCATTCGATTAGCATACATGTATCATGGATACAAAAAACCAATAAACATCTCACATGCGAGCGAAAAGTGAATACGAAAACCAATATGTGGTAACTCTACTAGGATCAATTAGCAGCTAAATTTAACAACATTCATGTCTATCGATTTTCTAGAAGCGTCCTGTAACACCTCAAATCAAAACAATACAGAAAACTTCAAAACTTGACAAGCAAATTTTGAATGAGGCAAGATTGCATATAGTAGTACATCACCAGGTGACAATTTCAACCTAAGTTTCATCAATTGCAGATAAATCAAATGAAAACAGAAAAACATTTAGAATTGCGAAACTAATCTAATCTAATCTTCGTTGATTATGCACAACAAACAATCGTAATAACAAAGCTCACGGAGATAAGATCTAAAATCTAACGAAACAAACAATAACAGCGATTTAATTGGAAGAGACAATTCAATAACCGATCGTGATTAGTAAGCGGAAAAGAGACGAAAAAAATATAGACCTGGACGAGCCAGATGGCGGTAGTGCCGGCGGCGGCGCCCCATAAGGTGGCTGCCTGAAGATTGGTAACGAGGCTGGGAGTGATGATTTTGGAGAGAGCGGATCCTGGTTTAGCCATGGATTATGATTGAAAGAAAAGTAAACCCTAGATTTTGATTTTCAACTGATCTTCCTTTTGCTTGGTCTTTCTGATTTGCAGAAGTTGATGATGAATAAGATACTCCTGGTGGAGTGGGTCTATTTACGACTTTATCCCTTCCTGAAATTCTTCTTCTTTTTTATTTTATTTTATTTTTTTAATAAAAAAATAAAAAAGAAAAACAAAAAGAAAAAGGGTGAAGAGCAGGGTGTTAAACGAACCAAACTATCGTGAAAAGTTTGTGAAATTGTTCAGTCAATGTTCGGTTCGATGAAACTCGAACAGTTCGAGTTCTTAATGTACCGTGCACAAATATAGTTTTAAATGTTCATTGCGTACAATATTATATTTTGTTTATAATTTACTAGAATAATTAATATTTATATATTTATTGATAATAATAAATACAATAACACTCAACTAACCCTAGATCTAAATTACATATATCTATTGTTCAAGTCTTTTTCTTCATCCTGTCACGGACTCACGATGCCGTCATACCTCTCACCACTGTATGCCATCCACCTCCCACCACCGTGCACCTCACATCTTCTTACTCTTCCCTCTCATCATTCAACCAACGCTTCACTCTTTTGATTATTGTCTCAATTTTTAAATCAGGTATTATCACAATTCGTTAACACAGTGACAGGTTCTTCGGTTGGATTCTTGTTCGACTGTTTGTTTGCACGAACACGAATATAAAAAAATCATTGTGTTGTCCGACGAAGATGAACACATCATATTCTTAACGAACAAACGTTCGATAAGGCTTATAATATCTGTTTGGTTCGAAATACACTCTTGGAAGAGTATTAAAATGTGAAATGTCCATATTTGGAATCCAAAAATGAAGAGTATCATTCACGATGCATAAGGTACCCCATCACTTACCAATGCAGCCGCAACCTCTACTCCTCTGCCGAAGAACAGCAGCAGCTTCATCATCAGCTGCACTGAGAATGTTATCTCCTCCTTTTTCTTCTTCTTCTTCAACCTGCTCCTCAAACCCTAACGCCCATACTCCATCATCTCTCACTCCCTTTCAGCCCTCCATGACAAAACCCACTTCAGGAATTGCTTCACTACCCTCAAAAATCCCTCCTTTGCCGAATCTGCACAAACCCTTTTCAATTCGCAAACTAATTCTCTAGCCAAATGCTTCTCTTCCAATACAATTTGTGGGAGTGTAGAAGACTGTCCTTTGGTGGTGGTATCCTTTTACAAGTTCGCTGATTTCCCTGACCATGCTGATTTGCGGAAGCCATTGAAGGAGCTCTGCGAGCGTCTGGTAACTATTTTATCCCTCTTTACATTTTTGTACGAATTATACTTCTTGTTACTGCTTTTTTTTTGGGAGATTCTTGAGCATTATTATTGCTTGAGAGTTGAAATTTTGTCTTGCATTTTTTGATGCTTTTGGTATTTCAGCTGATTGATTTATATACTGTGAATGTTGTCCTGGAATTGAATTGATTGCTCCATCAGACTCTGGTTCTAAATTTATCTTGGAAACTGAAACTTGCTATAAGTGGAATTCATTGTTTTGTAATTGTATGCTAGGAGGGACCAACCCAATAGATTTTAGGTAGTCACTGATTGATCCACATATTACATGTTAGTCAAGTGTTATAATACATGGAGAGACTTGTCGTCGCTGTCTTATAAAACACACGCTGCTCAGAATTGCTTGCACATTGAGATTCATCGATATGTCTTGACAATTTGATAAGGCTCTAGAAATGCCACATGAACACTGGATTCTAGATACTTATATCATCCTAGGTTCTAGCCTGTGTAATTACGTGATGCTTCATGCTAGTTTGGAAGTATTTCATTTGTATCTTTTTGAGAAATTAGTGTTGCCTAATCTGATGCATTGTCGTTTCCATTCAGTGAAGAAGTGAGCTATGTCTCAGTTTTATCAAAATTAGCATCTGATAGGTTGGTCCATTGCAATTCCTTCCACTCCGACATGTTTTCTTCATTCCCGGCTACAGGGTGGTGACTTTGTACTTTAACATATGTGTTTATTCAATTCATAACCTGTGGTCTAATAAGAAGCTAGTATACCACATACATTGATACACTAGTGACTCGTCCTAGTGAACTGGAAATCTATTAGTTTCAGCCTGAAAGGTTAAAAAGTTGCAATAGAGAGAGTTACTTTATTGTGGTTTATTGTATTAATGTTGTTTTGAGGATGGTTGCTTGTCAGGTTGCCTTAGATGATCTAAGTTTTGTTTAGTGGCTCCTTTTTCATCTAAATATGATCATTCCTCACTAAGCTGATATCATCAGCGTGTATCAGGGGGCATTATTCTTGCACCAGAAGGAATAAATGGTAGCATATGTGGAACCCGTGATTCTGTGGAAGAAGTCCTCTCCTTCATCCAAAATGATGAACGGTTGAAGAGCCTTCGACGTATTGAATCACCTGTAAGTCCAGAAGAAGAAGCTATCCATCATGGTCACTCAAGTAATTCTCCTCTTGCTGCTGGGGAAGATGCTCCATTTCGATGGGATCATGTGAGGGTCAAACTTAAAAAGGAGGTACATGTTGTCTGAAACAATATAATATATTATATATATATATATTTTTTTTTCTAATGTGCTTTGTTTATTGAAGCTCCAAAGTTTCTAATTCTGTCCCTTGCAGATTGTCACACTTGGAATGCCTTCTGTATCACCAATTGAAAAAGTGGGAAAGTATGTGAGCCCCAAGGAGTGGAACAAACTGATCAGTGATCCAGATACTGTGAGTAGCTTCTTGGAATTTATTTGCTTCATCACATAGCAATATAGCATGCAGAATTATGACCACCACCAAATATTTAGATTATTACCTTTTGATCATCTGAAAACGATTGTAGATGCAACTTCCACGCTAAAGATTTTGAGTATATCTTTAGAATTTGTGTACGTGTGCTAACATTAAATTTCTTGTAAATATGACTAAGAAAGTGAAGGTCGATCCATGGAATGAACTTACATTCATTACGTGTTGAGGACTTAACGTACCTGTCTGCATGTACTTTGTCTTAATAATTGGCAATACACAGATATTTTTTCTAAAGTAGGACCTAGGAACTAGGATAAACTAATTACAATTGATTAAGCATATTAGCATAATAAAATAAGTTGGCATCTTGAAGGTTTTAGTTCTTGGACATCTCGAGTCTCAAATATAAATCTCAGTGAGGTTATTCACATCATAAACTCTATACATGACTATACTTTGGATTTCCTTCTAAATGTAGTCCCATTATCCTTTCTAAATTATGCTGATAGTTTAGCATTTATATTGAGTAAATCATTCATCATGCGGCTTTTAAGATTTTATGTACAAATCATCATTGTTTGATTTCAGTTTCTGTTATCTAGGTTGTGGTAGATGTGCGCAATGGCTATGAGATTAGAATTGGAAAATTTAAGCAGGCAGTTGATCCTTGTACACGGGCATTCCGGGAGTTCCCATCTTGGGTGGATGAAAGGTTTAAATTGAGTGAAGTAGAGAAACCCATGGAGCCTGCTACTTCTGAAACCACAGCAGAACAAGAAGATAGTGAGACAGATAACAAAATGCCTCGAGTAGCAATGTACTGTACTGGTGGAATTCGTTGTGAGAAAGCTTCGAGCTTTCTCCTGAGAAAAGGTTTCAAAGAGGTAAGACTTCTTTTCTCAGTGCCATACCCTTTCTAAGTTGATTGGTTCTATCTAGCTGCCAATCATTCACCACAGATTTTTGAAGCTTATCGTTTCATTTATTTTGAATATTCTTTTTCTTCAGTTTTTATTGTAGATAATTACTGGCACTTAAAACAGTAAAGCGTATTCCTAACATTTTTTTCTCCTGTAAAATCATTCTAAAAGGGAATGCAATTTGCAGAGCGAGAGAATATTATGTTTCCATCAATGTTACACACATCACTTGCATTGGAGATTGTGATTTGATTTTTCTATCTGCTTCAAACAAATTGCACTGTTTCTTAAGAAATTATCATCATATTCCATGGTATAGCAACAGCGTTCCGAACTGACAGGGGGTTGAGGCTTATTTCTTGTAAAAGCTGGGACCTTAGTTTGCAAAGACAACACCTGTCTTCTCAAAAATCGAACTGCTATAGCTTAACACTTGCTTCTAACTTGTCTTATATTGAACACATGCAAACTCTATTTATACAGCTTTCCCCTTCTCTGTGTTAAGTTATAAAGCACTTACGGCAATAACTCTAGAAACAATATTATGAGTCATTTGTACATGCTTTTTTTTCTTTCTGATTTAGCTGGATTTATTAGTAGCTCATACTCGGAAAAACTTTTTGGCAAATATGTTTTAACTGATTCACTCACCTGATTGTATCTAGGTATATCATCTACAAGGTGGAATCTTGAAATACCTAGAGGAAGTTCCCAAGGAAGAGAGTCTGTGGGAGGGTGAGTGCTTCGTATTTGATAAACGTGTGTCTGTTGAGCATGGTTTGGCGCAGGGGACCTACAAACTGTGTTATGGGTGTAAACAACCCGTCAGTGATGCTGATATGGAAGCACCAGAATGGGAATACGGAGTTTCTTGTCCGTATTGTTACTCGTCAAAATCGGAAGAAGAGAAAGAGAGGGCAAGAGCTAGACAGAAGCAGTTTGAGAGATGGGGCATTATTGGAGGTCCTGACAAAGGCCGGAAACCTGCTAAAGCAGCGGGAAGTGAGGATACGAGTGCTAAGCAAATGTCGAGCTCAATATGATTCATGGCTTGAATTAAAACGTGAAGAGGTCTGAAATTTTGTTAGAAGCTATACATCCTACAAGTGCTTGAATTATTAAACCGTAGTTCGATTTGTTGCATGTAACAGTCGGTCTGATATTTTAGAGTTCACATGTACTTATGGAAGCATTTCTATCATGTTAACAGCAGACGAAGTTACTGAAATGTTGCAGCCTGTTTAGTTAATTTGAATGCTTAACTAATTAAGGCATCTTCACATTGCTTCCATGCATACCGTTATCTCATGGGATAAGGAAATTAACTTGTCTTCAAAGAATGTAATATTGGATCTTTTTCAACCTCATCCAAATCTAAATTCCCTGAAGATTATAGTAGGATTTAGTAGCAGCAACTTCCCTCTTTGCGATTGTGGAAACTTAGAATTAAGCTACCAAATGTTGTAAACATCCTTCAGTTTCTAGAAAAAAACTGTATAACTGGTTGGTTGTCCATAACTAACATCAATTCCATATGCGAGCGAGAAGATAGTCGCAAGGCCTAAAGTTGTCAAAGAAGTTGTTCAACCTTCCTAGATTATAGGTCAAAGTCAAACACACCTAGTCTCAGACGTAATCTTTTCTGTTATTTTCTCCTAGATTATAGACTAGTAGATATAGCTAGTTTGTTGAGTATTCTGTTTTGTAATCTTCTATATATATGTTTTCCTGGTGGAACAAACATATTTTTCTATCTTTTCCTTTCTTTCTTTCCTTTATGGTATCAGAGATCGAGTAGGCTAATCGCCGTTTTCTTTCCCGATCCATCATGACTAGTTCCTCTAGCTCTTCTGATCACTCTTCTTCCGAAGGTCCTGTTTTTTTTTCCGGCATGGCCCATCTCGTTAAACTAAATGATGAGAATTTCGTTAACTGGCACATCCAAGTTAATCCTCTTGTTAACGGCTCTAAACTTATTCCCTTCCTGAATGACACTAATCCACCTCCACCCGAAACTAACTATTGCTGGCCCAAATAGCACTCAACTCACCAAGCGAGATATTCTGGATTGTGATGCGCTGGTCAAGGTAAAACCAAGCATATTCTGGATTGGTGAGTTGAGTGTCATTTGGGCCAGCAATAGTTTCAGGTGGAGTTGGATTAGTGCCATTTAGGAAGGGAAGAAGTTTTGAGCCGGTAACAAGAGGATTAACTTGGTTGTGCCAGTTAAAGAAATTCTCAGAATTTAGTTTGGTGGTAACGAGATGGACATGCTGGAAAAAAACAGGACCTTAATTAATTTTCCAATTAAATGAGTAATTACTGGAATCATGTATTTTCTCCCTCGATAATTTGTTGATGTCTGACTTGAAAAATGCGGAGAATGTTTACCAATGAGGTCTAGCTCAATTGGTTAGACTGAGGTGTCATAACACTAGAGTTCATAGGTTCAATTCTCGTCAAGTGCGAAATTATTTATAGTTTAATTCTCGTCAAGTGCGAAATTATTTATAGTTTATTACTAGCTTTGTAATGCTACTTATGAAATTGTAATGGTTCGATTATTAAAAAAAAAAATACGGACAATGTTGCTACCTGATTCCTTAATCAGGTACCTTTATAATGAGAATGCCACATACTTGCTGTATATGCATTTTGTTGTGCTTCAAATTTGGAGACTTCCTAACACCATAAAGTTTCCCGCAGAGATTAGATTTCGTAGTTTCACTAATTAGAATATTTTTTATGGTTGGGACTTAAATAGATGTTTTTAAACATTAGAAGCCTAAAAAACCCCTCACAAGTGAAGTCTCCAATGGTTTGGAGCTTATTTAAGTCTTTATTGTGGGTCCCATATGTTACATGCTATTTGGAGTTTTTCTTGTGGATCCTATTTGGGACTGCTGATGAGTACCCTTTTTCATGGACTACTATTTTTTAAGGAGCCCCATTGGATGCTTTTTGGGACTTATTTTGGGATTAAATCCTCGAACAAGTCCCAAATAAGCGTTATGGATTGCTCTTAGCATAGTTTACTTCCTTCAATGAATTCTGTCTCACATCTTGCAGTGTCACCGTCTTGAATCTTTACATTTTCGTGGATCGGACAAGAGCATAGGGAATATTTGCCTGATCAGATTCAACATTTCTCTTCTTTAGAAGATTTAGTACTATGGGACTTTGAATTAGAGGCCTTTCCTGAATGGGTTGAAAATTTGTCTTCTTTATCATTCAGGACTGTCAAGAGCTAAAGCCGCACTTGCCCTCTAAAGAATCCATGCTACTCATAGTATGTCTTAAACATTACTCGATGTCGATCCATTGATGAAGGAAAAAGGAACAATCGTCAGAAAAACAGAAATGGTGCTGGTCATGATCCGGAGTGGGCCAAGATTTCTCACACTGAAGACTGAACACGTTCTTATCGGAAATTCAGACCCCTCCCAAATATTGTGAGTATTATTACCATACTTGATTCATTGCACTCAATGTGATTCCGATTCTCTGACATCATAGTCTACTCATCTAAGTTTTGTCCTTTGTAACTAATTGTTGCATGATTCTGAAATAGTAGTATATTATACACTTCTATGCATAAGCTTATAATCTTAAGAAGATAATAGGAGAAAGAAGAAGATCGAGTTCGTTCAATGTAATTGGTAATCTAACCAAATTAATGGTTATACTCCGGGTGTCCTTTTGCTGCCCGTGTTGGTCAAATCAGATGTCCAATGCACTATGATGCACCTCTCAAATTCAAACCTTTGTGTGGATGGACTTCCATTTACCTCAGCTCTCTGCTTGTGGACGTACTATAACACTGTAACACAGCGTGACTGTAAATAAAATGAGAAATCACTGCCCTCCCTGCAATATTATGAGTATGCTGAGAACGGAAACATGATTATAGCTGATTTCTTTGTTGACATAATTAGACTAACTCGAATATGACTCTGACATGTTATGCGTATTTTGTTCATTGTTAGTATAATTTGGCATGTGTGAGTTGAACAGTCTGTCAAGTGTGAAAGTGAAGTTAAACTGTTAGAGCTTTCAGAATTAAACTTCTAGCTCCTCTTCTACGCAATTCAGCATTTGCACATACCCACTAGTTTTGCAAGGCATTTTACTTATCTGACTGATATATCAACTTAAAAGAAGTCGAAGATTGAGTGGAACGACAAATGTGAAGCAAGCTTTCAGGAGTTGAAAAAGAGGTTCACTTCAGCGTCCATTTTGGTACTTCCTGAGGGAAATGAGAATTTCATGGTCTATACCGACGATGCCTATAAGGAAGGGCTGGGTTGCATACTAGTGCAAAATCATAATAAGTCCATATTAGCCCCTATGCATCAAAGAAGTTAAAGGCCATGTTGTTGACTCCATGAGAAATAAAGGCAAGTAATAATGTGACCCTAGCTAGCTACTAACAAAGAACAACGTGTGTGTATTGCTTGAATTTATTGTGACAAGGCAGATAAGTTTGAAGGTTTCAAGTTTGTCTATTGACATTTGACTGCAACTAGGAGGTGATGCTCATGTTTCAACTTTCAACTGTCTGTATTGTATGTATATATCGTCATGTGAATATATATATATGATTGTCCATGTACAGAGTCTCCTCTGTTGTACTTGTTCCATGGGGCAACAATTGCCTCTGTACCAGTGTACTGCTGTGTCATTTGTGTTCAAAGGGAAACACTTGCAAATTAAGAAATGGTCCAGTCAATGTCCAAGTAAAGTCACTTGTTCCTGGAATGTTATGTGCTAAATGTCCCTTGTGCAACTTGAATATCATCCTTTTGGCCGACCATTTTAGTAAGATTCCGGGGGCAACTTTCTGAATTTATTTCGAATGAAGTTAGAGTGTAATTCACAGATCTTTATTCGACTCGTTGAAGATTCGGTTTCATGGGTACTTTGACCCTGTAAACATGACGATTGGTGGGGAAACAGAAAGTGTGTTTAAGTTGTGTATTAGACACATAGAGACATTGATTGATAGAATTCCAACTCTCCCAAAAGCTCGTACTTGATGGGGAGGAATATAATCTAGTTATTTATATTAATTCTCCAACACTCACCCGCACTCGTGGCCGATTTCAACCTCTTTGGGGAGGCCAATCGAGTGGAAATTTAATATGGAGCGGAGTTTGTCTCCTAGGAGATTCGAACCCAGGTGGGCGTGAGCCAGATGGCTCCGATACCATGATAGAATTCCAAATCTCCAAAAAGCTCGAACTGATGGGGAGGAACGGAATCTAGTCATTTATATTAATTCTCAACAGACATTTCAAAAACAGACACCCCCTAATCTTTTTCAAAACGCACAAATTTAGCCATATTCAACAGTTTCAATTTGATTTTGATTGACCGAAGTCCCTGTGTCGTGAGGAGATATGAGTGTAAACATATGTTTTGAAACCTGTCTCGGGGACGACCTCCAGATGGTTAACCTGGATCATCTCGAACGCTTGATTAGGACAACTTAATAAATATATAAAATTATACATAATTATTTTTTAATACGAGTTCCGATGTCTCTACACACCACTTCTCATTTACTTTAAATCAAAGCCGATGAGACAAAATATTTAGTAATATCTTTATCCCGCTAATTCCATGCGACCACTTATTTAGAAATATGTATTTGGATCAAACACAAGCCGATGACATTTCTTAATTTGTAATAGCAATTATTAATTAATAATTGAAAATCAAAATATTTATACGGAACATTTGTCTATTAGATTCATATCTAACTATCTAAGTACCATTGTTAGTTTTATGACAAATGATAATTTTGTTTATAAGTTGTCCAATACATATGACTTGTTCACGTCAATAAATCGTGAGACACACGCACACAAACACACTTCAATCAATTTTATTAAATATGTTTTGCCTTATCTTAAAGCGCAAATTAATTGCAAACCTACAATAGGCGGCTATTTGTTTCCCATATGTCAACTAGTCACCCTTCTTATTTGAAACAAAATAAAAATTTGTCACCCTTCTCATAAAATATTAAGCACTAAGATTAGTGCGCAATTTAACAATGAGTATTGAGTAATATAAAGTAACATAATAAATGATAGTCAACGGAGAATATCACGAGCAGTAGCGTCCAGGTAGAGGAAGAACGTGATGATCAATTGGTTCCGGCTGAGACTACTGTGCAGCAAACTGTTGTTGAACTAGTACTGCCTTCCCTGCCCCAGACCTAAACTAAACCACACAATCAGGCAATGCAACGCCGACGATACCGGCTGTAACAGTGGGACCAACTTGGGCGGACAAAGTTACAGGTAATCGAATCCCGTCAAAGGGACTCGTAGTTCCTTATTTTCCACCCACTATTGTGAATGGTGTTAAACAAGCTATCATATTAGGGGAAGATGTGGGTGAGGAAATTAAGTACTAGGAGAATGCCCTAATCATGTTCAATCTTGGAAACGAACTCACGATTAATACCGGTCGACATTTTATTAACAGGGTATGGAATTTGTGTCCATGCCAGAGATATATTATAATGATGTTGGCTACTTTACACTTCGATTTGGTTCTGCTCAAGAACGTGATGATGTGCTAATCAATAGACCTTATACGATATATAATATGCCTATGATTTTGCAGTAATGGTGTGAGGATTTTGTGTTTAACAAAGATAAACTGCGGTTTGTTTCTATTTGGGTTCAATTCCCGCAACTACCTTTGGGGGATTAATAGAATTGGACGAGTAGCTAGCACATTGGGAAAGCCGATGCTAGTTGATGTTTGCACTAAAGATAAGATGCGAGTTTCATATGCACGAGTACTAACAGAGATGGACATCACACAAGAGATGCTCAAAACAACGAAGGTGCGACACCCAAGAGGAGGGTTGTATGACCAGCCTGTGTACTATGAATGGTTGTCCCCTAAACCATCCAAAGCAAAGGAGAAACTGACAACTAATGGCCCTGAATGGCATCCTAAACTAGGAGCAGATATGGCTAAAAACACTGAGCAAGGACAGGGACAGGCCCCCCACATCAGTAATGCGTCAGTTCAGGCAGTGGTTACTGTGCCGGCTGATCCAGTAACTACTCGCCCGGAGGCCACTGTGCCATCAACTCCAGCAGCGGTTGCTCCATCTGGACGTGTGCAACAACAACCTACTCGTCCTGCTGCAAATCTTGGGATGGTTACTCGGGGTCAACGGGGAAATGAGCCACAAGTTTATGACCATGGCAATAACTCATCTGTTATTAATGATGCCAATATATCGGAGCCACCTTGGAAACAAGTCAGAAATAAAAAGAAGAGCCATACAGTTGAACAATATGATGGGAGTGATTGTGACTCTCCTGCTACTTTTGGCAATATAGGGAAAGGAGATAATATTGGTGCCCTTAAAGCAGGGGCGAAAAAACGAGGTCCATGATTATATCCTGGAATGTGAGGGGCATGACACAAGCAGCTAAACGTTTGGAGGTTGGCTCCTACCTCAGAAATCATCAAATCAGTGTAGTTGCGTTACTTGAAACTAAAGTTAAACAATGTAACTCTATGAGAATACAGAAGAGATTTGGGAGATACTGGAAGTTCTTGGATAATTATGACAAACACCGCAATGGCAGGATGGCTACTTTGGGATGTCAATAGGGTTCAGATCAACTTCATTAGTTCTTCAGACCAATATTTGCATTGTAAGGTTGCTAGCATTAATGGGGAGTATGCCTTTCTCCTTACTGTGATTTATGCTCACAATTAATTGATTGGTCGTAGAAAACTTTTGGATGATATTGAGCACTTGTCTACATCTATCCAGGGACCTTGGTTACTTTTGGGTGGCTATAATAATGTTAGGACTACGCAATATAGAATGGGTGGACATCCGGTACAAGCCAGTGAATATGTTGATTTGAGTGAGATGATGGAGAGAGTGGGATTGAATGAACTAACCATGGAAGGGAGTGACTTTACATGGTCGAACAAACACACCAATGGTGTTACCTATTCCAAAATTGACGGGGACATTGGAAACTTGGACTGGTTTCTGACTTTTCATTGGGTAAAGCTTATTGTGCTTGATCCGGTAATCTCCGATCATGAACCTCTGCTACTACAAATGACCCCGCAACATCAGAGAAGAAAGGACACTCGGTTCCGATTTATTAATGCCACTGTAGAGAATCCACAGTTCCTGGAATGTGTGCGGCAACAATGGAAATGTGAAACGTGGGGGCAACCAATGTTTGTGGTGTGGACTAAACTTCGCAACTTGAAACCTTGCCTTAAAATCTTGAGCAAGGATTTCACAGACCTGGACCGGGACATTGCTACTGCCAGAACTGAATTGGAAAACGCACAACAGGCCCTCCAATTGGATCGACTCAATTCTGACTTGATTCAAAAAGAAAAAATCTGCTCTGCGCACCTACTATGTCTACGTACTAATGAAGAACAAATCCTTCAACAACGATCTAAAAGTCCAATGGCTAAAACTTGGAGATGGAAACAATGCCTTTTTCCATGCTACGGTACATGAAAAACAAATGCAAGTGGGCATACAACGACTTGAGAATGACATGGGACATGTACTGCAAACTGCTGATGCAATTGAGAATGAAATCACTGGTTTCTATACAAATCTTGTGGGCACCGCTTTGCCTTATTGAATTGAGGTTGATTAGAAGTGTTGATGTAGAAGCCATGAGGGGAGGCCAACAACTCAATCATGCTCAGGGTGAGTTTCTCACTGCTCATGTCATAGATGCTGAGATCTGGCAAGCTCTCCAAGGTATTGATGATTCCAAAGCGCCTGGGATTAATGGCTACAATGCGAAATACTTCAAGGCTAGTCGGAGTGTTATTAGAAAAGATGTATTTGCATCCGTACAAAATTTCTTCATGAATGAGCGCATGTTTAATGCTGCTAACTGCACCTTGGTAATATTGATACCCAAAACCAAAGATGCGAGAACAATGAGAGCTACGCGACCTATTTCCTGTTGTACTACAGTCTATAAAATCATCTCAAAGGTCCTTATAAAGCGACTGAGTACAGTAATAAACTCTGTGGTTGATGACAACCAATCAACATTTCTTCCCGGTAAGGTAATTCATGATAATATCCTTATTGCGCATGAACTAGTGAGAGGCTATTCGAGGAAGGGTGTGCCGCCTCGATGCATGATTCAAATGGATTTACAAAAGGCATACGACACAGTTGATTGGAATGCTTTGGAGGAAATCTTGAATGAGATGAATTTGCCCCTTAAATTCATTCGGTGGAGAATGATATGTGTAAGAACTCTGACGTATAGGTACTTGCTGAATGGGAGGCCCAGTCGAATAGTTAAAGCAAACTGTGGACTCCGACAAGGAGATCCTATCCCCTCTCTTGTTTATTCTGATCATGGAGTATCTTCACAGAAATCTCCAAAAATTGCGGAAGGTCCCTGATTTCAACTTTCATCTTAAATGTGAAAAAGTAAATATTATAAATCTATGCTTTGCGGATGATCTCTTGCTATTTTGTAGGGTTGATGAGGGATCGACCCATCTCCTAGTCAGGGAATTTCAACAATTTTCTGACTTGACTGGGTTGAAAGCAAATATGTCCAAATGCCACATATACTTTGGGGGTGTTGATTGAATGACTAAGGATAATATTGTCGGTTTCACTGGTTTTGAGATTGGCCAATTACCCTTTAAATATCTTAGAGTTCCTTTGGCGACTCGTAAACTTACCGTGCATCTCTGCCAACCTTTGGCGGAAAAGATAATTTCTCGCATCAAACATTGGAACTCAAAGTTACTTAGCTACGCAGGAAGACTTCAACTAATTAAAAGTGTTCTGTTTTCGATCACAAGTTATTGGTTGCAAGTGTTCTCTTTGCGGAAGAAAGTTCTACAACATATTGAGTTAATATGTCGTAGCTATTTGTGGAGTGGGAAAGAGGAGATAACCAGGAAAGCTCCGGTTGCGTGGGGAAAAGTTTGTAACCCAAAGAATTCTGGGGGACTCAATGTGATTGATCTTGCTTGTTGGACTAAAGCAAATATAATGAAACTCCTATGGAATCTCAATGAAAAAGCGGAAAAGTTATGGGTGAGGTGGGTACATGCTTACTACATAAAACATATGCAAGTAGTGGAATTTGATTCCTTACACAAGTGCTCTTGGATCCTGAGAAGTAAAACTAAGGACACATGTTGCTAATAGCCAAGCTTGGTCTTGAATGGGAAACGGGATGAAATTCCCTACATAGGCAATGTACCATGAGATAAGGGGGAGAGACCGAAGGTAGAATATTATAAGTTGTTCTTCTCGAATGGAGCTCGACCTAGGGCTCTGTTTATACTGTGGTTATGTGTGCAAGAAATGATTTATACTAAAGATCGCTTGACGAAGTTTGGATTGCCGAATGATGGACTTTGTGTATTTTGCCAACGGTTGGAGTCTGCTAGGCACTTGTTCTTTGAATGCGCCCATACGTAGACTGTATGGAAGGATATTCTGGGCTGGATTGGTGTACAGCATCAGCCGTTGTCCTAGGACAGAGAGCTGCCTTGGCTGATACGGCAAACTGGAAGCACATGGACGAAAGCGATGCTGGTGAAACTCGCTCCTGCTGAGACTGTATATGCCCTCTGGACACAAAGAAATCGTGTGATTTTCGATGATGGAACTGGTGATGACCATGTATGTGATAGCGTGAAGCAAATCATCAGAGCACGCAATTTGAATGTCAAGAAATTGCGGGAAAATGGATCAACACTTAAGAAATGTACTGTGCGACCTGGCCAAATTCCATGTTCATGTTTGCATTTTTTCTTGCGCTTTGAATTTTGAGATGTGTGAGATGTGAGTTTTTAATTGTGATGAGAGGCCTGGATCATTGGATTGACATTATTTTGAGTTGTTTGGATAATAGAAATTGATCTACGTTAAAAAAAAAGGTATAATATTTTTTAATTGGATAATTATTAAAGTGAAGTGGTGGTAAAGTGGTAATACGTATTATTGTAAAAGATATAATACGTGTCATAGCTTACTTATTAAAACAAATTAATAGTAATATTTTATGTGATAGATTACATGTTTATCTTAAATGGAAAGTGAATGATCAAGATTTGATTAACGAAAATGGAGAATGGTATATTATTATTATTATTATTATTATTATTATCATTATCATCATCATCATCATCATCATCATCATCATCATCATTATTATTATTATTATTATTATTATTTATTTATTTATTTTATTTTATTTTATTATTATTATTATTATTATTATTATTATTATTATTATTATTAATTTTTATATAAAGTATGTATAAATGTTTTCGACAACAACCATTACGATATCAATTTATGGGGTTTGATATAGTAGGAAAATAAGGATCAAGTATGTTACCTAAATAAATATTTTCTTTTGAAATTGCATGTGATGAATGTGAAGCGTTTCGTCTAGTGCATGGATTAATGTTATGTTTGAGCTCCAGATGTGCATGTGAAATGTTATGTACCCTTCGGGGAAATTTGTCGTGCTAGGTCTTTATGTTGTGCCATTTGGTGGGTACTTTATGTTATGTTAGGTTATGTAAAACAAACTTCTGTGACACCGAACTTATACTAGTGGCCATAGGATCATGTATGTTGAGCCGAAATGTAACATTATGTTTCCATGCACCTTTTGTTATGTGTGACCTATATTGTATGTATATATGTATGATTTCTGAAACACTACTTGATCCCGGTGGAGGTGCTAGAATATTCTCTTATTGAGTTTGTAGCTCACCCCTTACTCATTTTTTTTCAGTGGAATAAGTGTTTCGTGGTTTTCGAAAGGTACTAGTGGACGTAAGCTGGGTTGGAGCGTCAACAGTTCGAGCGAGATAGTTCGAGATAGTTTGTATTGTAAAGGTGTGTAACTTTTTGTACATGGTGTAAGTTTATATTGAGGACCTTATAGTGATTGTTATTGGTGTATTGGATTTTAGACGCTCTGTTTTATCATAAAGTGAATTTCAGTTATATTTGAGGATTTAAAGTATAGACTTTGTGTTGGCGTGAGTCCATCTCACGATACACGGCCGAATGCACCAATTTTGGTTTTGGGACGTTACACCCGTTGAATACAGTTATTGCTCTAAATTATTGTGAAATAGATCTTCAAATACAATTAGTTTTCTAAAGTATTCTGGAATGGACGGACCGAATACAACTAGTGTTCTAAAAAATTGTCGGATAGACCTGTCCACCATAGTTCGTGCTCTAAATTATTATGAAATAGACCCGTCGACTACAGTTAGTGCTCTAAAGTATTATGGAATAAATCGGTTGAACACAATAATGTATTCTAAATTATTGCGTAATAGACCCATCAAATGCATTTGGTGCTTTAAAGTACGGTGGAATAGGCCATTGAACACACCGACGGTGACTTTGGGCAACCAAGCTTCCGCGCAAACGCACCAAAAAGCACCATTTTTCACCAAAATCTCATCAAACCTTGCAAGTCCCTAACAAAACATATACCAACAAATATTAAACTATTTCTAATAAAAATATATAAATAAACGAGTCTTACGAACAATAAAAGCTAAGTTTGAATACCAAATGAATGGGTAAAAATTCCTCCATCAAACTTCCTAAACCATACCTTTGCTTGAAGCAAATTGTAAGACTCGATACTAAATGAAAACACACAACCTTAATTAAAAGTCATAAGCCAAACAACCAAAATTTAATATTGAACAAGCAAGTAATTTCGAACAAGCCCCATCAAAAACAACATAGCTATATAGTTTGTACTTTGAACTAAGCCTCCATGGTTACATATAATACATATACATTCACACCTGCATAAACTTAGTTAAACCAAGTAGTCACTCACAAAATATTTATTGGATAATAATATAATTTATACTTAAGTGCAAGATTTAGCTATTATATGTTCTTTAATCACAACCAAATAATATGCAAGATTAAATAAATACGCACAAAACGTCCTAATATGTGAAATCCTACGAGATGCTTAAATTTGATGGCCGTTAGTTGGTTTAGGTGATAGTACTGATGGGTGGTTTATTTCATTTGATATCTATCTTCTTGGTGATAATTAGAAAGCATTATTTTCTACTAATTAAGTTGAAGAATTGGATTCGCGATCCATTAACGGATCATCATTATCAGGTTACAAGGTTCGTCCAAGCACTTGGTTGACATTTCACCCTTAAGTTTTGGTTAGAATTGAAATGCCAATTCATACCTTTTAATTTTGACTAACTCCATTAAGTTGGACGTACTATACAATAAAATGAAGTGAACAAAATCGAACTCCGGTGACTAACACTATGGAGGTGAAGGATCTTTGTGATTGAATAAAGAATGGTCTTGACTCTTGATTCATCTCGCTGTTGTAATGAGTACGTAGCGGGCAAGGTTACTACACTACTAGCTAGTTATATAATTATGATCATGTGCATCATTGTATCCATTGTTGTTTTTAAATGAGTAACAAAAATTTGCCGTTGGTAGGTGCGTCTCGTTGGTTTTTTAACAATGTTAAGAAGAAGGGTGGGGTGGGGACTGGTTTACGGTTTTGGAGTGAGCCTTGGGTTGATTATGGGGTGCTTTTGAAGGATACTTATCCTCGCCTTTTTAGTGTGGAGCGTGTCCGTGAGTGTACTTTGATGGATAGGTTGGGCGATGGTTGGAGTTGGGAGTGGCGACGAAGTTTATTTGTTTGGGAGGAGGAGGTGTTGGAGGATTTGCGGGTACGGTGTCAGGGGGCGTTGCAAAGAGCTGAGGGCGAGGCAAGTTGGGTGTGGAGAGGTGGTGTTGGGGGGATGTATTCTGTTAAGGTGGGGTATAGGGCTCAGGAGGTTCAACGGGAGCAGGATGGTATAGTGGATGGAGCTTTGTTGGATTGGAAGAGGATGGTTTGGATGAAGTGGGTACCATTGAAGGTGAATGGATTTGTGTGGAAGGTTGCTTGGGGTAGGATTCCAACGATGGATAATTTGAAAAGGCGGAATATTTTGCATGAGGCGGTGGATTCGACTTGTAAGATGTGTCATCAAGGGGAGGAGTCGGTGGCTCATTTGTTTGTTTCTTGTCCGATTGTTGTGGCTGTGTGGAGACATGTATTGGCTTGGCTAGGTTGTGAGTGGCGCCCATGTGGTTCAGTTCTTGAGTTATTGGAAGGGAAAATGTTTCGTGATGAGGTAAGTGATAGAAATTTAAAGGTGTTGTTAGTGCAAGGGTGTGTTTGGCGTTTGTGGGGTTCAAGGAATGAAGTCATTTTCAGGGATAAAGAAGTGTGTGTGGAGCGTTTGGTGGAAAAAATTAAGGTGGTGTTATGGAGATGGGTGAATGGTAGGGGGGCGATTGACAGGTCTTATTCTTTAAATTCTTGGTTGCTTCATCCAGTGATGTGTTGGAATTCAAGGGGTTGATGTGGTGGGTTAGTGGTTTATGAGGGGGTGGTTGTTCGTCCCTGCTGTTGCTGCGTTTTTGATGCAGGTCGATGTTGTTGCTGCGTATTTGGCTACAGGTTGCTGCTACTGTTGCTGCTGTTCGTGGCTGCTGTTGGTGCTTTTTCGGTGCTGGGTTTTTAGGTTCTGAAGCCGGCTGGACTTGCGCACAGTCTGGGGTGGTGCATAGCAGTAGTTGTATAGGCCGTTTGATCTATTGCTGCTGTTTGCTTCATCCGTGTGGGTTGGGAGGTGATTTATACTTGTTTTATGTCTGTTTGTTCGTACTGTGTATGGTGTTTCTCTTTTTTGGAATGACTTTATAGGACTTGGCACGTCGACAAGAGGATGGAGTGAGGTGCGCATATAGGGAGCTAGGGAGTGGGGAAACGTTTAAGGAAGGCATGATTCAGGATTGCAAGTAGTTGCGGTTTTCTTTTCTTCCTTTTGTTTTTCTTTCTCTTGAGGTGGTGGTTTTGTGTTTGTGTTGTTTTCTTTGGCATGTGTTATCTGGGTAGTGTGTTTGGATGACAGGGACGGACAGGTGTGGGTGAGGAGTGACTGGACTTGTTGATGCTTCGTTGGTTTGATTTTTCGCTAGTGTTCTTTAAACTCGAGGGATGTTTACAAACGGAAACTGATTGTGCTTTGACTTTCGTTCTACGAGTTGGAAGTGGGGTTGTGATGCTGCATCATCGCCCTGAGAGCTGTGGGACGTTGTAGGCTCGAGTTTTGGGATCGAATAACAGGCTTGTTCTGGAGTTCGAGGAGCCTTGTTTAGTTTAGCTTTCAGTTTTAGATTCCCGAAGATCATAGCATAGGTAGAGTCTGGTGGGCATCGTGCCGTTCTTGTTTTCACATTTAGTCACTTTGACTATTTGGACCCTCGTTTGTACTTGAGACTTAGTGATACGTCTTGTATCATGATTGAGGTATACCCCTCTTACTCTTGTATGTGACATTTTTATTGAGTTTATTGAACTTTTTTTGGATGTTTCAAAAAAAAAAAAAAAACAAAAATTTGCCGTTATAAAAGAAAAAAAATACTTTCCAATGGTAAACAAAAATACGTGCTAGCTTTATTAATGGATAATTTTTTTTAGGCGGAACGATGATGATTATAATAAACATTTTGAATTTTTAGATATGATAAAGGATAGAATTAATGAATTATAATATTATAAACTTTAGAACTAATGAATGCAAGAAATGATTAATTAATTATACTCCATAATATTTTTCCGATAATAACGGCAAAATCTAGAAACGCAATACAACGTCACCATATATGACATCATGCAAGTGATGTCACAAAGCCAAAGGGTTTCGTTATTACCATCTTCAACCTTTTTCCTCCGATCTTTCCACTAACTTACCTCTCTTTCCATTTCCATCTTTAATAAAAGGAACCCTACCCTTTCATATATCCCTATATTCCTTTCCTCTTATAATGCTCTCAACTCCAAAATCATAACACACGCTCCACTAAACCAGACAGATTTGGAAATGGGCCATCAACAACAAGAAACTGAACATGGGAAAACCAAAATGGCTAAGATGGAGCTCAAAAAGGGTAAACAAATCGCGACCCGGCTCCAAACCCTTTTGCAAAACCCGGTCCAAGATCTTGCACCGGACTTGTGTGATCAACTCACAATGCAAATCTTATCCTCCTTTGATAACAGTCTTACACTCTTGAGTTCTTGTTGCACCGAGTTCGCCCAGTCAACTCAGATCGCCGACGCGGCGGATGGTGGCGGATCCAGTTGCTCCGCCGAGAGTATCAAGAAGGTCAAAGACCGGAGGGGTTGTTACAAGAGGAGGTGAGAGGATTTAATTTTTTTTTTTTTTAATATTTGCTTGTTTTAATATATTGTGATATATAATTATATTGAAATTTCCTAAACCTAATTTTTTATAAAAAATTTACACTTAGCTTTATTATTATTATTAATTATATATTGAAGTATCAAATGACAATAGAGACATAGAGTATTCAATATATCAACCTATATAATTACTTAAATTATTTATTTCCATATAGGGAAAGGACAATGGCAACAAATTCTAATATATGAAAAAATAAAATAAAACAACAATAAAAAAAATCTTTTAGAATAATTTTATAAAATAAATGCTATAATAATGATTGACAGCTGTTAGAGCTGTTAGATCTGTATTCTTATATGTACTACAGACATTTTTGTGGGTACCCTAACTGATCTGACAATAATTCAATAATGAATATGCCAATAACACATTTTTGTGGGCACCCTATGCTCAACTGATCTGACAATAATTCAATAATGGATATGCCAATAGGGCAACTAGATCTGGGTATGATCTAGTACTAACCCTGCGGGTAAATGGAGAATTATTATTAAAATTCATTATATTAATAAAATAAGAATTACTTTTTAAATTCAAAATGGATTTGCATAAAATAGAATTAAAATATATTTTGGTAAATTGATTTTAAAATTTATTTCAAAAAATACAATATTATTTTTGAGGGTACCTTGTATCCCGGTAATTTATTTTTTTTTCTTTCTAATTGGTAACTGTTTCAAATCAATAAATCATAGGTTGTGTCACGGCGAAGTTAAATGTGAAACCATGCTTAGTTGTCGTTGTTTGCATAAGAATGAATTAATAAAATCTTACCCTAAAATATTTATTCTTTAATATTCTCTCCATTCTGCTCTTTTTTTTTTTTTTTTTTTTTTTATAACCTTTCATCACAATTTTCTCACATAAAATATGTAAATATTAATTATAATAATTATTCCACAATATACACATATTTTTAAATTTACTACCTTTGTTTATATATTAACTCCAACCATCATACTTTATTAATTTTTACTAAAATTTAATTCATGATAATATTTTACTCATTTTTACTAAACTAATATCACATTGTCACAATATTTTCTTAATTGTATGCATGCCTTCAAGAATAATGGAAAACTATTAAAGGGAAGAGAAAGTATCATTTATGTCGTTTTTTTTTTCCTGCGTAATTTTTATTTTGTGTATGTGTGTGTGTTTTTTTTAACTGTACTTTCATTGAAAAAACATAACTCCATGCATGAAAATATAGGAATCTTAATAGTTTAAATACATCCGCCTAGCTCTTGTCTTGTCTGCATTTGAACTTCAAACATATTTGTTCATATGGCTATTCAGTTTATGATTTATTATTTTTATTGAGAATACCTAAGCCTACACATATATATGAATGTTATATCTCACTAATTTAGATTTAAATGCCTCTTAAATATCTCACTATGTACTCTTCTTTTTTTCCGATTAAAGAACATTTATATCCATAAAATTGGAAGGATCCAATAATCTTTGCCTTCTGAACGCCAATCATTCATTCATAGCACTACATACAAATAGTACGAGCAACTTGCAATTTTGATAAAAAAAAGTAAACTAGAGTACCAAACTAATTAATTTGCTGCACATGAATCTAATGGCCAACTTGATATAGAAAAGAAAGAAACAAATTAAATGGTCAATTTCAACTTTTCATGATGGAAGTACATTTTTGTCCTAAGCAACAACTCTAATATGAAACTAAGCCCTACTCTCTGTGTGATCATATGATTTCTATCATACTAGATTCATTATTGTGGTGGTTGATTTATTTATACACTTGACTTTAATTCTATTCTGACCTTTCTATAGGAAAACACAATAATACTATGGAACTATCACATAGAGCTAGCTGTTATACAATCTAAATAAGATGCTGGAGTTAAAATTATCACATTACATTTTTTTATCATGGAGTTCTCTGTGAATAATATCATAGATGATTAATATTTTCATAACGTACAATATGATATTGTAACGACGATATACTTGTGATAAAACAAGAAGACTCACGTACTCTTCCGTGTCTTTTAATTACCAGAAAGAGCTCGGATTCGTGGATAACAGTTTCCAAGACCATGGAAGATGGACTTGCGTGGAGGAAGTACGGGCAAAAGGAAATCCAGAACTCTATATATCCAAGGTGTGAGAGCATGAAAGATTTATTCTTAGTTATAATCAGTTTATTTTCAATATTGATTAACTGAAATAGGGATCACAAGCTTGGTAAAATTGACATGCATGCAAGTAAATTTATAATTAGTGGCTTGAAGAATATATGTGCTGAACATGCATGAGAAGAATATTCAAGTTATATATCTTGAGATAACTGATCAAAATCTGACTTAATTTGGAAAAGAGTTCCTTTACAATTACAGTAACAGTTTATGAAAAGGTTTTGCAATTAGATGTTCATATGTCTTTGGACCATAGAAGATCTGCACTGACAGAATTGCACTACTATCACTTTTCATATGTGGTATAATAGTATTAACTTGTCTTTAAAATTAAAGTTAGTATTGTATATATCCTAACCCTACTAGGCATATCCCAAAGTAATGCAGGCTAAAGGCCAAACCATGTCTTATCTTGTCACTCTCATTATCATCCCTCATTTCCTAAAATATTTTAAAGTCCTTATTAAAAAACAAAAAAATATAAGCAATAGTCCGTCGTTCATTCGAAATAATTTATAACCAAAACAGTCCGCCTTTCATCCAAATATTTTTCTTTTTTTTTTTTTTTTTGGGGTTTTATTAAGAACATCAAGGTTTTCATTATATAACATCAGTACTTATTAGGAAGTAAAAAAGATAGATAGTCTCCCATTGTGACTAGCTAGTTAATCAGAATTTAAAATTCTTTGGAGAATGTTTTAAGAAATGAAAATACATATTGCTATTTGTAACATTGTTGTAGTACTATTTGTAACATTGTTGTCTCTGAAAATGCATGAATCTGAACATTCTCATTAGATTGTGATTTTTGAGTGATTAATTACTCGTATGTCATTATCCTAGAATAAGTAAAGCCGTGTGATCAAAAGTCAAAATTCCATGTTTTTGATCCACATGATCTCTTTTAGATTGTGGATGTTATTTTTGGAGGGTTGAATATTGGAAGCTATAATTATTTATTGACTAATTAATTAACTTATCTTTTTTTGGTTTTGTTTTTAATTTAGGTGCTATTTTAGATGCACCCACAAGTATCAACAAGGATGCAAAGCCATAAAACAAGTGCAAAGGCTGAAAGAGAATCCATTTCTGTACCAAACCACTTACTTCAACCACCATACATGTACAGACACACTTAGGGCTCCACAGGACTTCATTGTGGATCCGGACCCGGTGGATCCGAATCTACTTACCTTCCAACAACTAGGTGCCCAACTATCCAATAATATCATCATCTCTCCAATAAAAGAAGAAGAAGATACTCAAGTGAAACTAGAACCTAAACAAGATACCTCTGTTGATCATGAAGCACAATCATCAGTGGATCCATGGAAGGACATATTGGCTACAGGGTCCGACTATTGGTTTGGATATAAACCATTATGGGGTACCATGTATGAAAAGGAAGTTGGGTCCGGTTTCGGTTCATGTGTTTCTACTAGTTTGAGTGGGGCTGACATGGAAGTTAACCAATCCGATTTCCATTTTTGAATAGAAAAAGGTCCGAGTTTCCTTAAGTCTTGAGTTCGAGCTTTGTAGTAAAAAACACTGCAGGCTGGATGATTCTTTATCTGATGATGCTCGAATTGTATAATTGATTGAGACCAAAGAAAGTTGAAGATAAATGTGTGTAGCACTGTAGCCCTGTAGCCCCTTCCATTATCACTTTCAGTACTATTAGCTAGCTACCTAGCTTCTGGTGTACATATTTATTGTTTGTGCAATTATTAATTCCACTGTGATTTAAATAGCTCTGGTCCTGTATTTAGCACGGGAATTTGTCACCTAGCAAGCAAGCTCCCAAAGTTTTATGGTTATGGACATATTAGGTGTTGAAAATTCAATAATATTAGTAATAATAACGAGTGCTAATTATTCATACCTAATTAGAGAAACTATGTTGTATGTTTGCCAACACAGTGACAGAGTAAACCAATCAAGCTAGCAGACCTTGCTTAGAAAGACTTGGTCATTGTGATATGTTTGACCCTCATTTCAAACAATTTCTATATAATGCAAATAATTATCCATTTAAGAGATCGAATCGTTAAACTCTTACGTATGGAGTGCCTCAACTTGTCATTCGATTACAAACGCTTTGACTTAATTGTAGATTTTAATTTGTTATAAAACCATAAAGTTGCAAGTTGCAACTAGTTTCTGATGCTTCTTAAACCATTACTAGTAGATAATTCTTATATGACAGTTCCATCATTCGGCCCGAGCCTGTCTCCTAGCTAGTAGCCTCTTTATTTATTTTACTCTATCCATCTCAATATATCATTTCTATTGGTTTTAACTTTTGTAATGTTCAACTAGCTAGTTTATAGTATAAGTTTTCTAATTTGGCAACTACCATTAGGTGGGGATATAAGATGTAGGTCAGGAAATCACAACACGTACACTGCGGCTAACAGTTTGAAACACTTCTTAGTTGTGTTCTTCCCTACCTAATAGAATTTTCTCTCCACCATAAACCCCGTGATATGACTGATCTAATTTTCCTCCCAAAACTGAAAATGTTTGATTGAAGACTCTAATTCAATCATCAATTCGAAGTGGTCGCAAATCCGCAATCAGAATCCCACACATTATCATCCATATACTTTCCATTAAGTGTCCACACCATTCCATTAAATGTTTCATTGATCCATTTTACTTTCTTTTTTAATTGTGATTGGCACCACATCATATATATAACAGTAACAATATAGTAGTACTGATAAGCAACAAAACAGTACAATCAAATTATGTTCTACACTAGTATTAGAAATCATGCAAAAAATCAAACATTCTTGGTCTCTAATCAACCACCCACTCTAATCTAATCTATCCATGGGTGTTAACGAATCGATCTGATCGTGAGCGATCGTGGTAAAAATCGGTCAAAGCTCAGATCGTGATCGAGATCGGTCAACGCGAGCTAGCTTGATCGTGATCATGATCGACTCATTTTGATCATGAATCGGTCATCTTGAAGAAATGAGATCGGTCAACACGAGCTTGATCGTGATCATGATCGACTCATTTTGATCATGAATCGGTCATCTTGAAGAAATGATCGAAAGCTCGCGATCACGAGCAGATCATGACCAACCCTATATTTCTGACGATCATTGATCGATAGAGCCAACGATCAGATTGACTCGGCTCGTTAACAGCCCGCCCTAGTCCTCCTTAGTTGCAAGAAGATGGAATTTGTGGGGGTCAAATGAAATTATCCACTATGATGACGTTTTGTATGATGACGTCATGAATGGTTTTTGGTTCTGATTCTGTGTTTTTCTAGGATCTTTCCATTAAGTTGCTCCTCACTTTCCTCCATTAGCTTTTCATTTTCACAATAGCAATAAAACCCTTTCCGCTCTCTTCTCATCTTTCCACACTCACAAACTCCACTATCCAACATTCTTACAGATAAACAAATGGATATAGAAACCATACTTGAGAAAAGGAAAAGAGCTCAGGTGGAGCTTGTCAAGGGTAAACAGTTCGCGATCCAGCTCCAAACCCTTTTCCAGAACCCGGTTCGTGATCTTGACCCGGTTCAACTCACAATGCAAATCTCGGCTTCTTTTTCCAACACTATTTCACTACTCAGTTCTTGCCCCGAGTTGACTCAGATCGATGCCGCGGCCGATGGTGGGGGATCCAGTTGCTCCGCCGAGAGCATGAAGCGGGTCAAAGACCGGAGAGGTTGTTATAAGAGAAGGTCAGTTTTACTTATTTATTTAGTAGCTAGTACTACATTTATTTAATTAATTACTTTTTCATAAATTAGAGAAATTTATTTGTTCTAATATATATATAATTCCATTTGCGCTCATTTTGATAGCATAAATAGTTTATAGAAGTATTAGAAACATTTTCATTATGCCATATTATTGCAAATTGCCAAAAAATTATCCGACATGGTTGTACGTGTACCCAGACGTGACTGGACTAGTTAATTTTTAAAAGAGATAATGGTTTTTTTTGCCTGAAATGTTGCTTAGCCATGTCGGTATAGAAGAGGGTCCGACTCGGGTAATGAATCGTGTAAAATGGGATAGATATATATAGACTAATTGATAGATGTATAATGTAAGGGTACCAACTTGGTGCTTGGTTTCCATCAGTTGGTCCTCACTCCTCCACTTGGTGATCGAGGCTCTGGGATTTCATGTCATGTTGTGTACAATTAATACTATCATCAATGTTTCAATATATCATCTGAAAGTTCAATCATTCAGCAGCCAGACAACTTGTTTTGTTGTGGTCATTATACTAAAAAAACAAACGCTAGAGTCGATTTCAACTTTTCCACTTTTGCTAATAAATCTAGTTATTGATTCATCATGTACTTAAACTTTTTTAACTTGATGTTTACATTACATGTCCTAGTTTGGATTTCTATATTAGTTTGTTAGTATTAAGTTTAACAGTAAACTTTAAATGAATTTCCTGCAGGAGGAGTTCGAATTCATGGACTGTAGTGTCTAAGACTATGGAAGATGGTCACGCATGGAGGAAGTATGGACAGAAGAAGATCTTGAATTCTGATAATCCAAGGTATATACATAATACATATTACATACAACATGGACACTATTGACACTAGCTTCATTAATTATATTGTAGCTATCTCTTAAACAAGTTCACTGTTTTTGTAAACAAGTTTACTTAATTTCATCTACAATATACAGACAAATTACTCACTATAGATACTACATATATAGGTGTCTCTTCATGCTTTATTTTCACTATACTTGATAGATGTCTCTTCATTAAAGCATATTGTAATATTTACTTATCCAGTTATCCATATGATTGATTCACACCACATGCATAAAAAAGATTTGCAGCCCCATATATATTAAGGGTCATTTCATATATTTATGTTTGTTACTACTTGTGTTTTTACTTTTTGATATTGGAGAGTTCAAATGATTTTGTGCTTTTTGTAGAAAATAATGGTGATTTGCTGGATTAAATTAATTAAGGTACATGTGTAACATCAAGTTGCTATCTAAATGAGCACTATTTTTTTTTATTTTGTTCTTCTTGCTAATTGTATAGGTTAAGATAATTAATGTGAGCCATATGTGTGATTGATGTGTTCACTTTTGTAGTTACTAGGCTTGATTTGAGATATCAAACTTTATCAAGAACTAATTATCATGTGTAACATAGTAACATGAAATGGTAAAACTAATTGGTTGAATTTGTTCTCTTCGCACTCATAACAAATCAATGCTAGCTCTCCTGCACGCGAAGATATATATGTACTTTAGTTTACACGTTTGTATTAGTCGAGATTCTTGAAAGTTATTATTTATATTAACAACGATTAGTTTATCTTATGTTAATTGCACAGGTGCTATTATAGGTGCACCCACAAATCACAAGGTTGCAAAGCTACAAAACAAGTCCAAAAACTCCCAGAAGAACCATGTCTATACCAAACCACTTACTTCAACGACCATACATGTACAAATACATTTAGGGCTCCACATGTGGATCCTGAACCGGTGGAACCGAATCTACTGAGTTTCCGACAAGTTGGAACTATATCATCAACCCCAAAGAATAATGTCATCTCTCACCAAGTGAAGGAAGACTATTCATTTGCGATGGAAGAAGAAGCTAAACAAGATTTATGGGAGGACGTGCTGATGGGACCGGATTGTTGGCTCGGATATGGTGGTGAAGGAGGGTCGGGTTTTCACTCATGTGGATCTACAAGTTTTAGTCAAGGCCTTGACGTGGAGGTTAATCAGCTTGGTGATATAGAAAATGTCTACTTTGATGATTAGAAAGATGCATGGTATTTATTCTTAATTGTACCAATAATTAAGTTTCTTGGTTACATATATATAGCATTATCTTGCTAGGGTTTGGTGCTTGATATGATATTTATATATGTGCAGTTAAATAATTATATAATTCTTATTACTACTTGATATAGTAGACCTACATTGTCTAGGCATTAAGTTACTTTTTGCACATATATAGGGAAACTTATGATTCAATTAAACTTTTCCTTTAAAGGCGGGGTTGAAGATGGAAAAGGAAAGAACATAGTGAGGAGCACATTCGAATGTTCATAATTAGGTGGTAGGAACCAAATTTTTTCCTTCCTTTTTTGAATGTTGATGAACTACTTTAAGTTTTAAAGGGGTGATTATATTTAGTCTTTTTTTTTTTTTTTGTAAATGATTATATTTAGTCTACCTAAGGGCGGTACGTACTTTTTTTCAATTCATAGGCTGGTTTCAAGTAGTTAAGATGAGTCCCATAAGGAATCATTTCCTTGGTTTCTAGTAGGCAATAATTCGACTATTTTGAAGTAACAAACCTAAAATAATCAATTAGCAGTTACTTCCTCCGTTTCATTAATAACTTCTTAAGGGAACTATTCATCGTGACCTTTGACCACGTATAACTTTTAAATTAAACCGTATCAATATAAATTAAAAGTTGATTATGAAAATATACTCCATTTAATTTCATAATATAATTTTATTATATTTTTCTCTAATGTAATTTAGGAGTCATACGTGGTCAAAGGTCGCGATGAATAGTCCCCTTAGGAAGTTATTAATGAAATGGAGGTAGTATATATAAAGTGTTTCAGCTAACAAAGTATAAACGTTTTTTGCAGTTATAAACATAATATTGGGTTAGGTTTTCAGCACAGATTTTCTCACTTTCTTACGCAGGAGAAAAGTGAAATAATATGGTTGATATGTCAGTCACATATATTTAAATTAGTGAAAGTGAAAGTTAACGTTTTAAACAAACTTGTCATTGGACATTTTTTAAGAGCACGCCAACTCCGTATTCAAATGTGCACCATTGTCCGGACACATCGGATATTTAAAATTGGTAAATGTTACAATACTAGGTGTTATTTATAGATGATAATCTGCCGCTTATGTGAAGTTCCTTAATCATGAAGTAGATAATTTGGAACCACAAATTCTTGCCTCCAGTAGTTGGCTACCTTTGTAGTAGTATGCTTAATGATGATGTAATCAAATCTAATCCACAAAGAACCACTGCCTGATTAGCTTGATGATTGAGCTGATTGTCATCAATTGGTTGTATGCTATTTGAACCACACATTTAGCACCTCCATTGATGTAGTGATGCGCTACCTGCTTGTATTATTTCCTGGCCACATCTAGAAGATTGCAAATTACCTTTCCAACAGTGGCTAGTGTTTTAGCAGCGCAAAGTGGAAAAAAGATGGTCGCAACTTTCTCTCAGACATAAAAATGTATCCATATTAGTACACTGTTACGCGTAAAATATGCGCAAGATATTTCCAATTTACTATCATCATATGAATATAAAAAAAGAAAAAAACAACTTATAAGCATGCGAAGTCTTCAATGGGCTCAGTGGTTGTGTCATTTTGATCAGATGAGATGCCTACTCCACCACTGTCTCTAGATACCTTCCCATCATTGTTGTACGGAAGTGCTAAATCATTTTGCACCACATCTGAAGGCGATACATTCTGTATTGCTTCAATGGGCTTAGTGGTTGTCTCAACCCTGACACGGTTGGTTCACAGGCTTACCACTCCCACTTTGATCAGATGAGATGCCTACTCTGTCATTCTGTCCAGATACCTTTCCATCATTGCATTGATTTGTCATTGGACATTTTTGAAGAGCACGCCAACTTCGTATTCAAATGTGCACCATTGTCCGGACACATCGAATATTTGGAATTGGTAAATGTTAAAATACTATGTGTTATTTATAGATGATAATCTGCCGCTTATGTGAAGTTTCTTCATCTTGAAATAGATAATTTGGAACCGCAAATTCCTGTCTCCATGTTGAGTAGTTGGATGCCTTTGTAGTACTATGCTTAATGATGAAGTAATCAAATCTAATCCATAAAGAACCACCGCCTGATTAGCTTGATGATTCAGCTGCTTGTCATCAATTTGTTGTATGCTATTTGAACCACACATTTAGCACCTCCATTGATGTAGTGATGCAGCTACTTGCTTGTATTATTTCATGGCGACATCTAGATGATTGCAAATTACCTATCCAACAGTGGCTAGTGCTTTAACGCAAAGTGGAAAAACGATGGTCGCAACTTTCTCTCAGAAATGAAAATGTGTCCATATTAGTACATTGTTATGCGTAACATATATGCGTAACATATGCGCAAGATATTTCCAATTTACTATCACCATATGAATATAAAAAAGAAGAAAAATAACTTATAAGCCTGCGAAGTCTTCGACGTGCTCAGTGGTTTTGCCATTTTGGTCAGATGAGATGCCTACTCCACCACTACCTCTAGATACCTTCCCATCATTGTTTTACGGAAGTGAAAAATAATTTTGCACCACATATGAAGGCGATACATTCTTTATTACTTCAATGGGTTTAATGGTTGTCTCAACCCTGACACGGTTGGTTCACAGGCTTACCACTCCGACTTTGATCAGATGAGATGAATACTCTATCATTCTATCCAGATACCTTCCCATCATTGCATTGATTTGTGATTGGACATTTTTGAAGAGCACGCCAGCTCCGTATTCAAATGTGCACCATTGTCCGGAGACAACGAATATTTGAAATTGGAAAATGTTACAACTCTAGGTGTTATTTATAGATGATAATCTGTCGCTTATGTGAAGTTCCTTCATCTTGAAGTAGATAATTTGGAACCGCAAAGTCTTGCCTCCATGTGGAGTAGTTGGCTACCTTTGTAGTAGTATGCTTAATGATGATGTAATCAAACACAAAGAACCACTGCCTGATTAGCTTGATGATTGAGCTGATTGTCATCAATTTGTTGTATGTTATTTGAACCATATATTTAGAACGTACATTGATGTTGTGATGCAGCTACTTGCTTGTATTATTTCCTGGCCACATCTAGAAGATTGCAAATTACCTTTCCAACAGTGGCTAGTGTTTTAGCGCAAAGTGGAAAAACGATGGTCGCAACTTTCTCTCAGAAATGAAAATGTGTCCATATTAGTACACTGTTATGCGTAACATATGCGCAAGATATTTCCAATTTACTATCACCATATGAATATAAAAAAGAAAAAAAAAAACTTATAGGCCTGTGAAGTCATCGACGGGCTCAGTGGTTGTGTCATTTTGATCAGATGAGATGCCTACTCCACCACTGTCTCTAGATACCTTCCCATCATTGTTTTACGTAAGTGCTAAATAATTTTGCACCACATATGAAGGCGATACATTCTGTATTGCTTCAATGGACTTAGTGGTTGTCTCAACCCTGACACGGTTGGTTCACAGGCTTACCACTCCGACTTTGATCAGACAAGATGAATATTGTATAATTCTGTCCAGATACCTTCCCATCATTGCATTGATTTGTCCTTGGACATTTTGGAAGAGCACGCCAACTCCGTATTCAAATGTGCACCATTGTCCGAACACATCGGATATTTGAAATTGGAGAATGTTACAATTCTAGGTGTTATTTATAGATGATAATCTGCAGCTTATGTGAAGTTCCTTGATCTTGAAGTTGATAATTTAGAATCGTAAATTCTTGCCTCCATGTTGTGTAGCTGGCTGCCTTTGTAGTAGTATGCTTAATGATGATGTAATCAAATCTAATCCACAAAGAACCACTGCCTGATTAGCTGGATGATTCAGTTGCTTGTCATCAGTTTGTTGTATGCTATTTAAACCACAGATTTAGCACCTCCATTGATGTAGTGATGCAGCTACTTGCTTGTATTATTTCATGGCCACATCTAGAAGATTGCAAATTACCTTTCCAACTGTGGCTAGTGTTTTAGCGCAAAGTGGAAAAACGATGGTCGCAACTTTTTCTCAGAAATGAAAATGTGTCCATATTAGCACACTATTATGCGTAACATATGCGGAAGATATTTCCAATTTAATATCACCATATGATTATAAAAAAGAAAAAAACAACTTATAAGCCAGCAAAGTCTTCAATGGGCTCAGTGGTTGTGTCATTTTGATCAGATGAGATGCCTACTCCACCACTGTGTCTAGATACCTTCCCATCATTGTTGTACGTAAGTGCTAAATCATTTTGCACCACATCTGAAGGCGATACATCCTGTATTGCTTCAATGGGCTTAGTGGTTGTCTCAACCCTGACAAGGTTGGTTCACAGGCTTACCACTCCCACTTTGATCAGATAAGATGCCTACTCTGTCATTCTGTCCAGATACCTTCCATCATTGCATTGATTTTTCATTGGACATTTTTGAAGAGCACGCCAACTTAGTATTCAAATGTGCACCATTGTCCGAACACATCGGATATTTAAAATTGGTAAATGTTAAAATCCTATGTGTTATATGTAGATGATAATCTGCAGATTATGTGAAGTTCCTTGATCTTGAAGTTGATAATTTGGAATCGTAAATTCTTGTCTCCATGTTGTGTAGCTGGCTGCCTTTGTAGTAGTATGCTTAATGATGATGTAATCAAATCTAATCCACAAAGAACCACCGCCTGATTAGCTTGATGATTCAGCTGCTTGTCATCAATTTGTTGTATGCTATTTGAACCACACATTTAGCACCTCCATTGATGTAGTGATGCAGCTATTTGCTTGTATTATTTCATGGCCACATCTAGAATATTGCAAATTACCTTTCCAACAGTGGCTAGTGTTTTACCGCAAAGTGGAAAAACGATGGTCGCAACTTTCTCTCAGAAATGAAAATGTGTCCATATTAGCACGCTGTTATGCGTAACATATGCGGAAGATATTTCCAATTTAATATCACCATATGAATATAAAAAGGGAAAAAACAACTTATAAGCCTTCAAAGTCTTCAATGGGCTCAGTGGTTGTGTCATTTTGATCAGATGAAATGTCTACTCCACCACTGTCTCTAGATACCTTCCCATCATTGTTGTACGTAAGTGCTAAATCATTTTGCACCACATCTGAAGGCGATACATCCTGTAGTGCTTCAATGGGCTTAGTGGTTGTCTCAACCCTGACACGGTTGGTTCACAGGCTTACCACTCCCACTTTGATCAGATGAGATGCCTACTCAGTCATTCTTTCCAGATACCTTCCCATCATTGCATTGATTTGTCATTGGACATTTTTGAAGAGCACGCCAACTTAGTATTCAAATGTGCACCATTGTTCGAACACATCGGATATTTAGAATTGGTAAATGTTAAAATATTATGTGTTATTTATAGATGTTAATCTGTCGCTTATGTGAAGTTCCTTGATCTTGAAATAGATAATTTGGAATCGTAAATTCTTGCCTCCATGTTGTGTAGCTGGCTGCCTTTGTAGTAGTATCCTTAATGATGAAGTAATCAAATCTAATGCACAAAGAACCACCGCCTTATTAGCTTGATGATTCAGTTGCTTGTCATCAATTTGTTGTATGCTATTTGAACCATACATTTAGCACCTCCATGGATGTAGTGATGCAGCTACTTGCTTGTATTATTTCATGGCCATATCTAGAAGATTGCAAATTACCTTTCCAACAGAGGCTAGTGTTTTAGCGCAAAGTGGAAAAACGATGGTCGCAACTTTCTCTCAGAAATGAAAATGTGTGCATATTAGTACACTGTTATGCGTAACATAAGCGCAACATATTTCTAATTTACTATCACCATATGAATATAAAAAGGAAAAAAAACAACTTATAAGCCTGCAAAGTCTTCAATGGGCTCAGTGGTTGTGTCATTTTGATCAGATGAAATCCCTACTCCACCACTGTCTCTAGATACCTTGAAAAACGATGGTCGCAACTTTCTCTCAGATATGAAAATGTGTCCATATTAGTACACTGTTATGCGTAACATATGTGCAAGATATTTCCAATTTACTCTCACCATATGAATATAAAAAGGAAAAAAGCAACTTATAAGCCTGCAAAGTCTTCAATGGGCTCAGTGGTTGTGTCATTTTCATCAGATGAGATGCCTACTTCACCACTGTCTCTAGATACCTTCCCATCATAGTTGTAGGGAAGTGCTAAATCATTTTGCACCACATCTGAAGGCGATACATTCTGTATTGCTTCAATGGGCTTAGTGGTTTTCTCAAACCTGACACGGTTGGTTCACAGGCTTACCACTCCCACTTTGATCAGATGAGATGCCTACTCTGTCATTCTTTCCAGATACCTTCCCATCATTGCAATGATTTTTCATTGGACATTTTTAAGAGCACGCCAACTTCGTATTCAAATGTGCACCATTGTCCGTATATATCGGATATTTGGAATTGGTAAATGTTAAAATACTATGTGTTATTTATAGATGATAATCTGCCGCTTATGTGAAGTTCCATGATCTTGAAATAGATAATTTGGAACCACAAATTCTTGCCTCCATGTTGTGTAGCTGGCTGCCTTTGTAGTAGTATGCTTACTGATGAAGTAACCAAATCTAATCCACAAAGAACCCCTGCCTGATTAGCTTGATGATTGAGCTGCTTGTCATCAATTTGTTGTATGCTATTTGAACCACACATTTAGCACCTCCATTGATGTTGTGATGCAGCTACTTGCTTGTATTATTTCATGGCCACATCTAGAAGATTGCAAATTATCTTTCCAATAGTGGTTAGTGTTTTAGCGCAAAGTGGAAAAACGATGGTCGCAACTTTCTCTCATAAATGAAAATGTGTCCATAATAGCACACTGTTATGCGTAACATATGCGCAAGATATTTCCAATTTAATATCACCATATGAGTATAAAAAGAAAAAAAAAACAACTTATAAGTCTGTGAAGTCTTCAATGGGCTCATTGGCTGTGTCATTTTGATCAGATGAGATGCCTACTCCACCACTGTCTCTAGATACCTTCCCATCATTGTTGTACGTAAGTGCTAAATCATTTTGCACCACATCTTAAGGCGATACATCATGTATTGCTTCAATGGGCTTAGTGGTTGTCTCAACTCTGACACAGTTGGTTCACAGGCTTACCACTCCTACTTTGATCAGATGAGATGCCTACTTTGTCATTCTGTCCAGATACCTTCCCATCATTGCATTGATTTTTCATTGGACATTTTTGTAGAGCACGCCAACTTCGTATTCAAATGTGCACCATTGTCCGGACACATCGGATATTTTGAATTGGTAAATGTTAAAATAATATGTGTTATTTATAGATGTTAATCTGCCGCTTATGTGAAGTTCCTTGATCTTGAAATAGATAATTTGGAATCGTTAATTCTTGCCTCCATGTTGTGTAGCTGGCTGCCTTTGTAGTAGTAAGCTTAATGATGAAGTAATCAAATCTAATCCACAAAGAACCACCACCTGATTAGCTTGATGATTCAGCTGCTTATCATCAATTTGTTGTATGCTATTTGAACCATACAATTAGCATCTCCATGGATGTGGTGATGCAGCTACTTGCTGGTATTATTTCATGGCCACATCTAGAAGATTGCAAATTACCTTTCCAACAGTGGCTAGTGTTTTAGCGCAAAGTGGAAAAATGATGGTCGCAACTTTCTCTCAGAAATGAAAATGTGTCCATATTATTACACTGTTATGCGTAACATATGCGCAAGATATTTCCAATTTAGTATCACCATATGAATATAAAACGGAAAAAAACAACTTATAAGCCTGCAAAGTCTTCAATGGGCTCAGTGGTTGTGTCATTTTGATCAGATGAGATGCCTACTCCACCACTGTCTCTAGATACCTTGAAAAACGATGGTCGCAACTTTCTCTCAGATATGAAAATGTGTCCATATTAGTACACTGTTATGCGTAACATATGCGCAAGATATTTCCAATTTACTATCACCATATGAATATAAAAAGGAAAACAGCAACTTATAAGCCTGCAAAGTCTTCAATGGGCTCAGTGGTTGTGTCATTTTCATCAGATGAGATGCCTACTTCACCACTGTCTCTAGATACCTTCCCATCATAGTTGTAGGGAAGTGCTAAATCATTTTGCACCACATCTGAAGGCGATACATTCTGTATTTCTTCAATGGGCTTAGTGGTTTTCTCAAACCTGACACGGTTGGTTCACAGGCTTACCACTCCCACTTTGATCAGATGAGATGCCTACTCTGTCATTTTGTCCAGATACCTTCCCATCATTGCGATGATTTTTCATTGGACATTTTTGAAGAGCACGCCAACTTCGTATTCAAATGTGCACCATTGTCCGGATACATCGTATATTTGGAATTGGTAAATGTTAAAATACTATGTGTTATTTATAGATGATAATCTGCCGCTTATGTGAAGTTCCTTGATCTTGAAATAGATAATTTGGAACCGCAAATTCTTGCCTCCATGTTGTGTAGCTTGCTGCCTTTGTAGTAGTATGCTTACAAATGAAGTAATCAAATCTAATCCACAAAGAACCCCAAAGAACCCCTGCCTGATTAGCTTGATGATTGAGCTTTTTGTCATCAATTTGTTGTATGCTATTTGAACCACACATTTAGCACTTCCATTGATGTTGTGATGCAGCTACTTGCTTGTATTGTTACATGGCCACATCTAGAAGATTGCAAATTACCTTTCCAATAGTGGGTAGTGTTTTAGCGCAAAGTGGAAAAACGATGGTCGGAACTTTCTCTCATAAATGAAAATGTGTCCATATTAGCACACTGTTATGCGTAACATATGCGCAAGATATTTCCAATTTAATATCACCATATGAGTATAAAAAAGAAAAAAAAACAACTTATAAGTCTGTGAAGTCTTCAATGGGCTCAGTGGTTGTGTCATTTTGATCAGATGAGATGCCTACTCCACCACTGTCTCTAGATACGTTCCCATCATTGTTGTACGTAAGTGCTAAATCATTTTGCACCACATTTGAAGGTGATACATCATGTATTGCTTCAATGGGCTTAGTGGTTGTCTCAACTCTGACACAGTTGGTTCACAGGCTTACCACTCCTAATTTGATCAGATGAGATGCCTACTCTGTCATTCTGTCCAGATACCTTCCCACTATTGCATTGATTTTTCATTGGACATTTTTGAAAAGCACGCCAACTTCGTATTCAAATGTGCACCATTGTCCGGACACATCGGATATTTTGAATTGGTAAATGTTAAAATACTATGTGTTATTTATAGATGTTAATCTGCCGCTTATGTGAAGTTCCTTGATCTTGAAATAGATAATTTGGAATCGTAAATTCTTGCCTCCATGTTTTGTAGCTGGCTGCCTTTGTAGTAGTAAGTTTAATGATGAAGTAATCAAATCTAATCCACAAAGAACCACCGCCTGATTAGCTTGATGATTCAGCTGCTTGTCATCAATTTGTTGTATGCTATTTGAACCATACAATTAGCATCTCCATGGATGTGGTGATGCAGCTACTTGCTGGTATTATTTCATGGCCACATCTAGAAGATTGCAAATTACCTTTCCAACAGTGGCTAGTGTTTTAGCGCAATGTGGAAAAATGATGGTCGCAACTTTCTCTTAGAAATGAAAATGTGTCCATATTATTACACTTTTATGCGTAACATATGCGCAAGATATTTCCAATTTAGTATCACCATATGAATATAAAAAGGAAAAAAACAACTTATAAGCCTGCAAAGTCTTCAATGGGCTCAGTGGTTGTGTCATTTTGATCAGATGAGATGCCTACTCCACCACTATCTCTAGATACCTTGAAAAACGATGGTCGCAACTTTCTCTCAGATATGAAAATGTGTCCATATTAGTACACTGTTATGCGTAACATATGCGCAAGATATTTCCAATTTACTTTCACCATATGAATATAAAAAGGAAAAAAGCAACTTATAAGCCTGCAAAGTCTTCAATGGGCTCAGTGGTTGTGTCATTTTCATCAGATGAGATGCCTACTTCACCACTGTCTCTAGATACCTTCCCATCATAGTTGTAGGGAAGTGCTAAATCATTTTGCACCACATCTGAAGGCGATACATTCTGTATTGCTTCAATGGGATTAGTGGTTTTCTCAAACCTGACACGGTTGGTTCACAGGCTTACCACTCCCACTTTGATCAGATGAGATGCCTACTCTGTCATTCTGTCCAGATACCTTCCCATCGTAGCATTGGTTTTTCATTGGACATTTTTTAAGAGCATGCCAACTTCGTATTAAAATGAGCACCATTGTCCGGACACATCGGATATTTGGAATTGGTAAATGATAAATACTTTGTGTTATTTATAGATGATAATCTGCCGCTTATGTGAAGTTCCTTGATCTTGCAATAGATAATTTGGAACTGCAAATTCTTGCATCCATGTTGTGTAGATGGTTGTCTTTATAGTAGTATGCTTAATGATGAAGTAATAAAATCTAATCCACAAAGAACCACCGCCTGGTTAGCTTGATGATTCAGCTGCTTGTCATCAATTTGTTGTATCCTATTTGAACCACACATTTAGCATCTCCATTGATGTTTTGATACAGCTACTTGCTTGTATTATTTCATGGCCACATCTAGAAGATTGCAAATTACCTTTCCAACAGTGGCTAGTGTTTTAGCGCAAAGTGGAAAAACGATGGTCGCAAATTTCTCTCAGAAATGAAAATGTGTGCATATTAGTACACTGTTATGCGTAACATAAGCGCAAGATATTTCCAATTTACTATCATCATATTAATATAAAAATGAAAAAAACAACTTATAAGCCTGCAAAGTCTTCAATGGGCTCAGTGGTTGTGTCATTTTGATCAGATGAAATCCCTACTCCACCACTGTCTCTTAGATACCTTCCTATCATTGTAGTAGGGAAGTGCTAAATCATTTTGCACCACATCTGAAGGCGATACATTATGTATTGCTTCAAAGGGCTTAGTGGTTGTCTCAACCCTGACACGGTTGGTTCACAGGCTTACCACTCCCACTTTGATCAGATGAGATGCCTACTCTGTCATTCTTTCCAGATACCTTCCCATCATTGCAATGATTTTTCATTGGACATTTTTGAAGAGCACGCCAACTTCGTAGTCAAATGTGAACCATTGTCCGGATACATCGGATATTTAGAATTGGTAAATGTTAAAATACTATGTGTTATTTATAGATGATAATCTGCCGCTTATGTGAAGTTCCTTGATCTTGAAATAGATAATTTGGAACCGAAAATTCTTGCCTCCATGTTGTGTAGCTGGCTGCCTTTGTAGTAGTATGCTTACTGATGAAGTAATCAAATCTAATCCACAAAGAACCCCGGCCTGATTAGCTTGATGATTGAGTTGCTTGTCATCAATTTGTTGTATGCTATTTGAACCACACATTTAGCACTTCCATTGATGTTGTGATGCAGCTACTTGCTTGTATTGTTTCATGGCCATATCTAGAAGATTGCAAATTACCTTTCCAATAGTGGCTAGTGTTTTAGCGCAATGTGGAAAAACGATGGTCGCAACTTTCTCTCATAAATGAAAATGTGTCCATATTAGCACACTGTTATGCGTAACATATGCGCAAGATATTTCCAATTTAATATCACCATATGAGTATAAAAAAGAAAAAAAAACAACTTATAAGTCTGTGAAGTCTTCAATGGGCTCAGTGGTTGTGTCATTTTGATCAGATGAGATGCCTACTCCACCACTGTCTCTAGATACGTTCCCATCATTGTTGTACGTAAGTGCTAAATCATTTTGCACCACATCTGAAGGCGATACATCATGTATTGCTTCAATGGGCTTAGTGGTTGTCTCAACTCTGACACAGTTGGTTCACAGGCTTACCACTCCTACTTTGATCTGATGAGATGCCTACTCTGTCATTCTGTCCAGATACCTTCCCATCATTGCATTGATTTTTCATTGGACATTTTTGAAGAGCACGCCAACTTCGTATTCAAATGTGCACCATTGTCCGGACACATCGGATATTTTGAATTGGTAAATGTAAAAATACTATGTGTTATTTATAGATGTTAATCTGCCGCTTATGTGAAGTTCCTTGATCTTGAAATAGATAGTTTGGAATCGTAAATTCTTGCCTCCATGTTGTGTAGCTAGCTGCCTTTGTAGTAGTAAGCTTAATGATGAAGTAATCAAATCTAATCCACAAAGAACCACCGCCTGATTAGCTTGATGATTCAGCTGCTTGTCATCAATTTGTTGTATGCTATTTGAACCATACAATTAGCATCTCCATGGATGTGGTGATGCAGCTACTTGCTGGTATTATTTCATGGCCACATCTAGAAGATTGCAAATTACCTTTCCAACAGTGGCTAGTGTTTTAGCGCAAAGTGGAAAAATGATGGTCGCAACTTTCTCTCAGAAATGAAAATGTGTCCATATTATTACACTGTTATGCGTAACATATGCGCAAGATATTTCCAATTTAGTATCACCATATGAATATAAAAAGGAAAAAAACAACTTATAAGCCTGCAAAGTCTTCAATGGGCTCAGTGGTTGTGTCATTTTGATCAGATGAGATGCCTACTCCACCACTGTCTCTAGATACCTTGAAAAACGATGGTCGCAACTTTCTCTCAGATATGAAAATGTGTCCATATTAGTACACTGTTATGCGTAACATATGCGCAAGATATTTCCAATTTACTATCACCATATGAATATAAAAAGGAAAAAAAAACAACTTATAAGCCTGCGAAGTCTTCAATGGGCTTAGTGGTTGTGTCATTTTGATCAGATGAGATGCCTACTCCACCCCTGTCTCCAGATACCTTCCCATCATTGTTGTAGGGAAGTGATAAATCATTTTGCACCACATCTGAAGGCGATACATTATGTATTGCTTCAATGGGCTTAGTGGTTGTCTCAACCCTGACACAGTTGGTTCACAGGCTTACCACTCCCACTTTGACCAGATGAGATGCCTACTCTGTCATTCTGTCCAGATACCTTCCCATCATTGCATTGATTTTTCATTGGACATTTTTTAAGAGCACGCCAACTTTGTATTCAAATGTGCACCATTGTCCGGACACATCGGACATTTTGAATTGGTAAATGTTAAAATACTATGTGTTATTTATAGATGTTAATCTGCCGCTTATGTGAAGTTCCTTGATCTTGAAATAGATAATTTGGAATCGTAAATTCTTGCCTCCATGTTGTATAGCTGGTTGCCTTTGTAGTAGTATTCTTAATGATGAAGTAATCAAATCTAATCCACAAAGAACCACCGCCTGATTAGCTTTATGATTCAGCTGCTTGTCATCAATTTGATGTATGCTATTTGAACCACACATTTAGCACCTCTATTGGTGTTGTGATGCAGCTACTTGCTTGTATTATTTCATGGCCACATCTAGAAGATTGCAAATTACCTTTTCAACAGTGGCTAGTGTTTTAGCGCAAAGTGGAAAAACGATGGTCGCAACGTTCTCTCAGAAATGAAAATGTGTCCATATTAGTACACTGTTATGCGTAACATATGCGCAAGATATTTCCAATTTACTATCACCATATGAATATAAAAAGGAAAAAAACAACTTATAAGCCTGCGAAGTCTTCAATGGGCTCAGTGGTTGTGTCATTTTGATCAGATGGGATGCCTACTCCACCCCTGTCTCTAGATACCTTCCCATCATTGTTGTAGGGAAGTGATAAATCATTTTGCACCACATCTGATGGCGATACATTATGTATTGCTTCAATGGGCTTAGTGGTTGTCTCAACCCTGACACAGTTGGTTCAGAGGCTTACCACTCCCACTTTGACCAGATGAGATGCCTACTCTGTCATTCTGTCCAGATACCTTCCCATCATTGCATTGATTTTTCATTGGACATTTTTTAAGAGCACGCCAACTTTGTATTCAAATGTGCACCATTGTCCGGACACATCGGACATTTTGAATTGGTAAATGTTAAAATACTATGTGTTATTTATAGATGTTAATCTGCCGCTTATGTGAAGTTCCTTGATCTTGAGATAGATAATTTGGAATCGTAAATTCTTGCCTCCATGTTGTGTAGCTGGCTGCCTTTGTAGTAGTATGCTTAATGATGAAGTAATCAAATCTAATCCACAAAGAACCACCTCCTGATTAGCTTGATGATTCAGCTGCTTGTCATCAATTTTTTGTATGCTATTTGAACCACACATTTAGCACCTCTATTGATGTTGTGATGCAGCTACTTGCTTGTATTATTTCATGGCCACATCTAGAAGGTTGCAAATTACGTTTCCAACAGTGGCTAGTGTTTTAGCGCAAAGTGGAAAAACGATGGTCGCAACTTTCTCTCAGAAATGAAAATGTGTCCATATTAGTACACTGTTATGTGTAACATATGCACAAGATATTTCCAATTTACTATCACCATATGAATATAAAAAGGAAAAAAACAACTTATAAGCCTGCAAATTCTTCAATGAGCTCAGTGGTTGTGTCATTTTGATCAGATGAGATGCCTATTCCACCACTGTCTCTAGATACCTTGAAAAACGATAGTCGCAACTTTCTCTCGGAAATGAAAATGTGTCCATATTAGTACACTGTTATGCGTAACATATGCGCAAGATATTTCCAATTTACTATCACCATATGAATATAAAAAGGAAAAAAACAACTTATAAGCCTGCAAAGTCTTCAATGGGCTGGTTGTGTCACTTTGATCAGATGAGATGCCTACTTCACCACTGTCTCTAGATACCTTCCCATCATTGTTGTAGGGAAGTGATAAATCATTTTGCACCACATCTGAAGGTGATACATTTTGTATTGCTTCAATGGGCTTAGTGGTTGTCTCAACCGTGACACGGTTGGTTCACAGGCTTACCACTCCCACTTTGATCAAATGAGATGCCTACTCTGTCATTTTGTCCAGATACCTTCCCATTATTGCATTGGTTTTTCATTGGACATTTTTGAAGAGCACGCCAACTTCGTATTCAAATGTGCACCATTGTCCGGACACATCGAATATTTGGAATTGGTACATGTTAAAATACTTCGTGTTATTTATTGATGATAATCAGTCGCTTGAAGTTCCTTGATCTTAAAATAGATAATTTGGAACAGTAAATTATTGCCTCCATGTTGCGTTGCTGGCTGCCTTTGTAGTAGTATACTTAATGATGAAGTAATCAAATCTATTCCACAAAGAACGACCGCCTGATTAGTTTGGTGATTGAGCTGCTTGTCATCAATTTGTTGTATGCTATTTGAACCACACATTTAGCACCTCCATTGATGTTGTGATACAGCTACTTGCTTGTATTATTTCATGGCCACATCTAGAAGATTGCAAATTACCTTTCCAATAGTGGCTAGTGTTTTAGCGAAAAGTGGAAAAATGATGGTCTCAACTTTCTCTCATAAATGAAAATGTGTCCATATTAGCACACTGTTATGCGTAACATATGCGCAAGATATTTCCAATTTAATATCACCATATGAGTATAAAAAACAAAAAAAAAAACTTATAAGCCTGTGAAGTCTTCATTGGGCTCAGTGGTTGTGTCATTTTGATCAGATGAGATGCCTACTCCACCACTGTCTCTAGATACCTTCCCATCATTGTTGTACGTAAGTGCTAAATCATTTTGCACCACATCTGAAGGCGATACATCCTGTATTGCTTCAATGGGCTTAGTGGTTGTCTCAACCCTGACACAGTTGGTTCACAGGCTTACCACTCCCACTTTGATCAGATGAGATGCCTACTCTGTCATTCTGTCCAGATACCTTCCCATCATTGCATTGATTTTTCATTGGACATTTTTGAAGAGCACGCCAACTTTGTATTCAAATGTGCACCATTGTCCGGACGCATCAGATATTTTGAATTGGTAAATGTTAAAATACTATTTGTTATTTATAGATGTTAATCTGCCGCTTATGTGAAGTTCCTTGATCTTGAAATAGATAATTTGGAATCGTAAATTCTTGCCTCCATGTTGTGTAGCTGCCTGCCTTTGTAGTAGTATGCTTAATGATGAAGTAATCAAATCTAATCCACAAAGAACCACCGCTTGATTAGCTTGATGATTGAGCTGCTTGTCATCAATTTGTTGTGTGCTATTTGAACCACACATTTAGCACCTCCATTGATGTTGTGATGCAGCTACTTGCTTGTATTATTTCATGGCCACATCTAGAAGATTGCAAATTACCTTTCAGACAGTGGCTAGTGTTTTAGCGCAAAGTGGAAAAACGATTGTCGCAACTTTCTCTCAGAAATGAAAATGTGTCCATATTAGTACACTGTTATGCGTAACATATGCGCAAGATATTTCCAATTTAATATCACCATATGAATATAAAAAGGAAAAAAACAACTTATAAGCCTGCAAAGTCTTCAATGGGCTCAGTGGTTGTGTCATTTTGATCAGATGAGATGCCTACTCCACTACTGTCTCTAGATACCTTGAAAAACGATGGTCGCAACTTTCTCTCAGAAATGAAAATGTGTCCATACAAGTACACTGTTATGTGTAACATATGTGCAAGATATTTCCAATTTACTATCACCATATGAATATAAAAAGGAAAAAAAACAACTTATAAGCCTGCAAAGTCTTCAATGGGCTCAGTGGTTGTGTCATTTTGATCAGATGAGATGCCTACTTAACCAATGTCTCTAGATACCTTCCCATCATTGTTGTAGGGAAGTGCTAAATCATTTTGCACCACATCTGAAGGCGATACATTCTGTATTGCTTCAATGGGCTTAGTGGTTGTCTCAACCCTTACACAGTTGGTTCACAGGCTTACCACTCCCACTTTGATCAGATGAGATGCCTACTCTGTCATTCTGTCCAGATACCTTCCCATCATTGCATTGATTTTTCATTGGACATTTTTTAAGAGCACGCCAACTTTGTATTCAAATGTGCACCATTGTCCGGACACATCGGATATTTTGAATTGGTAAATGTTAAAATACTATGTTTTATTTATAGATGTTAATATGCCGCTTATGTGAAGTTCCTTGATCTTGAAATAGATAATTTAGAATCGTAAATTATTGCTTCCATGTTGTGTAGCTGGCTGCCTTTGTAGTAGTATGCTTAATGATTAAGTAATCTGTTGAAGGGTAATTCGTGCTTCTTTCTAAGTTCGCAGTGGATCGTCACAATGAGATATTCTTGGTCTTCTTCATGTAGTGTTTCTCTGAAAATGATAGGAAACCTTCTTGTAGCTTCCTCGTACCTGAGATAGACTGGAAGGGGGGGTTACTACCTCGTGCCCAGTTTGTCGAGGATCAAACCGGAGGGACGACTTTACGTGTAGGGAGTTGTGAGGCTTCCCTAGTACGAGTAGTAAATGTGGTGGGTGAGTGGTAGGTGAGCTGTGTTAATGCTTACCCGCTAGGTAATGAATGAGCTCCTTATATACTCGTTGTATTTTAATGTCACTCCATGTAGGATCGTGACAAGTGTCTGGACGAGATTGAAGCCTCCTTAGGCCCAAGCCCATTAAGGAGGTCCATGGGCTTTGGCCCCAACATCTTGGCTAGGGTTGAGAGGCAATATGGACTTTTTGGGTCCCATGAAGTAATCTGGAAGACGGGTCCCACAGGGAGCGACCATGGGTGGTCGCCCTTGGTCCTCGTGCCCTCCTCTTACTTATGTGGTCCGGGTAGTGCTCTGCCTAGTTTTTCTCGGAGGGTGTTCCCTTGACGTAAGGTCCTCCTCGAGCCATAGAGATGCTCCTCGAGCCCAATAGCTGCATTGTCCTTGTAATGAGCTTATCTTGAGGGTTGGTCTCTTAGTGATGGTCGGATCCTATGTTGGTCGAACCACACCTTAGTGACATACTTGGGTGTGGTCGCGCCCCTTGAGGGACGGCCCATGATGCTTCGTCGCGCTCTTAGACCGCTCCAGTTCGTACATGCGGACTGGACATATTTCAACACCAACATATGTCCCCCTAGTTTCCAAGTATCTTTGTAGAAGATAGTTGAGGAACTATTGTTGAAGTAGAGGTCGAGCAGAGCCTCGACTAATAGTGGGCGAAAAAGGATTTCCGTATTCGCGCCTTGGTACCTTTCCCTCCTCCTATCTCTCCTCCCCCCTTTTTATAGGGTGCGAGCAGACGTTGCTCGGACCTTATAAAAGGGGTATATTTGCTGGGCAGAGATCGGATCCGGGTAAGTGTTCCTTGGTGGGAATAGGTGTTCGATATTTTGCCTCTTCGCTATCTTCTTTGCAAATTATCTCGAGGAGATAACTGTGAGAGAGTGGAATGGAATGACTTCTTGCCACCTTTTGCTTTGCAAATTATCTCGAGGAGATAATTGTGAGAGAGTGGAATGGAATGACTTCTTGCCACCTTTTTCTTTGCAAATTATCTCGAGGAGATAACTGTGAGAGAGTGGAACGGAATGACTTCTTGCCACCTTTTTCTTTGCAAATTATCTCGAGGAGATAACTGTGAGAGAGTGGAATGGAATGACTTCTTGCCACCTTTTTCTTTGCAAATTATCTCGAGGAGATAAGTGTGAGAGAGTGGCTCCTCGATACCGTAAAATGGATCGGTCAAAATTTTCTCCTCGGGTGAATGGTTGCTCGTCGCTCCTTTGTTAATCCATGTGACTTGGTCCTCGCTCCGCGGATTATCTGGTGTGACTAGGTAATCCGCGTTCTCCTGGGGAGGAGTGTCAAAGCGGGAGCGTGGAGGGTAATTTTGTAAATTCGCCAGGCGGCTGTGATCTGAGCCGTTGATAGTGGCCACGTGTTCGGCCCGGATGGATCGAGGGTATGCGACGGTTCGTATTCCTGAGATACCCTTCTATAAATAGGTCGATACCGCATCATTCCATACTTTTCGCAACATAACTTCTCAGAGCAAAAAAGAGAGAGCGAGGAGCCTTTTTAAGTGACCAAAGAGCGACTTCATCGATACAAAAAGAGAGCGAGGACCTTATTCCGACGTCGATTTCCAGTTTTTCAGGCGTACTCCACCTTTCCCGGCTTACATTCCGGTTTCAATCCTTCCATTACTCATTATCAAGTAAGTTTTCGTACACTCACTCCACTTACTTGCTTTAATTGCCCGCATTTTGCTTTTGATTTTGCTGCTCCCTACCGTCTTTGTTGCCTGAGATCTTGCCGGCGCACGGCGGCCTTATTCGGACTTAATAAAACATAAACGGACTTGTAGACGCTCATGCCTCCCCTTGAATTGCATGTACCCGTTGTTTCATATGCATTAATTGAACCTGTAGACGCGCATGCCTCTCCCTTTTTAATTTTATGTACATCCCCTTGCCTCCTTCGATTTACAAATGTAACTGCTAGAAATTATGATTTTTTCGAGCGGTTGTTCGCTCTGTTGCTCCTCGATCCTTTATATGCATGCTCGCTCTTGCCTGTTTATATGTGTGCTCGCTCTTGCCTATTTCGAGCGGTTGGTCGCTCTGTAGAGTAACTTCTTTTTCATATTTGCTCTTGCTCTTCTTTTAGAGATTTTTCTCCGTTCGGGAGGTCGAACATAATGAATATACCTAAAAGGACCTCTCGGACTATCACAAACCATCCTAACTCCTTCTTTGCCTACCCCTTTAGGATGTCCGAGAGGAGCGACGATAGCCAAAGTCACCGTGAAGTCGAAGAGTATGGGAGCGACCATACTACGTCAGCCGATACGTCAGATATATCGGCGACGTTCTTGGATAACACCTTGGAGCATGCTGCTGCGGGCGAGGAGCCTGTTGTTGAATCCGGAGAGGAGAAACTCGAGGAGGGTGAAGAAGGCGAAGACGCCAATGACGAGGACGGTGATGAAGACGAAAGCGAGGAGGAGGAGGATGCATACCAACTTGTTACTCGTAAGAGGCGTTGTAGCGAGGACGACGACTTCATTGATGACAGGACCGAGAAGGAGGGGGGTCCTTTTAATCACGGGGTGTCCGCGGAGTTGATCACCTTAGCCGCCCAAGTACACGACATAAATTATGGTGCTGTATATGTAGTGCCTCCGACTGATATTCGAATCGAGGATATGGATGACACGGAGCGACCCGATTTGGCTCTGTCCTTATACGAAGAGGGTGATCACTCCGTTCAGCGCGGCAAGGATATCATGTCGATTGATAACGACGAGAGCGATGATGATGATGACGCTACATCTCCTCGAACTACCCCACCTCCGAAGAGGGTTAGGTTCCCTCCTCAAACTATTCGTCGAACCATAATTACCGATGACGAGGAGGAACCTCCCCTGGCCTTAATGGACGTGCACGGGGATAAAGCTGGTCCGAGCACTGCAGCACCCTTGTCTCCTTCTGTCTTGGAGATGCACATGCAAGCTCTTAGAGATGTGCATAGGTACGCTCCTGAGGAGGAGACCAGCTATCACTCAGTGGATCCTCGCACAATCGACTTCTCGTTTCTGAGTATCACCCAACCACCCAATCTTTTAGAAGAACAAGAGTATCAGCTTCATCTCGCACAGCGAGCAGCCGACCATGCAAAGGCTAGTGCCGGGGAGTGTAAGAGAGCGAAGAAGCATTCTCGCTCCAGCAAGAGTAAGAAAGCTAAGGCCGTCGAGGAGCCTGAGTCCAACAAGGCTGATCAGAACAAGTTTACAAAGAGTGCTCGCAACGTGGACCTCCCCGATCCTGAGGGTGTGAAGAACGAGGATGGCATCATCCCAACAACTGCCTCTACTGTGAAGGTGGATGAGATCTCTACTCTCCGATGGAAGTACTCCCTTCCTGAGAGTAAGTTCGACATCCTCGTTCCAAAGGATGACCAAACTTTCTACAATGCTCCTCCAGGATATATGGTCGTTCACTGCTTGAGCCTAGATCGAGGATGGATCTTGCCTTTCTGCGAGGCTTTCCGCAACATTTTTAACACATTGGGGATCGCTCCTTGGCAACTAGTGCCAAGTGCCTTTGGAACCTTGCTCTGTTTTGGAGTTTTCTGCAAGAAGAACGGGCTCGAGCTGAATTTCCATAACTTTACTCAGCTTTTCCGGGTCTCGATGAGCTCAGGGAACAAATACTTTTACTACTTCAACGCGCGACCAGGCCTGGGCTTCATCATGGACGCTCCCAGCTCCTCGGGCTACAAATGGTTCCATTGGTACTTCTATATCAAGAAGAAGAAGTTACAGAACATGAGCAAGGAGGATGCGGAGTGGGGAGTTCCAAAACTATGTATCGAGGAAAAATAGCCAAGAAGCATCCTCTGCCAGCGGAGCTAGACCCTTGGGTCTTGGAACTCGAGGAGAAGAATTGAGGACCCAATCCCGAGAAGTATTTCTACTGGGGTCTCATTCTTCAACCTCTTCCTTACTTAGTTGGGCTTTCGCCTTATGCTTACACTGGGTACACGGGGAACCGGTTCTCGAACGATTTGCTCTTCGGTACGCTTAGAATAATTTCATACTTGTCTTTTTCTTCTTTTTTGCTTGCTTGCAATGTGCTCGATTTTTCTTTCCTTCTCGCTTTTTCTGCTTCTCGCTTTTTTACTTACTTGTGTTTTTTCCGCCACAACTTACTGGTTCAATTGGATAATGTCGAAGACTCTTGCAGCCAAGGAAGAGCAACAAAGGAAGAACGACTAGCAAACAAGGAGACGAAGATCCTCGGTTCTTTGAACCTTTCTCCTCCGAGGAGTGCTTCGCATCATCGAGATGCCTTGGTACAAGAGGGTCTTGAGACGCGCGAGAACCCAGTTGATGCTCTGAAGAAGGCCGAGGAAGAGGCGGTGATGAACGGAGATTTGTCGGGTCTCGATTCAGCAAATAAATTTGTTATTTAGCCAAAGGCAGTCCACAACTACAACGAAAACCGTAGTGTAGCAGTAGAATGACTCGAGTGTCATTCTCTCAGGACTATAACTAGCTTTATCAAATCTAATTTAGAATATAAAAACAACAGACGTAATAGCAAAGGGGTTTCTAACAGATAATGGAGATTGGTGATAGTATGATCCTTCAAAGCATAACGGGTCGATAATCATGCGTAAATTCCTCGGTCTTGCATGGAGATCTTTGATCAATCTAATGTCCTGTTGCAATTATTAAGCACTACGAAGATAACGATTCTGACAAGTCAAGCACTATTGTCCTATTGTGTTCCGTAATTATTCAACACTACGAAGATAAACTCGCGTATAGGTCGACGAGGGTCCAATTGTGCATAATAATTAATACAACATACGAGAATTTAGGCTGAGCCTAATCAACGAAATAAAGCAATAACACGGAGTATAATGCGCGATATAGACATTAGCATGATTATCTTCCCTTCGCTAAGAATTCACATAATACCACCAACGATAAGTTTAGCTACTCATAATAGGCATGCAATCAACAGAAATCATAGAAGAAAACATGTTGAAAGATAAATAAAAATAAGTAGAATAAACTGTAAGATACAAAGTTACCGAAGGTTGTCAATCTCCGGAAAATTGCGATCCTACAAGCTCCAATCTGCTATGAAAAAGTGTCCCCCAAGCTACGAACCCCCAGAACAGGCTCTGGGAAGTCCCTACCTAAAACTACAGAGAAAGGTGAGAAAGTAGGTCTGGAAAAGTATGAATTTCGGAGAAAATCTGAGCAACTATATATAGGCCTCGAATAAGTGTGGGGCGGTTCGCCCCGGAGACTTTTTCGCGGAATTCCGTGTTTTCGACGCGTTTTTGGATTTCTTCCCCTTTTCGGACTCGGTTTCTGTCTTCTAGTGGCCTTCTAACCTCCAGATTCGACCCCTAGACTCCAAATCCTATCCGGAAACCTTTAGATACTCCAAATAGGCTTCTGGAATACCAATCCTTGTCAACTTCAATATAATTGCCCGGAAATCCTCGATTTTCAACCAAAACCTGTAAAATAAAATCTAAAGGGAAACGTGACACTATTCTAATAAAATGCACTAAAATATAGCTAAATTAACATAGAGGATAGCTAAAATAGGTGAAAAAGACTTGAATGAAAGTGTAAAATACACATTCATCAAACTCCCCAAACGGAACCTTTGCTTGTCCTCAAGCAACTAAGCTAGACTCTAATGCAAAAAACAATGCAAGACACAAATGGAGTCTCATGCCAAATAAAATGAACTAATCTACTGAATCTACCAAAAACATATGAACAAAAACCATATAAATCAAAGCATGAATATAGGTTGAAGAATACCTCGATTGACTTATACACATCCACATAAGCACTTATGTCAAGACAAGATAGTCTCTCGTAACATTCTCTACCTGGACCTAGTCAGTGACGACGTAATGAAGCATGCTAAGATACGAATGATTGTCGCGTGCCTATGAAACTGAGGACTTACTGCTGTTCCACCATGTTAAGACTTTCCCTCAAAGAGGTCGAACCAGTACTGGCTCTCATCAAACGAAGGAGGGTTCCCTATAAAAGATAACACTCCCCTATTCTATCCATCTCTAAAGTAAAGTCTTAAGCTATTCACCACTTCCTGAATGGCAGGACGAGGGTGGTCTAGAACAGATGACACTCAAGACAAAAAGATAAAAAATAGAAAATTACAACACGATTACGAACATTACAAGAATTGGAAATGAGACACAACATTTTGCTAAACTGCTATTTGGCTTTCTTTTTTGGACCCTTCTTTTGCTTTTTTGGGGTCTTTTCTTTTTTTTTTTCTTTTTCTTTCCAGATTTTTTCCTTTTCCTTTTTCTCTTTTTTTCCAGGAATTTTTCTTTATTTTTTTCGATTTTTTTATAGCCAGCAGTAGCATAACAAAAGAGAAACAATATGACTCACACGACTTCCCCAAACCTATTCGAAAGAATAGGTTGGAGTACAAAATTTACGGAAAATGAAAAATAAACTCACGATACGGAAATAAAAAACGAAAAACAAGTCTATGATGGTGTAACCCCCTCCCCAAACCTATTCAGAAGAATATGTTATAAACAAAGGATCACACAACCTCACACTACCTCCTTCCTAGGCATTTAGCAATCTCAAAGCATGGTGAAGACTTGTTGCCTCTTAGGTACATAATTACTCGGGAAAACAACCATAAGACCCTATCATGCATCATCCTATTATAAAGGCCTTCGTGAACCGCAGTAGAGAAAACACCACTAAGTGATGTCGAGACTACCAAGCTTAACTAAGTGCAATACATAAATGTGACAAGCCAAGCGAGAAAAACCTCAAACAAATTCATAGAGATGAAGCATATGATTAATGGCATAGTTGGTTGATCTATCCAATAAAAAAGTTCAAAAAATTCGGCAATAAACTCCATATAAAACATGCAAGACTATCCTAGGATGAATGTAGTGAATGCAACCTAAAAAACTAAGAAAGCGGTAAACGTGCAAATGCAAATGCGGGCGGATAAAACATGCAAGGTACTATACTCATCCTACCAATACCAAGCTCCAAACTAACAACATCAGATCACTTAAATCCCACCCCCCTCATGAAATTAACGCTAGTCCCTAGCAGTAAGAAAATGAGGAAATAAGATGTGATACTAGATGTTACCCCATGGTTTGGCCTCGGTCGGCTGAGTATGTTGTTTATGAGTTATTGGGACCGCTCCGGGAGCTTTATTAGGGTGTCATCAGGTCTTCTGGTATGCGTGGTAGTTTCAATTATAGGCCGGATAGGAACAACTCCTCCATTAGTATCGTCATTGCCCGTATGGCCTTCATTGTCACTACTGTCACGCACATCCTCACTAGTAGAGTTGTAGTGGCGAGTAGAATTCTCAAGATTAGCCGCCGCTGTTATGGAATCCTCCATCCTGGAGCCCTCCAATAGGATGTGAACTGTTGAAGGGGAAAGGGCAGTGGTATCAGGACCTCCCCCTCCAACGTTTTACACCACGAGAAGGTTACAATAAGCTGCTCGGATACTCAGGAGTCTTCTACCATCTTTTCCAATGTCGACCACATTCTCTACGGTTGATCCGACCGATGTCTATATGATGCTCCCTTTAGAGGCAGGCAAGGGGCACCCCAACGAGGGGCTGGACACCCATGTCATTATGTTTTGGAACCAAGCTAGCGCTTCGGAACCTTCTAGCAACTACGAACTCAAGATTGAATCCGTCGCGGCAAGATTGTCCCGGTGCCTTCCAGTTCACTCGAACTTTGCAGTCCTCGTGATGGAGTGCTGACGTAATAATGGTTTTTGTCCCTTCGGTGGTGCATGAATAGGCATAGGAGTCCTTACTCCAGGTGTATTCTAGCTCCTCCTCTTGGATAATCCACGACGTTGTTGCAAAACCCTTGGCTCGAACGCACATCTAACGAGGTCACTCTCCTTGACATGGTTGTAATCGATCCCCCTCCAATACTTCATAGTAATCATACGGGAATGCTCCTTTCCCTTGGCATGGTTCCTACAAACAACAGTTAGTACCTCGTATGACACAAAACTGACTCATGCATATGCTAGTGTAACAACAAAACACACAAGTGATATGATCAACAATCGAGCTCCCCAAACCTTTAATGTCTAGCCTAGCTTCTTCATCATGCAACATACCAATGTAACTACTACATGCAATACATCACATTATGCTCTTACTAGACAACCAATATCCTAGATAACAAGGCTCAATTCATACCATAGTAGCGAAAAATTCTAGCATCATAAATCCTCATACTCAACAATTAAGCATTCTATCATCAAATCCACCAACATTACACCAATAAACACAATCATAAGCATGAAATCGAAGATAAAGACATATTGCATAACAAGATATATCATCTAGTAGCAAAATTACCAAATCAACAATCCAAGCATAATTGAGCATGCAATTGATAGTAAATAACACTTCTAATCACACAAACAACATACCCATGCATCAAATAAGCATAATTGAAGCTCAAATTACAAAACCCCCAAATTCGAAAATTAGGGTTCTTAGGATGATACCTAAGATCTGAAAATCTAATGCATTAGGACGAAATCTGTTCGGATGGGAAGATAGATCATGTAATAGGCTTCGATTTAAGCTAAAGAACACTAAATTTGGTCAAGAAATGAAGAAGTTATGAAGATTTGAATGTAAAATCGCGATTTTCGGTTTTTGGGGAGGAGGAATGATGAAGATATGAAGAAAATGAGGTAAGAGGAAGAAATTCGCGTTTTTCTAGCTACTGGAACCGTGGGGCGATTCGCCCCCCATGTGGGGCGGTTCGCCCCGTGCTCCCCGATGCGGGGAGACGGTTCCTGTCGTCAGGAAACGCGGTTTTAATCCCAAAACCAATTTTTTTTCAAAAAACCACTCGAAAAATATCACTCAAACATAAGCATATACAACACAGATATGAACAAATTCGCATACGAGAAGCAAATAGTTCAAGAATGAATGCATGCAAAAAGCAGTAAAGAAAGCGATAAAAATTCCGGGTTGCCTCCCGGATAGCGTCATTGTTTAAAGTCTTTGACTCGACTCCTGTCTGCGCCTATCTCTTCTTTTTGCGGGTACTAGGCTTCCCCTTCATTGATCTCCTCTCCATGCCACGAACCTGTGACTAAGAAAGAACATAGGCTGCAAGACCACAGTAGTGAGTAGTGAAAGAAATATCAGGCGGATCAGGTGGATCAGTTATGGCTTTCAACACATGTTGCTTGCCATCCACTTCAATAGTGCAAGTTCTTTGGTAGATGTCCATCACGGAGCGTAGCTTAGTCAAGAACGTTCGCCCTAAGAGTATGACATCCCCCGTTCCAGGTGCAGACGCCGGCATAACTACAAAATTGGTGTATACAGATGCTTCACCAATCTTGACCAACACATTTTTCACAACGCCTTCGGGTCGCATAAAGGATCCATCCGCCAGTTGCACAATAGCCCTATGCTCAGATAGTTTTCCAAGGCTACTCTTTTCAAACACATTTAAAGGGAGTATGTTTGAGTAGGATCCCGTGTCTAGTGTGGCATGGACATCTTCAAGCTCACCAATCCCTACCTTAACGTCGAAACGTTTAGGGAGTGGCTCGGGATCCTCTTGCTCCTCCTCACTTTCATCAGAACTAAGGTCCTTCTCTTCTTCCTTAGCCTGTAGAAGTTCTTCCTTCTTGCAACACTCGCACTTAGCAACCTTCTTGATGGTGATTTCGTCAGGTAGATCGCCAGCTAATGTAATGGAATTCGACTTCTCAGTGTTGCTAGGCAGATTGCCTTGTTCCCTACTTGCTCCTCGGTCGATCAACTCTTGCATTTTTTGATGGGCAAGCCTAGTGATCTCTTCCAACCTATCGAGCCTTGCCCTAGTCTTCTTGGAATCTTCTTCATAACGTTTTTGTGTGTGATCAACCATCTTTTGCAAGTTCTCCATCAGTTGAGCCGACTTCGACTTCGGTGGCTCTTTCGGAGCGGGGTTTTCGCAGTGATCATTACCATAGTTTAGCCTGCTACGGTCTTGGTTAGGGCCATAAGTTTGGTTAGCCGGTACATATCCTTGATTGTTTCGGAATCCTCTTCTCCAAAATCCACCTCGAGGGTTCCTACCGTCTTGTCCGTAGCTAACTTCTTGAGTACCAAACTCCGTAGCAAAGACTTCTGCTTCGCCTTCTCGAGCCCAGTTGCCATCATCATATGCAAGCTCCGATCTACACATATGAGCCCCATGCCCATAGTTCTTGCATATTCGGCATACTTCGTTTGAAACAGTTGTTCCGGTGGCGCTCTTGAGGACTTGCTTCAATTCGTTCGTAAAGCACTCGAATTGATCCCCATTCCCCCTATACATAGGGGCTTCTTGAGTCGGTGGAGCTTCAGGTCCACGTCTCCTAACCATTGCTCTTGGGTCCTTGAACTGCGAACCCTTAGCAACCCTTTCGAAAACTGCCCAGACGGCTTCTGCGGTTTCCTCCCAAATATTGCCTCGGCATTGGAAATCCACCACTTGTTGGTTTTCGAAGGTTAGTCCATTGTAGAAGTGTTGGACTAGGTCCGAAAGTTCAAAACCATGGTGAGGCCACTTGTTTGTGAGATCTTGGAACCTCTCAAACGCGGTGTAGATGGTCTCATCATAGTCCTGCTTGAATCCAGTGATCTGCGCCTTTAGCGCGGTAATCAAGGTGTGAGGGAAGTATTTCTCCATGAAAGCTGAAAAAACCTTCTCCTAAGTGTCCAGCGAGCCTGCTGGTAAAGAACTCAACCATGACTTGGCTCTGTCGCCAAGTCCCATAGCAAAAACCTTCATCCTCAACTCATCCGTTGTTATTTCAGCTCCGGGTCGTGGGAGTTGGTTGACGAAATCATCGATATCGTGCAAGTACCCCATCACATCTTCCCTTGATAAGCCATAGAACCTCGGAAGTTGTTGGAATGCGTGGTTCTTGATTTCCAGATCTCGGGTTGCAGACGAAAGAACAATCGCCGGTCCCCTCATACGATCCTTGGTGGGTTGAACCCATGCTTTCAGTGGTCTAGCTTCTGCCATTCCGTCGATTTCCTTGAAAAGAATGTGTAGAGATTCAGAGAAATCGGTATCCTCTATTTCCTCTAGTGCGCGCCTTTCGAGTAGTCGCCTTCTTTGGTGGTAGACTCTATCGATCTCAGCAATTGAATCAGCAAGCGGTGTTCCTGCAAAACGTGTATGTGGCATACACTATCTGCAACAGACTAGGAAAGCAGTATCAGAGAGAGATTAAAAAGGAAAACTAAAACTAATAGAATTAGGAATCGAAAGCTGAAAATATAAACAAATTAAACAGAAAAAAGGAGTATAGTCCCCGGCAGCGGCGCCAATTTGATGAACGGAGATTTGTCGGATCTCGATTCAGCAAATAAATTTGTTATTTAGCCAAAGGCAATCCACAACTACAACGAAAATCGTAGTGTAGCAGTAGAATGACTCGAGTGTCGTTCTCTCAGGACTATAACTAGCTTTATCAAATCTAATTTAGAATATAAAAACAGCAGACGTAATAGCAAAGGGGTTTCTAACAGATAATAGAGATTGGTGATAGTATGATCCTTCAAAGCATAACGGGTCGATAATCATGCGTAAATTCCTCGGTCTTGCATGGAGATCTTTGATCTCTAATGTCCTGTTGCAATTATTAAGCACTACGAAGATAACGATTCTGACAAGTCAAGCACTATTGTCCTATTGTGTTCCGTAATTATTCAACACTACGAAGATAAACTCGCGTATAGGTCGACGAGGGTCCAATTGTGCATAATAATTAATACAACATACGAGAATTTAGGCTGAGCCTGATCAACGAAATAAAGCAATAACACGGAGTATAATGCGCGATATAGCCATTAGCATGATTATCTTCCCTTCGCTAAGAATTCACATACTACCACCAACAATAAGTTTAGCTACTCATAATTGGCATGCAATCAACAGAAATCATAGAAGAAAACATGTTGAAAGATAAATAAAAATAAGTAGAATAAACTGTAAGATACAAAGTTACCGAAGGTTGTCAATCTCCGGAGAATTGCGATCCTACAAGCTCCAATCTGCTATGAAAAAGTGTCCCCTAAGCTACGAACCCCCAGAACAGGCTCTGGGAAGTCCCTACCTAAAACTACAGAGAAAGGTGAGAAAGTAGGTCTGGAAAAGTATGAATTTCGGAGAAAATCTGAGCAACTATATATAGGCCTCGAATAAGTGTGGGGCGGTTCGCCCCACGTCTGGGGCAGTTCGCCCCAGAGACTTTTTCGCGGAATTCTGCGTTTTCGACGCGTTTTTGGATTTCTTCCCCTTTTCGTACTCGGTTTCTGTCTTCTAGTGGCCTTCTAACCTCCAGATTCGACCCCTAGACTCCAAATCCTATCCGGAAACCTTCAGATACTCCAAATAGGCTTCTGGAACACCAATTCCTTGTCAACTTCAATATAATTGCCCGGAAATCCTCGATTTTCAACCAAAACCTGTAAAATAAAATCTAAAGGGAAACGTGACACTATTCTAATAAAATGCACTAAAATATAGATAAATTAACATAGAGGATAGCAAAAATAGGTGAAAAAGACTCGAATGAAAGTGTAAAATACACATTCATCAGGCGGCGGCTAAACAGGCAAAGCAGGCCGAGGAAGCTGCTACTGCAGAGCCCGAGAAGAGGCCTGAGAGGCCGGCGGCTAAGAAGGGGTCGAGGAAGCTTACGCTTGGGGGCAACAATGAGCCTCCTCGCAAGAAAGGGAAGGTGGCCGCTACAGGTCAAGATGAGGTGAAAAGGCTCATTCAAATGAGCGACCTGGATCGCGCGCACGAGCTGAGCATGTGCTCGCTTCAGGTAACCTTACTTGTCTTTTCCAATAAATTTTCTAAGTATGAAATTATTCTCCTCGCTAACTGTGTATTTCTTTGTTGTAGCTTGAGCAGTTGAAGGAAGCCTATGGCCAAATAGCAGCTGATAGCGCCGATATAGGCATAGTGATCGAGGACCTGGAGAAGAGACTGGCGGCCTCGGAAGACAAGAACAAGGTTGCTGAGGCAGAGACCGGCAAGCTCTATGCCAAGGTCGATCTCCTCGAGAAGGAGCTTTCTAAGGAGAAAGCGAGGACCAAGGGCTACAAGGGGGCTTATGCCACCTTGTCGATTTGTATGGAAAAATTCAAGGCCAACGTCCTTTCCTTCCTTAAGGGAAGCCACCTTGCCACTGCTCGCGACTTCATGGCCTCCGACACTTGCAAAATGGCCCAGCAAGATGTGCGAGTCTCTTCGCGCGAGGAGGGCTTTTTCTCCTGTATCGGCCAACTAAAACGAGTCAACTTGCTTCCGGCTGATTTTGATCCAGACACTCGCAAAGACCTCCACCCAGGAAGGCGCAAAGACTTGTCTCACTACCCAGATGAGGAGATAACCGAGGAGATGCACGAAGCGTGCGAGTTCGAGGAGCTGGTGACCGACCCAGAAGTGCCTTATCCCAGCAAACCAACTTATCTCCCTTCATGGGTCCCGGGGTGCCTAAGGACTGGGATCCTTTACCCGTTCGAGAAGGTAGCTCTCCGCAACGCTGCTTGGGTTAAAGTGAGCGATCCGGTTATTGGGCGAGCAGCAGACTTCGTCGAGCCTGAGCTGGTCCTATACGAGAAGGCTATCAAGGAATCTCAGGCTCAAGAGTGAGACGTCGCCGAGATCCAAGAATTGCTAAGCCCGGTGCGAGGAGCAACTAGCGTGAGTGGCCCTGTTACTGACCTCTCTGGTAGTCGGACCTGTTGAATCGAAGAGCCTGAAGACCGAGTATGCTCGGTGATGTTGTAAACTTTTCATTTTTCCGTACTTGTCATTTTTTCCGAACAATTTCTCTTTTTCTATTCGGCCCTTGGTGGCATTTGTTGAAACATATTCCCTTGTTGTAATATAAGTTATCAACTGTTGTCTCTTCGCTCTTTTCCTTCAATAAGAAGTTTGTTGCTCTTCGTCTTGTTGCTTATACTTGTGTTTTTTACTAACTCTAATTTTTGTTATGACGTGTAACTTGATAGAGTAGTTAAACATGTATAAGTTAGAGTCGAGGAAGGAGTTTCCTCGCGCCTTTGATCGAAAGAATAATCTTCGTTAGTAATACTTCGAGTTAAGCTCCTCGAGCTACCAAAGTAATCGCTATACTTGTCGATTTTCTTGCTAACTCAGAAAAAACTCTAAAAGTGTTAAGCCAGAAAAAACAAGTGTTGAGCTCCTCCTGCTCGATTTCTTTGCCATCCTCATTTTTACTTCTTTAAAACGCGTCTCGATTAATTTTCTCAAACGATGAGAGAGCGGGGACGTGTAAATCGGGGAGCTTTTTCATGGATCGAGCAAGCTCTCTTGGTCGAGTAGCTTTTCATTCTGTTTTGAGTATAGTAGTTCTATACTTGAACATTTTCTTTGTTGAAAGATAGACATTGTATTGATTTGTCGGAAATTCAATTACAATGGGGAGCTTCTCGGCCAGCTTTCTTACAACATTTTCTGAACCATAAAACATGAGGGTACCTCTCACACAAGCTTGTGAGGAATCCTTCTCGATCTTGGGCCTTTCACAGGAGCTCTTCAAAAGCTTGTTCATCAAACAACTCAAGCGTAGAACCTCTGGAGGTTGGAAGTATTCCACGAGTTCTTCAATATTCTTCCCTCCATGTCTTGGAGACGATAGCTTCCATTGGACCTTGCTTCAACTATCTTGTAGGGTGATGAACGAGATTGTCAGACTCGAACAATCAAATAAATTTGTTTTAAGCCAAAGGGCAACTCACAACTACACAAAAACACGTAGTGCAGAGGTAAGATGACCTCGAGTGTCGATCTCTAGGGACTAAACTAGCTTTAACTAAATAACTATATATAATTTCAGAAAACAAATTTATCTCTAACTTAACTTAACAATATATGGAGAAAGCTAGTGATAGTATGCTCGTTCTAAGCATCAAGTTCTAATTATGCATGAAAGTGCAACTAGTACTGCCTTAAAAGTAATTCGATTTACAAACACCAAAGACAGATTTGTAGACGTGTATTTTGAAAGCTTCCTATCTATACTAATACTTGGCTAAGGTTGTCAATCTTAGTTCAAGCAGTACTTGCAAATTATATATAATTGAATCGATGATCTTGAATTGTCCTAGTGTTTCTAACAGTTTTCTACGAAGATATATGGCTTAGTCGGATCAAAGAATCGAATTAAGATAATTAAACAAGTAAAGACTCAGAAACTCAATCATGCATAATACGAACCCTAGCTACGAATTCACATACTATCACCAACTAGATGCTTAGCTACTCAAATCAATAACACAATCAACAATCATAATTGAAGCAATAATGCATGAAAACATGGTGAATTGAAAGATAAATAGCAGAATTGTGAGATACAAGGTTACCACCAAAGGTTGTCAATCTTCGGTGAATTGCTAAACTCACAAAGATCTAGCAAGGTGAGATAATTCGATGTCCAAATCTCTCATCTAGCTCCAAATTCGCTAAGATACAAAGGTTCTAAGAGAAAATATACCCAGAACAAGCTCTAGGGTTTTAGTTTGTAAAATAATGATGAAAGATATGAAAATTCACAACTTTTACAATTATATATATAAAATATCGCAGATTTCCGGAATCTGAGGGGCGGTCCGTGTAACATCCCATATTTTTCTATTTTTTTAATTAATTAATTACTTGAGTAAATTATTTATTTGGTAATTTAATTAATTTTATTCCCGCGTTATCGAATTCGATTTAGAAAGTTCGATTGATTAGTGGACCGTTTGCGATTTCAGTTTTGGGCCAATTAATATCTCAGTTTTGCAGAGACTAATCTTGGCCCTTTTCATGTGGCCCAACTCCAAAGTCTGATCCACTTTGCAACCCTAAACCTAATAACTCATTTCACTCACCTCTTTTCATTTTGTCTTCCCTCCCATGAGCAGCCATAGCCTACTAACACTACTTACACCATTTCGTTCATCACTATCAGAAACCATCATCATCTTATCACCATTTCTTCTTCATCATCAAAAACATCTCCATCATCATCATCATCATCATTAACACAATAACTCATCATCATTCCCGTGCACATCACCAACTTCACCTACGCTTACTCCTCTGCCCGCCTTCATCCCACCACCATCATCGAGAATCACCTCCAGCCGGGTTTGGAGATCTTAGATCTCATTTCACGACCACCACAAGTCACCATCGTAGCGCAATCGGTCCCGTCCCCGACTCCTTTCAGTATTCCGATCTGCCCGTACTACTCCGATTTGCTCTGTACTATTCCGGTAAGCACCTATTTTGCTCCGTTTTGCCTGTTCTGGCTCGAACCCGCTCCGTGCCGGCTTGTTTCTGTCCGTTTTGCTCCGATCCTATTTCGGTTCCATTCGAACTACTCTGTTCATGATCAAAGGTTCCGTATCACCGCTTTCCCGTAGTTGCTTTCTTAATCAATGTTAGGTTCAACCTACTTCAAGGTGAGTCTTCACCCCAAAGTTATTTATTTGCAAAACCTGGCAATGTGTTATGTATGTATATATATATTTACGTGTACTGTATTCTATATGCTTCCGCAACTGTATGTAGTCCTAAGTATGACTATTTTCTGCATCCGCCTTTAAGACTGTACTCTGTTTTTGTGCTACCTCTTCTGCAGGATTGTTCTCGATTTCTCGAGCTCTGTTGTGTTATTGTTTGTTCTGCTCTGTGTCTGTTCTGTCTGTTTCTGTTTGACCGGTCGATTAGGTTATAATTAGGTAGACTTGGATAGTGTGGACTATCGAGTTTATTTGATTATTTCCTAGTCTATTCCCTTTTAGACGTGAGGCAGAAGTCGTTGAGGTCTATTAGGGTCGTAGGATCAGTTTCCCCAAAGTACACGGGGCTCTGTTTCTGTCTAGAGAAGGCCATCTCTAGAGGGAGTTACAAGGGCAATCTGGGAGTAGGAGCATCAAGGCGGGCTGCACCAACGAAATCTGCTCTGTTCTGTTATCTGTTTGTCTTCTCTGTTCTGTTGTCCGTCTCTATCTGTTGTCTTATGTGTTACGCTTTCTTTTAAAAACTGTTAATCTTTTATGTCTGTTAAAAATTCGAACCTCACTGAGATCCTTTATCTCACACTCCTTCTGTTTTCAAAATCTCTTTCCTGTAGATTCTTTTGAAGGAAAACAAGACTAGGCGTCCAGCGATTGAGAGTTGGGATTGGGTGTTACATTCGGATTTATGTTCTTTCGAAATAAGAAGAAAAACTATTTAAATTCTTCACTATCCGTTGGATTTGGTTATTTTGAATTATTTTAGTTGCCGTTGAACCGTTATTCTTTTGATTTTGTAAGCGTTTTGGCGCCAAAGTTTGTTATTGCATTTATTGACTACAGTTACTTTCAAATTTTAAAATTTCTTTATTTTTTGAGGAAAAATTCTATTTTCAAAAATCGGTACCGTTACAGTTGGTATCAGAGCTTGAGTTCAAACTCAAGCTTGCTACGATAGGATCTTCTGGCCTTGGGGTGTGTGTGAGGGTCCGAGTCGCTGGATATAAGTTGAGTGGTTATTAATCTGTCTCTTATATTGTTTAATCTTCCGCACTAACTCTAAGTTGTTCCGTTTGTACGTTAATTGTCCTACTGTTCTATTTTTTGAAACTATCTTGCTGTTGATTTTGATAAACCTCTATAACAAGCTTACGCTTGTCACTTTCGTTCTTTTTCTCTACGGCTATTTTATTGTTTATATTAAATGCATGAGTATTTTGTTTGAAAGTATGTTTATTTAGTTTGAGGTTATTGATCGCATGCTTTAAACACTCATTTATTTAATAGTATTACTTAGTATGTGGTTGATGTATGATCTTGCTTGGTTCTATCATACTGTGATCTATTGTTTAACCAAAGTTGACATAAATCACTGGCAGGCGGCCGACTGTTTACGTGATTCGTGTTAACTAAGGTCAAATGGTTGGTCACTTTGTGAGAGAACACTTTCAGTTATTGCTGGTTTAATGCTTATGATGTTTTGTCTTTTCTTCATTATTAATTTCTTACTTATGCTTTCCCGTTTTGTCTTCAATTTATGTCTGCCTTGTATGCTAGGTTAGACACACTCGAGGATTTACTTATTGACAAGTTACTATCATACTAATGACTCCCTAATTTGAATTTGACCTTAGTAATTTTGTTACTTTTACGCTCTCCTGCTCGTTCACGTTAGATTGACTTAAGTTAGTGCTTTAGTTCACGTTACGCCACGCTTGAGGAAGTTAATTACGTTATTGACCTTAGACATATTGTGATAGAATGGCTCCAAGGAACAACAACCGCGGTACCAGCAGCACCAGTAATGGCAACAACAACAATGCTGACACTTCGGACCAAGTGGAGCGGATCATCACGGCTTTGGGTAACTTCAGTGAGCATGCAATGCTAGGCCGCCTCCTACTCAGCGGGTTACACCGTCACCGTCACCGCCACTAACGATCAACCAAGCAGCCGAACGATTTACTCGTTTCCATCCTGAGAGATTCGACGGGGCACCCTAATTCCCGTAAGGCCGAGTTTTGGCTTGAGAGCATGGAGAATTTGTTCTCGATCTTGCACTACACTAGTGAAAGGAAGTTTGAGTTAGCTGCTTTCCAGTTCGACGAAGCAGCGCGGAATTGGTGGAGAAACATAGACGCAAAGTGGAGACAAGACCAAGTTGATCGTACGTGGGTGAAATTCGAGAGGGAGTTCAATGACAAGTTCGTGCCTCGTTTGGTCCGAGAAGGTAGAAGGACGAATTTCGCAATTTGGTGCCATGAATGAATGTTGCCGACTATGACGCCGAGTTCACACGACTGTTGAAGTACGTACCACACTTTCAAAACGATGAGAGGGAGAAGGTACGGCGTTTTGTGAAGGGGCTAAACTCAGAGATTTGTTACAACTTGTTTGGGATTAAATTGTCTACTTACACGAAGGCTGTTGAAAGAGCTGCTGAAGTAGAGGATGGTTTGGGAGAACTTGAGAGTTATGAACCACACCGTTCCAGAAAAAGGAGTTCCAATCACAGAAGTAGCAAGGATCATTCCTCGCCATCCAGATATTCTCGTCGCCAGCAGGAAAGTCGATGTCGTCTTGTGGCTAAAGGTACTGGACAATCATCTAGGACGAATTGCGATTTCTGCGGAGGAACAACTCACGAGAAGAGTAACTGCTGGAAGAAGCATGGAGCCTGTTTGGCGTGTGGAAGCAAGGAGCATAAGATTAGTGGTTGTCCCAAACGTAACTCCCTGGCTGAAGAAGGAAGGTCTAGAGGTACGACTTCTAAGAACCAAGGAAGTGGTGCTAAAGCCAAGGCAAGAGTATACAGTTTGGTAGGACATGAGGCTCCATCGTCAAATGTTGCTAAAGGTACGCCTCATTTGACCAAAGTTCTTCTAAAGTTTTTAGTTTGTCTGTCGTATTGCACTTCTTTCGCTAAGATATATTCATTTGACGTTTAAGTATAGAATGTTTATCGAGGATTGATGGTTAAAAGTTTGGTTGAAGACTTGAGCCTTGTTTCTTTAGGTTAGTTACGTCCTTGTTAACTTTTGGTTCGCAAAGTTTGATCTTTCATCCGGCGTTTGAAGTTGAAGACTTTCGGTTCTCCGTTCCACGTTCGTTAGTTTTACGCTAGTTAAGTTTCGAGGATGAAACTTCTTTTAAGGGTGGTGGAGTGTAACATCCCATATTTTTCTATTTTTTAATTAATTAATTACTTGAGTAAATTATTTATTTTGTAATTTAATTAATTTTATTCCCGCGTTATCGAATTCGATTTAGAAAGTTCGATTGATTAGTGGACCGTTTGCGATTTCAGTTTTGGGCCAATTAATATCTCAGTTTGGCAGAGACTAATCTTGGCCCTTTTCAGCTGGCCCAACTCCAAAGTCTGATCCACTTTGCAACCCTAAACCTAATAACCCATTTCACTCACCTCTTTTCATTTTGTCTTCCCTCCCATGAGCAGCCATAGATTACTCACACTACTTACACCATTTCGTTCATCACCATCAGAAACTATCATCATCTTATAACCATTTCTTCTTCATCATCAAAAACATCTCCATCATCATCATCATTAACACAATAACTCATCATCATTCCCGTGCACATCACCAACTTCACCTACGCTTACTCCTTGTTAGGAAACTTGTAATTTTGATGAGCAATTAACCATGCTAAATTAAGGGAAGTCCAGTAACTAGTACTCTTAAGGTCCATAGGAATTTAGAATTTTAGAGGACATTGTAAAAGAGGAACGTTTGCTGAAGACTTAGAGTAGGTGCTAGATAGGTGTTTTAACCGCTTATGATGTATCTTGTTTTCTGAAAAGAAAAACAATCTATTGAAGCATTTGTTGATGATGTACTTTGTTTACACAAACAAACTATTGAAGCATTTAGAACCGTTCAGAAACTTGAAGAATTCGAAGACTAGAAGATTTCTGAAGATGGTATCTACAAAGGCACATGTTGCTCAGAAAGTGGAAACTTCAGCAACAACTTGCATAAGTGAAAATCTAAACGACAGAGTAGGTTGTGCTTGCTGAAACTGAGACTGACCACTTGTTGAAGAACATATGTGACCTCCTTGCTGAAAGTACTTGCATTTGCGCTCCAACGTTCATGTTTGAATTTCATTCAAATGAACATTAAATGCAAAGCATGCACGCGAAGGACATGAAGACTAGAAGACAAATAAAGGACACTGCTGAAAGTACAAAAGCAAGATAGTGACATCTTAAGGAACAAAGCCTTAGAATTTGAAATTCAAACGGCTCCCTTGATTCACTATAAATAGAGGTCATCCGGCAAAGAGTTAAAGTGTGTCAACAACGTGATCAAACTCTCACTTGTGCTTAAACTCACATACCCTTCAAACACTTTACTGCCATTGATCCGTTCCAAGACTTAAAGCTTGAAAAAGCTACTTGTGAAGAAGTAGAACATACACGGCTAAGAAATTAGTTAAGTGTTCTTTCTTTCGAACAAGAACAAGTCTTGACACCAGAAACAATCAAACTTGTTTACTGCAAAGTATTCAAAGTTTTGTTTCTTAGATTACTTGTTGTAGCTGAATAAGTTATAATCAAGTTATCTCATCCCAAACCTCTCTAACTGAAAATACACCCTTTCAGGCATGAAATTCAGGGGGAACTTAATCGAGCATAGTGTTGCTGATTAAAAGTCCCAAGTTTGGTGGAGAACAAGGTTTCGTTCTCTAGTTAGGTTGGAAACGAAGCAAGTCTGCTTTGGTTTCTGTTGAATCGCTCTAGATAGGTGTTGTAAGGAACCTCAAACTTGTCTTAGTGAATTCAGTCCTAGAAAGGACAAAGTGGATTAGTTGAGAGATTACGCCACTCTAAGATACCACTATAAAAAGTGTTTGTGTGATTTACTTACTGCATTTAGTTTTCCGCAAAGCATATCTATCTGTACACTGTCACTCTGTTCACTTGCTGAAACTATCACTTACTGACAAAGCACTTATTGTACAAAGACTTCCGCTCTCTGATTTTAAGTATCAGCAAAACTCGTTCCTGAAAAGTAACTAGTGCTTGTTGAAAAAGTTAAGTATCAGCAAACTCATTACTGAAAAGTAATAAGCCCTTGTTGAGAAAGTTTTTAAACGACGAAAGTTTGAAAAGACTATTCACCCCCCCTCCTCTAGTCTTTTCTTGTTGTTTAAAGGGACCAACAAGTGGTATCAGAGCTGGAGGTTCTTTAACCTTCAGCACTGAACCTAGATCCCCTTAGGTGCTTTCCGTAAATCACTCTCACTTGATCAGTTTGGTAGTCTTTTGCTGACAGGATGTCTTTAGGAGACGCTCCCTTGCTGAAGCTGGAAAACTATGAAAAATGGCGAAACAACATGATGCTACATCTTGAGGCCATTAGTGATGAGATGGTTACTGTCATTAATGATGGACCTATCAAGATCACTAAGGTTGAGAGAAGCTTTCCTCACAAAACCACAGAAGCTGGAAAGGAAACTCTCTTAGGCGAACCAGTTGATATTGTCATTCCAAAACCAAGAGAGGAATGGACTTCCAACGAAGCCAAGAGATTCCGTCTTGATGGCCAAGCAAGAAACATCATCATCCGATCAACTTCGGATACTATACAGTGCAAACTGTGGGGTGCCAAAACTGCTAAGGAAGCTTGGAAAATGGTTCAAGATCTTTGCGCTGGATCTGACAAAACCAAGGAAAACAAACTCGAACTGCTGAAGTTAAAGTTCCAAAACTTTAAACAAGGTACAAATGAGTCACTGGAAGACTTGGACTTCAGATTCACAACTCTAGTTAGTGAGATGGCCGCCTTGGGAGTTGGAAATCTTTACTCAGATTCTGAGAAGGTGAAAACCATCATCAGAAGTCTGAACCAAGAATGGATCCACACTCAGAATTTCTACTACAATCAAGGAATGCCAAACATCACACCTACAGAGCTGTTCTCTCATCTTGCTACTGTCAACTACGAGACAAAGCAAAGAGAAAATGTGTTTGCTGAAAAATCGCAAAACATTGCTCTTGCTGCAAAGTCGTCATCTTCTGAAAAGAAGAATGATAAAGAGCCCACTGATGAAAATTCTTTAGTTGTTAAAAACATGAAGAAATTCATCAGTAAGGAACTTGAAAGGCGAAAAGCAAAAGAAAAGTTGAAAAAGCATCTTGGTAACAACTACCATAAGTACAAGAATGAGGCTAGCTCGCTGAACAAGCAAGCTCAGCAAGCAAACTCATCAGAAGAACCAGCAGTTGAAAATGATCTCTACTTTTACTGCAAAAAGCCTAGACACTTCAAAGCAAATTGTCCTTTGCTGAAAGGCAAATCTGCTGAAAAGAAGAAGAAGTTCAAAAGAGCTTTTATTTCTGAAGAAAAGAAGAAGCTTCAAGCAAAAATCGATGCGTTGTGCATTGATACTAACTCCGAAGACAGTGAGGAAGAAAGCTCAGACACTGAAGAAGCCACTCTTGACGTAGAGATTGGCAAGGAAGTTTGTGGAATAGCCATGGAAGCTTATCCAGATGTGTCAAACTACGAATTCTGCCTCATGGCCGGTCAGGTAAACAGTCCTACCTCTGACTCTGACTCTGACTCAGAAAGTGAAGACGAGATTGACCTAAACAAGATTCAAGGAGAAATTGAAAGATTTGAGAAAACTCTGAGCAAACAACAAGAAAAACTACAGAATGCTGAGACTCTGACCAAGCAGACTACTGAAAAGTATGTCTTGCTGAAGGAAGAGACAGAAAAGAAAGATGCTGAAATAGTGCATCTTAAGAAGTTGATTGCTGAAGCTACAGAGAAGAATTCTCAGATGGCAATAGAATTGGAAGAATATCAGTCCTCATTTCTAAAGTTACTTGCTGAAATCCAAGAAATGAAAAAGATGAAAATCAATTTCAAATCTTATGCTGATGGAAGTAATACGCTGACTGGACTAAACTCTTATCTGAGAGATCCTTCTCAGAAAGAAGGTTTAGGTGCAACGTATGAAGGTGATGACGTAATAATCTTGAGTAAAGACAAATCACCAATTACCTTTGTACGTGCAACTGATAGTGGTCAACCAGAACTCTATCAGATTGGTCAATCTAAGGTAGCTGAAAAATGCAATCAAGTACCTACGACCGTAAAGCCCGTTGTTGCTACTCAAAGTAACAAGACTTTAAAAGGAAAACAGGTTGCTGAAAAGCAAACTGTAAAGAAAAAGGATGCTGTAAAGCATTCCGCCAAACCAGTTGCTGAAAAGCAATTTGTTAAGTCAAAAGGCAAGATTACTAAAAGTAATCAGAAGACCTTTGCTGACAAACCTGAATCAAGTAAGGTTGCTGAGACAAAAGCTCAGCATTCTCCAAAAAGTGGACTCGGTTTTAAAACCAAGCAAAGTCAACTTTTTCATGAGTATAAGCAAAGTCCGCAAACATACTTCAAAGAAATGAACAAAACGAAGCCTAAGAGTTCTGACAAGACTCAAAACGCTAAGGCTAGAAGGAACCTTGCTAGAAAAGAACTTACTGAAAAATATGTTCAGCAAAAACGTCAACCGAGCAAGACACCACATCAGAAAGTGGATTTGATCAGCACGAATCAAAAGTCTTTCGGCTCAAAACCTCCTAGTTCCTCAGCAAGTAGAAAACAAGTCAAAGTTGAAAAACTTAAGACTTGGATTTCCACTAGACGCATTCTTGAACATGTTAATGGACATCCAATATTGGATAATTAACTTGTTTGCTCTTGATTGTGCAGACTTCAGCCACGGAGACAAACGATGCAATCTGGCACTTTGACAGTGGTTGTGGAAAGTACATGACGGGCAACAAGAATAACCTTTTAAACTATAGACGGTGGTCTAAAGGTCCAACAATAAGGTTTGCTGGTGGAGGCTCTGGTTCTACAAAAGGCTACGGTGACATGAAGTTAGGATGCATTACCATTTCGGGAGTTCTTTATGTAAAAAATCTTAAGTTTAACCTTTTCAGCATGAGTCAATTTGCTGATAAAGGATACTTCATCAAAATCAAAAGTGATGAATGTAAACTTATAGACTTTGAGACAAAGAAGGTTATTATGGTTGCTAGAAGATCAGGAGGCTTGTACACCGTAGATTGGTCTTCAGCAATCGTTAAAAAATGCCTTGTCTCAGATCACGATTGCCTTGCTGAAAAAACATGGTTATGGCATAAACGAACAAGTCACCTAAACTTCAAGACGCTGAATAAGCTGTCTAAAAAGGCACTTGTAGTTGGATTACCTAAGGTTACTTTCAAGAAGGATGGTGTTTGCAATGCATGTCAGCAAGGAAAGCAAACCAAATATTCTTTTAAGAACAAGGCAGTACCGGCAACTACAAAACCTTTACAACTCTTGCACATGGACTTGTTTGAATCTTCTTCAACAAGCTATGCTGGTAAGAAGTATGGTCTGCTGGTGGTAGATGACTATTCAAGATTCACTTGGGTAGTATTTATCAAACACAAATCTGAAACAAGGACTGAAATACCTAACTTGTTGAATAAGCTTGAAGTTATGAAAAATGACAAGGTAAAAGTCATAAGGACAGACCATGGTACTGAGTTTGTAAACCAATACATAACTGAGTATTGCACTTCAAAAGGCATACAACATCAGTTATCTTCAGTAAGGACACCACAACAAAACGGTGTTGCTGAAAGGAAGAATCGCACCCTAAAAGAAGCCGCAAGAACAATGCTTGCTGACACTGAAATAAGTGAGGCTTACTGGGTTGAAGTGATTAATACCGCCTGTTACACTCAAAACAGATGTCTGATTACTAAGGAATACAACAAAACTCCTTATGAGTTATTTGTTGGAAGACCTCCTAATATCACCCATCTAAGAGTATTTGGTTGTAAGTGTTTCGTTCTTAACAACGGTAGAGAATACCTAAGAACATTTCAACCAAAGGCAGACGAAGCGATATTTCTTGGTTACTCCTTGCATAGTAAAGTTTATAGAGTTTACAACAAAAAGGCACAAAAGATCGAAGAATCAGTGCATGTTGTATTCTACGAAAAAAATCACAAGGAGTGCCTGCTGAATAAGAAATATCAGAATGTATGAAGAAGCTAATCATACATGAGCAAAGAACTGAATCTGATGCTAGGCAAATCAAGTCAATTGAACTAAATGATGATTCTGACAATGACTCTCCTCCCCCAAGTCATGACAAGATAAATATAGTTCATGACAAAGAATTTCCAGTAAAAGACGCAGTTGCTCCGGATGTTGCTGAAACTATGCAACTTCCTGTGCCTGCTGATGAGTTACCACAATCTAGCAATGTTGAACAAGCAGTTGCTGATGAACCGATCTCAGCAGAGACACAACAAAATTGTAGTACTGAACAAGTACATGCTGATGAGCAAACTTATCCAGATCCAAAGAGCAGAAAACCTGCTAACAAATGGATTAGAGATCATCCCTCTACGGATATGATTGGTGATATTGACAAACGCCAAGTGACTAGATCCAAAGTATCTTCTACTCATGGACTTGCTGAAGAAGCAAATGTCGTAGAAGTAGAAGCTTTGTTCTCTTGCTTTGTTTCAGAAATTGAATCCAAGACCATAGAAGAAGCTCTAAAGCATTCTGAATGGATCAAGGCAATGCAAGAAGAACTGGATCAATTTGAAAGGAACAAAGTCTGGAAACTTGTACCTCTTGCTGAAGGCAAGAAAGCTATTGGTACAAAGTGGGTGTTCAGAAACAAACTAAGTGAGTCTGGTGAAGTAACAAGGAACAAAGCACGTCTGTTTGCTCAAGGTTACTGTGAGACTGAAGGATTGGACTATGATGAGTCTTATGCACCAGTTGCAAGATTGGATGCAATTAGACTTTTCTTGGCCTTTGCTGCTCACAATGACTTCATTGTTTATCAAATAGATGTTAAAAGTGCATTCTTGAATGATGAACTTGCTGAAGAAGTCTACTTGGAACAACCCCCTTGATGGTGTATATGTCCTAGATACAGTCCTTATTAAGGGCATGGAGCCCTTATAGAGGGTATATATGTACTATTACACAGGTCAACGTAATATAATATATGTTTGTTGTTTTACTATTGAGTATCGCTTTCATATTTATATTACACCAGGCATGCAGCATGTCATATCTCTATTTCTGTCTGTATTGATATTAAACATGTCCCCTCGGATAGATGACCGGTCACACAAATAGTGGGAGCTATGTGAGTTATCATTTGTCCCAAACTCTCCCTAGTCGAGGTTCATCTCGGATGTAGGGGTCTGAATGAACCAGATGAGACTAGTATGCGTAGAGGTTATACTTGTTGGAGCAAGTGTGAGCCGATCCCACGGCCACGTAACAAATTGTTGGACAATCGAGAAACGTTCCCATAACTGCGCATAGTTGTTCGAAGAAGGATTATCGAACAATGGAAGTACCCACCGGACACTCCCATCGATGTATACTCTACACCGAAGTGTCTATGGGAACCGGTAAGTTGTCGAAGTGATGCCAGTCGTCCTTTGGACTTACAGGACTTTATCATCACATTTGTTGCCCCATATCCTTGGAGGACCCGTCGATGTCAGCTCTGAATAAGCAGTTGACCTAAGACATGATCCAGGATTATGGCTACATACAAATGGGGATGATAAGTGTTTCTGTGAAGGATTCATCTCTCAAGTGTAGCACAGGAGAGTACTGCTCATAGTCTTCATAGTTGTGTTGGTAAAGTCACTGGCCAGTGCATCGATATATTATGATGGTCATAAGTATATCATAGTAACCAAGCAACTCCCTGAGACGCCCGTGGATGTATTATTGGGATTGACACATCATCGATCCTAGATGCATTCGAGTCAGTCAGATGAAGGGACGTTACCATCGCCGCGTTGAGCGCAACATACTTCGCAACGAAAGGGTTTGCTTTGAGAAACCTCTCAAACTTCCTCATGTATTAATATTGCAAATCGAACCGTCTAGGAATTCCATTTTGCCTAGTCTGGGACTTGCTTAATACAATGAGGCCCTATGGGTCACACTATGTGGTGATTGAGCTTATCAGAATATCCTTAAAGATGGAATCGCAATTAATTTGGAATTAATTGTGCTTGATGGATTATAATTGATTTGGAATTAATTATAATATTTGGTGGCTCAATTAATGATTTGGAGTTATTAATTGAATTGGCTAATTAATTGTATTTTATGTAAATACAATTAAAGATTATTTTTTGGAAATATAATAGAGGTTTGATTTGAAAGGATATGTTAATTTAGAATTAACATATGCACATGGGCAAAATCTACTTGGAGTTTGAATTGCCTTAGAACTATATATCTCCCGTAGGACATGGGCGCGCGCGCGCGCAGGCTGGATAGGGGAAGGAGTTCGACTCCTTCCTCTATTAGAAGTCCAAGGGATAAGTTACATTTTCCTGATTGAGTTTTAATTTGATTGGGAATGAATCTAGACTTGATAATGGTTTCCTAGTGCGATAAGAATTAGATTCTTATTCCTTTACGAAGTCTAATTGCTTATGCTTTAGGCTTCTATTGACTACTATATATAGTAGACTATTAGAGAGCTTTTTGATTATGATTCTGAACAATCAATTCTTAGAGAATTATTCTACCCAGTTTTCTTAGAGAAAATAAAAAGCTCTCCCCTCCTCTATACGCCACACGCGCGCGCCACCCTTGCCGGAGGAATCGCCGCCCCGTCTTCTTGGTCACACAAAGAATATCCTAGCATTCTTCCGATAGGCTGTTCATCCGTGGATACCAAGGTTGAGGTTCTAGGAGCTGGAAACTAGCTCTTATTGTCTTGCAGATAATCAGAGTATTGCAGATATCTTCGACTTCGACGAAGGAGAAGATACACCGGATTATTACGAAGACTTGGAAGCTGCTTTGGAAGTGAGGTTAGTCTTCTAATTGACGTGTTTACATATATACGGCATATACATAATCAATTAACCTGTATGTTAAGAAATTTTTTGAAATTCCGCTGCGTACCCTAGGGGTAACTCTGACCGTATTTTCTTACAGTGGTATCAAAGCCAAGTTAATTGATTACGTATATACGTATATATATTGTAGATATGTGGATGCAATTGATTCTATGATTAATTCGATTTTCAAAAGTTTTATTTTTATATAAATTTAGAATTTATATTTTTCCAAAAAAAAAAAAAAAATTTTATATATATATATATATATATATATTCGACCGGGCCGCCTGCGCGACGCAGGCGGCGGCCTCTTGCGTACCGCAGGCGCCCGTGCCCGCGGTGCAGGCGCTTGGCGCCCGCGTGCCGCGGGCACCCGTGCCTGCGGAAGCAGGCGCCCGTGCGCCGCGGGCGCCGGGCGCCGGGCGCCTGCGGCAGCGGCTCCGGGCGCCCGCGGCCGCAGGCACGGTAGGGGACGGGACTAGGTCCCGTCTCATGTTTTGATATATATATATTTTTCCGGGTTGGACCCAAAATCGAATTTTGAAAATTTTGAGGATTGAATTTTATATTTGAAATATAAATATGATTTAATTGTAATTGTTTTTAACTAGAGGGGTTAAATTTAATTAGTATAAAGTTAAAGGGCTTATTTGTAATTTATTAATTTATTGTTTATTGTAAATTAGTCCTTCTACTTTTGAATTTTAGATTTAACACCTCCAAGGTTTCAAAAATTACAATTAAGTCCTTCGGGTTTTTGAAAATTGCTACTTGGTCAATAGAATTTTCAATTTTTCAATCTAGTCCAAATTTTCAATTATTTCATAGAGATTATAAGTATGGGATTATAATTTTCATAATGAAATTATGAAGTCATTTGGCATCCACATAGGCTACTACTTGTTTTGTTTGCTCGATATGCTATTGTTTGACAATGCATGTTTAAATACCAAGTATTTTATTTTCCTTTCGACCACTATCCATGCGAGGGTAGGCGGCGCCCTCTTATATGTCGGACCGCATATTTTATGTATGGGTAGGCGGCACCCATTATGTGCTTGACCGCGTTTAGAACTAGAATGGATAGGCGACATCCATTACGTGTAGACCGCTCATGCATGATGGGTAGGCGGCGCCCTTATTTGTTTGTAGATGACTGATAACAACCCTCAAGCGACAAGCCCCAACCAATATAAGTACAGAAATATATATATATGTATGTATTTTTGAGATGCTTTCCATAGGGTGCTTTAATTCTGAACTTTCATCGCGTTTTCTTGTATTGGCGACCTCGTCTTACAGACTCGCAGTGTTCGTCAGATTAAAGTAAGCCTATGGTTATGACTTACTGCATATTGTATCTAGCGACCTCGATAGGTACAATATGTAGGGCATCGGGTTAAATTAGATCTAACAACCAAGAGTTGCGTGACGCAATTGGATAGTTCTACCGGTCATATTATGCTATGCGACCAGCCCCCGTTGGAGTATAGCATAGTATGGATTTGGATCTTGGCCACTACGGTAACTTGTTGGACATTACCCGTATGTTTGTTTTTGGGGGCAAGCATATGTGAAAATAGTGGGAGCTAAACAGCTAAAGGACCTTGTTGTTTAGTTATGTTGACTGTGTATTTAGAAATAATATTTCAATATTTGATTTATTATTTTCGTTCTATATTATTTCTCCTTAGGAAATTATAAATGGCTATACCGTCCTCCGAGCCTATTGCCAACTTGGAGTTGCAAAAGCTAACAGGACCAAACTACGTGGATTGGATCCATGAGGTACGAAAGGTGCTATGGTACAACGAGGTTGAGTACGTCTTGGACGAACCTATCCCTCCACCTCCCACTGAATTCACTACGGCAACCTATGATTGCTATTATGAATTGGCAGTGGAAAGGGCCGAGTTCGTAAAGAACTTGTTGCTGAATGCTATGTCTGACAATATGGTTGGACCATGTCGAGACAAGGAACCATATGAGATTGTGAAATATCTCTCCTCATTCTTGGATACTCCAAGGATGTGTGAAGGGTTCGAAGCTATCAAGATCATGCTTATCAAAAGGCTTGGGACAGAAGAGCTGTCGCCTGAACAAGTTAAGTCATTGATTGACTTCATCTTACAACTTGTTGGATATGGCTTGGAGCTAGAAGCTAAGGCTTCCATTATCTTGATCGTGCAAAGATTGTTGCAATCTATTCACAATCCCAATGTTGGGGTAGCAACAGAGTTGATTGCTGAGAGACCCATTGCCAACGAATTCCTAAGGGTCAATCGTAGACCCAAAAGGAACAGGGGTGGCAAGAATGGGCGCTATCGTAGGATGGATAAATTTCAACTTAGGATCGAGATTTGTCTCTATTGCAAGCTCAAGGGCCACTGGTAGAATGATTGCCCTAAGCTTAGGGCAGATCAAGCTAAGAAGCCACCGGCTTCTAGCTCAGGTATGTTTGTTATTGAAATGAACATGACTACTTTTGACTCCAATGGTTGGGTATTAGATACATCCTGTGGCTCACACATTTGTAATAATGTGCAGGGGCTAATTGATCACAGGCTAGTCAAGCAAGGTGAAATCGACTTGCATGTTGGGAACGGTAATCCAGTTGAAGCCAAACGCGTTGGACGCTGCAAGATAGATTTACCTTCGGGACAATGTTTAGAACTTGATAATGTTTATTTTGTTCATGTTGAATAATAATGGGTATAGAATGTATTATTCTTCCTCAATCAATATGAGAGTACATGGAGAGTATATATACAAGTAGTAAAGTATCTCTAAAGTTTATCTGATAATAACAGACTAGAGAGATATACATAACAAACTAGAGAGATAAGTAAACTCTTGTTACATTCCTATAATTATCCATAACACTCCCCTTGAATGAAACATGAGTTGAAGAATGCGGGTACGCTGTGAGAGTACTGCCTCATTAAAAACCTTACTAAGAAAAACCAGCGGGATAAGAACTTAGTCAAGGGAAAAAGAGTGCAGTTCGTATCCGTCTCGCTTGATTGAAACATCACTTCAAGTCTTTGAATTTTCGCAATGCAATCTTCCAAACGAACAACTAAACTGATGATGTTGGAATCACACGGTAAACAAATATGCAATATCTTCAATTGGGCGAATCTGGTGTGCTCGGATGAAACCTTCTTGTAGACCATGGTTGAGGAAGAACATCGGTCATATATGAATTGACTTCATGTGGGATGTCTCTCGAACACTAGAAGATTAAATTTCTTCAATTCTATACATTATGTCACTTTGACAATTCAAAGAATGATCTTTCCGTAAAATGAGTTCAATACTCATTAATTCTCCATCATATTTTGTAAAAATAATCAATAAGGGATATATAACCTTATCTTTTACCAATGTATAATCATCATGGAGATTGGGAGATAATTATATATATGTGCGTTTATAATGCTACCTCGTTAAAAACATTGCTAGGAAAAACCAAATGGGATAAAAACCTAGACGAAGGGAAAAAAAAGTGTAGCAACTTGTATGATGTGCACAAACTCTCACTGTTGCTTAGTATCTCCCCTTGTTTGCAAGATAAATTCTTTTGCATTCTTCAGTTGCAGGAACCTCGAAAATCATAACTCATAAGTCTCTTGTTTCACTTATAGTGAATACATGTATTATACTTATCATATGTGAAGCCATGCAAGAATAGATAAGTATTGGGGTTCAATAATATATCAAATTCTAGTTCTTCAGGAACTTTGCTAATTTTTTGTTTCATGTTTGCCAACATTATGTCTCTAGTCCATGAGAGACTCACTAATGATATAGAGTATTCTTCTCATCTCTTAAACTTTCTCAAAACATAAAAATTTCATTGTCAATTTCAGGACAATTCATGTGCACGTATAACCTTCAGGGTTATATTCAAGTGGTAATCTTTGAGCAAATCATATGATAATATGTATGTATGCAATATGATATCTAAAACAACTACAATAAACAAGAATAAGCTATAGAAATAAAGATAGTATGCATGAAGAAATACTTAGTATCTAGATGCACATGAACTTTGACTCGATAATGCAACGGCACCGTACAAAAATTTGAATTTCAACAATGAATTGAAATGGACATGTGGTCCATGAGCTCATTTTCTATAATCACTTTGTCGACATTAAATGGATTTTCATGTAAGATCCCCTTTACATGTTTAATCATCCATATCAATTGAATTTCGCATATGCTTTTTAATTTCTCGGTTCCATGTATACCGGTATATTCAATGATCAATTCTCTTTGTTTGATTCAGTACTGATCGTGGATATCTGAATATATACTATACAGGTACCATTTCCATGTCTATAGGCAATCTATTATTATTTCAGATATCTCAATATATGGTCATCACTTGTGTATGCCTATTTTACTCTAGAGAGTACCAACTGTATTTCTTGCCATTATTTTTGTAATGATGGAACCACATAATTTAAATGTTGCACTTCCGGTGCATGAATCACAATCGGCAAGATATTCAATTCTCAACACATGTCATATATATAACTGATATGTAGCTCGGTATGCCACAAATAGGGTCATAGTTGTCCACATTCAAATTATATAATTTCATGTTTGAAATATTGTAACATGAAGCTGAAAATTGCATTTCGTATTTTAGTTCAAGTTTGAACTCTCAAATATATGGGGATCAATTCACTCTATGAATTTGTTTTTATCAGTTTATCATGTACTTCCTCCCCTAAGCTGGGAAAAACTAATTCAGAGAATTAGCATTATTGGGGGCACATAATATAAATGATCATGCCCAACTTAGATACTTATATACTCATACTTTTGTTTAAAATTGGCTTCATGTATGAGTTCTTTTCAAGAGAAAAAGATACAACCATGGGAGTGTATAACTCTAGTAGTTGGTTTTCTGTGTGCTGAAAATTAAATTTTGCCCAATAGAAGATCATTAACTTGAGCAATTAGCGGACTTCTAGCCACATCAATAATTTTTTTGAGTGATGATCACTTTCAAAGTCTTCATTAGTAAGCTTAATCTCAAGGTCGTGCCTTGCCATTAATATATTCTAACGACATGAGAAAGCTTTCAGCACATAACTATATATCATATAAGGAAAACTTCAGGTTCCTTATATAAAAGTATTCGTACTTGGATGGCCATGCGTATCACATCATATGAACTTTATTATTTGTGAAATCTTTATAGCAATGCTTGATAAACGGTCACCTTTTGCATGCAAATTTAATAATGACCGATTTTTACATACCAACTTCTTGTTGGTTAAATATCACAATGATGAATAATTGAATCAAGCCAGGATGTGACGTAAAGGTAATCATTGTCAACTTCATATTGACAAGTCAAGTAATCTCGAACTTCTTGAGGAAGTGAGTCTAATGTGTGATCTTGTCACCACAAGTTTCTTTTCCAATGATATCATGGTCTTGTAATATTCATGACCACTATAATGGCATCTTTATTTCATCGTAAGAATATGATACTCTAACCCTTTTCTTTTCGTAGAGTTTGATACACCCTTAAATATATTATGCTCCATTCTTAGTAATAAAATGACCAATCTTGCAATAGCCAACAATTGATATTTATTGCTCTGCAATAAGTAAATATTCATATATATTTCTCCCAACTTCAGTTTGGTGAGATTTATCTATTCATATACTTCTCTCACCTTCAGGTTGGTGAGATTTATCTATGTTGTGCATGATGCCATATTTCATGCTTTTGTAATACAAATATAGTGATATGTATATTCAATTTCATTTGAGATCTAATAGTGATCATGGCTACTGGCATAAACTCTAAATAACAATTTAGATGCCTCGATTTTGAAAAGAAACCGTTAATCTACATAAGGTACATTTAAAATCATTGATGTACAAGAGGTACATATCACCCAACTAATAAATGATGGTTGGTGTTCTAATCTTTTTCGAGGATCACAAATCGCGACCATTCGTAATGCATTTCCAATCACTTCAATAATGTTTGTCAAATCAAGGTGGCAAAATCTGGACTATTAGCTCCAGAGATACAAATTTGCATCGATATATCATAGCAACTTTCAGGTGCTACATTTATTTGATGTCTCATTTTAATAAATGGACAAAACTTATAAAGTATCAATTGTATTTCTTGCAAACCCCTTTATAGTTTATATATCCAATCACTTCAGGGATTGGAGAAACATGATTTGTATTTCATATGATATCTTTTTCACATTCATATGTCATAGCAAGATGTCACATTTTAAGACATCGTCCAAAATTTTAAGTGCCAATAGTGTACCTCTGTATCTTGCAACCCTCATCAAGTATCTCTAATCACTTCAGGGAATAGAGAAATTATACAGTACAACAAGTTATTTCAATGATTTAGAATGATCAAAAGATAGATAAATAAATAAACTTATCTTTGATATAACTTATCCATGAATGATTTCTCCTGTTGCTTCGATGATGCACACGGTAATATAAACCAGGGCATTAAGCGCGTAGGCTCCATTAAATCAGTAATACGGGTAGAGTTACATCAAGCGCCTTATGTATCAATGCTTGAAAAACTCATCACGTACATCTGAACCTTCAGAGGAAAAGGGAGAGAAAACAAGAAACAGAACAGAACCCACCGGAAAAAGTTTACCGGTGGCTAGACATGCAGGGGATAGGCAAACACAGTCGTAAAACAGACGTAGCTCCGATCGCCTTATTAGATCTTGATATCATATCTGTGGACATCAATATCTTCACCCTAAGCAGAAACGTCAGCTGCAATGCGTCGGGCTTGGAGTCCGAGTGACCACAGGCGTGGCAATTAAGTCTTAATAGAGTCATCATCACCGCCTTAATTTGAGGCATCGGAACTTGACAAATTTAAGATCGATGGTTTCTTCATCAATTTGGTAATCATCCATTCGGCTCCAATCATGCTATGCTAATCATACTTCTTCACTCCTTTATGTTCCTTTATACTAATTAAACAAGCCGTCTAATTAATTAATTAGACTAGGCATGCAACAAAAATTTATTTACTCAAAGTTTTATAGAGAAAAAATAATCCAAAATCTAACAAAGCACGGTTCACATAAACTCAAGAAACATTAAGGGCAATTTGCATCTACCCCTTGTTAGTTTGGTTAATAACAGATCTTGCCCTCTTAGTTGAACAATTACATGTAGTCCAATGTTAGACAAAAACAATTACAGATAGACCCACGAACTTGACTTTTTTCGAACTAAGAGCTGGAAGATACAAATTTAACCCTGCCGGAATTTCAGATTTTGGCCTGAGACAAACACCTTAAATTTTCATTATTTACACATTTACCTCTAAACTATTTTATTTTACAAAATTAACTTAAATTTATTTCAAATTAACCACAAAAATTATATAAACTTTAAAATGAACAAATAATAATTATAAAATAACCCCAAATTAAGGTTTTCTTTGAAAACAACCCCAAAACATATTTAAAAAAAAAAACATAAAAAAAAAAGCTCTCATCATCGGAGCTCCCGCCGGAGCTGTTAAAAAGCTCCAATCGGAGCTGTTTTACAGCTCCAATCGGAGCTGTAACAGCTCCGGACAGGAGCTGTTTTGCAGCTCCCGTCGGAGCTGGATCCAGCTCCCGCCGGAGCTGTTAAAAAGCTCCGATCGGAGCTGTAACAGCTCCGGACAGGAGCTATTTTGCAGCTCCCGCCGGAGCTGTTAAAAAGCTCCGATCGGAGCTGTGTTTAAACAGCTCCGGACAGGAGCTGTTTTGCAGCTCCCGTCGGAGCTGTTTAAACAGCTCCGATCGGAGCTGTTTTACTGCTCCGATCGGAGCTGTAACAGCTCCGGACAGAAGCTGTTTTGTAGCTCCCGTCGGAGCTGCTAAAAAGCTCCGATCGGAGCTGTAACAGCTCCGGACAGGAGCTGTTTTGCAGCTCCCGTCGGAGCTGTTAAAAAGCTCCGTCGGAGCCTATCGGAGCTGATCGGTACCGGCCGGAAAAGGGTCAGCCACGAGGAGTAGGGAAGAAGAAGAAGAAGATGGTGGAATAAAAAAGAAAAGATAAAAAAATAAGAAAAGAGAAGATTTAAAAAGAAGAAAAGGAAAAATAACTTTTAAATAGATAAGGCTTTGTTTGGCCGGAGAAAACCTAAACGTGAATAACGGCGAAGTCAACTTTTTTCCGGTCTCTGGGAGGATCCGTAATAGGGTCTCCAACAAGGGGGTGGATGTAAGTTACCCAAACATTAATAATCAACATATAGCCCTTATCATGACTAAACATAACTTCGTGATTCAAGTGTACACAATCACTGTGAACTAAATACAAGGTGAACAACTAACTATTAGCACAACTAGCAACTTAATTTAATTACTTAGTTCAGATCGATCAAAATAAAAACCAGCTCCTTATGTAAATTGACTTACTACGTGTATGCAACTAATTATCGACATCTAGCTCGCAAAACCATTCCAAGGTAAACAATTCAAGCTTTTTCATTGCATAGATTAAAGTCACCGATCACGTTTTAGTTGAATATAACTCATATTACACATAGAAATCTAGCACGTAATATAATATATGAACCATACCATAACTTTGTGCGAAAAACACCTAAAGAAACTTGCGATAAGACCGACTATGGTTCAATGCTAAAAAGAAATCGAAGTGCTTAGATAATAATAATAATTAGAAATTCAAGATAACTATTTAAATGTAAAAATAAAACTTATCTGCTTGATAGATGAATTTCTTATAAGGGATAAATATAGCTCAGACCGTTGGAAATCTGCGTTGTCAACTCGTCTAAGATAGCTGAATTTCATGGTGTTGACCTTCCGTAAAAGGATCCTGATCAATATATCCCTCATCGTCAGAACATTCTGCAATTGGAAATTAGAAAAAATAATCAGGTCCAAAAATTCATACAGAAAGAGAGAGGATATCGTAAATAGAAAGAGGGTTAAGGATGAGATCAGATTGTCATCAAGCAATTGAGTCATGGCGAGAAGGTTAGGATACGGTAGCATTCGGCGAATTAATGGTGTGCTACCAAACTTTATACTATGAGTAGTAATGCAGTACGTATAAGGATCTTAATTAGGTAGATATCATTGGAAAAGGGTCTTGGATGTATGTAGAGTTATTGATCGGTGGTGGACGTGGATAGAAAATTTAACTCATATTGGTAGAGTCGTGCTGATAACGTGTTGAATAATAATGAGAATAGAATGTATTATTCTTCCTCAATCAATATGAGAGTACATGGATAGTATATATACAAGTAGTAAAGTATCTCTAAAGTTTATCTCATAATACCAGACTAGAGAGATATATATAACAAACTAGAGAGATGAGTAAACTCTTGTTACATTCCTATAATTATCCATAACAGTTCCATCCATTGTCAGAAATATTATTTCCATTCCATTGTTAGACAATATGGGTTTTTCCTTTCGATTTGCGAATAATACTTGTTATTTTTCATTAAATGATCAGTATTATGGAAAAGTTCGCTTAGTTAATGGTTTATATATTTTGCAAAGTAGTCTACCTTTATTTCAAATACATAACAAACAACCGTCTTCAAGTAGGAAGAATAATCCATCTTATCTATGGCGTTGTCGGCTAGGCCATATCAATGAAACACAGATTCAAAGACTAAGGTAGTTGGACTACTTAGAACCATTTGATTTTGAATCATATGGTACATGCGAATCATGTGTTAAGGGTAAGATGACGAACAAACCTTTTGTTGGGCAAGGTGTTCGTGCCACTCGCTGCTTAGAGCTCATACATACCGATGTATGTGGACCTTTTAAAGTCCATGTGCGTGGGGGTTATCCTTACTTCGTTACCTTTACTGACGATTTCTCAAGGTATGGATATATTTATCTTATGAAGAATAAATCCGAGACCTTTGGGAAATTCAAGGAGTTTAGGAATGAGGTCGAGAATGAATTGAACCTAAGGATAGTCACTCTTCGATCAGATCGAGGAGGTGAATACCTTAGTGAAGAATTTATCGACTACTTGAAGGAAAATGGAATTCAATCGCAATGGACTTCTCCTGGAACACCACAGTTAAATGGTGTGTCTGAGAGGAGGAATCAAATCCTGTTAGACATGGTAAGATCAATGATTGGATTCTCGACTCTTCCAAAATATCTGTGGGGATATGCACTACAAACTGCAATCTACATTCTGAACCGTGTACCATCTAAATCAGTGGAGAAAACTCCTTATGAGTTATGGAAGGGAAAGAAGCCCTCACTGGGCTATCTTAGACCTTGGGGCTGTCCTGCGATAGTCAAACTAATGCTCACTGATAAGTTAGATGCCAAGGGTGTCAAAGTATATTTCATAGGCTATCCTCGTCAGACGAGAGGCTATGAATTCTATCATGCTGAAGATCACAAGGTGATCGTATCTAGAAACGTCAAGTTTTTAGAAGTTGAATACCTCGAAGAAGAGAGGTTAGATGACATGATAGAACTTGAAGAAATTCAAGACTTTGACACGCGCGAACATGAGTTCTCTAAATCTTCTGATTTGGACTCAAGTTCAGTGGGAGCTTTCGAAGCAGACAAGGGTAATGCTATGACACTTGCTAGGTATGTCATAGTCAGTGGGAGTACTGTGATTAGATCAACAGTTGAAACCACACCATCAGAACCCGTTGTCAACCAACATGTGCAACAAGTTGCACAAGAGCAGCCTCCCGCAAGGGCACAGGGTCGCGCCCCCCGACCAGCTGCATCAGTACCCACTGATAATGTTCGTGTTACACGAAGCCAGAAAAGAAAAGCACCAGAACCAGTCGAGCTCCGTAGGTCGAAGAGGATCCTAAAAGGACCTCAGAAGCAAAGCCTTATGATAGAAGACATCAGTGAACTTGATGTCGGCTTATCAGATCGGGAAGATCCCGAGACCTACAAAGAGGCAATAATTGATATTGACTCAGACAAATGGCAAGAGGCCAAGGAATTGGAAATGGACTCCATGTACCATAATCAAGTTTGGAACTTGGTAGACTTGCCCCAAGGGGTTAGACCTATTGGGTGCAAATGGGTCTTTAAACGAAAGACAGATGCCGATGGCAAGGTACAAACTCACAAAGCTAGGCTTGTGGCGAAAGGCTACACGCAAAGGTATGGCATCGATTACGATGAAACCTTTTCACCGGTAGCAAAATTGAAGTCCATTCGAATTCTACTTGTGATAGCTACCTACTATGATTATGAGATCTGGCAGATGGATGTAAAGACTGCCTTCCTCAATGGCAACCTTGAGGAAGAGGTCTATATGGTACAGCCGGAAGGTTTTATTAGTAAATCCAGGCCAACTGCTGTATGCAAATTACAAAGATCCATCTATGGGCTAAAGCAAGCGTCAAGGAGCTGGAATATCCGCTTTGATGAAGCTGTCAAATCGTTTGACTTCATCAGAAGCAAGGAAGATCCCTGTGTCTACGCTAGGCACAGCGACAAGGGAGTCATTTTCATGATCATCTATGTTGATGACATTTTGATCATGGGAAACAATGTCTCTATGCTAGAAGAGACTAAAGTTTGGTTATCAAGTACCTTCTCGATGAAGGACTTGGGTGAAGCGAACTACATCCTAGGGATCAAGATCTTTAGAGATAGATCCAAGAGGATGTTAGGATTGACACAGTCCACCTACATCGACAAAATACTGAAGCGTTATAAGATGGACGACTCAAAGAGAGGCTTTCTCCCAGCTAGGCATGGGATTGTATTATCAGTTAAGGATGGTCCTAAAACTGATGAAGAAAGAAATGCAATGAGTCGTGTGCCCTATGCTTCTGCAGTAGGGTCTATAATGTGTGCAATGAATTGCACAAGGCCCGATGTGGCACATGCGCTCAGTGTCACTTGTTGACACCAACAAAATCCAGGAGTACCTCACTGGACTGCTGTAAAGAACATTCTTAAGTACCTTCGACGGACTAAAGAAATGTTCTTGGTGTTTGGTGGAGAACCAGAATTAAAGATGTCTGGGTATGTCGACTCTGGATTTGAATCAGATCCTGATGACTTTAAGTCACAGACAGGATACGTATTCAAATTGAACGGAGGAGCTGTCTGTTGGAAGAGTTCTAAGCAAGCCACGGTTGCTGACTTATCCACAGAAGACGAGTACATTGCTGCATCAGAAGCATCGTAAGAAGCTGTCTGGATTTGAGAGTTCTTGAAGGAATTGAGGGTTGTTCCTTCTCCTAGTCCAATAACGATTTATTGTGACAATACGGGCGCCGTCGCTCAAGCTAGGGAGCCTAGATCTACAAACAAGAACAAACATGTACTTAGAAAATATCACGTTATACGTCAGATTATTGATAGAGGAGAAGTTAGTATAGAACGTGTCTCTACCACGGACAACGTGGCAAATCCTTTCACCAAGGTCTTATCAGTGGAAGTCCACTTAAGACATTATGCTAATATGGGTATTAGGCATAAAGGTGACTGGCTCTAGTCCAAGTGGGAGATTGATAGTGTATATGTCCTAGAGACAGTCCTTATTAAGGGCATGGAGCCCTTACAGAGGGCATATATGTACTATTACACAGGTCAACGTAATATAATATATGTTTGTTGTTTTACTATTGAGTATCGCTTTCATATTTATATTACACCAGGCATGCAGCATGTCATATCTCTATTTCTGTCTGTATTGATATTAAACATGTCCCCTCGGATAGACCGATCACACAGATAGTGGGAGCTATGTGAGTTATCATCTGTCCCAAACTCTCCCTAGTCGAGGTTCATCTCGGATGTAGGGGTCTGAATGAACCAGATGAGACTAGTATGCGTAGAGGTTATACTTGTTGGAGCAAGTGTGAGCCGATCCCACGGCCACGGAACGGATTGTTGGACAATCGAGAAACGTTCCCATAACTGCGCATAGTTGTTCGAAGAAGGATATCGAACAATGGAAGTACCCACCGAAAACTCCCATCGATGTATACTCTACACCAAAGTGTCTATGGGAACCGGTAAGTTGTCGAAGTGATGCCAGTCGTCCTTTGGACTTACAGGACTTTATCATCACATTTGTTGCCCCATATCCTTGGTGGACCCGTCGATGTCAGCTCTGAATAAGCAGTTGACCTAAGACACGATCCAGGATTATGGCTACATACAAATGGGGATGATAAGGGTTTCTGTGAAGGGTTCATCTCTCAAGTGTAGCACAGGAGAGTATTGCTCATAGTCTTCATAGTTGTGTTGGTAAAGTCACTGGCCAGTGCATCGATATATTATGATGATCATAAGTATATCTTAGTAACCAAGCAACTCCCTGAGACGCCCGTGGGTGTATTATTGGGATAGACACATCATCGATCCTAGATGCATTCAAGTCAGTCAGATGAAGGGACGTTACCATCGCCGCGTTGAGCGCAACAGACTTCTCAACGAAAGGGTTTGCTTTGAGAAACCTCTCAAACGTCCTCATGTATTAATATTGCAAATGGAACCGTCTAGGAATTCCATTTTGCCTAATCTGGGACTTGCTTAATACAATGAGGCCCTATGGGTCACACTATGTGGTGATTGAGCTAATCAGAATATCCTTGAAGATGGAATCGCAATTAATTTGGAATTAATTGTGATTGATGGATTATAATTGATTTGGAATTAATTATAATATTTGGTGGCTCAATTAATAATTTTGAGTTATTAATTGAATTGGCTAATTAATTGTATTTTATGTAAATACAATTAAAGATTATATTTCTGAAATATAATAGAGGTTTGATTTGAAAGGATATGTTAATTTAGAATTAACATATGCACATGGGCAAAATCTACTTGGAGTTTGGATTGCCTTAGAACTATAAGTGGGTCCCAAAATTGGGACCCACCTATCTCCCGTAGGACATGGGCGCGCGCGCGTAGGCTGGATAAGGGAAGGAGTTCGACTCCTTCCTCTATTAGAAGTCCAAGGGATAAGTTAGATTTTTCTGATTGAGTTTTAATTTGATTGGGAATGAATCTAGACTTGATAATGGTTTCCTAGTGCGATAAGAATTAGATTCTTATTCCTTTATGAAGTCTAATTGCTTATGCTTTAGGATTCTATTGATTACTATATATAGTAGACTATTAGAGAGCTTTTTGATTATGATTCGGAACAATCAATTCTTAGAGAATTATTCTACCCAGTTTTCTTAGAGAAAATAAAAAGCTCTCCCCTCCTCTATAAGCCACACGCGCGCGCCACCCTTGTCGGAGGAATCGCCGCCCCGTCTTCTTGGTCACACAAAGAATATCCTAGCATTCTTCCGATAGGTTGTTCATCCGTGGATACCAAGGTTGAGGTTCTAGGAGCTGGAAACTAACTGTTGTTGTCTTGTAGATAATCAGAGTATTGCAGATATCTTCGACTTCGACGAAGGAGAAGATACACCGGATTATTACGAAGACTTGGAAGCTGCTTTGGAAGTGAGGTTAGTCTTCTAATTGACGTGTTTACATATATACGGCATATACATAATCAATTAACCTGTATGTTAAGAAAATTTTTGAAATTCCGCTGCGTACCCTAGGGGTAACTCTGACCGTATTTTCTTACACCCCTGGCTTTGAACTTCCCTCAGAAACCAAGATGGTATACAAGCTTCAGAAAGATGTATATGGTCTAAAGCAAGCACCTAGAGCTTGGTATGATACCTTAGCTAAGTTCTTGCTGGATAATGGTTTCAAGATAGGAGAAGTTGACAAAACTTTGTTTACCATGAACCATGATGGTAAAATACTCTTAGTTCAGATTTATGTGGATGAAATAATATTTGGATCTAAGGACAAGCAACTTTGTGATGATTTTGCCAAACTCATGACAAACAAATTTGAAATGAGTATGATGGGAAAATTGAATTATTTCCTAGGATTGCAAGTCAAGCAACTCAAAGATGGAATATTCATAAATCAAGCAACGTATGCGAAAGAAATGCTCATAAAGTTTAGGATCAAAGAGGAAGAAAAACCTGAAAAGAGCCCTCTGAGTGTTGGTACCAAATTGGGCTATACTAAAGAAGATAAAAGTGTTGAAGAATACAAGTATAGGAAGCTCATGGAAGCTCATTGGTTCCTTGTTGTATTTCACATCAAGTAGACCTGACATTCAGTATGTTGTTTGTGTGTGTGCAAGATTCCAATCTGATCCAAGAGAATCACACTACAAAAAGGCACTTAAGATACTGAAATATGTCAAAGGTACAGTTAATGTTGGATTATGGTATCCTAAAGATTCTGGACTTGAATTGGTTGGTTATTCTGATGCTGATCATGGAGGATCAACTCTTGATAGAAAAAGCACCTCTGGAACTTGTCAGTTTCTAGGTACTAGATTAATATCATGGTTCAGCAAGAAGCAAACCTATGTTGCCAATTCATCTACTGAATCTGAGTACATTGCGGCTGGTTGTTGCACATCTCAAATCCTATGGATTCAGCAACAATTAAGAGATTATGGTATTTCTGCAAAGAAAACACCAATCTTTTGTGATAATACAAGTGCTATTGCTATCACGAAAAATCCTAAGTTCCACTCAAGGACAAAGCACATTGATATTAGACATCATTTCATTAGAGATCATGTGGAAAAGGGAGATATTGAGGTTGTAAAAGTAGGTATTGATGATCAACTTGCTGACATCTTTACCAAGCCCCTACCAGATAACAGATTCGCAATGCTAGTGTCGTTTCCCACAGACGGCGTCAAATGTTGAAGGGTAATTCGTGCTTCTTTCTAAGTCCGTAGTGGATCGTCACAATGAGCTATTCTAGGTCTTCTTCATGTAGTGTTCCTCTTAAAATGATAGGAAACCTTCTTGTAGCTTCCTCGTACCTGAAATAGACTGGAAGGGGGGGTTAGTACCTCGTGTCTGGTTTGTCGAGGATCAAACCAGAGGGACGACTTTACGTGTAGGGAGTTGTGAGGCTTCCCTAGTACGAGTAGTAAATGTGGTGGGTGAGTGGTAGGTGAGCGGTGTTAATGCTTACCCGCTAGGTAATGAATGAGCTCCTTATATACTCGTAGTATTTTAATGTCACTCCATGTAGGATCGTGACAAGTGTTTGGACGAGATTGAAGCCTCCTTAGACCCAAGCCCATTAAGGAGGTCCATGGGCTTTGGCCCAAACATCTTGGCTAGGGTTGAGAGGGCAATATGGACTTTTTGGGTCCCATGAAGTAATCTGGAAGACAGGTCCCACAGGGAGCAACCATGGGTGGTCGCCCTTGGTCCTCGTGCCTTCCTCTTACTTATGTGGTCCGGGTAGTGCTCTGCCTAGTTTCTATCGGAGGGTGTTCCCTCGATGTAAGGTCCTCCTCGAGCCCTAGAGATGCTCCTAGAGCCCAATAGCTGCAATTGTCCTTGTAAAGAGCTTATCTTGAGGGTTGGCCTCTTAGTGATGGTCGGACCCTATGTTGGTCGAACCACACCTTAGTGACATACTTGGGTGTGGTCGCGCCCCTTGAGGGACGACCCATGATGCTTCGTCGCGCTCTTAGACCGCTCCATTTCGTACATGCGGACTGGACATATTTCAACACCAACATAATCAAATCTAATCCACAAAGAACCACCGCCTGATTAGCTTGATGATTCAGCTGCTTGTCATCAATTTGTTGTATGTTATTTGAACCACACATTTAGCACCTCCATTGATGTTGTGATGCAACTACTTGCTTGTATTATTTCATCGCCACATCTAGAAGATTTCAAATTACCTTTCCAACAGTGGCTAGTGTTTTAGCGCAAAGTGGAAAAACGATGGTCGCAACTTTCTCTCAGAAATGAAAATGTGTCCATATTAGTACACTTTTATGACATATACGCAAGATATTTCCAATTTACAATCACCATATGAATATAAAAAGGAAAAAAACAACTTATAAGCCTGCAGAGTCTTCAATGGGCTCAGTGGTTGTGTCATTTTCATCAGATGAGATGCCTACTCCACCACTGTCTCTACATTCCTTCCCATCATTGTTGTAGGGAAGTGCTAAATCATTTTGCACCACATCTGAAGGCGATACATTCTGTATTGCTTCAATGGGCTTAGTGGTTGTCTCAACCCTGACACGGTTGGTTCACAGGCATACCACTCCCACTTTGATCAGATGAGATGCCTACTCTATCATTCTGTCCAGATACCTTCCCATCATTGCATTGATTTGTCATTGGACATTTTTGAAGAGCACGCCAACTTCGTATTCAAATGTGCACCATTGTCCGGACACATCGGATATTTGGAATTGGTAAATGTTAAAATACTATGTGTTATTTATAGATGATAATCTGCCGCTTATGTGAAGTTCCTTGATCTTGAAATAGATAATTTGGAACCACAAATTCTTGCCTCCATGTTGAGTAGCTGGCTGCCTTTTGTAGTAGTATGCTTAATGATGAAGTAATCAAATCTAATCGACAAAGAACCACTGCCTGATTAGCTTGATGATTGAGTTGCTTGTCATCAATTTGTTGTATGCTATTTGAACCACACATTTAACACCTCCATTGATGTTGTGATGCAGCTACTTGCTTGTATTATTTCATGGCCACATCTAGAAGATTGCAAATTATCTTTCAACAGTGGCTAGTGTTTTAGCGCAAAGTGGAAAAACGATGCTCGCAACTTTCTCTCAGAAATGAAAATGTGTCCACATTAGTACACTGTTATGCGTAACATATGCGCAAGATATTTCCAATTAACTATCACCATATGAATATAAAAAGGAAAAAAACAACTTATAAGCCTGCAAAGTCTTCAATGGGCTCAGTGGTTGTGTCATTTTGATCAGATGAGATGCCTACTCCACCACTGTCTCTAGATACCTTGAAAAACGATGTTCACAACTTTCTCTCAGAAATGAAAATGTGTCCATATTAATACAGTGTTATGCGTAACATATGCGCAAGATATTTCCAAATTACTATCACCATATGAATATAAAAAGGAAAAAAACAACTTATAAGCCTGCAAAGTTTTCAATGGGCTCAGTGGTTGTGTCATTTAGATCAGATGAGATGCCTACTCCACCACTGTCTCCAGATACCTTCCCATCATTGTTGTAGGGAAGTGCTAAATCATATTGCACCACATCTGAAGGCGATACATTCTGTATTGCTTTAATGGGCTTAGTGGTTGTCTCAACCCTAACACGGTTGGTTCACAGGCTTACCACTTCGACTTTGATCAGATGAGATGCCTACTCTATCATTCTGTCCAGATACCTTCCCATCATTGCATTGATTTGTCATTGGACATTTTTGAAGAGCACGCCAACTTCGTATTCAAATGTGCACCATTTTCCAGAAACATCGGATATTTGGAATTGGTAAATATTAAAATACTATGTGTTATTTATAAATGATGATCTGCCACTTATGTGAAGTTCCTTGATCTTGAAATAGATAATTTGGAACCACAAATTCTTGCCTCCATGTTCAGTAGCTGGCTGCCTTTTGTAGTAGTATGCTTAATGATGAAGTAATCAAATCTAATCCACAAAAAACCACTGCCTGATTAGCTTGATGATTGAGCTACTTGTCATCAATTTGTTGTATGCTATTTGAAACACACATTTAGCACCTCCATTGATGTTGTGATGCAGCTACTTGCTTGTATTATTTCATGGCCACATCTAGAAGATTGCAAATTATCTTTCCAAGAGTGGCTAGTGTTTTAGCACAAAGTGGAAAAACGATGGTCGCAACTTTCTCTCAGAAATGAAAATGTGTCCACATTAGTACACTGTTATGCGTAACATATGCGCAAGATATTTCCAATTAACTATCACCATATGAATATAAAAAGGAAAAAAACAACTTATAAGCCTGCAAAGTCTTCAATGGGCTCAGTGGTTGTGTCATTTTGATCAGATGAGATGCCTACTCCACCACTGTCTCTAGATACCTTGAAAAACGATGGTCGCAACTTTCTCTCAGAAATGAAAATGTGTCCATATTAATACAGTGTTATGCGTAACATATGCGCAAGATATTTCCAAATTACTATCACCATATGAATATAAAAAGGAAAAAAACAACTTATAAGCCTGCAAAGTTTTCAATGGGCTCAGTGGTTGTGTCATTTAGATCAGATGAGATGCCTACTCCACCACTGTCTCCAGATACCTTCCCATCATTGTTGTAGGGAAGTGCTAAATCATTTTGCACCACATCTGAAGGCGATACATTCTGTATTGCTTCAATGGGCTTAGTGGTTGTCTCAACCCTAACACGGTTGGTTCACAGGCTTACCACTTCCACTTTGATCAAATGAGATGCCTACTCTGTCATTCTGTCCAAATGCCTTCCCATCATTGCATTGATTTGTCATTGGACATTTTTGAAGAGCACGCCAACTTCGTATTCAAATGTGCACCATTTTCCAGACACATCCGATATTTGGAATTGGTAAATGTTAAAATACTATGTGTTATTTATAAATGATGATCTTCCACTTATGTGAAGTTCCTTGATCTTGAAATAGATAATTTGGAACCACAAACTGTTGCCTCCATGTTGAGTAGCTGGCTGCCTTTTGTAGTAGTATGCTTAATGATGAAGTAATCAAATCTAATCCACAAAAAACCACTGCCTGATTAGCTTGATGATTGAGCTGCTTGTCATCAATTTGTTGTATGTTATTTGAAACACACATTTAGCACCTCCATTGATGTTGTGATGCAGCTACTTGCTTGTATTATTTGATGGCCACATCTAGAAGATTGCAAATTATCTTTCCAAGATTGGCTAGTGTTTTAGCACAAAGTGGAAAAACGATGGTCGCAACTTTCTCTCAGAAATGAAAATGTGTCCACATTAGTACACTGTTATGCGTAACATATGCGCAAGACATTTACAATTTACTATCACAATCTGAATATAAAAAGGAAAAAAACAACTTATAAGCCTGCAAAGTCTTCAATGAGCTCAGTGGTTGTGTCATTTTGATCAGATGAGATGCCTACTCCACCACTGTCTCTAGATACCTTGAAAAACGATGGTCGGAACTTTCTCTCAAAAATGAAAATGTGTCCATATTAATAAACTGTTATGCGTAACATATGCGCAAGATATTTCCAAATTACTATCACCATATGAATATAAAAAGGAAAAAAAACAATTTATAAGCCTGCAAAGTCTTCAATGGGCTCAGTGGTTGTGTCATTTTGATAAGATGAGATGCCTACTCCACCACTGTCTCTAGATACCTTCCCTTCATTGTTGCAGGGAAGTGCTAAATCATTTTGCACCACATCTGAAGGCGATACATTCTGTATTGCTTCAATGGGCTTAGTGGTTGTCTCAACCCTAACACGGTTGGTTCACAGGCTTACCACTTCCACTTTGATCAGATGAGATGCCTACTCTGTCATTCTGTCCAGATGCCTTCCCATCACTGCATTGATTTGTCATTGGACATTTTTGAAGAGCACGCCAACTTCGTATTCAAATGTGCACCATTTTCCAGACACATCGGATATTTGGAATTGGTAAATGTTAAAATACTATGTGTTATTTATAAATGATAATCTGCCGCTTATGTGAAGTTTCTTGATCTTGAAATAGACAATTTGGAACCACAAATTCTTGCCTCCATGTTGAGTAGCTGGCTGCCTTTTGTAGTAGTATGCTTAATGATGAAGTAATCAAATCTAATCCACAAAGAACCACTGCCTGATTAGCTTGATGATTGAGCTCCTTGTCATCAATTTGTTGTATGCTATTTGAACCACACATTTAGCACCTCCATTGATGTTGTGATGCAGCTACTTGCTTGTATTATTTCATGGCCACATCTAGAAGATTGCAAATTATCTTTCCAAGAGTGGCAAGTGTTTTAGCACAAAGTGGAAAAACGATGGTCGCAACTTTCTCTCAGAAATGAAAATGTGTCCACATTAGTACACTGTTATGCGTAACATATGCGCAAGATATTTCCAATTTACTATCACCATATGAATATAAAAATGAAAATAACAACTTATAAGCCTGCAAAGTCTTCAATGGGCTCAGTGGTTGTGTCATTTTGATCAGATGAGACGCCTACTCCACCACTGTCTCTAGATACCTTGAAAAACGATGGTCGCAACTTTCTCTTAGAAATGAAAATGTGTCCATATTAATACACTGTTATGCGTAACATATGCGCAAGATATTTCCAATTTACTATCACCATATGAATATAAAAAGGAAAAAAACAACTTATAAGCCTGCAAAGTCTTCAATGGGCTTAGTGGTTGTGTCATTTTGATCAGATGAGATGCCTACTCCACCACTATCTCTAGATACCTTCCCATCATTGTTGTAGGGAAGTGCTAAATCATTTTGCACCACATCTGAAGGCGATACATTCTGTATTGCTTCAATGGGCTTAGTGGTTGTCCCAACCCTGACACGGTTGGTTCACAGGCTTACCACTCCCACTTTGATCAGATGAGATGCCTACTCTATCATTCTGTCCAGATACCTTCCCATCATTGCATTGATTTTTCATTGGACATTTTTTAAGAGCACGCCAACTTCGTATTCCAATGTGCACCATTGTCCGGACACATCGGATATTTGGAATTGGTAAATGTTAAAATACTTTGTGTTATTTATAGATGATAATCTGCCGCTTATGAGAAGTTCCTTGATCTTGAAATAGATAATTGGAACCGTAATTTATTGCCTCCATGTTGTGCAGCTGACTTCCTTTGTAGTAGTATGCTTAATGATGAAGTAATCAAATCTAATCCACAAAGAACCACCGCCTGATTAGCTTGATGATTCAGCTGCTTGTCATCAATTTGTTGTATGCTATTTGAACCACACATTTAGCACCTCCATTGATGTTGTGATGCAGCTACTGATAGTGTATATGTCCTAGAGACAGTCTTTATTAAGGGCATACAACCCTTATTAAGGGCATATATGTACTATTACACAGGTCAACGTAATATAATATATGTTTGTTTGTTTGACTATTGAGTATCGCTTTCATATTTATATTACACCAGGCATACAGCATGTCATATCTCTATTTCTGTTTGTATTGATATCAAACATGTCCCCTCGGATAGATGACCGATCACACAAATAGTGGGAGCTATGTGAGTTATCATCTATCCCAAACTCTCCCTAGTCGAGGTTCATCTCGGATGTAGGGTCTGAATGAACCAGGTGAGACTAGTATGCGTGGAGGTTATACTTGTTAGAGCAAGTGTGAGCCGATCCCACGCCCACGGAACGGATTGTTAGACAATCTAGAAACGTTCCCATAACTCCGCATAATTGTTCGAAGGGTGATTATCGAACAATGGAAGTACCCACCGGAAACTCCCATCGATGTATACTCTACACCGAAGTGTCTATGGGAACCGGAAAGTTGTCGAAGTGATGCCAGTCGTCCTTTGGACTTACAGGACTTTATCATCACCTTTTTTGCCCCATATCCTTGGTGGACCCGTCGATGTCAGCTCTGAATAAGCAGTTGACCCAAGACACGATCCAAGATTATGGCTACATACAAATGGGGGTGATAAGTGATTCTGTGAAGGATTCATCTATCACGTGTAGCACAGGAGAGCACTGTTCATTGTCGTTCATAGTTGTGATTGGTTAAACCGCTGGCCAGCGTATCAATATTATTATGATAGTCATTATAGATATTGGATTCACCAAGCAACTCACTGAAGACGCCCGTGGATGTATTATTGGGATAGACACATCATCGATCCTAGATGCATTCGAGTCAGTCAGATGAAGGGACGTTACCATCACTGCGTTGAGCGCAACAGACTTCACAACGAAAGGGTTTTCTTTGAGAAACCTCTCAAACGTCCTCATGTATTAATATTGCAAATGGAACCGTCTAGGAATTCCATGTTGCCTAGTGTAGCACTTGCTTAATACAATGAGGCCCTATGGGTCACACTATGTGGTGATTCAGCTTATCCGAATATCCTTGAAGATGGAATCGCAATTAATTTAGAATTAATTGTGATTGATGAATTATAATTGATTTGGAATAAATTATAATTATTTGTGGCTCAATTAATAATTTGGAATTATTAATTGAATTGATTGATTAATTGTATTTTATGTAAATAAAATTAAAGATTATATTTAGAAATATAATAGATGTTTGATTTGAAAGGATATATTAATTTAGAATTAATATATGCACATGGACAAAGTCTACTTAGAATTTGAATTGCCTTCGAATTATAAGTGGGTCCCAAAATTGGGACCCACATACCCCCCTTGGCCGCCCGCGTGTAGTAATAGTATGGGAGGGAGTTTCGACTCCTTCCCATATTAGAAGTCAAGAGTTAAGTTAGATTTTCCTAATTGAGTTCTAACTTAATTGGGAATGAATCTAGACTTAAATTGGTTTCCTTGTGCAATAAGAATTAGAGTTCTTATGCCTTTATGAAGTATAAAAGAATCTTCTTTAGGCTTCTATTGACTACTATATAAGTAGGTCATTAGAGATCTTTTTCAATACTGAATTCTTATAGAATTATTCTACCTTTCTTAGAGAAAATAAAAAGCTCTCCCCTACCTCTATACCCTAGCCGCGCGCGCCACTCTCCACCGGAGGAAAATCGCCGCCCCATCTTCATGGCCACATAAAGAATATCCTAGCATTCTTTCCGATAATCTGTTCATCCGTGGATACCAAGGTTGAGGTTCAAAGAGCTGGAAACTAACTTTTATTGTCTTGCAGATAATCAAAGTATTGCAGATATCTTCGACTTCGACGAAGGAGAAGATTCACCGGACTATTACGAAGACTTCATCGATTGGCATATCGATTCAATACCTATTCTTGCTTTTGGAGTATTGTAAGTCTTCTGATTAATGCGTGTATTATATACGTTATATGCATGATCAATTAACCTGCATGTTAAGAAAATTTTTGAAATTCCGTTGCGTACCCTAGGGGTAACTCTGACCATATTTTCTTACAGTGGTATCAGAGCTAGGTTAATTGACTATGTATATACGTATATATGTTATGTGATTATGTAGTTTATGTGGATGCAATTGATTCTATGATTAATTCGATTTTTGAAAGTTTTATTTGTATATATATTTAGAATTTATATTTAAAAAAAAAGGAAATTTATATATATATATATATATATATATATATATATATATATATATATATATATATATATATATATATATATATATATATGTCCCGCCTGCGTGACGCAGGCGCCCTAGGGGACGGGATTCGATCCCGTCCCCGTATATTATTATATATAATTATTTAATTTTTCTGGGTTGGACCCAAAAATCGAATTTTTGGAAATTTTGAGGATTGAATTTTATATTTGGAATATAAATATGATTTAGTTGTAATTATTATTAACTAGAGGGGTTAAATTTAATTATTATTAAGTTGAGGGGCTTATTTGTGATTTATCAATTTATTGTTTATTACAAATAAGTCTTTCTACTTTTGAATTTTGAATTTAACACCTCCAAGGTTTGGAAAATTACAATTGAGTCCTTCGGGTTTTCAAAAATCGCTACCTGGTCAATAGAATTTTCGATTTTTCAATCTAGTCCAAATTTTCAATTTTTCATAGAGATTATAAGTATGGGATTATAATTTTCATAATGAAATTATGAAGTCATTTGGCATCCACATAGGCTACTACTTGTTTGTTTGCTCGATATGCTATTGTTTGACAATGCATGTTTAAATACCACGTATTTTACTTTCCGTTCGACCGCTATGCATGCGAGGGTAGGCGGCGCCCTCTTATTTGTCGGACCGCATATTTTTATGTATGGGTAGGCGGCGCCCTCTTATTTTTCGGACCGCATATTTTTATGTATGGGTAGGCGGCGCCCATTATGTGCTTGACCGCGTTTAGAACTAGAATGGATAGGCGGCATCCATTACGTGTAGACCGCTCATGCATGATTGGTTGGCGGCGCCCTTATTTGTTTGTAGATGACTGATAACAACCCTCAAGCTACAAGCCCCAACCAATATAAGTGCAGAAATATGTATACGTATGTGTTTCTGAGATGCTTTCCATGGGGTGCTTTAATTCTGAACTTTCATTGCGTTTCCCTGTATTGGCGACCTCGTCTTGCAGACTCGCAGTGATCATCAGATTAGAGTAAGCCTATGGTTATAACTAACTGCGTATTGTATCTAGCGACCTCGATAGGTACAATATGTAGAGCGTCTGGTTAAATTAGATTTAACACCCAAGAGTTGTGTGACGCAATTGGATAGTCCTACCGGTCATATTATGTTATGCGACCAGCCCCCGTTGGAGTATAGCATAGTATGGATTTGGATCTTGGCCACTACGGTAACTTGTTGGACATTACCCGTATGTATGTTTTGGGGGCAATCATATGTGAAAATAGTGGGAGCTAAACAGCTAAAGGACCTTGTTGTTTAGTTATGTTGACTGTGTATTTAGAAATAGTATTTCAATAGTTGATTTATTATTTTCGTTCTATATTATTTCTCCTTAGAAAAACCGAAATGGCGAGTATCTCGCTCCGTGCTATCTGAGAGAAGCAAGTTTTGACCGGACCAAACTTCCTAGATTGGATCAGGAATATTCGTTTGGTGCTGAGGTACGAAAAGATTGAGTACGTCTTGGACGAGGCTATTCCCGTGTGTCCCGAGAATCAGACTGCCGATCAAGTTGCTGCTTGGAATCAAGCCAACAAGGCAAAGGCTGATAAGCATCAAGAGGATGCTAAATCCGCGCAGTGTATTATGCTGGCGGCAATGAGCAAATGAGATGCAGAGACAACATGAAAGCATGTTGCCGTATGAGATGCTGAAGCATCTTGAGTCGCTCTTTAAGATGACAGCCAGAAGTGTTGAATTTGATTTGATCAAAGAGATACACAGATGCAAGCTCAATGAAGGAGGGAACATGTCTGAACATGTTCTCAAGATGATTGGTCTCTTTGAGAAGCTTGCCGATGCCGGTGTCAAGCTGGAGAATAAGATCATGGTGATCTTTGTTCTTCAATCATTGCGGAGTTCGTATTCGAAGTTCATCATTAACTACACCATGAATGCGAAAGACGTTACACTGCCCGAACTCCATAATCTGCTGAAGACATATGATCAAACTCTTCCTAAGAAGGAGAAATCGATCATTTATGTTGGGCAACCGTCTAACCCAAACCCGAGAAACAAAGGTGCTAAGGGTAAGGGAAAGTTGGGAGCCAAGGCTAACACTTCGAGTGATAGGCCTATGCGTCTGAACCAGAAAGAAGTTCAAGAGGAGCGGAACGGTACGCACAAATGAATGTCTTTTCTGTAAGCAGAAAGGGCATTGGAAGAAAGATTGCCCTAAGCTAAGGGCAGATCAAGCTAAGAAGCCGCCGGCTTCTAGCTCAGGTATGTTTGTTATTGAAATGAACATGACTACTTTTGACTCCACTGGTTGGGTATTAGATACAGCTTGTGGCGCACACATTTGTAATAATGTGCAGGGGCTAATTGAACACAGGCTAGTCAAGCAAGGTGAAATCGACTTGCATGTTGGGAACGACAATCCAGTTGAAGCCAAACGCGTTGGACGCTGCAAGATAGATTTACCATCAGGACAATGTTTAGAACTTGATAACCTTTATTTTGTTCCATCCATTGTCAGAAATATTATTTCCATTCTATTGTTGGACAATTTGGGTTTTTCCTTTCGTTTTGCTAAAAATACTTGTTATTTTTCGCTAAATGACCAGTATTATGGAAAAGCTCGCTTAGTGAATGGTTTATATATTTTGCAAAGTAGTCTACCTTTATTTCAAATACATAACAAACAACCGTCTTCAAGTAGGAAGAATAATCCATCTTATCTATGGCATTGTCGGCTAGGCCATATCAATGAAACACGGATTCAAAGACTAAGGAAGTTGGACTACTTAGAACCATTTGATTTCGAATCATATGGTACATGCGAATCATGTGTTAAGGGTAAGATGACGAACAAACCCTTTGTTGGACAAGGTGTTCGTGCCACTCGCTGCTTAGAGCTCATACATACCGATGTATGTGGACCTTTTAAAGTCCAAGCACGTGGAGGTTATTCTTACTTCGTTACCTTTACTGACGATTTCTCAAGGTATGGATATATTTATCTTATGAAGAATAAATCTGAGACCTTTGGGAAATTCAAGGAGTTTAGGAATGAGGTCGAGAATGAATTGAACCTAAGGATAGTCACTCTTCGATCAGATCGAGGAGGTGAATACCTTAGTGAAGAATTTATCGACTACTTGAAGGAGAATGGAATTCAATCGCAATGGACCCCTCCTGGAACACCACAATTAAATGGTGTGTCTGAGAGAAGGAATCGAACCCTGCTAGACATGGTGAGATCAATGATTGGATTCTCGACTCTTCCAAAATATCTATGGGGATATGCGCTACAAACTGCAATCTACATTCTGAACCGTGTACCATCTAAATCAGTGGAGAAAACTCCTTATGAGTTATGGAAAGGAAAGAAGCCCTCACTGGGCTATCTTAGACCTTGGGGTTGTCCTGCAATAGTCAAATTGTTGCTCACTGATAAGTTAGATGCCAAGGGTGTCAAAGTTTATTTCATAGGCTTTCCTCGTCAGACGAGAGGCTATGAATTCTATCATATTGAAGATCACAAGGTGATAGTATCTAGAAACGTCAAGTTTTTAGAAGCAGAATACCTCGAAGAAGAGAGGTTAGATGATATGATAGAACTTGAAGAAATTCAAGACTTTGACACGCGCGAACATGAGTTCTCTAAATCTTCTGATTTGGACTCAAGTTCAGTGGGAGCTTTCGAAGCAGACAAGGGTAATGATATGACACTTGCTAGGCATGCCATAGTCAGTGGGAGTCCTGTGATTAGATCAACAGTTGAAACCACACCAATAGAACCCGTTGTCAATCAACCTGTGCAACAAGTTGCACAAGAGCAACCTCCCGCTAGGGAACAGTGTTGTAGCACGCGACTGGCTGCATCAGTGCCCACAGATAATGTTCGTATTACACGAATCCAGAAAAGAAAAGCACCAGAAACGCCGACAGAAGCACCAGTCGAGCTCCGTAGGTCAAAGAGGATCCCAAAAGGACCTCAGAAGCAAAGCCTTATGATAGAAGACATCAGTGAACTTGATGTTGGCTTATCAGATCGGGAAGACCCCGAGACCTACAAAGAGGCAATAAATGATATTGACTCAGACAGATGGCAAGAGGCCATGGAATTGGAAATAGACTCCATGTACCTGAACCAAGTTTGGAGCTTGGTAGACTTGCCCCAAGGGGTTAGACCTATTGGGTGCAAATGGGTCTTTAAACGAAAGACAGATGCCGATGGCAAGGTACAAACGCACAAGGCTAGACTTGTGGCGAAGGGCTACACACAAAGGTATGGCATCGATTACGATGAAACCTTTTCACCGGTAGCAAAGTTGAAGTCTATTCGAATTCTACTTGCGATAGCTGCCTACTATGATTATGAGATCTGACAGATGGATGTAAAGACTGCCTTCCTCAATGGAAACCTTGAGGAAGAGGTCTATATGGTACATCCGGAAGGTTTTATTAGTAAAACCAGGCCAATTGCTGTATGCAAATTACAGAGATCCATCTATGGGCTAAAGCAAGCGTCTAGAAGCTGGAATATCCGCTTTGACGAAGCTGTCAAATCGTTTGACTTTGTCAGAAGCGTAGAAGATCCATGTGTCTACACTAGGCACAACGACAAGGGAGTCGTTTTCATGATCATTTATGTTGATGACATTTTGATCATGGGAAACAATGTCTCTATGCTAGAAGAGACTAAAGTTTGGTTATCAAGTACCTTCTCAATGAAGGACTTGGGTGAAGCGAACTACATCCTAGAGATAAAGATCTATAGAGATAGGTCCAAGAGGATGTTAGGATTGACACAGTCCACCTACATCGACAAAATACTGAAGCGTTATAAGATGGACGACTCAAAGAGAGGCTTTCTCCCAGCTAGGCATGGGATCGTGCTATCAGTTAAGGATAGTCCTAAAACTGATGAAGAAAGAAAGGCAATGAGTCGGCAGTAGTGTCTATTATGTATGCAATGAATTGCACAAGGCCAGATGTGGCGTATGCGCTTAGTGTCACTTGTCGACACCAACAGAATCCAGGAGTACCTCACTGGACTGCTGTAAAGAACATTCTTAAGTACCTTCGACGGACTAAGGAAATGTTCTTGGTGTTTGGTGGAGAACCAGAATTAAAGATGTCTGGTTATGTCGACGTTGGATTTGAATCAGATCCTGATGACTTTAAGTCACAGACAGGATACGTATTCAAATTGAACGGAGGAGCTATCTCTTGGAAGAGTTCTAAGCAAGCCACGATTGCTGACTCAGCCACAGAAGCCGAGTACATTGCTGCATCAGAAACATCGAAAGAAGATGTCTGGATTTCAGAGTTCTTGAAGGAATTGAGGGTTGTTCCTGCTCCAAATCCAATAACGATTTATTGTGACAAAGCGGGCGCCGTCGCTCAAGCCAAGGAGCCTAGATCTACAAACAAGAACAAACATGTACTTAGAAAGTATCACGTTATACGTGAGATTATTGATAGAGGAGAAGTTAGTATAGAACGTGTCTCAACCACGGACAACGTGGCAGAACCTTTCACCAAGGTCTTATCAGTGGATGCCCACTTAAGACATTATGTTAATCTAGGCATTAAGCATAAAGGTGACTGGCTCTAGTCCAAGTGGGAGATTGATAGTGTATATATTATAGAGACAGTCTTTATTAAGGGCATACAACCCTTATTAAGGGCATATATGTACTATTACACAGGTCAACGTAATATAATATATGTTTGTTTGTTTGACTATTGAGTATCGCTTTCATATTTTTATTACACCAGGCATACAACATGTCATATCTCTATTCCTGTCTGTATTGATATCAAACATGTCCCCTCGGATAGATGACCGATCACACAGATAGTGGGAGCTATGTGAGTTATCATCTATCCCAAACTCTCCCTAGTCGAGGTTCATCTCAGATGTAGGGGTATGAACGAACCAGGTGAGACTAGTATGCGTGGAAGTTATACTTGTTAGAGCAAGTGTGAGCCGATCTCACGCCCACGGAACGGATTGTTAAACAATCAAGAAACGTTCCCATAACTCCGCATAATTGTTCGAAGGGTGATTACCGAACAATGGAAGTACCCACCGGAAACTCCCATCGATGTATACTCTACACCGAAGTGTCTATGGGAACCGGAAAGTTGTCGAAGTGATGCCAGTCGTCCTTTGGACTTACAGGACTTTATCATCACATTTGTTGCCCCATATCCTTGGTGGACCCGTCGATGTCAGCTCTGAATAAGCAGTTGACCCAAGACACGATCCAGGATTATGGCTACATACAAATGGGGGTGATAAGTGATTCTGTGAAGGATTCATCTATCACGTGTAGCACAGGAGAGCACTGCTCATTGTCGTTCATAGTTGTGATTGGTTAAACCGCTGGCCAGCGGATTGATGAACGCGCGGATGTCGTGCTCCGAGCGAATCAAATAAATTTGTAATTAAGCCAAAGGCAATCCACAACTACAACGAAAACCGTTGTGTAGCAGTAGAATGACTCGAGTGTCGTTCTCTCAGGACTATAACTAGCTTTATCTATTTAACAAGACAATATAGACAACAGACAGATAGCAAAAGGGGTTTCTAGCAGATAATGGAGATTGGTGATAGTATGATCCTTCTTAGCATAACGGGTCGATAATCATGCATAAATTCCTCGGTCTTGCATAGAGATCTTTGAATCAATCTAGTGCCCTGTTGCAAATATTAAGCACTACGAAGATAATTGGTCTGACAAGTCAATCACTATTGTCCTATTGTGTTCCGTAATTATTCAACACTACGAAGATAAACTCTCACACAGGTCGACAAGTGTCCAATTGTGCATAATAATTAATACAACATACGAGAATTTAGGTTGTGCCTGATCAACGAAATAAAGCAATGACACGGAGTATAATGCGCGATATAGCCATTAGCATGATTATCTTCCCTTCGCTAAGAATTCACATACTACCACCAACGATAAGTTTAGCTACTCATAATAGGCCTGCAATCAATAGAAATCATAGAAGAAAACATATTGAAAGATATATAAAATAAGAAGATTAAACTGTAAGATACAAGTTACCGAAGGTTGTCAATCTCCGAAGAATTGCGATCCTACGAGCTCCAATCCGCTATGAAAAAGTGTCCCCTAAGCTAGGGAACTCCCAGGACAGGCCCTGGGAAGTTCCTACCTAAAACTATAGAGAGAGGTGAGAAAGTAGGTCTGGAAAGATATGATTTTCGGAGAAAACTGAGCAACTATATATAGGCCCCGAAACACTGTGGGGTGGTTCGCCCCACACACCGGGCGATTCGCCCGATGTGGGGCGGTTCGCCCCACCTCTGGGGCGGTTCACCCCGGAGAGTTTTTCGCGAAATTCCGCGTTTTCGACGCGTTTTTGGATTTCTTCCCCTTTTCGGACTCGGTTTCTGTCTTCTAGTAGCCTTCTAACCTCCAGATTCGGCCCCTAGACTCCAAATCCTATCCGGAAACCTTCAGATACTCCAAATAGACTTCTGGAACACCAATTCCTTGTCAACTTCAATATAACTGCCCGGAAATCCTCGATTTTCACCCAAAACCTGTAAAATAAAATCTAAAAAAGGGAAACGTGACACTATTCTAATAAAATGCATTAAAATATAGCTAAATTAACATAGAGGATAGCTAAAATAGGTGAAAAAGACTCGAATGAAAGTGTAAAATACACATTCATCAAACTCCCCAAACCGAACCTTTGCTTGTCCTCAAGCAACTAAGCTAGACTCTAATACAAAAAACATGCAAGACACAAAATGGAGTCTCATGCCAAATAAAATGAACTAATCTACTGAATCTATCAAATAACATATGAACAAAAACCATATAAATCAAAGCATGAATATAGGTTGAAGAATACCTCGATTGACTTATACACATCCACGTAAGCACTTATGTCAAGACAAGATAGTCTCTCGTAACATTCTCTACCTGGACCTAGTCAGTGACGACGTAATGAAGCATGCTAAGATACGAATGGTTGCCCCGTGCCTATGAAACTGAGGACTTACTGCTGTTCCACCATGTTAAGATTTTTCCTCAAAAGAGGTCGAACTAGTACTGGCTCTCATCAACGAAGGAGGGTTCCCTATAAAAGATAACACTCCCCAATTCTACCCATCTCTCAAGTAAAGTCTTAAGCTGTTCACCACTTCCTGAATGGCAGGACGAGGGTGGTCTAGAACAGATGACACTCAAGAATAAAAGACAAAAAATAGAAAAACACGATTACGAACATTACAAGAATTGGAAAGGACTCAACACTTTGTTAAACTGCTATTCGACTTTTCTTTTTTGTTCCCTTCCTTTGCTTTTTTGGGGTCTTTTCTTTTTTCTTCCTTTTTTTCTTTCCAGATTTTTTTTCTTTTTCTTTTTCTCTTTTTTCTGGAATTTTTTCTTTCTTTTTTTCGATTTTTCTAGCCAGCAGTGGCATAACAAAAAGAGAAACAAAATGACTCACACGACTTCCCCAAACCTATTCGAAAGAATAGGTTGGAGTACAAAATTTATGGAAAATGAAAAATAAACTCACGATACGAAAATGAAAAACAGAAACAAGTCTATGATGGTGTAACCCCCTCCCCAAACCTATTCGGAAGAATAGGTTATAAACAAAGGATCACACAACCTCACACTACCTCCTTCCTAGGCATTTAGCAATCTCAAAGCATGATGAAGACTTGTTGCCTCTTAGGTACATAATTACTCGGGAAAACAACCATAAGACCCTAACATGCATCATCCTATTATAAAGGCCTTCGTGAACCGCAGTAGAGAAAACACCACTAAGTGATGTCGAGACTACCAAGCCGAACTATGTGCAATACATAAATGTGACAAGCCAAGCGAGAAAAACCTCAAACAAATTCATAGAGATGAAGCATACGATTAATGGCATAGTTAGTTGATCTACCCAATAAAAAATTTCAAAAAATTCGGCAATAAACTCCATATAAAACATGCAAGACTATCCTAGGATGAATGTAGTGAATGCAATCTAAAAATCTAAGAAAGCAGTAAACGTGCAAATGCAAATGCAAACAGAGAACAATATACTAATCAACACAAAGCCAAACAATACTTAACATCACGGTTCACATCCCATCCCCCTTACGATTCTTAAGCTAGCCCCTAGCAAAAGAGAATGAGTAATAAGAAGTGATACTAGATGTTACCGAACGGTTTGGCCTCGGTTGGCTGAGAGTGGACATGCGAAAGGACTAATCGTCGGGATGGTAGTCCTCATAAAAGTCGCTCCACATGTCATTCATGAGCTCATTGGACTGACGTAGAGCCTCCTGCTGCTGCTGGATGAGTTGTTGCTGCTCCCACATGTGCTGCCTATCCTCTCGGCGATGCTCCTCGAATATCTCCCAATCGCGGTTGTGCTGGACAATGTGCCTGTCGATGTCCTGTCGCATGGCCGCGTTGTTGGCATCAATTCTGTCGAAGCGGCTGTCGAGGTAGGTACGGAATTCAGAGAAGTCAAATCCTCTAGACCCCTGTGGTGCTCTAGGTGGTGCATGTGGCGCTCTATGGACAAACGGGATATCTGGGATAGGGGCTTCGCCAACATCTGCCTCCATAGCATCCTCATGGTCGGAATCATTTGGCTGGAATGGTGCTCCTACATCAGCAGCGGCAGCTGTGGGGTTCTTCAACTGCTACCTGTTGAGCTGCACCTCAATGGTCGAGGGTGAAAGGGCAGCGACCTCGCAATCCCCCTCCTCAATATCATCTACCCCATGATATTTGCAGTACGCTGTGATGAAGCTTGGGAAGATGAAAGGCTTCCTCTTCTTTTCCCAGTGGCGCTCGTACTCCTCATACATAATGCGCCCTATGTCGATCTGATGTCCGTCTATGAGGCAGTAGAGGAGCTCGGCGTAGTAGGGCTGAATCCATGTGTCATTCTTCCTAGGGATCAAGTCGGAGATGCAAAATTTCATCATCACCTTAGCTTCTATGCTAAGGTCGCTATAACCGATCCGTCCAGGTTCTCCCCCGATTTCTGGATATCGGTACTCCCTGTTGCAGATCACGTCCGTGATGTGTCTCCCTATCCCCCTAGAGGCCCTCGAATATAGGTAGGCGTGGTCGCTCCCTGTGAATTCTTGTAGCCCAAAATGGATGAATGAAGAGATGTACTCTGGTGTCCACGGTATAATCAAGCCTCGGACTAGCACCCCATTTTTCTCCTCGAGATCCGTGTATCCTGTGTAGAACTCTTGGAGGAGGCTCTCGTCGTAACCTTTGAACCTGTTGGAACTGTACCATGACCAATTCCTTTGTGACCCCAATCGTGACAGCGTCCTATATCCCGCTCTATCTACTGCGGACTCGGGAATGTCAATCCTCCTATCTGGGATGATCGACCTTCCTTCGTCGGCCATCTCCACTTCTAGCCTTTGACGCACCTCTATCGCAGCTACAGACAACTCGAACAGATGATGAGGTGGTTGGGAGCTTGATGCTACTCCCTTCCCCTTTTTGCTAGAGCCGGCTCTCCTTGATCTCGGTGCCATGATTCCTACAAACAACAATTAGTATCTTGTACGATGCAAAACAGACCTATGCATATGTAAATATACGAGCGAACAAACGAGTAATATTTTCAAAAATACAACTCCTCAAAAACCCAAAGCCTAGTCTAGCTAATTCATTACGCAACATATCAATGTAACTACTACAATAACATATCACATTATGCTCTTGCTAAACAACAAATGCCTTGAATCACAAAGTTCAACCCATACCATAAAAATCAAAAATCTAGCATAAATCCTCAATTCCATCAATCATGCATCCTACCAATACATCCATCATTATCATATCAACAAACACATGCTTAAGCATGGAATGAAAGTAAGATAGACATTTCCCTAACAAGACATATATCATTCAATTAGCAAAAATCTCAAATCATCAAACCAAGCCTAATTGAACATGTAATTGATAATGAATAACGAATCTAATCACATATAACATCAACCCATACATCAAACAAGCCTAATTGAAGCATAAATAAAAAAAATCCCCAAATTTAAAAAAGTTAGGGTTCATGCGATAATACCTCAAATTCGGAAATTCAATGATCTAGGAAGAAATTTGTTCGGATAGAAAGATAGAGCACGTAACGGGCTTCGAGTGAAGCTAAAGAACACACAAAATGATGGAGAGATGAAGAAGTTATGAAGATTTGAAGTTATTTTGAATATGGAGGAAATTTTGGAGTTTGGAAGATGAAAATGGAGGAAAATGGGGGTTTGGGGAAGAAACCCCCGTTTTTTAAGTTCTGGAGGTGTGGGGCGGTTCGCCCCGCACGTCCAGAGCGCGCGCGCGCGCTCTGGACGTGGGACGATTCGCCCCCCACTCCTAGGTGGGAGACGAACGTTTTTGAAATAAAAATGCGGTTTTTAGTCCCCGAAAAATCATTTTCCTCAAAAAATCACTCGTAAAGTCGCACTCGAACACAACATAAGCACATACGACACAGAACCGAACAAATTCACATATGAAAAGCAAATTGTTCAAGTATGAAAGCATGCAATAAAGCGGTAAAGAAAGCGATAAAAACCCCGGGTTGCCTCCCGGATACCGCCATTGTTTAAAGTCTCTGACTCGACTCCTGTCTTCGCCTATCTTTTCCTTCTGAGGGTACTAGACTTCCCCTTCACGAGTCTCCTTCCCGTGCCTCGATCCAGCGAATAAGAGTGAACATAGACGTTAAGACTACTGTAATCAATAGTGTTAGAAGTACCAGGTGGATCAGGCGGATCAGATATGGCGTGCAACACATGTTGCTTGCCATCCACTTCAATAGTGCAAGTTCTTTGGTAGATGTCCATCACGGAGCGTAGCTTAGTCAAGAATGTTCGTCCTAAGAGTATGACATCCCCCGTTCCTGGTGCTGACGTTGGCATAATTACAAAATCGGTGTAGACAGAAGCTTCACCAATCTTGACTAATACATTCTTCACAACGCCTTCGGGTTTCACAAGGGATCCATCCGCTAGTTGCACAATAGCCTTATGCACAGTTAGTTCCCCAAGGTTACTCTTCTCGAAAACATTCAAAGGGAGCACATTAGAGTAGGATCCCGTGTCTAGTGTGGCTCGGACATCTTCAAGCTCCCCAATCCCGACCTTGACATCGAAACTTTGAGGGAGTGGCTCGGGATCCTCTTGCTCCTCTTCACTCTTGTTAGTACCAAGGTCCTATCCTTCTTCTTCGGCTTGTGGGGGCAATTCCCTCTTGCAACTCTCGCACTTAGCAACCTTCTTGATGGTGATTTCAACAGGTAGATCACCCACTAAGGTAAATGACATCGACTTCTCAGTGTTGCTAGGCAGCTTGCCTTGCTCCCTACTTGCTCCTCGGTCGATCAACTCTTGCATCTTTTGATGGGCAAGCCTAGTGCTCTCTTCCAACCTATCAAGTCTTGCCCTAGTTTTCTCGGAATCTTCTTCATACCGTTTGAGAAAACTTTGTGTGTGATCAACCATCTTTTGCAAGTTCTCCATCAGTTGAGCCGACTTCGACTTCGGTGGCTCTTTCGGAGCGGGATTTTCACAGTGATCATTACCATAGTTTAGCCTACTACGGTCTTGGTTAGGTCCGTAAGTTTGGTTAGCCGGTGCATATCCTTGATTGTTTCGGTATCCTCTTCTCCAAAATCCACCTCGAGGATTCCTACCGTCTTGTCCGTAGCTAACTTCTTGAGTGCCAAACTCCGTAGCAAAGGCTTCTTCTTCACCTCCTCGAGCCCAGTTGCCATCATCGTATGCCAGCTCCGATCTACACATATGAGCCCCATGCCCATAGTTCTTGCATATTCGGCATACTTCGTTCGAAACAGTTGTTCCGGTGGCGCTCTTGAGAACTTGCTTCAATTCGTTGGTAAAACACTCAAATTGATCCCCATTCCCCATGTACATAGGGGCTTCTTGAGTCGGTGGAGCTTCAGGTCCATGCCTCCTAACCATTGCTCTTGGGTCCTTGAACTGCGAACCCTTAGCAAGCCTTTCGAAAGCTGCCCAGACGCCTTCTGCGGTTTCCTCCCAAATATTGCCTCGGCATTGGAAATCCACCACTTGTTGGTTCTCGAAGGTTAGTCCATTGTAGAAGTGTTGGACTAGGTCAGAAAGTTCAAAACCATGGTGAGGGCACTTGTTCGTGAGATCTTGGAACCTCTCAAACGCGGTGTAGATGGTCTCATCATAGTCCTGCTTGAATCCAGTGATTTGCGCCTTGAGCGCGGTGGTCAAGGTGTGAGGGAAGTATTTCTCCATGAATGCTGAAAAAACCTTCTCCCAAGTGTCCAGCGAGCCTGCTGGAAGAGAACTCAGCCATGACTTGGCTCTGTCGCCAAGTCCCATAGCAAAAACCTTCATCCTCAACTCATCTGTTGTTATGTCAGCTCCGGGTCGTGGGATTTGGTTGACGAAATCATCGATATCGTGCAAGTACCCCATCACATCTTCCCTTGATAAGCCATAGAACCTCGGAAGTTGTTGGAATGCGTGGTTCTTGATCTCCAGATCTCGGGTTGCAGACGAAAGAACAATCGCCGGTCCCCTCATACGATCCTTGGTGGGTTGTACCCATGCCTTCAGTGGTCTAGCTTCTGCCATTCCGTCGATTTCCTTGAAGAGACTGAGTAGAGATTCAGAGAAATCGGTTTCCTCTATTTCCTCTAGTGCGCGCCTTCCAAGTAGTCGCCTTCTTTGGTGGTAGACTCTGTCGATCTCAGCAATTGAATCAGCAAGCGGTGTTCCTGCAGAACGTGTATGCGGCATACACTATCTGTAACAGTCTAGGAAAGGTGAATTAGAAACAGACTAGGAAAGCAGTATCAGAGAGAGATTAAAAAGGAAAACTAAAACTAGTAGGATTAGGAATCTAAAGCTGAAAATATAAACAAATTAAACAGAAAAAAGGAGTATAGTCCCCGGAAGCGGCGCCAATTTGATGAACGCGCGGATGTCGTGCTCCGAGCGAATCAAATAAATTTGTAATTAAGCCAAAGGCAATCCAGAACTACAACGAAAACCGTAGTGTAGCAGTAGAATGACTCGAGTGTCGTTCTCTCAGGACTATAACTAGCTTTATCTATTTAACAAGAGAATATAAACAGCAGACAGATAGCAAAAGGGGTTTCTAGCAGATAATGGAGATTGGTGATAGTATGATCCTTCTTAGCATAACGGGTCGATAATCATGCATAAATTCATCGGTCTTGCATAGAGATCTTTGAATCAATCTAGTGTCCTGTTGCAAATATTAAGCACTACGAAGATAATTGGTCTGACAAGTCAATCACTATTGTCCTATTGTGTTCCGTAATTATTCAACACTACGAAGATAAACTCTCACACAGGTCGACAAGTGTCCAATTGTGCATAATAATTAATACAACATACGAGAATTTAGGCTATGCCTGATCAACGAAATAAAGCAATGACACGGAGTATAATGCGCGATATAGCCATTAGCATGATTATCTTCCCTTCGCTAAGAATTCACATACTACCACCAACGATAAGTTTAGCTACTCATAATAGGCATGCAATCAATATAAATCATAGAAGAAAACATATTGAAAGATATATAAAATAAGTAGATTAAACTGTAAGATACAAGTTACCGAAGGTTGTCAATCTCCGAAGAATTGCGATCCTACGAGCTCCAATCCGCTATGAAAAAGTGTCCCCTAAGCTACTGAACTCCCAGGACAGGCCCCGGGAAGTTCCTACCTAAAACTATAGAGAGAGGTGAGAAAGTAGGTCTGGAAAGATATGATTTTCGGAGAAAACTGAGCAACTATATATAGGCCCCGAAATACTGTGGGGTGGTTCGTCCCGGAGAGTTTTTCGCGGAATTCCGCGTTTTCGACGCGTTTTTGGATTTCTTCCCCTTTTCGGACTCGGTTTCTGTCTTCTAGTAGCCTTCTAACCTCCAGATTCGACCCCTAGACTCCAAATCCTATCCGGAAACCTTCAGATACTCCAAATAGGCTTCTGGAACACCAATTCCTTGTCAACTTCAATATAATTGTCCGGAAATCATCGATTTTCACCCAAAACCTATAAAATAAAATCTAAAGGGAAACGTGACACTATTCTAATAAAATGCATTAAAATATAGCTAAATTAACATAGAGGATAGCTAAAATAGGTGAAAAAGACTCGAATGAAAGTGTAAAATACACATTCATCACGTATCAATATTATTATGATAGTCATAATAGATATTGGATTCACCAAGCAATTCACTGAAGACGCCCGTGGATGTATTATTGGGATAGACACATCATCGATCCTAGATGCATTCGAGTCAGTCAGATGAAGGGTCGTTACAATCGCCGCGTTGAGCGCAACAGACTTCACAACGAAAGGGTTTGCTTTGAGAAACCTCTCAAACGTCCTCATGTATTAATATTGCAAATGGAACCGTCTAGGAATTCCATGTTGCCTAGTGTAGCACTTGCTTAATACAATGAGACCCTATGGGTCACACTATGTGGTGATTCAGCTTATCCGAATATCCTTGAAGATGGAATCGCAATTAATTTAGAATTAACTGTGATTGATGAATTATAATTGATTTGGAATAAATTATAATTATTTGTGGCTCAATTAATAATTTGGAATTATTAATTGAATTGATTGATTAATTGTATTTTACGTAAATAAAATTAAACATTATATTTTAGAAATATAATAGATGTTTGATTTGAAAGGATATATTAATTTAGAATTAATATATGCACATGGGCAAAATCTACTTAGAGTTTGAATTGCCTTCGAATTATAAGTGGGTCCCAAAATTGGACCCACATACCCCCCCTTGGCCGGCCGCGTGTAGTAGTAGTATGGGAGGGAGTTTCGACTCCTTCCCATATTAGAAGTCAAGGGTTAAGTTAGATTTTCCTAATTGAGTTCTAACTTAATTGGGAATGAATCTAGACTTAAATTGGTTTCCTTGTGCAATAAGAATTAGAGTTCTTATTCCTTTATGAAGTCTAAAATCTTCTTTAGGCTTCTATTGACTACTATATAAGTAGATCATTAGAGAGCTTTTTCAATACCAAATTCTTAGAGAATTATTCTACCTTTCTTAGAGAAAATAAAAAGCTCTCCCCTACCTCTATACCCTAGCCGTGCGCGCCACTCTCCGCCGGAGGAAAATCGCCGCCCCATCTTCTTGGCCACATAAAGAATATCATAGCATTCTTTCCGATAAGCTGTTCATCCGTGGATACCAAGGTTGAGGTTCAAAGAGCTAGAAACTAACTTTTATTGTCTTGCAGATAATCAAAGTATTGCAGATATCTTCGACTTCGACGAAGGAGAAGATTCACCGGACTATTACGAAGACTTCATCGATTGGTTTATCGATTCAATACCTATTTTTGCTTTTGGAGTATTGTAAGTCTTCTGATTAATGTGTTTATTATATACGTTATATGCATGATCAATTAACCTGCATGTTAAGAAAATTTTTGAAAATTCCGCTGCGTACCCTAGGGGTAACTCTGACCATATTTTCTTACAGCTACTTGCTTGTATTATTTCATGGCTACATCTAGAAGATTTCAAATTACCTTTCCAACAGTGGCTAGTGTTTTAGCGCAAAGTGGAAAAACATGGTCACAACTTTCTCTCAGAAATGAAAATGTGTCCATATTAGTACACTGTTATACGTAACATATGCGCAAGATATTTCCAATTTACTATCACCATATGAATATAAAAAGGAAAAAAAAACAACTTATAAGCCTGCAAAGTCTTCAATGGGCTCAGTGGTTGTGTCATTTTGATCAGATGAGATGCCTACTCCACCACTGTCTCTAGATACCTTCCCATCATTGTTGTAGGGAAGTGCTAAATCATTTTGCACCACATCTGAAGGCGATACATTCTGTATTGCTTCAATGGGCTCAGTGGTTGTCTCAACCCTGACACGGTTGGATCACAAGCTTACCACTCCCACTTTAATCAGATGAGATGCCTACTCTGTCATTCTGTCCAGATACCTTCCCATCATTGCATTGATTTGTCATTGGACATTTTTGAAGAGCACGCCAACTTCGTATTCAAATGTGCACCATTTTCCGGACACATCGGATATTTGGAATTGGTAAATGTTAAAATACTATGTGTTAATTATAGATGATAATCTGCCGCTTATGTGAAGTTCCTTGATCTTGAAATAGATAATTTGGAACCTTAAATTCTTGCCTTCATGTTGTGTAGGTGGCTGCCTTTGTAGTAGTATGCTCAATGATGAAGTAATCAAATCTAATCCACAAAGAACCACCGCCGGATTAGCTTGATGATTCAGTTGCTAGTCATCAATTTGTTGTATGCTATTTGAACCACACATTTAGCACCTCCATTGATGTTGTGATGCAGCTACTTGCTTGTATTATTTCATGGCCACATCTAGAAGATTGCAAATTACCTTTCCAACAGTGGCTAGTGTTTTAGCGCAAAGTGGAAAAACGACGGTCGCAACTTTCTCTCAGAAATGAAAATGTGTCCATATTAGTACACTGTTATGCGCAAGATATTTCCAATTTAATATCACCATATGAATATAAAAAAGAAAAAAACAACTTATAAGCCTGCGAAGTCTTCAATGGGCTCAGTGGTTGTGTCATTTTGATCATATGAGATGCCTACTCCACTACTGTCTCTAGATACCTTCCCATCATTGTTGTAGGGAAGTGCTAAATCATTTTGCACCACATCTGAAGGCGATACATTCTGTATTTCTTCAATGGGCTTAGTGGTTGTCTCAACCCTGACACGGTTGGTACACAGGCTTACCACTCCCACTTTGATCAGATGAGATACCTACTCTGTCATTCTGTCCAGATACCTTCCCATTATTGCATTGATTTGTCAATGGACATTTTTTAAGAGCACTCCAACTTCGTATTCAAATGTGCACGCACCATTGTCCGGACACATCGGATATTTGGAATTGGTAAATGTTAAAATACTATGTGTTATTTATAGATGATAATTTACCGCTTATGTGAATTTTCTTGATCTTGAAATAGATAATTTGGAACCACAAATTCTTGCCTCCATGTTGAGTAGCTGGCTGCCTTTGTAGTAGTATGCTTAATGATGAAGTAATCAAATCTAATCCACAAAGAACCACCGCCTGATTAGCTTGATGATTTAGCTGCTTGTCATGAATTTGTTGTATGCTATTTTAAACACACATTTAACACCTTCATTGGTGTGGTGATTGATGAACGCGCTGGTGTCGTGCTACAACGCGAATGGATCAAATAAATTTGTAATTAGCCAAAGGCAATCCACAACTACAACGAGAACTGTAGTGTAGCAGTAGAATGACTCGAGTGTCGTTCTCTCAGGACTATAACTAGCTTCATCTATTTAACAAGAGAATATAAAACAGCAGACAGATAGCAATAGGAAGTTTCTAGCAGATAATGGAGATTGGTGATAGTATGTTCCTTCTTAACATAACGGGTCGATAATCATGCATAAATTCCTCGGTCTTGCATAGAGATCTTTGAATCAATCTAGTGTCCTGTTGCAAATATTAAGCACTACGAAGATAATTGGTCTGACAAGTCAATCACGATTGTCCTAATGTGTTCCGTAATTATTCAACACTACGAAGATAATTGGTCTGATGGTCGACAAGTGTCCAATTGTGCATAATAATTAATACAACATACGAGAATTTTGGTTACAACTGATCAACGAAATAAAGCAATGACACGGAGTATAATGCGCGATATAGCCATTAGCATGATTATCTTCCCTTCGCTAAGAATTCACATACTACCACCAACGATAAGTTTAGCTACTCATAATAGGCATGCAATCAACAGAAATCATAGAAGAAAACATGTTGAAAGAATATAATAAAATAAGTAGAATAAAACTGTAAGATACAAAGTTACCGAAGGTTGTCAGTCTCCGGATGATTGCGGTCCTACGAGCTCCAAACTGCTATGAAAAAGTATCCCCTAAGCTACAGAACTCCCAGGACAGGCCCCGGGAAGTTCCTACCTAAAACTATAAAGAGATGTGAGAAAGTAGGTCTGGAAAGATATGATTTTCGGAGAAAACTAAGCAACTATATATAGGCCCCGAAATACTGTGGGGCGGTTCGCCCCACACACCGGGCGGTTCGCCCGGTGTGGGGCGATTCGCCCCAGAGAGTTTTTCGCGGAATTCTACATTTTCGACGCGTTTTTGGATTTCTTCCCCTTTTCGGACTCGGTTTCTGACTTCTAGTAGCCTTCTAACCTCCAGATTCGGCCCCTAGACTTCAAATCCTATCCGGAAACCTTCAGATACTCCAAATAGGCTTCTGGAACACCAATTCCTTGTCAACTTCAATATAATTGCCCGGAAATCTTCGAATTTCAACCAAAACCTGTAAAATAAAATCTAAAGGGAAACGTGACACTATTCTAATAAAATGCATTAAAATATAGCTAAATTATCATAGAGGATAGCTAAAATAGGTGAAAAAGACTTGAATGAAAGTGTAAAATACACATTCATCAAACTCCCTGATGAACATGTCAGATTCGGTCAAATAAATTTGTAATAGCCAAAGGCAATCCACAACTACAACGAAAACCGTAGTGTAGTAGTAGAATGACTCGAGTGTCGTTCTCTCCGGACTATACTAGCTTTATCAAATCTAATTAAGAATATAAAACAGCAAATAGAAAGCAATAGGGGTTTTCAAGCAGATAATGGAGGTTGGTGATAGTATGGTCCTTCTTAACATAATGGGCCGATAATCATGCATAAATTCCTCGGTCTTGCATAGAGATCTTTGAATGAATCTTGGGTCCTGTTGTAAGTATTGTGCACTACGAAGATAATATGGGTCTGACCTGTCAGCAACTAACGTCCTATTGTGTTCCGTAATCATTCAACACTACGAAGATAATTTGGTCTGATTGGCCGACAAGTGTCCTAGTGTGCATAATGATCAATACAACATACGAGAATTTTGGTGTTCAACTCATCAACGAACTAAAGCAATGACACGGAGTATAATGCGCGATATAGCCATTAGCATGATTATCTTCCCTCGCTAAGAATTCACACATACTGCCACCAACGATAAATTTAGCTACTCATAATGTGCATGCAATCAATAGCAATCATAGAAGAAAACATATTGAAAGAATATAAAATAAGTAGATAAAAGTTGTAAGATACAAAGTTACCGAAGGTTGTCAATCTCCGGATGATTGCGATCCTACGCGCTCCAATCTGCTATGAAAAAGTATCCCCTAAGCTATGGAACTCCCAGGACAGGCCCCGGGAAGTTCCTACCTAAAACTATAGAGAGAGGTGAGAAAGTAGGCTTGGAAAGATATGATTTTCGGAGAGAAAATTCGCAACTATATATAGGCCTGATTTTTGCCCGCGGCGGTTCGCCTCCTGGCTGGGGCGGTTCGCCCCACAGTGTAAACGCGGAATTTCCGCGTTTTCAATGCGGTTTTGAATTTCTTTGCCTTTTCGGACTCGGTTTCAGACTTCTAATGGCCTTCTAACCTCCAGATTCGACCCCTAGACTCCAAATCCTATCCGGAAACCTTCAGATACTCCAAATAGGCTTCTGGAACACCAATTCCTTGTAGACTTCAATATAATTGCCCGTAAATCTCCGAATTTCAACCAAAACCTGTAAAATAAAATCTAAAAGGAAACGTGAGACTATTCTAATAAAGTGTACTAAAATATAGCTAAATTAACATAGAGGATAGCTAAATTAGGTGAAAAAGACTCGAATGAAAGTGTAAAATACACATTCATCAAACTCCCCAAACCGAACCTTTGCTTGTCCTCAAGCAACTAAGCTAGACTCTAATACAAAAAACATGCAAGACTCAAAAATGGAGTTTCATGCCAAATAAAATGAACTAAATTACTGAATCTATCAAATAGCATATGAACAAAAACCATATAAATCAAAGCATGAATATAGGTTGAAGAATACCTCGATTGACTTATACACATCCACATAAGCACTTATGTCAAGACAAGATAGTCTCTCGTAACATTCTCTACCTGGACCTAGTCAGTGACGACGTAATGATGCATGTTAAGATACGAATGGTTGCCCCGTGCCTATGAAACTGAGGACTTACTGCTGTTCCACCATGTTAAGACTTTTCCTCAAAAGAGGTCGAACCAGTACTGGCTCTCATCAAACGAAGGAGGGTTCCCTATAAAAGATAACACTCCCCTATTCTACCCATCTCTCAAGTAAAGTCTTAAGCTATTCACCACTTCCTGAATGGCAGGACGAGGGTGGTCTAGAAGAAATGACACTTAAGACGAAAAAGATAAAAAATAGAAAAACACGATTACGAACAATACGAAAAATGGAAAAGGCTCAAACTTTGCTAAACTGCTATTTGGCTTTATCTTTTGGACCCTTCTTTGCTTTTTTGGGGTCTTCCTCTTTTTTTCTTTTTTTTTTTTCCTTCCAGATTCTTTTTTTCTTTTCTTTTTCTCTTTTTTCTGGAATTTTCTTTCTCTTTTTTTTTCGATTTTTTTTAGCCAGCAGTAGCATAACAAAAAGAGAAACAAAAATGACTCACACGACTTCCCCAAACCTATTCGAAAGAATAGGTTAGAGTACAAAATTCACGAAAAAGGAAAAATAAACTCACGATACGAAGAATGAAAAACAGAAACAAGTCTATGATGGTGTAACCCCCTCCCCAAACCTATTCGGAAGAATAGGTTATAAACAAAGGATCACACAACCTCACACTACCTCCTTCCTAGGCATTTAGCAATCTCAAAGCATTGTGAAGACTTGTTGCCTCTTAGGTACATAATTACTCGGGAAAACAACCATAAGACCCTAACATGCATCATCCTATTATAAAGGCCTTCGTAAACCGCAGTAGAGAAAACACCACTAAGTGATGTCGAGACTACCTAGCTCAACTAAGTGCAATACATAAATGTGACAAGCCAAGCGAGAAAAACCTCAAACAAATAAATAGAGATGAAGCATACGATTAATGGCATAGCTAGTTGATTTACCCAATAAAAATGTTCAAAAAATTCGGCAATAAACTCCATATAAAACATGCAAGACTATCCTAGGATGAATGTAGTGAAATGCAACCTAAAAATCTAAGAAAGCAGTAAACGTGCAAATGCAAATGCAGACAAACAAAGCATGCGAGGTACTACTATACTCATCCTACCAATTCCAAGCTCCAAACTAACAACATCAGATCACTTAAATCCCATCCCCCCTCATGAAATTAACGCTAGTCCCTAGCAGTAAGAAAATGAGGAAATAAGATGTGATACTAGATGTTACCCCATGGTTTCGCCTCGGTCGGCTGAGTATGCTTCTTGTGATTTATTGGGCCTCCTCTGTGAGTTTCATAGTGTGACATCAGGTCTTCTGATGGTTGCGGTAGTTCCATTTTTAGGCCGGTCAGGATCAACTCCTCTATCAGAGTCATCATTGCCCGTATGGCCTTCATTGTCACTACTGTCATCATCATCATCGCCAGTAGAGTTGCAGTGGTAGGTAGAATTCTCAAGATTAGCCGCCGCTGTTATGGAATTCTCCATCCTGTAGCCCTTCAATAGGATGTGAACTGTTGAAGGGGAAAGGGCAGTGGTATCAGGACCTCCCCCTCCAACGATTTACACCTCGAGAAGGTTACAGTAAGCTGTTCGGACACTCAGAAGTCTTCTACCTTTTTCTCCAATTTTGACCACTTTATCCACTGTTGCTCCGACCAATGTCAATATGATGCTCACTTTAGAGGCAGGTAAGGGGTGCCCCAACGAGGGACTGTGTACCCATGTCGTTACGTTTTGGAACCAAGCTAGCGCTTCGGAACCTTCTAGCAACTGCGAACTCAAGATCAAATCCGTCGCTGCTAGAATGTCCCGGTGCCTTCCTGTTCACTCGAACTCTGTAGTCCTCGTGATGGAGTGCTGACATAATAGTGGTTTATGACCCTTCGGTGGTGCATGAATAGGCATAGGAGTCCTTACTCCAGCTCAAATTAGAAAACCCCCAAATTCGAAAATTAGGTTTCTTAAAGATGATACCTCAGATCTGCAAATCTAACGAATTAGGATGAAATCTGATCGGTTAGGATGATAGATCATGTAATAGGCTTCGAAATAAGATAAAGAACACTCAATTTTGTCAAGAAACGAAGAAGTTAAGAAGATTTAGAAGCAACATCGCACTTTTCGGGTTTTTTGGGAGTATGGATGAAGAAGAATGAAGAAAATAATGATTTGGGGTTGAAATCCGCATTTTTTAAGATCTGGGGCTGTGGGGCGGTTCGCCCCGTGCTCCCAAATGCGGGGAGACGGGTCCTGATGTCAGAAAATGCGGTTTAAATCCCGAAACTAATTTTTTTTTCAAAAAACTACTCGAAAAATCTCACTCGAACAAAAGCATATATGACACACACATGAACAAATTCCCATATGAGAAGCAAATAGTTCAAGAATGAATGCATGCAGAAAAGCAGTAAAGAAAGCGATAAAAAATTCCGGGTTGCCTCCCGGATAGCGTCATTGTTTTAAGTCTTTGACTCGACTCCTGTCTGCGCCTATCTCTTCTTTTTGCGAAGTCTTCCCCTTCATTGATCTCCTTTCCCTGCCACGAACCTGTGAATAAGAAAGAATATAGGCTGCAAGACCACAATAGTGAGTAATAATATCAGGCGGTTCCGGTGGATCAGGTATGGCTTGTAATACGTGTTGCTTGCCATCGACCTCAATGGTGCAAGTTCTTTGGTAGATGTCCATTACTGAGCGTAGCTTGGTCAAGAATGTTTTCCCTAAGAGTATGACATCCTCTGTCCCAGGTGCAGATGCCGGCATAACTACGAAATTGGTGTTTATTGATGCTTCACCAATCTTGACCAACACATTTCTCACAACGCCTTCGGGTCTCATGAATGATCCATCCGCCAGTCGCACAATAGCCTTTTCCTCAGATAGTTTTCCAAGGTTACTCTTTTCAAACACATTCAAAGGAATTATGTTTGAATAGGATCCCGTGTCTAGCGTGGCACGGACATCTTCAAGCTCACCAATCCCTACCTTAACATCGAAACTTTTAGGGAGTGGTTCGGGATCCTCTTGCTCCTCATCACTTGCGTCAGAACTAAAGTCCTCCTCTTCTTCCTCGGCCTGTAGAAGTTCTTCCTTCATGCAACACTCGCACCTAACTACCTTCTCAGTGTTGCCTTGTTCCTTACTTGCTCTTCGGTCGATCAACTCTTGCATCTTTTGATGGGCAAGCCTAGTGCTTTCTTCCAACTTATCAAGCCTTGCCCTAGTCTTCTCAGAATCTTCCTCATACCGTTTGAGAAAACTTTGTGTGTGATCAACCATCTTCTGCAGGTTCTCCATCAGTAGAGCCGTCTTCGACTTCGGTGGCTCTTTCGGAGCGGGGTTTTCGCAGTGATCATTACCATAGTTCAGCCTGCTACGGTCTTGGTTAGGTCCATAAGTTTGGTTATCAGGTGCATATCCTTGATTGTTACGGTATCCTCTTCTCCAGAATCCACCTCGAGGATTCCTACCGTCTTGTCCGTAGCTAACTTCTTGAGTACCAAACTCCGTAGCAAAGGCTTCTTCTTCGCCTCCTCGAGCCCAGTTGCCATCTTCGTATGCCAACTCCGATCTACACATACGAGCCCCATGCCCATAGTTCTTTCATATTCGGCATATTTTGTTCGAAACAGTTGTTCCGGTGGCGCTCTTGAGGACTTGCTTCAATTCGTTGGTAAAGCACTCGAATTGATCCCCATTCCCCCTGTACATAGGGGCTTCTTGAGTTGGTGGAGCTTCAGGTCCTCGTCTCCTAACCATTGCTCTTGGGTCCTTGAACTACGAACCCTTGGCAAGCCTTTCGAAAACAGCCCAGACGGCTTCTGCGGTTTCCTCCCAAATATTGCCTCGGCATTGGAATCCACCACTTGTTGGTTCTCGAAGGTTAGTCCATTGTAGAAGTGTTGGACTAGGTCGGAGAGTTCAAAACCATGGTGAGGGCACTTGTTCGTGAGATCTTGGAACCTCTCGAACGCGGTGTAGATGGTCTCATCATAGTCTTGCTTGAATCCAGTGATTTGCGCCTTGAGCGCAGTAGTCAGAGTGTGTGGGAAGTATTTCTCCATGAAAGCTGAAAAAACCTTTTCCCAAGTGTCCAGCGAGCCTGCTGGAAGAGAGCTCAGCCATGACTTGGCTCTGTCGCCAAGTCCCATAGCAAAAACCTTCATCCTCAACTCATCCGTTGTTATGTCAGCTCCGGGTCGTGGGAGTTGGTTGACGAAATCCTCGATATCGTTCAAGTACCCCATCACATCTTCCCTTGATAAGCCATAGAACCTCGGTAGTTGTTGGAATGCGTGGTTCTTGATTTCGAGATCTCGGGTTGCGGGCGAAAGAACAATCGCCGGTCCCCTCATACGATCCTTGGTGGGTTGTACCCATGCCTTCAGTGGTCTAGCTTCTGCCATTCCGTCGATTTCCTTGAAAAGGAGTCGCCTTCTTTGGTGGTAGACTCTATCGATCTCAGCAATTGAATCAGCAAGCGGTATTCCTGCAGAACGTGTATGCGGCATACACAATCTGTGACAGACTAGGAAAAGTGATTAGAAACAAATAGGAAAACAGAGAGAGATTAAAAAGGAAAACTAAAACTAAAAGAATTAGGAATCTAAAGCTGTAAATAAAAACAAATTAACTAGAAAAAAGGAGTATAGTCCCCGACAACGGCGCCAATTTGATGAACGTGTCAGATTCAGTCAATTAAATTTGTAATAGCCAAAGGCAATCCACAACTACAACAAAAACCGTAGTGTAGTAGTAGAATGACTCCAGTGTCGTTCTCTCGGGACTATACTAGCTTTATCAAATCTAATTAAGAATATAAAACAACAAATAGAAAGCAATAGGGGTTTCAAGCCGATAATGGAGGTTGGTGATAGTATGGTCCTTCTTAACATAATGGGTCGATAATCATGCATAAATTCCTCGGTCTTGCATAGAGATCTTTGAATGAATCTTGGGTCATGTTGTAAGTATTGTGCACTACGAAGATAATATGGGTCTGACCTGTCAACAACTAACGTCCTATTGTGTTCCGTAATCATTCAACACTACGAAGATAATTTGGTCTGATTGGCCGACAAGTGTCCTAGTGTGCATAATGATCAATACAACATACGAGAATTTTGGTGTTCAACTCATCAACGAAATAAAGCAATGACACGGAGTATAATGCGCGATATAGCCATTAGCATGATTATCTTCCCTCGCTAAGAATTCACATACTACCACCAACGATAAATTTGGCTACTCATAATGTGCATGCAATCAATAGCAATCATAGAAGAAAACATATTGAAAGAATATAAAATAAGTAGATAAAAGTTGTAAGATACAAAGTTACCGAAGGTTGTCAATCTCCGGATGATTGCGATCCTACGCGCTTCAATCTGCTATGAAAAAGTATCCCCTAAGCTATGGAACTCCCAGGACAGGCCCCGGAAAGTTCCTACCTAAAACTATAGAGAGAGGTGAGAAAGTAGGCTTGGAAAGATATGATTTTCGGAGAGAAAATTCGCAACTATATATAGGCCTGATTTTTGCCCGCGGCGGTTCGCCTCCTGGCTGGGGCGGTTCGCCCCACAGTGTAAACGCGGAATTTCCACGTTTTCGACGCGGTTTTGGATTTCTTTGCCTTTTCGGACTCGGATTCAGACTTCTAATGGCCTTCTAACCTCCAGATTCGACCCCTAGACTCCAAATCCTATCCGGAAACCTTCAGATACTCCAAATAGGCTTCTGGAACACCAATTCCTTGTAGACTTCAATATAATTGCCCGTAAATCTCCGAATTTCAACCAAAACTTGTAAAATAAAATCTAAAAGGAAACGTGACACTATTCTAATAAAATGTACTAAAATATAGCTAAATTAACATAGAGGATAGCTAAATTAGGTGAAAAAGACTCCAATGAAAGTGTAAAATACACATTCATCACTCCCCAAACCGAACCTTTGCTTGTCCTCAAGCAACTAAGCTAGACTCTAATACAAAAAACATGCAAAACACAAAATGGAGTTTCATGCCAAATAAAGTGAACTATTCTACTGAATCTATCAAATAACATATGAACAAAAACCATATAAATCAAAGCATGAATATAAGTTGAAGAATACCTCGATTGACTTATACACATCCACATAAGCACTTATGTCAAGACAAGATAGTCTCTCGTAACAGTCTCTACCTGGACCTAGTCAGTGGCGACGTAATGAAGCATGCTAAGATATGAATGGTTATCCCGTGCCTATGAAACTGAGGACTTACTGCTGTTCCACCATGTTAAGACTTTTCCTCAAAAGAGGTCGAACCAGTACTGACTCTCATCAAACGAAGGAGGGTTCCCTATAAAAGATAACTCTCCCCTATTCTACCCATCTCTAGTAAAGTCTTAAGTTATTCACCACTTCCTGAATGGCAGGACGAGGGTGGTCTAGAACAGATGACACTCAAGACAAAAAAGATAAAAAATAGAAAATCACGATTACGAACATTGCAAAAATATGAAAGACTCAAAACTTTGCTAAACTGCTATTTGGCTTTCTCTTTTTTTTTGGACCCTTCTTTGCTTTTTTGGGGTCTTTTCTCTTTTTTTTTCTTCCTTTTTTTTTCTTTCCAGATTCTTTTTTCTTTTTCTTTTTCTCTTTTTTTTCTGGAATTTTTCTTTCTTTTTTTTCGATTTTTTCTAGCCAGCAGTAGCATAACAAAAAGAGAAACAAAATGACTCACACGACTTCCCCAAACCTATTCGAAAGAATAGGTTGGAGCACAAAAATTCACGAAAAATGAAAAATAAACTCACGAAACAGAAATGAAAAACAGAAACAAGTCTAAAGATGGTGCAACCCCCTCCCCAAACCTATTCGGAAGAATAGGTTATAAACAAAGGATCACACAACCTCACACTACCTCCTTCCTAGGCATTTAGCAATCTCAAAGCATGGTGAAGACTTGTTGCCTCTTAGGTACATAATTACTCGGGAAACAACCATAAGACCCTAACATGCATCATCCTATTATAAAGGCCTTCGTGAATCGCAGTAGAGAAAACACCACTAAGTGATGTCGAGACTACCATGCTTAACTAAGTGCAATACATAAATGTGACAAGCCAAGCGAGAAAAACCTCAAACAAATTCATAGAGATGAAGCATACGATTAATGGCATAGTTGGTTGATCTACCCAATAAAAAAGTTCAAAAAATTCGGCAATAAACTCCCTATAAAACATGCAAGACTATCCTAGGAAAGCAGTAAACGTGCAAATGCAAAAAATTTCACGAGTTTATCATAAGCAAGATAAGTATAGAGATAACCAGCGATAACCTCCTCCCCAAACCTGAACGTCGTCGCTCGTCCCGAACGTCGAAAGTGGATCCAAGGTGAGAGCTAATGCTTGTATAAGTGACCTATAATACTCAATCAAACTCGTGAGATAAAATCTAAAGCGGTAAAGAAAGCGATAAAATCTCCGGGTTGCCTCCCGGATAGCGCCATTGTTTAAAGTCTTTGACTCGACTCCTGTCCGCGCCTATCTCTTCTTTCTACGGGTACTAGACTTCCCCTTCATCGATCTCCTCTCCATGCCATGAACCTGTGAATAAGAAAGAATATAGGTTGCAAGACCACATAGCGAGTAGTGAAAGAATTATCAGGTGGATTAGACATGGCTTGCAGCACATGTTGCTTGCCTTCCACTTCAATAGTGCAAGTTCTTTGGCAGATGTCCATCACAGAGCGTAGCTTAGTCAAGAACGTTCGTCCCAAGAGAATGACATCCCCCGTCCCAGGTGCAGACGCCGGCATAACTACAAAATTGGTGTATACAGATGCTTCACCAATCTTGACCAACACATTTTTCACAACGCCCTCGGGTCTCACAAAGGATCCATCCGCCAGTTGCACAATAGCCCTATGGTCAGATAGTTTTCCAAGGTTATTCTTCTCAAACACATTCAAAGGGAGCACGTTCGAGTAAGATCCCGTGTCTAGTGTGGCACGGACATCTTCAAGTTCGCCAATCCCGACCTTAACATCGAAACTTTGAGGGAGTGGCTCGGGATTCTCTTGCTTCTTTCCACTCTCATCAGTACCAAGGTCCTTCTCTTCTTCCTTGGCTAGTGGAGGCTCTTCATCCTTGTAACACTCGCACTTAGCAACTTGCTTAATGGTGATTTCCACTGGTTGATCTCCCACCAAGTTGATCGACATGGACCTCTCAGTGCTGCTATGTAACTTCCCTTGCTCTCTACTAGCTCTAGCTTCCAATTGATCCAGACGAGCATTGATCTTTGCCGAATTCTCCTCGTATCTCTTAAAAAACACTTGGGTGAAATCCACCAATTTCTGTAAATTATCCATGAGAGTTGCTGACTTGGATGTAGATGCTTCGTCCTTAGGAGTAGGATTACTACGATTTCCCAAGTGAACATCTTCTCGTGCTAGATCTGATCTACACATATGAGCCCCATGCCCATAATTCTTGCACACCCTACATACCTCGTTGGAGAGAGAAGTTCCGATTAGGCCACTTAGAGCTTGCCTCATCTGATTGGCGAAACCTTCAAACCTATCGCCACTCACACCATTCACTTCATGCATTGGGATCTCCTGGTTTGGTGGGGCCTCAGGTCCACGCCTTCTAACCATTGCTCTTGGATCCTTGGATTGAGATCCTTTAGCAAGCCTTTCGAAACACGCCCACACATCCTCGACGGTCTCTTCCCAGATAGTACCACGACATTGGAAATCCACCACCTGTTGACTCTCATATGTGAGTCCATTGTAGAAGTGCTGGACAAGATCAGGAAGCCCAAAACCATGGTGTGGACACTTGTGCATGAGGTCCTTGAACCTCTCGAAAGCGGTGTAGATGGTCTCATTATAGTCCTATTTGAATCCTGTGATTTGCGACTTAAGCGCGGTAGTCAATGTGTGAGGAAAGTATTTCTACATAAAAGTAGAATACACCTTGTCCCAGTTGTCTAGTGATCCGGCTTCTAGAGAGCCTAACCATGCCTTGGCTTTATCACCAAGTCCCAAAGCAAAAACCTTCATCCTTAGCTCATCGTCCGTTATCCCTGCTCCGGGCCTTGGAAGATTGTTGATAAAGTCGTCAATATCATTCAGGTATCCCATAACATCTTCCCTAGCCAACCCATAGAACCTCGGGAGTTGCTGGTACATGCAACTTTTGATTTCCAAATCTCGAGTTGCAGCAGAAAGAACAATAGTTGGACCTCTCATCAGTGCTTTGTTGGGTCGAACCCATGATTTCAGTGGTCTAGCTTCTGCCATTCCGTCGATTTCCTTGAAGGGACTAAGTAGAGATTCAAAGAAATCGGTTTCCTCTATTTCCTCTAGTGCGCGCCTTTCAAGTAGTCGCCTTCTTTGGTGGTAGACTCTGTCGATCTCAGCAATTGAATTAGCAAGCGGTGTTCCTGCAGAACGTGTATGCGGCATACACTATCTATAACAGACTAGGAAAGGTGATTAGAAACAGACTAGGAAAGCAGTATCAGAGAGAGATTAAAAAGGAAAACTAAAACTAAAGGAATTAGGAATCTAAAGCTGTAAATAGAAACAAATTAAACAGAAAAAAGGAGTATAGTCCCCGGCAACGGCGCCAATTTGATGAACGCGCTGGTGTCGTGCTCCAACGCGAACGGATCAAATAAATTTGTAATTAGCCAAAGGCAATCCACAACTACAACGAAAACCGTAGTGTAGCAGTAGAAAGACTCGAGTGTCGTTCTCTCAGGACTATAACTAGCTTTATCTATTTAACAAGAGAATATAAAACAGCAGACAGATAGCAATAGGGGGTTTCTAGCAGATAATGGAGATTGGTGATAGTATGGTCCTTCTTAACATAACGGGTCGATAATCATGCATAAATTCCTCGGTCTTGCATAGAGATCTTTGAATCAATCTAGTGTCCTGTTGCAAATATTAAGCACTACGAAGATAATTGGTCTGACAAGTCAATCACGATTGTCCTAATGTGTCCCGTAATTATTCAACACTACGAAGATAATTGGTCTGATGGTCGACAAGTGTCCAATTGTGCATAATAATTAATACAACATACGAGAATTTTGGTTACAACTGATCAACGAAATAAAGCAATGACACGGAGTATAATGCGCGATATAGCCATTAGCATGATTATCTTCCCTTCGCTAAGAATTCACATACTACCACCAACGATAAGTTTAGCTACTCATAGTAGGCATGCAATCAACAGAAATCATAGAAGAAAACATGTTGAAAGAATATAATAAAATAAGTAGAATAAAACTGTAAGATACAAAGTTAACGAAGGTTGTCAGTCTCCGGATGATTGCGGTCCTACGAGCTCCAAACTGCTATGAAAAAGTATCCCCTAAACTACAGAACTCCCAGGACAGGCCCCGAGAAGTTCCTACCTAAAACTATAGAGAGAGGTGAGAAAGTAGGTCTGGAAAGATATGATTTTCAGAGAAAACTGAGCAACTATATATAGGCCCCGAAATACTGTGGGGCGGTTCGCCCCACACACCGGGCGGTTCGCCCGGTGTGGGGCGGTTCGCCCCAGAGAGTTTTTCGCGGAATTCCGCGTTTTCGACGTGTTTTTGGATTTCTTCCCCTTTTCGGACTCGGTTTCTGACTTCTAGTAGCCTTCTAACCTCCAGATTCGGCCCCTAGACTTCAAATCCTATCCGGAAACCTTCAGATACTCCAAATAGGCTTCTGGAACACCAATTCCTTGTCAACTTCAATATAATTGCCCGGAAATCTTCGAATTTCAACCAAAACCTGTAAAATAAAATCTAAAGGGAAACGTGACACTATTCTAATAAAATGCATTAAAATATAGCTAAATTATCATAGAGGATAGCTAAAATAGGTGAAAAAGACTCGAATGAAAGTGTAAAATACACATTCATCAGTGATGCAGCTACTTGCTTGTATTATTTCCTGGCCAATCTTGAAGATTGCAAATTACCTTTCCAACATTGGCTAGTGTTATAGCGCAAAGTGGAAAAAAGATGGTCGTACTTTCTCTCAGAAATGAAAATGTATCCATATTAGTACATCGTTATGCGTAAAATATGCGCAATATATTTCCCATTTACTACCACCATATGAATATAAAAATGAAAAAAACAACTTATTATAGGAGTCGTAAGACTTTTCTTAAGCAAGAGTTTGGAACAAGAACAAGTAGAGGTACAATAACAATCAAAGTATATATATGACAATATACAAACAATTGAAATATCTTACAAAATAGTATGATATACTTGAATATTGATGCGGACACAAAATCGTTCCTTTGCACACTTCAAAAACTAAACAGTTCACGTATGGATTGCTCCAATCTCCGATCTTCCAACAGCATCCAAGGAGTAACAAGTAGTACACAAGGTGGCGAGTAGAGTCGATAGTTTGACTATCTCTCCTTAAGACAAGATTGCCCCGCTCGTGGTGCTTACGGAATTATGGCAATAGTCTCCCAGGATAAAACTACTCTTAGACGACTAAGGAGCACTCCAATAGTCGAATCTGATGAACTTACTTTGAGTATGATTGAGAGCAAAAGAGAAAGCAAGTGAGAAGAGAAGTATCAAATGCTTTGGATGTGTGTTTGAAAATGAACTATATTCCCATATTTATACTTCTCAAAGGCTTCCATGAAGTAGTATGAAAACACTTCAAAAAGATGCAATGAATGATTTGCAATCATTCATCAATTGCCAAAAGGTTGGAAAATCTCGCTGCCAGACTTAACTGTATAAAATTTAATTTCATCAAAACACTTTCCAAAATATGCGTTGGTTCAGTGGAGAGAACTCACACCTGTTAGCTGCTAGGTCGTGAGTTCGAGACCCAGGTTACACAACCTTTTATTTTTTACTTTTTACCAACCTTTGCTTATTGGAAACCATTGTGAAAGGTCACAAATTCACTAATCCATTTTGTTTAACTTGTGTATTTAATTTCTCAATAATTTTGAGTTATTAATCACATTTAAACACAAATGAATAACATTCCAATAATGCAATTTGGATATATCTTTATAAACCTCATTTGCCTTTCCCATGAATTTTAGTACAGTGGATCCAACTGTATTTGAACGACTTAATTCATTCATGTATCGATCAACATACTATGTGCATTAATCACCTTTCACCACACGGGATTTTAGTAACTTAACGCTTTAGTGACATCTATTTCAACGAATGGAAATACACGATCATGGAAATCTTGTTTCCAACGTGTTTGGCGCCCATATGATCAATACATCGAACAAATTCAAATCTCATTCGTTTCACTAAAATTCCCAACAATTATAAGCCTGCGAAGTCTTCAATGGGCTCAGTGGTTGTGTCAATTTGATCAGATGAGATGCCTACTCCACCACTCTCTGTAGATACCTTCCCATCACTGTTGTACGGAAGTGCTAAATCATTTTGCACCACATCTGACGCCGTTACATTATGTATTGCTTCAATGGGCTTAGTGGTTGTCTCCACCTGACACGGTTGGTTCACACGCTTACCACTCCCACTTTGATCAGATGAGATGCCTACTCTGCCATTCTGTCCAGATACCTTCCCATCATTGCATTGATTGTCATTTGACATTTTTGAAGAGCACGCCAACTTCGTATTCAAATGTGCACCATTGTCCGGACACATCAAATATTTAGAATTAGTAAATATTACAATACTAGGTGTTATTTATAGATGATAATCTGCCGCTTATGTGAAGTTCCTTAATCTTGAAGTAGATAATTTGGAACCACAAATTCATGCCTCCATGTTGAGTAGCTAACTGCCTTTGTAGTAGTATGCTTAATGATGAAGTACCACCGCCTGATTAGCTTGATGATTGAGCTCCTTGTTATCAATTTGTTGAATGCTATTTGAGCCACACATTTAGCACCTGCATTGATGTAGTGATGCATCTACTTACTTGTATTATTTCCTGGTCACATCTAGAAGATTGCAAATTACCTTTCCAACAGTGGCTAGTGTTTTAGCGCAAAATGGAAAAACGATGGTCGCACCTTTCTCTAAGAAATGAAAATGTTTCCATATTACTACACTTTTATGCGTAAAATATGCGCAAGATATTTCCAATTTACTATCATCATATGAATAGAAAAAAAGGAAAATCAACTTATAAGCCTGCGAAGCCTTCAATGGGCTCAGTGGTTGTGCCATTTTGATCAGATGAGATGCCTACTCCACCACTGTCTCAAATTACCTTCCCATCATTGTTGTACGGAAGTGCTAAATCATTTTGCACCACATCTGAAGGGGATACATCCTATATTGCTTCAATAGGCTTAGTGGTTGTCTCAACCGTCACACGGTTGGTTCACAGGCTTACCACTCCCACTTTGATCAGATGAGATGCCTACTCTGTCATTCTGTCCAGATACCTTCCCATCATTGCATTTATTTTTCATTTGACATTTTTGAAGAGCACGCCAACTTCGTATTCAAATATGCACCATTGTCCGGACACATCGGATATTTGGAATTGCTAAATGTTAAAATACTATGTGTTGTTTATAGATGATAATCTGCCGCTTATGTGAAGTTCCTTGATCTTAAAATAGATAATTTGGAACTGCAAATTATTGCATCCATGTTGAGTAGCTGGCTGCCTTTGTAGTAGTATGCTTAATGATGAAGTAATCAAATCAAATCCACAAAGAACCACCGCCTGATTAGCTTGATGATTGAGCTGCTAGTAATCAATTTGTTGTATGCTTTTTGAACCACACATTTAGCACATCCGTTGATATAGTGATGCAGCTACTTGCTTGTATTATTTCATGGCCACATCTAGAAGATTGCAAATTACCTTTCCAACAGTGGCTAGTGTTTTAGCGCAAAGTGGAAAAACGATGGTCGCAACTTTCTCTCAGAAATGAAAATGTGTCCATATTAGTACACTGTTATGTGTAACATATGCGCAAGATATTTCCAATTTACTATCACCATATGAATATAAAAAAGAAAAAAAAGTAACTTATAAGCATGCAAAGTCTTCAATGGGCTCACTGGTTGTGTCATTTTTATCAGATGAGAAGCCTACACCACCACTCACTTTGGATACCTTCCCATCTTTGTTGTACGGAAGTGCTAAATCATTTTGCACCACATCTGACGCCGTTACATTATGTATTGCTTCAATGGGCTTAGTGGTTGTCTCAATCTGACATGGTTGGTTCACAAGCTTACCACTCCCACTTTGATCAGATGAGATGCCTACTCTGCCATTCTGTCCAGATACCTTCCCATCATTGCATTGATTGTCATCGGGCATTTTTGAAGAGCACGCCAACTTCGTATTCAAATGTGCACCATTGTCCGGACACATCAAATATTTGGAATTAGTAAATATTACAATACTAGGTGTTATTTATAGATGATAATCTGCCGCTTATGTGAAGTTCCTTAATCTTGAAGTAGATAATTTGGAACCACAAATTCATGCCTCCATGTTGAGTAGCTAACTGCCTTTGTAGTAGTATGCTTAATGATGAAGTACCACCGCCTGATTAGCTTGATGATTGAGCTCCTTGTTATCAATTTGTTGAATGTTATTTGAACCACACATTTAGTAGCACCTGCATTGATGTAGTGATGCATCTACTTGCTTCTATTATTTCCTGGTCACATCTAGAAGATTGTAAATTACCTTTCCAACAGTGGCTAGTGTTTTAGCGCAAAATGGAAAAACGATGGTGGCACCTTTCTCTAAGAAATGAAAATGTTTCCATATTACTACACTTTTATGCGTAAAATATGCGCAAGATATTTCCAATTTACTATCATCATATGAATAGAAAAAAAGGAAAAAACAACTTATAAGCCTGCGAAGTCTTCAATGGGCTCAGTGGTTGTGCCATTTTGATCAGATGAGATGCCTACTCCACCACTGTCTCAAGATACCTTCCCATCATTGTTGTACGGAAGTGCTAAATCATTTTGCACCACATCTGAAGGGGATACATCCTATATTGCTTCAATAGGCTTAGTGGTTGTCTCAACCGTCACACGGTTGGTTCACAGGCTTACCACTCCCACTTTGATCAGATGAGATGCCTACTCTGTCATTCTGTCCAGATACCTTCCCATCATTGCATTTATTTTTCATTGGACATTTTTGAAGAGCACGCCAACTTCGTATTCAAATATGCACCATTGTCCGGACACATCGGATATTTGGAATTGCTAAATGTTAAAATACTATGTGTTATTTATAGATGATAATCTCTCGCTTATGTGAAGTTCCTTGATCTTGAAATAGATAATTTGGAACTGTAAATTCTTGCATCCATGTTGATTAGCTGGCTGCCTTTCTAGTAGTATGCTTAATGATGAAGTAATCAAATCAAATCCACAAAGAACCACCGTCTGATTAGCTTGATGATTGAGCTGCTAGTAATCAATTTGTTGTACGCTTTTTGAACCACACATTTAGCACATCCATTGATGTAGTGATGCAGATACTTGTTTGTATTATTTCATGGCCACATCTAGAAGATTGCAAATTACCTTTCCAACAGTGGCTAGTGTTTTAGCGCAAAGTGGAAAAACGATGGTCGCAACTTTCTCTCAGAAATAAAAATGTGTCCATATTAGTACACTGTTATGTGTAACATCTGCGCAAGATATTTCCAATTTACTATCACCATATGAATAAAAAAGAAAAAAATAACTTATAAGCATGAAAAGTCTTCAATGGGCTCACTGGTTGTGTCATTTTTATCAGATGAGAAGCCTACACCACCACTCACTTTAGATACCTTCCCATCTTTGTTGTACGGAAGTGCTAAATCATTTTGCACCACATCTGAAGTCGGTACATTCTGTATTGCTTCAACGGGCTTAGTGCTTCTGTCAACCTGACACGGTTGGTTCACAGGCTTACCACTCCCACTTTGATCAGATGACATGCCTACTCTACCATTCTTTCCAGATACCTTCCAATCATTGCATTGATTGTCATTGGACATTTTTGAAGAGCACTCCAACTCCTTATAGAAATGTGCACCATTGTCCGGGCACATCTGATATTTGGAATTGGTAAATGTTACAATACTAGGTGTTATTTATAGATGATAATCTTCCGCTTATGTGAAGTTCTTTAATCTTGAAGTAGATAATTTGGAACCACAAATTCTTGCCTCCATGTTGATTAGCTGGCTGCCTTTGTAGTAGTATGCAGAATGATTACGTAATCAAAACTAATCCACAAAGAACCACCGCCTGATTAGCTTGATGATTGAGCTGCTTGTCATCAATTTTTTGTATGCTATTTTAACCAGACATTTAGCACCTCCATTGGTGTGGTGATGCAACTACTTGCTTGTGTTATTTCCTGGCCACATCTAGAAGATTGCAAATTACCTTTCCAACAGTGGATAGTGTTTTAGCGCAAAGTGGAAAACCGATGGTCGCAACTTTCTCTCAGAAATGAAAATGTGTCCATATTAGTACACTGTTATGCGTAAAATATACGGAGGATATTTCCAATTTAGTATCACCATATGAATATAAAAAAGGAAAACAACTTATTAACCTGCGAAGTCTTCAATGCGCTCAGTGGTTGTGTCATTTTGATCAGATGAGATGCCTACACCACCACTCACTCTAGATACCTTCCTATCTTTGTGTTACGGAAGTGCTAAATCATTTTGCACCACATCTGAAGTCGGTACATTCTGTATTGCTTCAATGGGCTTAGTGGTTCTCTCAACCTGACACGGTTGTTTCACAGGCTTACTACTCCCGGTTTGATCAGATGAGATGCCTACTCTACCATTCTGTCCGGATACCTTTCCATCATTGCATTGATTGTCATTGGACATTTTTGAAGAGCACGCCAACTTCGTATTGAAGTGTGCACCATTGTCCGAACACATCTGATATTTGGAATTGGTAAATGTTACAATACTAGGTGTTATTTATAGATGATAATCTGCTGCTTATGTGAAGTTCCTTAATCTTGAAGTAGATAATTTGGAACCAAAAATTCTTGCCTCCATGTTGAGTAGCTGGCTGCCTTTGTAGTAGTATGCTTAATGATGAAGTAATCAAATCTAATCCACAAAGAACCACCGCCTGATTAGCTTGATGATTGAGTTGCTTGTCATCAATTTGGTGTATGCTATTTTAACAACACATTTAGCACCTCCATTGGTGTGGTGATGCAGCTACTTGCTTGTATTATTTCCTGGCCACATCTAGAAGATTGCAAATTACCTTTCCAACAGTGGCTAGCACTATAAGAATTCCCATGTGTAGTAACGGATTTTAGCGACGGATCCATCCGTCATTAGGTTTAGCGACGGATCAGCATTGTAGCGACGGATTGGTTAAGTCTAGCGACGGATGAGACCATAGCGGCTTAGAACGCGTCCTTAATCCCTCAGGGCGTCTGAACTCAGCGACGGATGAGTCGCTTTATCTTCGACGGTTAGGCCATCTGTTGTTAATTTTAGCGACGGATGAGAGCTCATCCGTCGTAGATATAGCGATGAAAAATATGAAAAAGGGAAAATAATAAACTCAGTGACAGATGAGCTCATCCGTCGCTATATCTGCGACGGATCACTCATACGTCGCAGAGTCTTCTTCATTAACGGGAAGATTCCAGAGACCCGCCATTGTCTAATTCCCCCCCCCCCTCTTCATCCTTTTTCTCCCTTCTTCTCTCCAATTCCAATCTACACAAATACTCCGTCATTTCATCCAATCTTGGTGTCAAATCGAAGCTAATTCAACAAGGAACGTTGAGGGACATTCAATTTGAAGTGGGTTCGACTATTTATTCCGCAATCGAAGGTACTAATCTCTAAACCTAACTTTTGTAAATTTTATATTTTTCAATTGGGAAGTGTTTTATTGTTTACTAGATAGTTTTGATGTTAGTATTCTTCAATTGGGATGTTTGGGATGAAGTGGGTTCGACTATGTTTGGGATTTGAAACGCCACCGCCACAACCCAGATCGTGTATGTCACTCTCTCTCTCTCTCTTTCTCTCCCTCTCTCACCACCCTATTATAGATTTCAAGTTACGATTTATACTTCCTATTTTTTGGGGGGTTTGCTAACTTTTTGTTTAATGAATCTGTTCCGGGTTGCTTAGTGTTTTTTTGTGCTGAGGGTTTACTAATTGTAGCCATGAGTATGTTATTTTTATTGTTTTTACTGTTTCTTTACTTGTTGAATTGATCAGTATGCATTGGTAGTCAAGTATACTATTTTTATTGTTTTTCTTGATTTTGTACTCTTCTTAACAAGTGTCTTTGGGATTTGTTCCTAATTTATGTTTGCTGTTGTACACTACAAGAAAACAGAAGTATAGCGACGGATGCCATACATCGCTATCAGTGCTTAGCGACGGGCCATCCGTCGCTAAATACTAATCCATATAGCAACGGACCGAGTTTATTCGTCGCTATGTGGAGAGACGGATAAATATATCCTTCTCTCAATTGGTCAACGCCAATTGAGCGACGGATAGGTTTATCCGTCGCTAGGACCTTGGACACGTGGCACGGCTTACCCTGTTCATACATAACGACGGATAAACCGGATCCGTCGCTATGTTCTACAGAATTGATTTTTGACCCCCCTAATTTGTATTTTTACCCCTAATCTGTAATTTGTATAGAACAATAATATACAAATGAAAACATTTCAATTAAACACAACTTAATTCAAGCAAATGTACATACAAAAGCGTCAAATGTACCCTACCGATAAAAAATAGAAAATGTACAAGAACGAAGTCAAGTGTACGACATAAGAGTAGAGTAATGTAAATGGGAATCTAGAAACCGGGAGGTGGACGCTGTCCAAACTGTTGGGCCAGCTGTCTCATATAATCGTTCATCTTCTCCTGCTCGTCGCGCATCCGAGCATTGTCCTCGGCCTGCTTCCAGAGTTCATGTTGAAGCTGCTCGATCTCCTTGTCCTTCTTTGATCTCTTCCCCGACTGATGCACGGATCCAGATATGCTCGTCGCCAAACTCCCCATGTCGTAAATACGACCCTTCGGGCTGATCCCATCAATCTCCAACAAGATTTGGTTTTATTTCTTGGGGTGTGAGAGCTGGATCCCTATTCCCTCACCCTGTCCTCGTACGCCTTCTGAAATTGCAAAACATGTGTAAGTATGAACGATTAATAAATGACATGTATATTTGAAAAAAGGCATTATTCGAAAGAAGGCATATGTGGCATGAAGTTATATTAATTGAGGACTTACCACAATCGAGGTAGCCCATTCGTCTGTCCACTCCCCTTCCTTGTCCTTGTGGGCATTCTCGAGATGCTCATAAAACGTCAACGGCTTGCCCTCAACGATCTTCGACAACCAAAAAACACAGACCATTATAACCAGTATATGAATGGATACTTCCTACAATTGCATAAAGCATAGAATTCTCACTTGACAATAGTGTTGCAAAGATCAAGTAAGACACTCCATCCCACACAAAAGCATTATATACCATTGCACACAGACGCATGGAAATACTACAAGTGTACTACTAATACAGAAGTAGTCCATGCTATCTCCTAAATCACGGAGACAGAATCAGAGATTAGGAACTAAAAAAAATAGAGATTAGGAAGAAAAAAGAGATTAGGAACTAAGAAGTACCTTAAAGGCTTATGATGAATGTGTATTTTACACTTTCATTCGAGTCTTTTTCACCTATTTTAGCTATCCTCTATATTAATTTAGCTATATTTTAGTGCATTTTATTAGAATAGTGTCACGTTTCCCATTAGTTTTTATTTTACAGGTTTTGGTTGAAAAACGAGGTTTTCCGGGCAATTATATTGAAGTTGACAAGGAATTGGTATTCCAGAAGCCTAATTGGAGTATCTGAAGGTTTCCGGATAGGATTTGAAGTCTAGGGGTCGAATCTGGAGGTTAGAAGGCCACTAGAAGTCAGAAACCGAGTCCGAAAAGGGGAAGAAATCCAAAAACGCGAAAATTCTCGAGTTTTACTCCCGGGCGAATCGCCCGGGATGTGGGGCGAATCGCCCCACACCAGGCGACTCGCCCGGTGTGTGGTGCCCTTCGCCCCACACTAATTCGAAGCCTATATATAGTTGCTCAGTTTTTCTCCGATTTTCATACTTTTCCAGACCTATTCTCTCACCTTTCTCTGTAGTTTTAGGTAGGAACTTCCCAGAGCCTGTTCTGGGGGTTCATAGCTTAGGAGATACTTTTACATAGTAGTTTGGAGCTTGTAATATCGCGATTCTTCGGAGATTGACAACCTTCGGTAACATTTTATCTTACAGTTTTTCTACTTATTTTTATATATCTTTCAACATGTTTTCTTCTATGATTTCTGTTGATTGCATGACAACTATGAGTAGCTAAACTTATCGTTGGTGATAGTATGTGAATTCTTAGCAAAGGGTTGATAATTATGCTAATGGCTATATCGCGCATTATACTCCGTGTTATTGCTTTATTTCTTTGATCTATCTAAATCTCTATCTTCGTATGGTTGATTAATTATTGCACACAATTGGACAATTCATTGGTCTTTGACCTATCTAAATCTATATCTTCGTAGTGTTTGATAATTAGAACTGGAAAATTCATTGATCAAAGATCTCCATGCAAAACCGAGGAATTTATGCATGATTATTAACCCGTTATGCTTTGAAGGACCATACTATCACCAATCTCCATTATCTGTTAAGAAAAATCTTTGCTAAATCGTCTGCTATTTTATATTCTAAATTAGATTAGATAAAGCAAGTTATAGTCCTTAGAGATCGACACTCGAGGTTATTCTACTGCTACACTACGGTTTTCGTTGTAGTTGTGAATTGCCTTTGGCTAAATAACAAATTTATTTGATTGATCGGAACCCGACAATTTCCGCGATCATCAAATTGGCGCCGTTGCCGGGGACTATACTCCTTTTTTCTATTTAATTTGTTTATATTTTCAGCATTCAATTCCTAATTCTAGTAGTTTTAGTTTTCCTTTTTAATCTCTATCTGATACTCCTTTCCTAGTTTGTTACAGATAGTGTATGCCACATACACGATCTAGAGGAACACCGCTTGCTGATTCAATTGCTGAGATCGACAGAGTCTACCACCAAAGAAGGCGATTACTTCAAAGGCGTGAACTTGAGGAAATAGAGGATACCGATTTCTCTGAATCTCTACAGTCTTTTCAAGGAAATTGACGGAATGGCAGAAGCTAGACCAATGAAAGTATGGGTTCAACCCTCCAAGGATCGTATGAGGGGACCGGCGATTATTCTTTCGTCTGCAACTCGAAATATGGAAATCAAGAACCACGCATTCCAACAACTTCCGAGGTTCTATGGCTTAGCAAGGGAAGATGTGATGGGGTACTTGCACGATATCGATGATTTGGTCAACCAACTCCCACGACCCGGAGCTGAAATAACAACGGATGAGTGGCGGATGAAGGTTTTTGCTATGGGGCTTGGCGACAGAGCCAAGTCATGGTTGAGTTCTCTACCAGCAGGCTCGCTGGACACTTGGGAAAAGGTTTTTTCAGCTTTCATGGAAAAATACTTCCCTCACACCTTGACTACCGCGCTAAAGGCGTAAATCACTGGATTCAAGCAGGACTATGATGAGACCATCTACACTGCGTTTGAGAGGTTCCAAGATCTCACGAACAAGTGCCCTTACCATGATTTTGAACTTTCTGACCTAGTCCAACACTTCTACAATGGACTAACCTTCGAGAACCAACAAGTGGTGGATTTCCAATGCCGAGACAATATTTGGGAGGAAACCGCAGAAGCCGTCTGGGCAGTTTTCAAAAGGCTTGCTAAAGGTTCGCAGTTCAAGGACCCAAGAGCGATGGTTAGGAGACGTGGACCTGAAGCTCCACCGACTCAAGAAGCCCCTATGTATAGGGGGAATGGGGATCAATTCGAGTGCTTTACCAACGAATTGAAACAAGTCCTCAAGAGCGCCACTTGAACAGCTGTTTCGAATGAAGTTTGTCGAATATGCAAGAACTATGGGCATGGAGCTCATATGTGTAGATCGGAGCTTGCGTATGATGACGACAATTGGGTTCAAGGAGGCGAAGAGGAAGCCTTTGCTACGGAGTTTGGTACTCAAGAAGCTAGCTACGGACAAGATGGTAGGAATCCTCGAGGTGGATTTTGGAGAAGAGGGTTCCGAAACAATCAAGGATATGCACCGGCTAGCCAAACTTATGGCCCTAACCAAGGCCGTAGTAGGCTTAACTATGGTAATGATCACTGCGAAAACCCCACTCCGAAAGAGCCACCGAAGTCGAAGTCGGCTCAACTGATGGAGAACTTGCAAAAGATGGTTGATCACACCCAAAGTTTTCTCAAATGTTATGAAGAAGATTCTGAGAAGACTAGAGCGAGACTTGATAGGTTGGAAGAGAGCACTAGGCTTGCCCAACAAAAGATGCAAGAGTTGATTGACCGAGGAGCAAGTAGGGAACAAGGCAAGCTGCCTAGCAACACTGAGAAGTCGATGTCCATTACCTTGGCTGGTGATCTGCCTGTCGAAATCACCATCAAGAAGGTTGCTAAGTGCGAGTGTTGCAAGAAGGAAGAGCCTCCACAGGCTAAGGAAGAAGAGAAGGACCTTGGTTCTGACGAGAGTGAAGAGGAGCAAGAGGATCCCGAGCCACTCCCTCAAAGTTTCGATGTTAAGGTCGGAATTGGTGAGCTTGAAGATGTCCGTGCCACACTAGACACGGGATCCTACTCTAATATGCTCCCTTTGAATGTGTTTGAGAAGAGTAGCCTTGGAAAACTATCTGAGCATAAGGCTATTGTGCAACTGGCGGATGGATCCTTTGTGAGACCCGAAGGCGTTGTGAAGAATGTATTGGTCAAGATTGGTGAAGCTTCTGTATACACCAATTTTGTAGTTATGCCGGCGTCTACACCTGGGACGGGGGATGTCATTCTCTTGGGGCGAACGTTCTTGACTAAGCTACGCTCCGTGATGGACATCTACCGAAGGACTTGCACTATTGAGGTGGATGGCAAGCGACATGTGTTGCGAGCCATATCTGATCCACCTGATCCACCTGATACTTCTCACACTATTAACTACTGTGGTATTGCTGTCTATGTTCATTCTTATTCACAGGTTCGTGGCATGAGGAGGAGATCCATGAAGGGGAAGTCTAGTACCCCTAAGAAGAAGAGCTAGGCGCAGACAGAAGTCGAGTCAAAGACTTTAAACAATGGCGCTATCCGGGAGGCAACCCGGAGCTTTTATCGCTTTCTTTACCACTTTATTGCATGTTTTATCTTGTTTTGCATTTGCATTTGCACGTTTACTGCTTTCTTAGTTTTTTTAGGTTGCATACACTTCATTCATCCTATGATAGTCTTGCATGTTTTATATGGAGTTTATTGCCGAATTTTTTGAACTTTTTATTGGGTAGATTAACTAACTATGTCATTAATCATATGCTTCATCTCTATGAATTTGTTTGAGGTTTGTCTCGCTTGGCTCGTCACATTTATGTACTGCACTTAGTTAAGCTTGGTAGTCTCGACATCACTTAGTGGTGTTTTCTCTACTGCGGTTCACGAAGGCCTTTATAATAGGATGATGCATGTTAAGGTCTTATGGTTGTTTTCCCGAGTAATTATGTACCTAAGAGGCAACAAGTCTTCACCATGCTTTGAGATTGCTAAATGCCTAGGAAGGAGGTAGTGTGAGGTTGTGTGATCCTTTGTTTATAACCTATTCTTCCGAATAGGTTTGGGGAGGGGGTTGCACCATCATTAGACTTGTTTTTTGTTTTTTCATTTCTGTGTTGTGAGTTTATTTTTCCTTTCTCGTAAATTTTGTACTCCAACCTATTCTTTCGAATAGGTTTGGGGAAGTCGTGTGAGTCATTTTGTTTCTTTTTCGTTATGCTACTGCTGGCTAAAAAAAAAAATCGAAAAAAAGAAAAATTTCCAGGAAAAAAGAAAAAAAGAAAAAAGAAACTGGAAAGATAAAAAAACAAAAGAAAAAAAAGAAAAGACCCGAAAAGAGCAAAGAAGGGTCCAAAAAAAGAAAGTCAAATAGCAGTTTAGCAAAGTGTTGTGTCTCATTTTCCAATTCTTGTAATGTTCGTAATCGTGTTGTAATTTTCTATTTTTTGTCTTTTGTTTTGAGTGTCATCTGTTCTAGACCACCCTCGTCCTGCCATTCAGGAAGTGGTGAATAGCTTAAGACTTTGCTTGAGAGATGGGTAGAATAGGGGAGTGTTATCTTTTATACGGAACCCTCCTTCGTTTGATGAGAGCCAGTATTGGTTCGACCTCTTTGAGGAAAAGTCTTAACTTGGTGAACAGCAGTAAGTCCTCAGTTTCATAGGCACGGGACAACCATTCATATCTTAACATGTTTCATTACGTCGTCAATGACTAGGTCCAGGTAGAGAATGTTACGAGAGACTATCTTGTCTTGACATAAGTGCTTATGTGGATGTGTATGAGTCAATCGAGGCATTCCTCAACCTATATTCATGCTATGATTTGTATGGTTTATGTTCATATGTTTGTTGATAGATTCGGTAGATTAGTTCATTTTGTTTGGCATGAGACTCCATTTTATGTGTTGCATTGTTTTTTGCATTACAGTCTAGCTTAGTTGCTTAAGGACAAGCAAAGGTTCGGTTTGGGAAGTTTGATGAATGTGTATTTTACACTTTCATTCGAGTCTTTTTCACCTATTTTAGCTATCATCTATGTTAATTTAGCTATATTTTAGTGCATTTTATTAGAATAGTGTCACGTTTCCCTTTAGTTTTTATTTTACAGGTTTTGGTTGAAAAACGAGGTTTTCCGGGCAATTATATTGAAGTTGACAAGGAATTGGTGTTCCAGAAGCCTAATTGGAGTATCTGAAGGTTTCTGGATAGGATTTGAAGTCTAGGGGTCGAATCTGGAGGTTAGAAGGCCACTAGCAGTCAGAAACCGAGTCCGAAAAGGGGAAGAAATCCAAAAAAGCGTCGAAAACGCGGAAATTCCCGAGTTTTACTCCCGGGCGAATCGCCCGGGATGTGGGGCGAATCGCCCCACACCAGGCGACTCGCCCGGTGTGTGGGGCCCTTCGCCCCACACTAATTCGAAGCATATATATAGTTGCTCAGTTTTTCTCCAATTTTCATACTTTTCCAGACCTATTCTCTCACCTTTCTCTGTAGTTTTAGGTAGGAACTTCCCAGAGCCTGTTCTGGGGGTTCATAGCTTAGGAGATACTTTTTCATAGCAGTTTGGAGCTAGTAAGATCGCGATTCTTCGGAGATTGACAACCTTCGGTAACATTGTATCTTACAGTTTTTCTACTTATTTTTATATATATTTCAACATGTTTTCTTCTATGATTTCTGTTGATTGCATGACAACTATGAGTAGCTAAATTTATCGTTGGTGATAGTATGTGAATTCTTAGCGAAGGGTTGATAATTATGCTAATCGCTATATCGCGGATTATACTCCGTGTTATTGCTTTATTTCTTTGATCTATCTAAATCTCTATCTTCGTATGGTTGATTAATTATTGCACACAATTGGACAATTCATTGGTCTTTGACCTATCTAAATCTATATCTTCGTAGTGTTTGATAATTACAACTGGACAATTCATTGATCAAAGATCTCCATGCAAAACCGAGGAATTTATGCATGATTATTAACCCCTTATGCTTTGAAGGACCATACTATCACCAATCTCCATTATCTGTTAAGAAAAACCTTTGCTAAATCGTCTGCTGTTTTATATTCTAAATTAGATTAGATAAAGCTAGTTATAGTCCTTAGAGATCGACACTCGAGGTTATTCTACTGCTACACTCCGGTTTTCGTTGTAGTTGTGAATTGCCTTTGGCTAAATAACAAATTTATTTGATTGATCGGAACCCGACAATTCCTGCGATTATCAGCTTAAACGCCAAAATTGAGGTTAAAAGTAGCTGAAAAGATGTTATATGATCAAAGAAAGTCGTCTTTGCTCTTCACTCTTAAGCAGATGCAATCGATTGATGATAGTGTTTTTTACACTATCATTCGAGTCTTTTTTCACCAATTTAGCTATCCTCTTGCATGCATTTTAGTGCATTTTGTTAGAATAGTGTCACGTTTTCATTTCTTTTGTTATTTTCAGGTTTTAGGTGGAAATCGCATTTTTGGAAATAAATCATGGCGAAACAATGATGTTTTGGTGCAACGAGATCACCCGTGGTGTGTCAAGGAGTACCGGGACGAGTTTCAAGGCCAAAAGACCAAGTTTCGGAGCTCAAAACCGTGCAAGGGGCCGAAATAGAAGATCCGAAAGAGGAATTTGGCACGGGCAACTTTCTGCCCATGCGAGGCGCACCGCCGCGTGCGCGGCGGACCGCCGGGGGCCTTCCGACAGCAACTATATATATTTCCAAAAATCTGCGAATATTTATATCTTTCATCATTATTTTACAGACTTAAACCCTAGAGCTTGTTCTGGGTATATTTGCTCTTAGAACCTTTGTAGCTTAGCGAATTTGGAGCTAGAGAAGAGATTTGGACATCAATTTATCTCACCTTGCTAGATCTTTGTGAGTTTAGCAATTCACCGGAGATTGACAACCTTTGGTGGTAACCTTGTATCTCACAATTCTGCTATTTATCTTTCAATTCAACATGTTTTCATTCATTATTGCTTCAATTATGATTGTTGATTGTTTTATTGATATGAGTAGCTTAGCATCTAGTTTGTGATAGTATGTGAATTCGTAGCTAGGGTTCGTATTATGCATGATTGACTTTCTGAGTCTTTTACTTGTTTAATTATCTTCATTCGATTCTTTGATTCGGCTAAGCCATATATCTTCGTAGAAAAGTGTTAGAAACACTAGGACAATTCAAGATCATCGATTCGATTATGTATAATTTGCAAGTACTGCTTGAACTAAGACTGACAACCTTAGCCAAGTATTAGTATAGATAGGAAGCTTTCAAAATACACGTCTACAAATCTGTCTTTGGTGTTTGTTAATTCGAATTACTTTTAAGGCAGTACGAGTTGCACTTTCATGCATAATTAGAACTTGATGCTTAGATCGAGCATACTATCACCAGCTTTCTCCATATATTGTTAAGTTAAGTCAAGATAAATTTGTTTTCTGAAATTATATATAGTTATTTAGTTAAAGCTAGTTTAGTCCCTAGAGATCGACACTCGAGGTCATCTTACCTCTGCACTACGTGTTTTGTGTAATTGTGAGTTGCCCTTTGGCTTTCAAACAAATTTATTTGATTGTTCGAGTCTGACAATCTCGTTCATCAAATTGGCATTGTTGTCGGGGACTATAACTCCTTTTTACTTTTTAGCTTGTTTATTTTCAGCATTCAATTTCCAGAATTTAGTAGTTTAGTTTGTTTCCTTTTGATACTCACTTGATTCGTTTCAGGTAGTTTATGTGGAGCACGAGATCTAGTGGAATTCCTCTTGTTGAACCTATTGCGGAGATTGATAGGGTATATCATCAAAGGAAGCGAGTGAGTGCTAGAGTTGAGGTAGTGGAGGAAGATTTCTCTGATTCTCTGCAGGAGATTTTTAAGCAACCGGATTCTTGGGAAGGTTTTGTGATGGCTCGCCCGCTCTTGAAATCATTGGTTCAACCCAACCAGGAACGGATGAGAGGTCCGGCTATTGTTCTTTCTGCTGCAACTCGTGATTTAGAGATTAAGAATCACATATTCCAGCAACTCCCGGGGTTCTATGGGTTGGCTAGGGAGGATGTTATGGGATACTTGAATGACATTGAGGATTTCATCAACAATCTTCCAATGCTTGGAGCTGGGATTACGGATGATGAGCTGAGGATGAAGGCCTTTGCTATGGGTCTTGGAGATAAGGCAAAGGCATGGTTAGGCTCTCTGGAAGCCGGTTCACTTGACACCTGGGCTAAGGTGTTTTCTGCTTTCATGGAGAAATATTTTCCCCATACTCTTACTACCGCGCTGAAGGCGCAAATCTATACTGCTCTCGAGAGGTACGAGGACCTCATGAACAAATGCCCACACCATGGGATAGAACTCTCTGACCTTGTCCAACACTTCTACAATGGGCTCACATATTAGAGCCAACAGGTTATGGATTTCCAATACCGAGGAAATATCTGGGAGGAAACCGCCGAAGATGTGTGGGCGTGTTTTGAGAGGCTCGCGAAGGGATCTCAGTTCAAGGATCCAAGGGGTATGAACATGAGGCGTGTAGTTGAAGCTCCAACAAAACCCGAGGTGCAGTTGAACGGTGTGAGTGGGGATACGTTTGATGGCTTCGCCCATGAGATGAGGCAGGCTCTTAAGAGCTCGATGGGGCAGCCTCTTTCCAATGAAGTTTGCAGGGTGTGCAAGAACTATGGGCATGGGGCTCATATGTGTAGGTCTGATTTGGCCAATGATGGTGTTTATTGGGTGGAAGCAGGAGAAGAAGAGGTGTTTGCTGCTGAACTTGGGGAGGCTAGCTATGGGCAAGATGGTAGGAATCCTCGTGGTGGATATTGGAAGAAGGGGTTCCGAAGCAACCAAGGCTATGCACCTCAAAACCAGACCTATGGCCCTAACCAAGACCGTAGTAATCTCAACTACGGTAATGATCATTGTGAGAACCCTCCCCCTAGAACCGAAGCACCTAAATCCAAGTCAGCTGCTCTCTTGGACACTTTGCAGAAGATGGTTGATAATACTCAGGGGTTTATGAAGAGGTATGAGGAAGATTCGGAGAAGACGAGGAGTAGGCTCGATCAATTGGAGGCAAGTACTAGGCTTGCTCACCAAAAGATGCAAGAGCTAATAGACCGTGGAGCGAGTAGGGAGCAGGGGAAGTTGCCTAGCAATACTGAGAAGTTGATGTCCATCACTTTGGTAGGAGATCTCCCTGTGGAGATTACCATTAAGAAGGCTGATGCGTGCAAGTGTTGCGAAAACGGTGAGCCTTCACTTTCTAAGGAGGAAGATAAGGGCCTTGGTTTTGATGTGAGTGATGAGGAGCAATAGGATCCTGAGCCAATCCCTGATAGCTTCGATGTTACGATTGGGGTTGGTAGTCTCGATGATGTCCGTGCTATACTAGATACGGGATCTTACTCTAATGTGCTCCCCATGAATGTATTTGAAAAGAGTGGCCTAGGAGAGATCGCGAGGCACAAGGCCATTGTGCAACTCGCGGATGGATCCTTTGTACGACCGAAGGGCATTGTGAAGAATGTATTGGTCAAGATTGGTGAAGGTTCTGTGTACACCAATTTCGTTGTGATGCCGGCGTCTACACCTGGGATAAGTGATGTTGTTCTCTTGGGGCGAACATTCTTGACCAAATTACGCTCCGTAATCGACATCTATAGGAGAACTTGCACCATTTAGGTGGATGGCAAGCAACATGTGTTGCAATCCGTATCTGATCCTAGTCCTTGCTTTAATGTTTCTCATGCTATTAACTTTTTTTGTCCTACTGCGTATGTTATTTCTCATTCTCAGGTACTGGGTATGAGGAAGATATCGATGAAGGGGAAGTCTAGTAACCATAAGGACAAGAACTAAAGAGCGAGAAGAAGTCGAGTCAGAGACTTTTTAAACAATGGCGCTTTCCGGGAGGCAACCTGGAGTTTTATTGCTTTCTTGCATTGCATACATACATCGAACACTTGTTTTTTGATAAGTTTTTGTGGTTTGTGTATTGTTTTGTGCTTATTGAATGTGTTTAAGTGAAGTTTTTCGAGTGTTTCAGTGAGGAAAATGTTTTGGAGTGAAAATTTTGTGAGAGAGACCGAAAAATTCGGCCCCCAGCCTCTGTAAGTGGGAGGCGCACCGCCTCCCATGGGGGCGGTCCGCCCCCCATTTCCAGAGAGCCAGCGACTCTCTGGAGCTGCGGGGCTCACCGCCCCACATGGGGGGCGGTCCTCCCCCCAACTCCAGAAAGCCGTGGCTCTCTGGAGATGTGGGGCGCACCGCCCCACACCCAGGGCGGTCCGCCACACACGCCCAGAAATCTCAAAAACGAGATTTCCTCCCTTTTTCCCTCATTCTTCATCCTTCCTCTCCCTTTTACTCCCAAAATCGAAAATTCCCCAAAAACCTTCACTCTTCCATTATTATTTTAATTCTCCATCAAATTTTGTGTTCTTTAGCTTGAATCGAAACCCATTACGTGCTCTTCATCTTCATCCGAACAAATCTCTTCATACTTCATCCGATTTCCAGATCTGAGGTAACCCCTTAAGAACCCTAATTTTCGAAATTGGGGGTTTCTTAATTTTTGCTTCAATTGAGCTTATATGATGTATGGGTTACTTTTTTGTGTGATTATTACATGATTTCTCTATCAATTGCATGCTCAATTTCGCTGGGATGGTTGAATTGGGACTTTTGCTCAATTAGGATTTCTATGGTATGCATGTTGCCTTATGAATTTGAGGTTATTCGTTGTCTAGCATGAGCTTTGATTATGATATAGTACATGATTGTGATGAATTGCATGATTGTTCTTAGCATAGGAAGCTAGACTAGAACATGGGGTAAGGGAGTAGAGTTAGTCGAAGTTGACACTCGTTTACTTGCACACATTGCATTTGCACTAGCATATCGTTTTTGTTGAGTACAAGATATTAATTGTTGTGTTTCAGGTACCATGGTTCGTGATAAGAAGAAAGCAGGATCATCCAAGAGCAAGAAGGGCAAGGGAGCAGCCTCGAGCTCCCAAGCTAGCGGAGCCTATGAACCATCGCTCCAAGCGATCTCTATTCGACTGGACCTTGAGGAGGAAGCTGCCTCAGCTAAGCCCCGCTCCATAGTCCGTGACCGAAAAATCCAAATCCCAGCAAGCCATGCTAACACACCGGCGTGCCGAATGCTCTATAGCTTGGAGGGGAGACGGAACTGGAAGTGGTACACCTCCAACCGGTTCTAGGGATACGATGTATCGCTACTTCAAGAGTTCTACATAGGATACACGGACCGTGCGGACATGGGGGGTATCCCAGTATGGAACACCCTTGTGCCGTGGACCCCCCAAACAATTTCAGACTTCATCCATTTAGGGGAACGGGAGTTCACCGAGAGCGCACATGCATACATGTACTCGAGGGCCAGCGGGGTGATTGACGACAGCGTCACACAGGTGATCTGCCACAGGGATTATGTGTACCCATATGGCAACAGACCGGAGCGACTGAACAGGAAGGACCTCAACCTTGAGGCTAGGACGGCTATGAAGTTCATCATAGCCAATCTCATTCCTCGTTCGAATGATACTTCGATTCAGCCATGGTATGCAGAGCTTATCTACTGTCTTTTGGGTCAGCATAACATTGACATTGGCAACATCATCGATGAAGAGTATGAGAGGCATTGGAACAAAAAGAAGAAGCCCTTTGTCTTTCCCTGCCTGATCACCGCTTACTGCAGATACCACGGTGTAGAGGGCATTGACGAGACCGGCTCAGCCACCTCGACTATGACTCCAGCATCTATCACTGAGCAGGAGCATAGGTTCCGACAGACCATACCTTCAGCTGCCGTCGGTGATGACTCACCACCTTCCTTACCGAGTGATGAGGATGACATGGAGACAAATGATCGGGACCCTATTCCAGACACTGATGAACGCGGATTTGTCGGTTCCGGTGCAGTCAAATAAATTTGTTTTTAGCCAAAGGCAATCCACAACTACAACGAAAACCGTAGTGTAGCAGTAGAATGACTCGAGTGTCGTTCTCTCAGGACTATAACTAGCTTTATCTATTTAACAAGAAAATATAAAACAGCAAATAAAAAGCGATAGGGGGTTTTCAAGCAGATAATGGAGGTTGGTGATAGTATGGTCCTTCTTAACATAATGGGTCGATAATCATGCATAAATTCCTCGGTCTTGCATGGAGATCTTTGAATGAATCTTGGGTCCTGTTGTAAGTATTGTGCACTACGAAGATAATATGGGTCTGACCTGTCAACAACTAACGTCCTATTGTGTTCCGTAATCATTCAACACTACGAAGATAATTAAGTCTGATTGGCCGACAAGTGTCCTAGTGTGCATAATGATCAATACAACATACGAGAATTTTGGTGTTCAACTCATCAACGAAATAAAGCAATGACACGGAGTATAATGCGCGATATAGCCATTAGCATGATTATCTTCCCTCGCTAAGAATTCACATACTACCACCAACGATAAATTTAGCTACTCATAATGTGCATGCAATCAATAGCAATCATAGAAGAAAACATATTGAAAGAATATATAAAATAAGTAGATAAAAGTTGTAAGATACAAAGTTACCGAAGGTTGTCAATCTCCGGATGATTGTGATCCTACGCGCTCCAATCTGCTATGAAAAAGTATCCCCTAAGCTATGGAACTCCCAGGACAGGCCCCGGGAAGTTCCTACCTAAAACTATAGAGAGAGGTGAGAAAGTAGGCTTGGAAAGATATGATTTTCGGAGAAAAAACTCGCAACTATATATAGGCCCGGAATTCCTCTGGGGCGGTTCGCCCCCCAGTGTAAACGCGAGATTTTCGCGTTTTCGACGCGGTTTTGGATTTCTTCACCTTTTCGGACTCGGTTTATGACTTCTAGTAGCCTTCTAACCTCCAAATCCGGCCCCTAGACTCCAAATCCTATCCGGAAACCTTCAGATACTCCAAATATTCTTCTGGAACACCAATTCCTTGTAGACTTCAATATAATTGCCCGTAAATCTCCGAATTTCAACCAAAACCTGTAAAATAAAATCTAAAGGGAAACGTGACACTTTTCTAATAAAATTTACTAAAATATAGCTAAATTAACACAGAGGATAGCTAAATTAGGTGAAAAAGACTCGAATGAAAGTGTAAAATACACATTCATCAGACACCGCCGCTCCTAGTGGGTCACAGCAGCCACCTCGGGCCACCCGTGGTTCCGGTGGATTTGATTTTACTGAGCTCAGGACCTACCTCGATGACAGATTTCGTGGGTTCGATGCCAATGTTGCAAACCTGACCACCACTGTACAAGGTTTGCAGCATACACTTGATGGATATGTTGCCCAGCGCAACAGTGATTGGGAGCTCGCGGAGGAGCATCGCCGAAACGATAGGTAGCTCATTTTGCAGCAGCAGATGCTCTTGGACCGGCAGCAGGAGACCCTACAGCAGTCCCAAGATCTTCTCTATGACATGTGGAATGACTATTACGGAGATTATGACCCGGATTACTAGTCTTTCTACATGTCCATTCTGGTATACTCGGCCGACAGAGGCCACACATTCGGTAACATCTAGTATCACTTTATATTCTTCATTCTCTTTTGTTGGGGACCATCTTGAGCTTTATGTGGGGGGGGGGGTGCTATGTGAACCATGATGTTAGTATTGTATGACTTATGTCGTTGAGTATTGTATCTTGTACCTTTGCATTGCACGTTTACTGCTTTCATAGGATTTAGTTTGTTCGTGTGCATTCATCCTTAGTCTAGTCTTTGCATGATGTTGTGTGGAGTTTATTGCCAAAAAAATTTGAAATTTTTATTGTATAGACTAAGTGCTTATGACCATTGCCCATACATTGCATCTCTATGGAATAGTTTGAGGTTTGTCTCGCTTGGCTTGTCATATTTGTATGTGCACTAGTTAAACTTGGTAGTCTCGACATCACTATATGGTGTTTTATCTACTGCGGTTCACGAAGGCCTTATAAAATGTTGCATGTTAGAGTCTTTGGTTGTATTCTCGTGTAATTATGTACGTAAGAGGCAACAAGTCTTCACCTTGCTTATTGAGATTGCTAAATGCCTAGGAAGGAGGTAGAGTGAGGTGTGTGATCCTTTGTTTGAAACCTATTCTAACGAATAGGTTTGGGGAGGGGGTTACTTTGATTATGACTTGTTTTTCGTCTTGTTGAGTCATGTCAAGTTTGCTTTTATTTTTTCTTGTGAGTTTGTGCTCCAACCTATTCTTTCGAATAGGTTTGGGGAGGTCGTTGTAGTGTCATTGTTATTTCCTTTCATTGTACTTTCATTGTGCTACTGCTGGCTATATACAAAAAAAACAATTGAAAAAAAAAAGGAAAAAAGAGAAAAAATTCCAGAATCTGGAAAAAGAAAAAAAAAGAAAAAGAAAAAAGAAGCAAAAAAGAATAAGACCCAAAAAAAAGCAAAAGAAGGGTCCAAGCAAGTCAAAAGCAGTTTTAGCAAAGTATTGCATTATTTTTCAACTTTTGTAATAGTTCGTAATCGAGTTGTAAATTCTTCCTTGTGTTCTCGTGTCGCCTAGTCCAAGGCTTGTTCTAGACCACCCTCATCCTGCCATTCATGAAGTGGTGAAGAGTTTTTCTTTAAGAGTCGGGTAGAATAGGGGAGAGTTGTCTTTTAGGGAACCCTCCTTCGTTTGATGAGAGCCAGTATTGGTTCAACCTCTCTTGAGGGAAAGTCTCACTTGGTGAACAGTAGTAAGCCCTCGGTTTTATAGGCACGGGGCAACCATTTGTATTTTAATATGCATCATTACGTCATCATTGACTAGGTCCAGGTAGAGAATATTACGAGAGACTCCCCTGTTTAACAAAGTGCATATGTGAATGTGTATAGGTTCAATCGAGATATTCTTCAACCTACTTCCATGTTATGATTTGTATGGTTATTGTTCATAAGCATTTGGTAGATACAATCGATTATTTCTTCTTGTTTGACATGAGACTCCTCTTTGTGTTGCATGTAGGTTGCATAGAGTCTAGCTAGTTGCTTGAGGACAAGCAAAGGTTCGGTTTGGGGAGTTTGATGACAGTGTTTTTACACTATCATTCGAGTCTTTTTTCACCAATTTATCTATCCTCTTGCATGCATTTTTTAGTGCATTTTGTTAGAATAGTGTCACGGTTCCATTTCTTTTGTTATTTTCAGGTTTTAGGTGGAAATCGCGTTTTTGGATATAAATCATGGCGAAACAATGATGTTTTAGTGCAACGAGATCACCCGTGGTGTGTCAAGGAGTACCGAGACGAGTTTCAAGGCGAAAAGACCAAGTTTCGGAGCTCAAAACCGTGAAAGGGGCCGAAAACGAAGATCCGAAAGAGGAATTTGGCACGGGCAACTTTCTGCCCGTGCGAGGCGCAGCGCCGCGTACGGGGCGGACCGGCGGGGGCCTTCCGACAGCAACTATATATATTTCCTACAGCAACTATATATATTTCCCAGAATCTGCGAATTTTCATATCTTTCATCATTATTTTACAGACTTAAACGCTAGAGCTTGTTCTGGGTATATTTTCTCTTAGAACCTTTGTAACTAAGTGAATTTGGAGCTAGAGGAGAGATTTGGACATCAATTTATCTCACCTTGCTAGACCTTTGTGAATTTTGCAATTCACCGGAGATTGACAACCTTTGGTGGTAACCTTGTATCTCACAATTCTGCTATTTCTCTTTCAATTCAACATGTTTTCATTCATTATTGCTTCGATTATGATTGTTGATTGTGTTATTGATATGAGTAGCTAAGCATCTAGTTGGTGATAGTATGTGAATTCGTAGCTAGGGTTCGTATTATGCATGATTGAATTTCTGAGTCTTTTACTTGTTTAATTATCTTAATTCGATTCTTTGATCCGACTAAGCTATATCTTCGTAGAAAAGTGTTAGAAACACTAGGACAATTCAAGATCATCGATTCGATTATATATAATTTGCATGTACTGCTTGAACTAAGACTGACAACCTTAGCCAAGTATTAGTATAGATAGAAAGCTTTCAAAATACACGTCTACAAATCTGTCTTTGGTGTTTGTTAATTCGAATTACTTTTATGGCAGTACGAGTTGCACATTCATGCATAATTAGAACTTGATGCTTAGAACGAGCATACTATCACCAGCTTTCTCCATATATTGTTAAGTTAAGTTAAGATAAATTTGTTTTCTGAAATTATATATAGTTATTTAGTTAAAGCTAGTTTAGTCCCTAGAGATCGACACTCGAGGTCATCTTACCTCTGCACTACGTGTTTTGTGTAGTTGTGAGTTGCCCTTTGGCTTTCAAACAAATTTATTTGATTGTTCGAGTCTGACAATCTCGTTCATCATCGATATGTGTATGGATTTGTTGTGAAATAAAATATTACATAAATTTGATGAGAGATAAAACAATGGAAAAACTAGGAATACAATGAGAAATCAATCATTCTTGTTTGTCTTTAGTCTTCCAAATGAAAGAGGAAGTGTTGGACTTTGGGTTATGTTTTATACTTGGGCCTCATAAATGTTTGGTCCACACTGGGTAGTGTGTGACCCAACTACAATACATATAAAATTTTGGAAAAACTAGGAATATAATTTATTTTTTTATTATTTTTTGCGCACTACCATGCCCTTTCTACCCTCTGCCCTTCTGGCCACAAGGAAGAGAATAGAGATTAGGAACTAAGAAGTACCTTAAATGCCAAAATTGAGGTTAAAAAAGAGCTGAAAAAGATGTTGTCGTCTTTACTCTTAATTAAGTAGCTACAATAGATCGGTGTGTGGGTTTGTTGTAAAATAAAATATTACATCAACTTGCAGAGAGAGAAAGCAAGGGAAAAAGTTTTGGACTTGAACAATTAATCATTCTCGTTTGTTTTTAGTCTTCCAAGTGAAATTAAAAGTGTTGGACTGTTAGCTATGTTTTGTAATTACTTGGGTCTAATACATGTTTGGTCCACACTAGGTAGTGTAACCCAACTACAATACATACAAAAATTTGCAAAACTAGTAAACACAATTTCTTATTTTTTCATGGGTAGTGCTCCAGTGCACTACCCTGCCCCTTCTACCTTCCGCCCCTGAGTTCAAGCTAATGATAGCTTGTCACGACATGTCCATCAATGTATCACTACTAGAAAAAATGGATTTAGTGACACCTCAAAAATGTCACTAAAAGGTTATGTTGTGACACTTTTTGCTATCACGTGTAAAGGGATTTCAATAGCTTAGGCGTCATTACAGGTTTCTATAGTGACACTATAATGCGTGGACATAGATATATGTTGTAACCTTGACTGTGTCACAATAGCTATCATTAATGACAACAAGTGAGGGTCATTACAAGTTCTTCTAGTGACACCATCCTTTTCTGGGACTCTTCGGCACAACATCTTTTTAGCCCTATCCCAAAACTTTATTATGATCATTCAGGTCCTCAAAAAGGTATTCCAAAAACTATTTATGCTAAAGAAATTCCAAAACCATTTTAAATTATGAGAATAAGTACAATTATCGGGGTGTTGCGAGAATCGAACTCGCAATCTCTCACAAAGAGTGAGAATCGTACCACTAGACCAAAAACACCCATATTTGACTATTTGAGAAAACCATGCATATTCATATTTGTGCACTTCTAACGATGAAACATAATACACAAATTAATTAAATTTCATTACGGCAGAGAACAAGTTGTCGATTGTCAGCACAACATATTTCATAAGATAAGATACAATACATTTTGCTCAGCTAAGAAAAGATCATAACTGACTGATCCCACGGTGCCGCAGTGCTACAACATTATTACAGGTCTAAAAAAAATCACAATAGATGCACATCCTTAGACATGAAAACAGAAAGTGTGATTTAACATGTCCAATCACTCACATCTATTTAGACATTGTAAAATCGCCAAGATAACCCACAAGCATAGACTATTATGTTAGTTCAACAACGAAGAAAGATCATGCTAAGTTCTGAAACTAGGCTCACTCCTATATAGAATTCCACTACTAATACTTATGACTTCAGAAAATAACATCAACCAGCGCAATGACATATAAAGAAGTATGATACACATGTTCTGTATGAACACTCAGATAAGAATGTAAACAAGAAAACAAAGGTTCATATTTGAAGTAGAAATTCATCTCGAAAATGCAGCTAGACCAAACACATGGAGTTACCATAGTCAAGTCAAAGGACTGAAAATGAGATAGTACCTTTAGAGAGAATGACTGATAGCTGAAGATAGACGAGCATTAGAAAATGCACTATTGCGGGACGTAGATGATTAAATGATTGATTTAGATGATTAAAACAGATCAAGTTAATTAATCATTCATTATCATCGTATGGATAGTGAAAAAATGTGGTAAAACACAGAGTTTACCATAGACAACAACTCACCTGAAATCGATCTTTATCTGTAGTGAACCTGGTATATGAAAAGATAAGTATAAAACTAGTGACATGTAGGTATCTACACTAAATAAATCCAACTGATTGTCTCTTTTCTGTTCTTTTCTTTTCTTTTCTAACTTGTCTTTTTCACAAAATAAAAGACTCACAAAATAAAAGACCGAAACACAGGTAATAGTCACATTCGTAGAGCAGCTCACTTTAATACTGTGAAACTCACCAGCGTTTATAGCAAAACGCATATAAACTGACACATTCCCTGCTTTTCCTTAAGAAACACAATAAATCAGCCATATCTATGCGGATTCTATTATAAACGAACATTGATTAGTTTAGCCTGGCTTTGTATTATTATCACTTTTGAGCAAGCAATAACTCATGTAAGACAACAAGGCCACTAATGTAAATAGATCAACACTTAGAGCGAAGACAAGTGGACAGTCATTAGGCGAGAAAGTTAAAAATGAACTATGAAACAAGCACTTACTTGATTTCCACCCAGTTTTGAATTCTCAGCATCAGCTTACATTCCCAAGAAGTTTTGACAACAATTCTCTGGGATCCCATATGCCCATCCAAACATATTGCTATATTTAGATCTTGCTTCCAAACCACTCTAGCAATGAGCTCAGAAGTGAATGGTCAGTCAAAACTTTTAAGGTACCAAGTTCCACCACAACATAGAATGAAATAACTACAAAATAATGAAGGTACCTTCTCTCTCCCTCTAATGAAGAACGTAATGATGTAAAATCTCTCTACGTTCTCTCTCTAAAATAGGTAATAGTACTAATTATGTTCGTTGATCGTCTATGAAAGAATGAAAGATGGGGTACTTATTGTATGGAGTACTTCATAGTCTATTCACCACGTAAGACTTGTTTTATTCATATTTAAAAATTCATTTGAGCTTAAATTAATTACAAATTATATTAAAATAACACCTGATTTTTGCAGATCACTCTAGAACTAGACCAGCATGACTACAATTCCAAGGTCATAATAATAGTTTTTTCTTCTTTTTTTTTTTTTTGTTGTTGTTGGAATCAGCTATTTTTTATCAATAATAATAACTACAAAAAAGAATAAAATGCAGCGCATAAAGATTAATAAACAATAATGTTCCCTATCCAAAACCTATGATCAAAACTATAACATACTGATATCCAAAAACCGCTATAGGCGGGATAAATCTTAACCACTCTTTCCGTCTAGTATGTATTACCACAAGCAGTAAGCCAAGAGTCCAAAAATATGAGATAGAATACATCTCTGATTAAGACCGAGATGGAGGAATTACAAACAATTCTAGTTTTGATAACTAAGCATGAGCTTGTACCAATCACAATTAAATTAAAGATACCCATATGTTACAATGTTAACCACCCAAAGAGCAGTACCCAAATCTAATGGTAAGACACAAGAAAAACAAACCTGGCCCAATAATAGAGCCATATGCGCTCAAAACCAAACAGAACAAATCAGGCCATGAAAATAGTGCCACATAAATACACACAACAATGATCAACACAGCGGCACAAACCAAAAAAATTTAACCTCAACCTGCCCCAAACGAGCAATTTTCTATCAATGGACACTTAAGAAAAAACAAACAGTAGATTATTCCTATCGAACCCGAAGAAATCCATAATCATCAATTAAATCAAATAAAAATACAAATAGCCGTGTGAATTCTTATATGTAAACAAATCAGGATTCAAAGGTTCCAGAAAACAACCTGAAGAAATTGAGCCCCGACCCATAGTTGCGGTAATTAATTGTATTGCCGTAAACCTATGCGCACGAACATAACTTCAGACAAAAAAAGACATACTTAATTGATGAATAGAACCGATGAGTTCCGAAGAGAAGTTTGATTAGGGCTCGATCGAAGCTCCGGAGAAAAATATTCCGTGTGTTTGTGAGAGAGATATTCTGTGATTTTACAAGAGAAGACTATTTGTGATATTTATTTTGCAAAAAAGGTATCTGGTGTTAGATGTAATTGCAAAAGAGGCACCGACAATAATCAATTAATATGTGTCTCAACAGTAACATGTAATCACCCTTTTGCCAACTGTGATGATAAGTATGTAGTTTCACTACTAGTGGTGTTACATTAGGTGGAGGGTAACATTAGATTGGCTATCGTAACCAAAATTTTATTGTGTCACAATAAAAAGTGTCTAATTAGGGTATTTTTCTAGTAGTGTATGGTACCATACCGATATAGTGATATAAAGCACTTGCTACGAGAAGCCTAAGTGGATTAGGATGAAAGTGGCAGGAATAAATATACTCCATGGGATATTTCAGACAAGTTACTTTATTCTAGGCAAGGGTGTAGGGCCGCACGGGTGCCACATTCAAAGTTAATTGGAGGATAGGTCAATCGAGTTGTTGTGACCCAAAGCAGTGATAATATTGCAAGATTGATAAGGAACAAATAAATAACAATTATGAAAGATTATATCAATGGAACAGTGAATAGAACTGGAAATTGTTTGTAATATTCAATAAACAGAGATGATATTACATCACTTTCCAGACTGTCCAATGGATTTTACCTGCAAAGGTGATCGGAATATCTCAGATTGGAAACATAGATTTGATGATGATAATTAGAGAGAGAATTTAGAAGAGGATTTACCTCAACCAACTCACACACACTTCTCATGTTGGCTGGAAATGCATAGATAAATGCATGAACCATGACTGGCAGCTGTAGGTAGAAATAACCGATTGGACAAGTCATAACGGCTTTTTAACCTGAAAGATAAAACAGCTAAAAGGCATAAAATTACTGAAACTGTAAAATGATAAAACGCTAGAAGAGGAATGAAACTCTTCTGCGAACTAACAACTCTTCCCGACTTAAGCCGCACGGAGCACAACAATACACCCCGTCTAATTTTGACTTTTCCTCAAGTCAATAGGAAATTAGGGTACTACACTGAAATGGAATCCCTCTTTTCCCAAGTGGCGGATTCCGGCGGAAATCCCGACCAGTGAATCAACAATTCTTCAGCTTAATTTGATTTTAGGGAGAATCGGAATGGGAGCAAATCGAGTTTTGAGTTTTTTCTTCAACAACGAAACATGAAAGACATTGTGCATTTTGGTGGTAGCAGGAAGCTCCAGACGGTAAGCAACAGGGCTGATCTTCTCAATTACCTTGAAGGGACCAAAAAATGTGACTGACAGTTTGGTGGGGCGGCGCAGAAAAGTGTTGCCAACTTTGAAGGGGTGCATTTTGAGGAATACCCAATCGTTGACCTCAAAGGAACGCTCCGAATAGTTAGTATCAACATACATTTTCTTTCGTTGTTGTGCTTGTTCCATGTTCTCTTTGAGAAACTGAAGCAGTTGTTTGCCTTTCTTGAATTAAACCTTGAGCTGATGTGTTGCTAGTCTGTAGGGAAGGACCAAGAGACAGTTGAGGTGGAGCATAACCATAAAATGCTTCGAAAGGGGACTGCTTGATGGAGTGATGGAAACAGGAATTATACCACCATTCAACCAGAGGTAACCACTGAGCCCACTTCTTTGGTTTGGTATGAATCATGCACCGTAGATATGTCTCAACACACCTGTTTAGCCTTTCTGTTTGGCCATCACTTTGTGGGTGATGTGATGTGCTCATGTTTAGTTTAGTGCCCAATAGTTTGAAAAATTCTTTCCATAATTGGCTTTGAAAAACTACATCTCTGTCACTTACTATAGTCTCAGGTATGCCATGTAGTCTGTGAATCTGATGGAGAAAAATAGCAGCTAAACTTTCAGCAGTATAGGGGTGAGATAAGGCAATGAAGTGGCCATATTTAGTAAGCCTATCTACTATAACGCATATCACAGATTTGCCCTTGGAGTGTGGTAGGCATTCAATGAAATCCATGGAAATTTGAGTCCATGGAAGATTCGGAACTGGTAGTGGTTGGAGAAGGCCTGGATAAGCAATTGATTCAGATTTGCATTGCTTACAGATGTCACATGTAAGAATGTAGTCTTCAAGGTCTTTCTTAATACCTCTCCAATAAAAAAGATTTTTGACCCTTAATTAACTGGTGTGTACACCAGAGTGACCACCAATTGCTGAATCTTGTAAAGCTTGCATGATCTTCAGACGTGCACCACCTACAAAACCTACTACAATTCGGTTCCTGAACCTGAGAATACCTTCTAGGACTGAGTAGTCTGTAGGCTGATCTGGTAGCAGGCAAGAAGTGAAGAAAGCAGTAGTGTGGTCATCACCTTTATAGCTAGCAATTATCTATTCCATCCACTGTGGTCTGACTTGAGTAGTAAGAGAGCACAGATCAGCTGAATCTTCTCCTGTATCTGCCATATATTCATATTTCCTAGAAAGGGCATCTGCAACCAAGTTTGCTTTGCCTTGTTTGTATTCAATGGTGTAGTCAAACCCTATTAGTTTTTACAACCATTTATGTTGGAGTGCATTTGTGATCTTTTGTTCCCTTAGAAACTTAAGGCTTGCTTGGTCAGTCCTGATCACAAAGTGAGCTCCAATGAGATAATTGGACCACTTCCCCACAACTGTCATGATTGCCAAAAGCTCTTTTTCATATGTTGAAAGGGCCTGATTATTTGCACACAAAGCTTGACTGAAGTAAGCAATAGGTTTGCCTCTTTGCATAAGAACATCACCAATGCCAGTCTGGCATGCATCTTTCTCTAACTCAAATGGAATTGAGAAATCTGGCAGAGATAAGATAGGAGCCTTCATGAGTTGTTCCTTGAGCTAAACAAATGCCTTTGCAGCCTCTAAAGTCCATTAAAAATGGCCTTTCTTGGTCATGTCAGTGAGAGGCCTCGCAATATAGCCATAATGAGGAGAGAATCTCCTGTAATAACCAGTGAACCCTAAGAAACCCCTGAGTGCCTTCAATGATTTGGGAAGAGGCCAATACATCATGGTTTGTATTTTGGATGGATCTGTTCCCATTCCAGCTGCACTTATGACATACTGATGAATGTTTATTTTACACTTTTATTCGAGTCTTTTTCACCTAATTTAGCTATCCTCTATGTTAATTTAGCTATATTTTAGTACATTTTATTAGAATAGTGTCACGTTTCCTTTTAGATTTTATTTTACAGCTTTTGGTTGAAATTCGGAGATTTACGGGCAATTATATTGAAGTCTACAAGGAATTGGTGTTCCAGAAGCCTATTTGGAGTATCTGAAGGTTTCCGGATAGGATTTGGAGTCTAGGGGTCGAATCTGGAGGTTAGAAGGCCATTAGAAGTCTGAAACCGAGTCCGAAAAGGCAAAGAAATCCAAAACCGCGTCGAAAATGCGGAAATTCCGCGATTACACTGTGGGGCGAACCGCCCCAGCCAGGAGGCGAACCGCCGCGGGCAAAAATCAGGCCTATATATAGTTGCGAATTTTCTCTCCGAAAATCATATCTTTCCAAGCCTACTTTCTCACCTCTCTATAGTTTTAGGTAGGAACTTCCCGGGGCCTGTCCTGGGAGTTCCATAGCTTAGGGGATACTTTTTCATAGCAGATTGGAGCGCGTAGGATCGCAATCATCCGGAGATTGACAACCTTCGGTAACTTTGTATCTTACAACTTTTATCTACTTATTTTATATTCTTTCAATATGTTTTCTTCTATGATTGCTATTGATTGCATGCACATTATGAGTAGCTAAATTTATTGTTGGTGGTAGTATGTGAATTCTTAGCGAGGGAAGATAATCATGCTAATGGCTATATCGCGCATTATACTCCGTGCGCATTATACTCCGTGTCATTGCTTTATTTCGTTGATGAGTTGAACACCAAAATTCTCGTATGTTGTATTGATCATTATGCACACTAGGACACTTGTCGGCCAATCAGACCAAATTATCTTCGTAGTGTTGAATGATTACGGAACACAATAGGACGTTAGTTGTTGACAGGTCAGACCCATATTATCTTCGTAGTGCACAATACTTACAACAGGACCCAAGATTCATTCAAAGATCTCTATGCAAGACCGAGGAATTTATGCATGATTATCGACCCATTATGTTAAGAAGGACCATACTATCACCAACCTCCATTATCTGCTTGAAAACCCCTATTGCTTTCTATTTGCTGTTTTATATTCTTAATTAGATTTGATAAAGCTAGTATAGTCCCGAGAGAACGACACTCGAGTCATTCTACTACTACACTACGGTTTCCGTTGTAGTTGTGGATTGTCTTTGGCTATTACAAATTTATTTGACTGAATCTGACACGTTCATCAAATTGGCGCCGTTGCCGGGGACTATACTCCTTTTTTCTATTTAATTTGTTTTTATTTACAGCTTTAGATTTCTAATTCTTTTAGTTTTAGTTTTCCTTTTTAATCTCTCTCTGTTTTCCTATTTGTTTCTAATCACTTTTCCTAGTCGGTCACAGATTGTGTATGCCGCATACACGTTCTGCAGGAATACCGCTTGCTGATTCAATTGCTGAGATCGATAGAGTCTACCACCAAAGAAGGCGACTCCTTTTCAAGGAAATCGACGGAATGGCAGAAGCTAGACCACTGAAGGCATAGGTACAACCCACCAAGGATCGTATGAGGGGACCGACGATTGTTCTTTCGCCCGCAACCCGAGATCTGGAAATCAAGAACCACGCATTCCAACAACTTCCGAGGTTCTATGGCTTATCAAGGGAAGATGTGATGGGGTACTTGAGCGATATCGATGATTTCGTCAACCAACTCCCACGACCCGGAGCTGACATAACAACGGATGAGTTGAGGATGAAGGTTTTTACTATGGGACTTGGCGACAGAGCCAAGTCATGGCTGAGCTCTCTTCCAGCAGGCTTGCTGGACACTTGGGAAAAGGTTTTTTCAACTTTCATGGAGAAATACTTCCCACACACTCTGACTACTGCGCTCAAGGCGCAAATCACTGGATTCAAGCAGGACTATGATGAGACCATCTACACCGCGTTCGAGAGGTTCCAAGATCTCACGAACAAGTGCCCTCACCATGGTTTTGAACTCTCCGACCTAGTCCAACACTTCTACAATGGACTAACCTTCGAGAACCAACAAGTGGTGGATTTCCAATGCCGAGGCAATATTTGGGAGGAAACCGCGGAAGCCGTCTGGGCTGTTTTCGAAAGGCTTGCCAAGGGTTCGCAGTTCAAGGACCCAAGAGCAATGGTTAGGAGACGTGGACCTGAAGCTCCACCGACTCAAGAAGCCCCTATGTACAGGGGGAATGGGGATCAATTCGGGTGCTTTACCAACGAATTGAATCAAGTCCTCAAGAGCGCCACCGGAACAACTGTTTCGAACGAAGTATGCCGAATATGCAAGAACTATGGGCATGGAGCTCATATGTGTAGATCGGAGCTGGCATACGAAGATGGCAACTGGGCTCGAGGAGGCGAAGAAGAAGCCTTAGCTACGGAATTTGGTACTCAAGAAGTTAGCTACGGACAAGACGGTAGGAATCCTCGAGGCGGATTTTGGAGAAGAGGATACCGTAACAATCAAGGATATGCACCGGCTAACCAGACTTATGGACCTAACCAATACCATAGTAGGCTGAACTATGGTAATGATCACTGCGAAAATCCCGCTCCGAAAGAGCCACCGAAGTCGAAGACGGCTCTACTGATGGAGAACTTGCAGAAGATGGTTGATCACACACAAAGTTTTCTCAAACGGTATGAAGAAGATTCTGAGAAGACTAGGGCAAGACTCGATAAGTTAGAAGAGAGCACTAGGCTTGCCCATCAAAAGATGCAAGAGTTGATCGACCGAGGAGCAAGTAGGGAACAAGGCAAACTGCCTAGCAACACTGAGAAGTCATTGTCCATTAACTTAGTGGGTGATCTACCTGTTGAAATCACCATCAAGAAAGTTACTAAGTGCGAGAGTTGCAAGAGGGACCTACCTCCACAAGCCGAAGAAGAAGGAAAGTACCTTGGTACCAACAAGAGTGAAGAGGAGCAAGAGGATTCCGAGCCACTCCCTCAAAGTTTCGATACTAAGGTCGGGATTGGGGAGCTTGAAGATGTCCGAGCCACACTGGACACTGGATCCTACTCTAATGTGCTCCCTTTGAACGTTTTCGAGAAGAGTAACCTTGGAGAACTAACTGTGCATAAGGCTATTGTGCAACTGGCGGATGGATCCCTTGTGAAACCCGAAGGCGTTGTGAAGAATGTATTAGTCAAAATTGGTGAAGCTTCTGTCCACACCGATTTTGTAATTATGCCAGCATCAGCACCAGGAACGGGGGATGTCATACTCTTAGGACGAACATTCTTGACCAAAATACGCTCAGTGATGGACATCTACCGAAGGACTTGCACTATCGAAGTGGATGGCAAGCAACACGTGTTGCAAGCCATAACTGATCCACCTGATCCACCCGATACTTCTAACACTATTGATTACAGTGGTCTTAACGTCTATGTTCACTCTTATTCACAGGATCAAAGCACGGGAAGGAGAATCATGACGGGGAAGTCTAGTACCCACAGAAGGAAAAGATAGGCGAAGACAGGGGTCGAGTCAGAGACCTTAAACAATGGCGCTATCCGGGAGGCAACCCGGGGTTTTTATCGCTTTCTTTACCGCTTTATTGCATGCATTCATACTTGAACAATCTGCTTTTCATATGTGAATTTGTTCAGTTCTGTGTTGTATGTGCTTATGTTGTGTTCGAGTGCGACTTTGCGAGTGATTTTTGAGGAAAATGATTTTTCGGGGATTTAAAATCGCATTTTTATTTTTCAAAAACCGTTCGTCTCCCACCTAAAAGTGGGGGGCGAATCGCCCCACGTATGGGGCGAATCGCCCCACGACCAGAGCGCGCGCGCGCGCTCTGGGCGTGCGGGGCGGTTCGCCCCGCACGGGCGGTCCGCCCCAGGTGTGGGGTGAACCGCCCCACACCTCCAGAGACTAAAATCGGGGATTTCTTCCCCAAACCCCCATTTTTCTCCAATTTCATCCTTCAAACTCCAAAATTTCCTCCATATTCAAAATATCTTCAAATCTTCATAACTTATTCATCTCTCCATCATTTTGTGTGTTCTTTAGCTTCATTCGAAGCCCGTAACGTGCTTTATCATTCTCTCCGAAAAAATTTCTTCCTAGCTCATTCAATTTCCGAATTTGAGGTATTATCACATGAACCCTAATTTTTACAATTTGGGGATTTTTTGATTTATGCTTCAATTAGGCTTGTATGATGAATGGGTTGATGATTTATGTGTTTAGATTCATTATTCATTGTCAATTACATGTTCAATTAGGCTTGGTTTGACGATTTGAGATTTTGCTAATTGGATGATATATGTCTTGTTAGGAATTGTCTCTCTTGCTTTCCTTCCTTGTTTAAACATGTATTTAATGACATGAAATTGATGAATGTATTGATAGAATGCATGATGGTTGAGATTGAGGATTTATGCTAGAAATTGATTTTTATGATATGGATTGAACCTTGTGATTCAAGGCATATGTTGTTAGCAAAAGCATAATGTGATATGTTATTGTAGTAGGTACATTGATATGTTACGTAATGAATTAGCTAGACTAGGCTTTGGGTTCTTGAGGAGTTCGATTTTTGAAATTTTTATTCGTTTGTTCGCTCGTTTATTACATAAGCGTAGGTCTGTTTTGCGTCGTACAAGATACTAATTGCTGTTTGTAGGAATCATGGCACCAAGGACAAGGAGAGCCGGCTCTAGCAAAAAGGGGAAGGGAGTGGCATCAAGCTCCCAACCATCTCACGATTTGTACGAGTTGTCTGCCGCTGCGATAGGGGTGCGACAACGGTTAGAGGAGGAGATGGCCGACGGAGGAAGGTCTATCATTCCCGACAGGAGGATTGACATTCCTGAGTCTGCAGCGAATAGAGCGGGGTATAGGACACTTTCAAGTTTGGGGTCACAGAGGAATTGGGCATGGTACAGTTCTGACAGGTTCAAAGGCTACGACGAGAGCCTCCTTCGAGATTTCTACACCGGGTATACGGATTTGGACGAGAAGAATGGGGTGTTAGTCCGAGGCCTAATTATACCGTGGAGCCCAGAGCACATTTCTTCCTTCATCCACTTCGGGAACTTTGAATTCACAGAGAGCGCACACGCCTACTTATATTCGAGGACCGCTAGGGGGATAGGAAGAGACGTCACCGAAGTGATCTGCAACAGGGGGTACAGATATCCGGGAGTTGGGGGAGCACCTGGACGGATCGGTTATGGCGACCTTAGCATCGAAGCTAAGGTGATGATGAAATTTTGCATCTCCGACTTGATCCCAAGGAAGAATGACACTTGGATTCAGCCATACTACGCCGAGCTCCTCTACTGCCTCATTGACGGACATCAGGTCGACATAGGGCACATTATGTATGAGGAGTATGAGCGCCACTGGGAGAAGAAGAGGAAGCCTTTCATCTTCCCGAGCTTCATCACAGCTTACTGCAAATATCATGGGGTAGACGATATTGATGAGGGGGATTGCGAGGTCGCTGCCCTTTCACCCTCGACCATTGAGGTACAGCTCAACAGGTATCAGTTGAGGAACCCCACAGCAGCCGCTGCTGATGTAGGAGGGCAATTCCAGCCGAATGATTCCGATCATGAGGATGCTATGGAGGCCGATGTTGGCGGAGCCCCGATTCCAGATATTCCGTTTGTCCATTATGCACCGCAAGCACCAACTGGAGCACCACAGGGATCTGGAGGATTTGACTTCTCCGAATTCCGTACCTACCTCGACAGCCGTTTCGACAGGATTGATGCCAACAACGCGGCCATGCGACAGGACATCGACAGGCACATTGTCCAGCACAGCCGCGATTGGGAGATATTCGAGGAGCACCGCCGAGAGGATAGGCAGCACATGTGGGAGCAGCAACAACTGATCTAGCAACAGCAGGAAGCTCTACGACAGTCCAATGAGCTCATGAATGACATGTGGAGTGACTTTTATGGGGACTACCATCCCGATGATTAGTCCTTCCACTTGTCCACTCTCAGCCGACCGAGGCCAAACCCTTCGGTAACATCTAGTATCACTTCATATTACTCATTCTCTTTTGCTAGGGGGCTATCTTAAGAATCGTAAGGCGGATGGGATGTGAACCATGATGTTAAGTTTTGTTTGGTTTTGTGTCAATTAGTATCTTGTTCTTTGTTTGCATTTGCACGTTTACTGCTTTCTTAGATTTTTTAGGTTGCATTCATCCTAGGATAGTCTTGCATGTTTTTATATGGAGTTTATTGCCGAATTTTTTGAACTTTTTTATTGGGTAGATCAGCTAGCTATGCCATTAATTGTATGCTTCATCTCTATGAATTTGTTTGAGGTTTTCTCGCTTGGCTTGTCACATTTATGTATTGCACTTAGTTGAGCTAGGTAGTCTCGATATCACTTAGTGGTGTTTTCTCTACTGCGGTTCACGAAGGCCTTTATAATAGGATGATGCATGTTAGGGTCTTATGGTTGTTTTCCCGAGTAATTATGTACCTAAGAGGCAACAAGTCTTCACCATGCTTTGAGATTGCTAAATGCCTAGGAAGGAGGTAGTGTGAGTTTGTGTGATCCTTTGTTTATAACCTATTCCTCCGAATAGGTTTGGGGAGGGGGTTACACCATCATTAGACTTGTTTCTGTTTTTCATTTTTCGTATCGTGAGTTTATTTTTCCTTTTCCGTAAATTTTGTACTCCAACCTATTCTTTCGAATAGGTTTGGGGAAGTCGTGTGAGTCTTTCTGTTTCTCTCTTTGTTATGCTACTGCTGGCTAGAAAAAATCGAAAAAAAAAAAAGAAAGAAAAATTCCAGAAGAAAAAAAAAAAAAGAAAAAAAGAATCTGGAAAGAAAAAAAAAAAGAAAAAAAGAGAAGACCCCAAAAAAGCAAAGAAGGGTCCAAAAAATAAAGCCAAATAGCAGTTTAGCAAAGTTTGAGTCTTTTACATTTTTCGTATTGTTCGTAATCGTGTTTTTCTATTTTTTATCTTTTCTGTCTTAAGTATCATCTGTTCTAGACCACCCTCGTCCTGCCATTCAGGAAGTGGTGAATAGCTTAAGACTTTACTTGAGAGATGGGTAGAATAGAGGAGAGTTATCTTTTATAGGGAACCCTCCTTCGTTTGATGAGAGCCAGTACTGGTTCGACCTCTTTTGAGGAAAAGTCTGAACATGGTGGAACAGCAGTAAGTCCTCAGTTTCATAGGCACGGGGCAACCATTCGTATCTTAGCATGCATCATTACGTCGTCACTGACTAGGTCCAGGTAGAGAATGTTACGAGAGACTATCTTGTCTTGACATAAGTGCTTATGTCGATGTGTATAAGTCAATCGAGGTATTCTTCAACCTATATTCATGCTTTGATTTATACGGTTTTTGTTCATATGTTATTTGATAGATTGAGTAATTTAGTTCATTTTATTTGGCATGAAACTCCATTTTTGAGTCTTGCATGTTTTTTGTATTAGAGTCTAGCTTAGTTGCTTGAGGACAAGCAAAGGTTCGGTTTGGGGAGTTTGATGAATGTGTATTTTACACTTTCATTCGAGTCTTTTTCACCTAATTTAGCTATCCTCTATGTTAATTTAGCTATATTTTAGTACATTTTATTAGAATAGTGTCACGTTTCCTTTTAGATTTTATTTTACAGGTTTTGGTTGAAATTCGGAGATTTACGGGCAATTATATTGAAGTCTACAAGGAATTGGTGTTCCAGAAGCCTATTTGGAGTATCTGAAGGTTTCCGGATAGGATTTGGAGTCTAGGGGTCGAATCTGGAGGTTAGAAGGCCATTAGAAGTCTGAAACCGAGTCCGAAAAGGCAAAGAAATCCAAAACCGCGTCGAAAACGCGGAAATTCCGCGTTTACACTCTGGGGCGAACCGCCGCGGGCAAAAATCAGGCCTATATATAGTTGCGAATTTTCTCTCCGAAAATCATATCTTTCCAAGCCTACTTTCTCACCTCTCTCTATAGTTTTAGGTAGGAACTTCCCGGGGCCTGTCCTGGGAGTTCCATAGCTTAGGGGATACTTTTTCATAGCAAATTGGAGCGCGTAGGATCGCAATCATCCGGAGATTGACAACCTTCGGTAACTTTGTATCTTACAACTTTTATCTACTTATTTTATATTCTTTCAATATGTTTTCTTCTATGATTACTATTGATTGCATGCACATTATGAGTAGCTAAATTTATCGTTGGTGGTAGTATGTGAATTCTTAGCGAGGGAAGATAATCATGCTAATGGCTATATCGCGCATTATACTCCATGTCATTGCTTTATTTCGTTGATGAGTTGAACACCAAAATTCTCGTATGTTGTATTGATCATTATGCACACTAGGACACTTGTCGGCCAATCAGACCAAATTATCTTCGTAGTGTTGAATGATTACGGAACACAATAGGACGTTAGTTGTTGACAGGTCAGACCCATATTATCTTCGTAGTGCACAATACTTACAACAGGACCCAAGATTCATTCAAAGATCTCTATGCAAGACCGAGGAATTTATGCATGATTATCGACCCATTATGTTAAGAAGGACCATACTATCACCAACCTCCATTATCTGCTTGAAAACTCCTATTGCTTTCTATTTGCTGTTTTATATTCTTAATTAGATTTGATAAAGCTAGTATAGTCCCGAGAGAACGACACTCGAGTCATTCTACTACTACACTACGGTTTTCGTTGTAGTTGTGGATTGCCTTTGGCTATTACAAATTTATTTGACTGAATCTGACACGTTCATCACATACCCTAGGTAATCAATCTGTGGTAGGGCAAAAGAACATTTACTCTTCTTTGCATATAGTTCATGGGCCCTGAGCACTTGTAGAACTTGTTGCAGATGGTTACAATGGTTTGCCAGTGATTTGCTATAGATAAGTATGTCATCAAAAAAGACTAACACACTCTTTCTTAGAATCTCTACAAATATTTCATTCATTAGGTTCTGAAATGTAGCTGGGGCATTTGTAAGTCCAAATGGCATCACATTGAACTCAAACTGGCCATGATGGGTCCAAATGTTGTCTTGTGTCTATCAAATTCCTTGAGTCTAATCTGAAAATAGCCTTGTTTGAGATCTAACTTGCTGAAAATGGTAGCCCCATGTACCTCAGATAGCAAGTCTTCTATGACTGGCATAGGAAATTTATCCTTCACACTGATGTCATTCAATTTCCTATAGTCCACACACATCCTCCATGTGGAATCCTTCTTTTTTACTAGTTGTAGCCCTTTTACTAGTCTCTTGTTTCTTTATCTCATTCTTTAAGGTTTGTGAAACTCTATATGGTCTTTGTTGCACTGGTTGAGTCCCTTCCTTGACAGTAATTTGATGAGTAATGTGTCTGACTGGTGGGAGGGTGGTGTTATCAGCAAACACATCCTGGAACTGATCCAAAATGTTACTAATGCAGGTTGGCAGCTCTGGAGTAGATGCATCAGCAGTTATGTGGTACAGTCTTGCAATGATGCCATGAGAAGACTTTTGCAAGTGTCTTTGTAAGCTTCTGCCAGTCATGAAATTAAGGTGAGGTTCCTAATGCTCCCCTTGTAGTTGTACCTGTCTCCCTTGTTTTGTGACAATTATACAATTCTTCTTGAGTGCAAATGTAACTGGGTCATATTGCCACATCCAATCATGACCTAGTATTATGTCACACCCTCCAAGTGGTATAATCCTCAGCTCAGCCTGTAGGTTTGTTCCTTGAGTGATCCACTGGAAACCATTACACTTTTCCCTGCTTATTGTTCTTTCACCATTAGCTACAGTAATAACCCATGGGGGTGTGGCTTCAACAACATATTTGATCTCTTCAGCAGTAGATTTGTTAAGATAACTACGGTTGCTTCCACTATCAATCAAGATTGATAGCTTTCTCTTCTTGTACAGGCCTGAAATCCTCAAGGAATTGTGTGTTCTCCTGCCTTGAAGTGAATGCAAACTGATCTCACCATCTACAGGTAACTCTTCTTCTTTCATCACCTGCTCTTCTTATACAACCTCTTCTTCTTCATCTAATCCTATCTGGAAAAGTTTGGCACACTTGTGACCAAAAGTGATACTTCTCATTGCATGTAAAACACAATCCCTTCTGTTTTCTAGCATTGTACTCCGCCTTAGACAAACGATGAATAGGATTGTTATTCTCTGGTGTTTGTTTGTATTGTGGAAGGTAGTATTCTGGCTATTTTGGTTGGACATTGGAGTGGTAGTATAGGTTCTGGAGGAAGTTCTGTATGAGAAGTTTGTAGAGGATGTGTTTTTGGTTATGAACTTGCACCTTCTATTCCACACTTCCAGAGTATTCTCCCACAGTTTGGCCTGGTTTATTGATGTAACCAAGTCTTTTGGCCTATTAATTCGCACTGAAACCCTGACCTCCTCCTTGAGGCCTTTTAAAAAACATGACACATAGAAATCTTCAGTGATGCCTGGATGTTTGATCCTAACTAGGGATTTCATCTCTTCAAAAGTTTCTACATATGTGGCTACATCATTCTTTTGAGTTAACTGAGTGAAATCCATGACAATATCCTCCTAACTAGGGCTTAGAAACTTCTCCGGTAACAAGGTATAGAACAACTCCCATCCAATATCTCTACCCTCAATATACTCACACCACCACAAGTCAGCATCACTAGACAAATAATAAGAAGCATGAATAACTCTACTAGAATCCTCAATCTTATTAACTTGAAAATACCAATTAGCACGCCTAATCCAAGATCTAGGATTATCACCAAAAAACTCAGGGAATTCTAGGCGATAGGTAGGCATTTGTGGGGGTGGTTGTTGGTCTTTTTGTTCATAAGTGTGTTGGTGAAAATATTTTGGGCCTTGTTCTTCATCAAAGTTAAGATTGATTATGTTTTTGTCTCTATCTTCTTGATTTCTCAAAGGAGGAATAGTATAAGTTCCTGAACCTGTGTTTTTTCTGTGACTCTGTGATGATTCTGATGATCCCCCTTTGTCCTTGTCCTTTGACATCAGGGCCTGCTACATCACCAGTACTTGTTCAATCTTCAGAGTAGTCACAGTCTGGTCCACTGAAAGTATGCGAGCATCCATATTGGCTAGTTCTGAGGAGAACTTCTGCTTTAAACCCTCCATCATCCTGCTACAAGCCTGGATCTCATTATCATGTAGCTGCTGTCTCTCAGCAATTTCCTTCATTCGGGCGTCAGATCCAGTGCCTTGTAAGAAAATATGGTCAGAGTTACCCCTAGGGTACGCAGTGGAATTTTAAAAATTTTCTTAACATACAGGTTAATTGATTATGCATATGTCGTATATATATAAACACGTCAATTAGAAGACTAACCTTACTTCCAAAGCAGCTTCCAAGTCTTCGTAATATTCCGGTGTATCTTCTCCTTCGTCGAATTCGAAGATATCTACAATACTCTGTATATCTGCAAGACAATAAGAGTTAGTTTCCAACTCCTAGAACCTCAACCTTGGTATCCATGGATGAACAGCCTATCGGAAGAATGCTAGGATATTCTTTATGTGACCAAAAAGACGGGGCGGCAATTCCTCCGGGTGGTGGTTGCGCGCACGGGTTGGCTAAGGGAGGAGGGGAGAGTTTTTATTTTCTCTAAGAAAACTGGGTAGAATAACTGTGTCTAAAATTGTGTGTAAAACTCTCTCCAATAGTCTACTATATATAGTACTTTATAGAAGCCTAAAGCATAAGCAATTAGACTTCGTAAAGGAATAAGAATCTAATTCTTATCGCACAAGGAAACCAATATCAAGTCTAGATTCATTCCCAATCAAATTAAAACTCAATCAGGAAATCTAACTTATCCCTTGGACTTCTAATAGAGGAAGGAGTCGAACTCCTTCCCCTACACCAGCCACGAGCGCGCGCGCGCGCCTTGTCCTACGGGACGTGGGTCCCACTTTTGGGACCCACTTATATTTCTAAGGCAATCCAAACTCCAAGTAGATTTTGCCCAAGTGCATATGTTAATTCTAAATTAACATATCCTTTATAATCAAACCTCCATTATATTTCTAAAATATAATCTTTAATTGTATTTACATAAAATACAATTAATTAGCCAATTCAATTAATAATTCTAAATCATTAATTGAGCCACCAAATATTATAATTAATTCCAAATGAATTATAATCCATCAATCACAATTAATTCCAAATTAATTGCGATTCCATCTTCAAGGATATTCTGATAGACTGAATCACCACATAGTGTGACCCATAGGGCCTCACCGTATTAAGCAAGTCCTAGACTAGGCAACATGGAATTCCTATACGGTTCCATTTGCAATATTAATACGTGAGGACGTTTGAGAGGTTTCTCAAAGCTAACCCTTTCGTTGCGAAGCCTGTTGCGCTCAACGCGGCGATGGTAACGTCCCTTCATCTGACTTGCTCGAATGTATCTAGGATCGATGATGTGTCTATCCCAATAATACATCCACGGGCGTCTCAGGGAGTTGCTTGGTTAAGATATACTTATGACCATCATAATATATCATTTGCACTGGCCAGTGACTTTACCAACACAACAGACTATGAGCAGTGCTCTCCTGTGCTACACTTGAGAGATGAATCCTTCACAGAATCACTTATCACCCCCATTTGTATTTAGCCATAATCCTGGATCGTGTCTTAGGTCAGCTGCTTATTCAGAGCTGACATCGACGGGTCCACCAAGGATATGGGGCAACAAATGTTATGATAAAGTCCTGTAAGTGCAAAGGACGAATGGCATCACTTCGACAACTCACCGGTTCCCATAGACACGTCGGTGTAGAGTATACATCGATGGGAGTGTCCGGTGGGTACTTCCATTGTTCGATAAAGCTTCTTCGAACAACTATGCGCAGTTATGGGAACGTTCCTTGATTGTCCAACAATCCGTTCCGTGGCCGTGGGATCGGCTAACACTTGCTCCAACAAGTATAACCTCCACGCATACTAGTCTTGTCAGGTTCATTCAGACCCCCACATCCGAGATGTACCACGACTAGGGAGAGTTTGGGATAGATGATAACTCACATAGCTCCCACTAACTGTGTGATCGGTCATCTATCCGAGAGGACATGTTTAATATCAATACAGACAGTAATAAGGATATGACATGCTGCAACCTGGTGTAATATAAATATGAAAGCGATACTCAATAGTAAAATGCAACAAACATATATTATATTACGTTGACCTGTGTAATAGTACATATATGTCCTCTACAAGGGCACCATGCCCTTAGTAAGGACTGTCTCTAGGACATATACACTATCAATCTCCCACTTGGACTAGAGCCAGTCACCTTTATGCCTAATGCCCAGATTAGCATAATGTCTTAAGTGGACTTCCACTGATAAGACCTTGGTGAAAGGATCTGCCACGTTGTCCGTGGTAGAGACACGTTCTATACTAACTTCTCCTCTATCTATAATCTCACGTATAACGTGATACTTTGTAAGTACATGTTTGTTCTTGTTTGTAGATCTAGGCTCCCTAGCTTGAACGACGGTGCCCGTATTGTCACAATAAATCGTTATTGGACTGGGAGCAGGAACAACCCTCAATTCCTTCAAAAACTCTGAAATCCTGACAGCTTCTTTCGATGCTTCTGATGCAGCAATGTACTCGGCCTCTGTGGATGAGTCAGCAACTGTGGCTTGCTTAGAGCTCTTCCAACAGACAGCTCCTCCGTTCAATTTGAATATGTATCCTGTCTGTGACTTAAAGTCATCAGGATCTGATTCAAATCCAGCGTCGACATACCCAGACATCTTTAATTCTGGTTCTCCACCAAACACCAAGAACATCTCTTTAGTCCGTCTAAGGTACTTAAGAATGTTCTTCACAGCAGTCCAGTGAGGTACTCCTGGATTCTGTTGGTGTCGACAAGTGACACTAAGCGCATATGCCACATCGGGCCTTGTGCAATTCATTGCATACATTATAGACCCTACTGCCGAAGCATAGGGCACACGACTCATTGCATTTCTTTCTTCATCAGTTTTAGGACCATCCTTAACTGATAAGACAATCCCATGCCTAGCTGGGAGAAAGCCTCTCTTTGAGTCGTCCATCTTATAACGCTTCAGTATTTTGTCGATGTAGGTGGACTGTGTCATTCCCAACATCCTCTTGGATCTATCTCTAAAGATCTTTATCCCTAGGATGTAGTTCGCTTCACCCAAGTCCTTCATCGAGAAGGTACTTGATAACCAAACTTTAGTCTCTTCTAGCATAGAGACATTGTTTCCCATGATCAAAATGTCATCTACATAAATGATCATGAAAACAACTCCTTTGTCGTTGTGTCTCGCATAGACACAGGGATCTTCCTTGCTTCTGATGAAGTCAAACGATTTGACAGCTTCATCAAAGCGGATATTCCAGCTCCTTGACGCTTGCTTTAGCCCATAGATGGATCTTTGTAATTTGCATACAGCAGTTGGCCTGGTTTTACTAATAAAACCTTCCGGCTGTACCATATAGACCTCTTCCTCAAGGTTGCCATTGAGGAAGGCAGTCTTTACATCCATTTGCCAGATTTCATAATCATAGTAGGCAGCTATCGCAAGTAGAATTCGAATGGACTTCAAATTTGCTACCGGTGAAAAGGTTTCATCGTAATTGATGCCATACCTTTGCGTGTAGCCTTTCGCCACAAGCCTATCTTTGTGCGTTTTTACCTTGCCATCGGCATATGTCTTTCGTTTAAAGACCCATTTGCACCCAATTGGTCTAACCCCTTGGGGCAAGTCTACCAAGTTCCAAACTTGGTTCTGGTACATTGAATCCATCTCTAATTCCATGGCCTCTTGCCATTTGTCTGAGTCAATATTAATTATTGCCTCTTTGTAGGTCTCGGGATCTTCCCGATCTGATAAACCGACATCAAGTTCACTGATGTCTTCTATCATAAGGATTTGCTTCTGAGGTCCTCTAAGGATCCTCTTCGACCTACGGAGCTCGACTTGTTCTGGTGCTTTTCTTTTCTGGCTTCGTGTAACACGAACATTATCAATGAGTACTGATGCAGCTGGTCGTTGGGCGCGACCCTGTTCCCTTGCGGGAGGCTTCTCTTGTGCAACTTGTTGCACAGGTTGGTTGACAACGGGTTCTATTGGTGTGGTTTCAACTGTTGATCTAATCACAGGACTCCCACTGACTATGACATGCCTAGCAAGTGTCATATCGTCACCCTTGTCTGCTTCGAAAGCTCCCACTGAACTTGAGTCCAAATCAGAAGATTTAGAGACCTCATGTTCGCGCGTGTCAAAGTCTTGAATTTCTTCAAGTTCTATCATATCATCTAACCTCTCTTCTTCGAGGTATTCATCTTCTAAAAACTTCACGTTTCTAGACACGATCACCTTGTGATCTTCAGCATGACAGAATTCATAGCCTCTCGTCTGACGAGGATAGCCTATGAAATATACTTTGACACCCTTGGCATCTAACTTATCAGTGAGCATCAGCTTGACTATCGCAGGACAGCCCCAAGGTCTAAGATAGCCTAGTGAAGGCTTCTTTCCCTTCCATAACTCATAAGGAGTTTTCTCCACTGATTTAGATGGTACACGGTTCAGAATGTAGATTGCAGTTTGTAGTGCATATCCCCACAGATACTTTGGAAGAGTCGAGAATCCAATCATTGATCTTACCATGTCTAACAGGGTTCGATTCCTCCTCTCAGACACACCGTTTAACTGTGGTGTTCCAGGAGGAGTCCATTGCGATTGAATTCCATTTTCCTTCAAGTAATCGATAAATTCTTCACTAAGGTATTCACCTCCTCGATCTGATCGAAGAGTGACTATCCTTAGGTTCAATTCATTCTCGACCTCATTCCTAAACTCCTTGAATTTCCCAAAGGTCTCGGATTTATTCTTCATAAGATAAATATATCCATACCTTGAGAAATCGTCAGTAAAGGTAACGAAGTAAGGATAACCCTCACGCGCATGGACTTTAAACGGTCCACATACATCGGTATGTATGAGCTCTAAGAAGCGAGTGGCACGAACACCTTGTCCAACAAAAGGTTTGTTCGTCATCTTACCCTTAACACAAGATTCACATGTACCATATGATTCGAAATCAAATGGTTCTAAGTAGTCCAACTTCCTTAGTCTTTGAATCCGTGTTTCATTGATATGGCCTAGCCGACAATGCCATAGATAAGATGGATTATTCTTCTTACTTGAAGACGGTTGTTTGTTATGTATTTGAAATAAAGGTAGACTACTTTGCAAAATATATAAACCATTCACCAAGCGAGCCTTTCCATAATACTGATCATGTAATGAAAAATAACAAGTATTATTCGCAAATCGAAAGGAAAAACCCATATTGTCTAACAATGGAATGGAAATAATATTTCTGACAATGGATGGAACAAAATAAACATTATTAAGTTCTAAACATCGTCCCGAAGGTAAATCTATCTTGCTGCGTCCAACGCGTTTGGCTTCAACTAGATTCCGTTCCCAACATGCAAGTCGATTTCACCTTGCTTGACTAGCCTGTGATCAATTAGCCCCTGCACATTATTACAAATGTGTGAGCCACAGGCTGTATCTAATACCCAACCATTGGAGTCAAAAGTAGTCATGTTCATTTCAATAACAAACATACCTGAGCCAGAAGCTGATGACTTCTTAGCTTGATCTTCCCTAAGCTTAGGGCAATCTTTCTTCCAATGTCCTTTCTGCTTACAGAAAAGACATTCATCTGTGCGCACCGTTCCGCTTCTCTTGAACTTCCTTTTCTGGTTCGGACGCTTAGGCTTATCACTCCAAGTGTTAGCCTTGGCTCCCGACTTTCCCTTACCCTTAGCACCTTTGCTTTTCGGGTTTGAGTTAGACGGTTGCCCAACAAGCATGATCGACTTTTCCTTCTTAGGAAGAGTTTGATCATATGTCTTCAGCAGATTATGAAGTTCAGGCAGTGTCACGTCCTTCGCATTCATCGTGTAATTAATGATGAACTGCGAATACGAACTCGGCAATGATTGAAGGACAAAGATCACCATGATCTTGTTCTCTAGCTTAACGCCGGCATCGGCAAGCTTTTCAAAGAGACCAATCATTTTGAGAACATGCTCAGACATGTTCCCTCCTTCACTGAGCTTGCATCTGTGTATGTCTTTGATCAAATCAAATTCAACACTTCTAGCTGTCGTCTTAAAGAGCGACTCAAGATGTTTCAACATCTCATACGGCAACATGCTTTCATGTTGCCTCTGCAGCTCATTGCTCATTGCCGCCAGCATAATACACTGCGCGGACTTAGCATCCTCAAGATGCTTATCAGACCTTGCCTTGTTGGCTTGATTCCAAGCAGCAACCTGATCGGCAGTCTGATTTTCGGGGCACACGGGAATGACCTCGTCCAAGACGTACTCAATCTTTTCGTACCTCAGCACCAAACGTATATTCCTGATACAATCTAGGAAGTTTGGTTCGGTTAAAATTTGCTTCTCCAAGACAGCACGGAGCGAGATACTCGCCATATCTAATATCCTAAGGAGAAATAATATAGAACGAAGACAATAAATCAACTATTGAAATATTATTTCTAAATACACAGTCAACATAATTAAACAACAAGGTCCTTTAGCTGTTTAGCTCCCACTATTTTCACATATGCTTGCCCCCACAACAAACACACGGGTAATGTCCAACAAGTTACCGTAGTGGCCAAGATCCAAATCCATATTATGCCATACTCCAACGGGGGCTGGTCGCATAGCATAATATGACCGGTAGGACTAGTAAGACTATCCAATTGCGTCACGCAACTCTTGGTTGTTAAATCTAATTTAACCCGATGCCCTACATACTGTACCTATCGAGGTCGCTAGATACAATATGCAGTAAGTCATAACCATAGGCTTACTCTAATCTGACGATCACTGCGAGTCTGTAAGACGAGGTCGCCAATACAAGAAAACGCAATGAAAGTTCAAAATTAAAGCACCCTATGAAAAGCATCTCAGAAATACATACATATATATATTTCTGTACTTATATTGGTTGGGGCTTGTAGCTTGAGGGTTGTTATCAGTCATCTACAAACAAATAAGGGCGCCGCCTACCCATCATGCATGAACGGTCTACACGTAATGGATGCCGCCTATCCATTCTAGTTCCAAACGCGGTCAAGCACATAATGGGTGCTGTCTACCCATACATAAATATGCGGTCCGACATATAAGAGGGCGCCGCCTACCCTCGCATGCATAGCGGTCGAACGGAATGTAAAACATGGTATTTAAACATGCATTGTCAAACAATAGCATATTGAGCATATGAAACAAGCAGTAGCCTATGTGGATGACAAATGACTTCATAATTTCATTATGAAAATTATAATCCCATACTTATAATCTCTATGAAATAATTGAAAATTTGGACTAGATTGAATATTCGAAAATTCTATTGACCAAGTAGCAATTTTCGAAAACCCGAAGGACTTAATTGTAATTTTAAAAACCTTAGAGGTGTTAAATCTAAAATTCAAAAGTAGAAGGACTAATTTGCAATAAATAATAAATTGATAAATTACAAATAAGCCCTTTAAATTTATACTAATTAAATTTAACCCCTCTAGTTTAAAACAATTACAATTAAATCATATTTATATTCCAAATATAAAATTCAATCCTCAAAACTTTCAAAAATTCAATTTTGGGTCCAACCCGAAAATATATATAAATTTTTTTATTTTTTTTTTGAAAACGTGGGACGGGACTACGTCCCCCCGGTGCCCGCGGCCCCGGGCGCCCGGCACTCGGGTACCGGGCGCCGCGGGTGCAGGCGCCCCGCGTCCGCTGCCCCCGTCCGCTGGCCGCCGCCCGCGTCGCGCAGGCGGCCCAGTCAAAAATATATATATTATAAATTTTTATTTTTTTTTGAAAAATATAAATTCTAAATTTATAAAAAAACAAAACTTTTGAAAATCGAATTTATCATAGAATCAATTGCATCCACATATCTACAAAATCATACAATATATATACGTATATACGTAATTAATTAACCTCGCTCTGATACCACTATAAGAAAATATGGTCAGAGTTACCCCTAGGGTACGCAGCGGAATTTTAAAAATTTTCTTAACATACAGGTTAATTGATTATGCATATGTCGTATATATATAAACACGTCAATTAGAAGACTAACCTTACTTCCAAAGCAGCTTCCAAGTCTTCGTAATATTCCGGTGTATCTTCTCCTTCGTCGAAAACGAAGATATCTACAATACTCTGTATACCTGCAAGACAATAAGAGTTAGTTTCCAGCTCCTAGAACCTCAACCTTGGTATCCACGGATGAACAGCCTATCGGAAGAATGCTAAGATATTCTTTATGTGACCAAGAAGACGGGGCGGCAATTCCTCCGGGTGGTGGTTGCGCGCGCGGGTTGGCTAAGGGAGGAGGGGAGAGTTTTTATTTTCTCTAAGAAAACTGGGTAGAATAAATGTGTCTAAAATTATGTGTAAAACTCTCTCCAATAGTCTACTATATATAGTAGTCTATAGAAGCCTAAATCATAAGCAATTAGACTTCGTAAAGGAATAAGAATCTAATTCTTATCGCACAAGGAAACCAATATCAAGTCTAGATTCATTCCCAATCAAATTAAAACTCAATCAGGAAAATCTAACTTATCCCTTGGACTTCTAATAGAGGAAGGAGTCGAACTCCTTCCCCTACCCAGCCACGCGCGCGCGCGCGCCTTGTCCTACGGGACGTGGGTCCCACTTTTGGGACCCACTTATATTCTAAGGCAATCCAAACTCCAAGTAGATTTTGCCCAAGTGCATATGTTAATTCTAAATTAACATATCCTTTATAATCAAACCTCCATTATATTTCTAAAATATAATCTTTAATTGTATTTACATAAAATACAATTAATTAGCCAATTCAATTAATAATTCCAAATCATTAATTGAGCTACCAAATATTATAATTAATTCCAAATCAATTATAATCCATCAATCACAATTAATTCCAAATTAATTGCGATTCCATCTTCAAGGATATTCTGATAGACTGAATCACCACATAGTGTGACCCATAGGGCCTCACCGTATTAAGCAAATCCTAGACTAGGCAACATGAAATTCCTAGACGGTTCCATTTGCAATATTAATACGTGAGGACGTTTGACAGGTTTCTCAAAGCTAACCCTTTCGTTGCGAAGCCTGTTGCGCTCAACGCGGCGATGGTAACGTCCCTTCATCTGACTTGCTCGAATGTATCTAGGATCGATGATGTGTCTATCCCAATAATACATCCACGGGCGTCTCAGGGAGTTGCTTGGTTAAGATATACTTATGAACATCATCATATATCATTTGCACTGGCCAGTGACTTTACCAACACAACTATGCAGACTATGAGCAGTGCTCTCCTGTGCTACACTTGAGAGGTGAATCCTTCACAGAATCACTTATCACCCCCATTTATATTTAGCCATAATCCTGGATCGTGTCTTAGGTCAGCTGCTTATTCAGAGCTGACATCGACGGCTCCACCAAGGATATGGGGCAACAAATGTGATGATAAAGTCCTGTAAGTGCAAAGGACGAATGGCATCACTTCGACAACTCACCGGTTCCCATAGACACGTCGGTGTAGAGTATACATCGATGGGAGTGTCCGGTGGGTACTTCCATTGTTCGATAAAGCTTCTTCGAACAACTATGCGCAGTTATGGGAACGTTCCTTGATTGTCCAACAATCCGTTCCGTGGCCGTGGGATCGGCTCACACTTGCTCCAACAAGTATAACCTCCACGCATACTAGTCTTGTCAGGTTCATTCAGACCCCCACATCCGAGATGTACCACGACTAGGGAGAGTTTGGGATAGATGATAACTCACATAGCTCCCACTAACTGTGTGATCGGTCATCTATCCGAGGGGACATGTTTAATATCAATACAGACAGTAATAAAGATATGACATGTTGCAGCCTGGTGTAATATAAATATGAAAGCGATACTCAATAGTAAAATGCAACAAACATATATTATATTACGTTGACCTGTGTAATAGTACATATATGTCCTCTACAAGGGCACCATGCCCTTAGTAAGGACTGTCTCTAGGACATATACACTATCATGCCTATGGTCACAGTTGTCTAGAAAACCAACCTGAGCTCTGGATACCAGTTGTTGTGACCCAAAGCAGTGATAATATTGCAAGATTGATAAGGAACAAATAAATAACAAATATGGAAGCTTATGTCAATGGAACAGTGAATAGAACTTGAAATAGTTTGTAATATTCAATAAACTGAGATGATATTACATCACTTGCCGGACTGTCCAACGGCTTTTACCTGCAAAGGTGATCGGAATATCTCAGATTGGAAAGATAGATTCGATGATGATAATTAGAGAGAGAATTTAGAAGAGGGTTTACCTCAACCAACTCACACACACTCCTCATGTTGGTTGGAAATGCATAGATAAATTCATGAACCATGACTGGCAGCTGTAGGTAGAAATAACTGAAAGATAAAACAGCTAAAAGACAGAAAATTACTGAAATTGTAAAATGATAAAATGCTAGAAGAGGAAATCAACTCTTCTGCGAACTAACAATTCTTCCCGACTTAAGCCGCACAGAGCACAACACGAGTTGATTGAGTTTCGCATTTACGGGAGATGAATGACCTATATTGGCTACATCTACTAAACATACCAAGTGCATCATTCGGTGGTAGTAAATAGCATAGTGACCTTGCCATCGAGGTCAGGTTAAATGGGGCAATTTGTTTTCAACTTATCCATTCCAAGGCCCAATAGTCGAAAACCTATTTTACAGTTAGCTAGGATTCGAAAATTTGCCTTTCATATTCGGACATGATTCATTTTTTTTTAAATTAAACGGGAACATTATATTAATACGAAACATTTACAAATGGGAATATTACTTCTGGACCCCCTGATAGATGTCATCTTTTCATCTGAAGGACCATCTTGCAAATAATTACATCTAAACCCATTTGGCCGCTCCGGCGTTGACCCTGGAATTTTTAGATTTTCTCTCTCATGTAACCAAACACGCCCTTATTACATTTTTTAGGTTTTAAACGTACATTCCCCATCATTTACTATTTTTCCTCTTTTCATCCATCCCTATTCTCTCTGTCCCGCCATCTTCCATAACCCATTCTCTTCGCCATCTCTGCCGATTTTAACTGAAATTAAATGAAATTCTTCAAGCTGCTCACAATCTAAGCACATATGTAGCGTATTTCCACATCGTCGAAGTTGTTCGAGTCCGGAATTTGGGATTAGGGCAACTGTTATACAAGTAAGTATTTTTGTTTGAAATTGATCTCATGCTTGCTCAATGTTGTGTTCAATGATGTTGTATTGAGTGGTATATGTAAACCTTTTTGCTCAATTTTGCTATTTTTCAAAAAATCGGGAAGGCTAGGGTGTTTCTGTTTATGACAGAAGGTTTGCTTGTGTCTGTGTTGTAGTAGCCATGAATAGGAGGGGAAGGTTCAACATTCGTGTCCATTATTTGGGTGAACAGTATATTCTTGAAGATGTCAACTACAGAAGGTACTCACAACAAAACCTGCTTGATGATATTAGTGAAAAGGTGATAGAAAAGGTACACGCAGTTGATGATGAACATAAGGATGAAGAACCATCTCTGTTTTTTACTTTACATGCTGGTATTGATGGGGGGAACACGAGATTTTAAATGATGAACATGTTAGTTTAATGTTTGCAAAAAACATGGACCTGCTAGAGGTTGAAATGTATTTAAGATCATGTGCAACAGAACCAGTAGCTGTAGATAAATCTCAGTATACTCCAACTAAGGGTAAGAAGCATGTTTATGATGATGATGATCCCCCCTTCTATGATAAAGTTCCTGATCCACCCCCTTTTAGACAGAGAATGTTTAGGCAAAGGGGCAATAAGCCTAGGCCTCCAAAACCCGGTCCAAAATACACTCCCAGAAGTGAAGCGGATATAATTGACCTTACAGAGGATGAAATACCCCCAATGTCACAGCCTACTCAAAACACACAACCAGAGAAAATGCCAAGCCCACCTCTAGAAATGACCCCTGAAATCAATACTGCAACCAAAACAACTACTCCAACTCCTCCAACTACTCCAACTCCAGAAATCACACCTGATGCTCCAGATACAAATGAAGCCAAAACTCCATCTCCTACTCCATACAAACCTACCATTGAAGAGCTAGGCAGGCATGGTGATGATGAGATTTTCTCCACTCAGATTCCTGCAGACATGGATTTTGAAGAAGTCTTACAGAGGTTGTTGGAAGCTAATGCAATATTGGATAAGCATTGCCCTCCACCTGAGAATGCAGCAACTCATAATGATCCTTATCCTACACCTGAGAATGAAATGGAGACAGAAGCAGCTCATGATGATTCTCCACCTGAGAAGGAAATGGAAAGACAAGAGGAAGATGAGGTTGTTAGTGATTGGTATAGTGATGAATTTGATGGCAGTCAGGAAGAAGGGAGTGAATATGATGGTATTAAGGATCTCCTAAGTGGTGATGAGAGTGAGAGTGACAGTGGTGATGAGACTGCAAGTGCTAACTTAAATGATGGAGGGGTGGTTCATGAGGAAGAGATGGATATTGACACTGAGGGTTTTGTTGATTGGGAAAGTAGTGAGCCTAGGAAGGAGAATCCACATGAAGATGAGGATATATTGATAGGCTTCAAGAAGTGTGAAGCTAGTGATTTAGATGATGATGGTGAAAATGAACCTGATAAAGGGGATAATGCAGCAGGTGTTGAAACTGTGCCTAATGAAGAAAATGTTGATGATGCAGCAGTTGGTGACACACAGCAGCAGGATGAAATAGTTGATTATGGTTATCCTAGTGAGGATGAAGAGTACACCACAGAAGGTTGGATTGGTGATGAGTTCAAGGAGGTCTGTGAGTCAGAGGATAAGGAGTTCCAGGTTGGTGAGGTATATGGCAGTGTGAAGGAATTGAGAAAGAGGGCTAAGGAGTATGCCATGAAGCTTGGGTTTACAATAAAAAGAGATAAGAATGAGAGAAGGAGGTATACTATCCACTGTAATGCTAAAGATAAGGGGTGTCCTTGGAGGTTTCATGCAGGTGTGATGGAAGATTAGATGTCTTTGATGATAAGGTCATATAATGGGAAGCACAAATGTGTGAGACAAGTTGATGCCAAGCTTGCAGATTCCAAATGGATGGCTGAGAAGTTTATTGCACAGTTGAAAGAGCATCCTAACCTATCTGCAAAGAAGCTTGAAGCTTGGGTAAATGGGAAGCTTGAGGTTAAAGTCCCATATATGAGAGTGTGAAGGGCCAGAGAAAAGGCCATTGCAATCATGGGTGGAGATTGTTGAAGGGTAATTCGTGTTTCTCTCTAAGTTCGCAATGAGTCGCTAGTCTAAGTCAATCTAGTTCTTCTTCTTGTAGTATCACTCTGAGATAGGAAATGAGCCTTCTTGTAGCTTCCTCGTACCTGAAATAGACTAGAGGGGGGGGGTTAGTGTCTCTTGCCCGGTCTGTAAGGTATCAGACCGGAGAGGCGACTTTACGAGTAGGGAGTTGTGAGGCTTCCCTAGTACGAGTGGTAAATGTGATGGTCGAGAGGTGATATTAATGCTTACTGTTGAGGAGTAAATGAGGCCTTTATATACTTGTGACCTTTCAACTTCTGGTAGTGTAGGATCGCGACACGTGTACGGGTAGGATTGAGGCCTTCCTCGGCCCAGGCCCATTAAGGAGGTCCATGGGCCTTGGCCCAAGGGAGCAACCATGGCTGGTCGCTCAGGGTCCTCGTGCCTTCCTTGTACGTGGAAGATGCGAGTAGTGTCCTGCTTAGTTTCTGTCAAGGAGCGTTACCTTGACGTAAGGTCTCCTCGAGCCCGAGAGATGCTCCTCGAGCCCGAGAGATGCTCCTCGAGCTCACTGGCAGCTTTGTCCCTGTGAGGAGCTTATTTTGAGGGTTGTCCTCCCAGTGATGGTCGGACCCTATGTTGGTCGGTCCACACCTTAGTGACATACTTGGGTGTGGTCGTGCCCTTTGAGGGACGGCGTATGATGCTTTGTCGCGCTCTTAGACCGCTCCAGTTCGTACATGCGGACTGGACATATTTCAACACTAACATATGTCCCCCTAGTTTCCAAGTATCTTTGTAGAAGATAGTTGAGGAACTATGTTGAAGTAGAGGTCGAGCAGAGCCTCGACTAGTAGTGGGCGAAAAAAGATTTTCGTATTCGCGCCTCGGTATCTTTCCCTCCTCCTATCTCTCCCTCCCCTCCCCTTTTTATAGGGTGCGAGCAGACGTTGCTCGGACCGTATGAAAAGAGGTATTTTTGCTGGGAAAAGATCGGATCCGGGTAAGTATTCCTTGGTGGAATGGAATGACTTCTTGCCGCTTTTTCTTTTGAAAGTATCTCGCGGAGAGATACTTGTGTAAAAGGAATGGAATGACTTCCTGCCGCTTTTTCTTTTGAAAGTATCTCGCGGAGAGATACTTGTGTAAAAGGAATGGAATGACTTCCTGCCGCTTCTTCTTTTGAAAGTATCTCGCGGAGAGATACTTGTGTAAAAGGAATGGAATGACTTCCTGCCGCTTCTTCTTTTGAAAGTATCTCGCGGAGAGATACTTGTGTAAAAGGAATGGAATGAATTCCTGCCGCTTCTTCTTTTGAAAGTATCTCGCGGGGAGATACTTGTGTAAAAGGAATGGAATGACTTCCTGGCGCTTTTTGTTTGCAAAGTATCTCACGGGGAGATACTTGTGTAAAAGGAATCTCGAGGAGAGATATCTCTATGAGCGGCTCCTCGATCCACTGCCACGTGTCCGTCGATTTTTTGCTTTTCTAACATTTTTCTCAATGTTGTCTCGAGGAGGAAAGATCATGGTCGTCGATCTGTCTCTGTGTGTCTCGAGTAGGATGGTGCTCGCGCTGCGAATTGTCTACTGTGGTTAGGTAATTCGCTCCGACATTGGGAACTGTGCCCGCGCCAGAGCGGGAGCGTTGAGGGCAAAATGGGTAATTCGCCCGGCGGCTGTAATCTGGGCCGTTGATCTTGGGTACGTGGTCGGTCCGGATGGCGCAAGGGCATGCGTCGTTTCGTATCCCCGAGATACCCTTCTATAAATAGGTCAACACTCGGTCATTCCACACTTTTCGCAATCCGAATATTCAGAGCTAAAAAGAGAGAGCGAGGAGAATTTCAGTGATCGACGAGTGTGAGTGATCGAGCCAAGTGACGCGCGAGGAGCTTTTCCGGTGTGCAGAGTCCAATTTTCAGGCGAATTTCCGACTTTTCCGGCTTCATTTCCGGTTTCAAACCTTCACCCACTAAATAACAAGTAAGTTTTCGGTTACTTGCCTTTAATTTCTTCTCTTTTTGCCTGAATTTCTTGCCCTTTCGCTTTACGGTTTCCTCTTTTGTTTCTCGGTTTCGCCCTTTATACTTCGGTTTCGCCCTTTTTTTTTTGATTTCGTCTTCCCGGAATGATGTTATCTGAATCAATTGCCGGTGGATGTCGGCCTGAGAACGGCCTTGGACCTAATAAAATTGTAAACGGACTTGTAAACGGACTTTAATGGGATCGAATTGGATCGATTTGACTTGCATGGCCGTAGAAGTAGCTCCCTGTTCTTTTATGCCTTTGTTTTCTTTGCTGTATACCCCTTGTCGCCTCCTCCTTGGATTAAGGCCGTAGCTGTAACTGTAGGAAGTCTTTTCGGGCGGTTGGTCGCTCGGTTGCTCTTCGAGTTTTATATATGCATGCTCGCTCTTCGCCTGTTTTATATGCATGTGGGTATGCTGTTCGCTTTTCTTATGCGTCGAGCGGTTGGTCGCTCCATGTATGCTCCTCGCTTCTACTTGTGCCTTACTGTAGAGTAGTTTCTTTTCTTTCGTTTGAGATTTTTCTCCGTTCGGGAGGTCGAACGTAATGAATATACCTAAAAGGACCTCTCGGACTATCACAAACCATCCTAACTTCTTCTTTGCCCACCTTTAGGATGTCCGAGAGGAGCGATGACAGTCAGAACCTATCGGCAGCTGGAGAGTATGGGAGCGACCATACTACGTCGCCTGATACGTCAGACGTATCGGCCACCTTTCTCGATGATACCATAGAGCAGGCTGCTGATGAGCCTCAGCTCGAGCAGGGTGGCGAGCAGGCTGCCGAGGAAGGGGACGAAGAGACTGAGAGCGAGGAGGATCTCTATCAGCTTGTTTCCCGTAAGAGGCGACGTACCGAGGACGATGACTTTATCGACGACCGGACGGAGGCGGAAGGGGGCCCTTCTAATCCTGGCGTGTCCGCAGAGTTAATTACTCGCGCTGCCCAAGTCCATGGGCGTAACTATGGGGCAGTTAATGTGGTCCCTCCTGCAGACATCAGGATCGAGGAGATGGATGACACGGAGAGGCCGGAGTTAGCCTTGGCCCTTTATGAGGAGGGTGAACATTCGACCCAACGCGGGAAGGCCCCAATTCCCGTTCAGATCATCGATAGCGATGAGACGGAAGAGGAGAGTGAGGAGGATGATGAAGCTACCTCTCCTCGGACTAGTCCCCCTTCGAAGAGGGTTAGGTTTCCTCCACAAACCACTAGGAGGGCTGTTATTACCGATGAGGAGGATGATGAAGTTCCTTTGTCGATCGGAGATGCGAACAGGGATGAAGCTGGTCCGAGCACAAGGTCTCCTTCTTTCTCGGAAGGGCAAAGACGGGCCATTAGAGATGCGAAGAGGTTCGCACGCGAGGAGGAGACTAGCTACCACTCTATCGATCCGACCACGATAGATTTCACTTTTCCGAGTGGGACCCGAGCACCCAATCCACTCGAGGGCCAGGAGGGTGAGATGCGCCTTGCTCAGATGGCTGCTGACAAGAAGAAAGCGGAGAAGAGAGCGAGCAAGCGTTCTCGCTCTGGCAAGTCCAAGAAGGCGAAGGTTGTCGAGGAGCCAGAGCCTAAAACCACTAAGGCTGCTGAGAAGAAATTTACGAAAAGTGCCCGCACAGTAGACCTCCCCGATCCTCAGGGCGAGAAGAACGAGGATGGCATTATCCCGACCACCTCTTCTACTGTCAAAGTCGAGGAGATTCCCACACTTAGATGGAAGTATTCTCTTCCTGAGAATAAGTTTGACATCCTCGTGCCCAAGGAGGACCAAACTTTTTACAATGCTCCTCCTGGGTACATGGCTGTCCATTGCTTGAGCTTGGATCGAGGATGGATTCTACCATTCTGTGATGCTTTCCGAGACATCTTCAACACTCTGGGGATCGCTCCTTGGCAGCTGGTGCCAAGTGCCTTTGGCACCTTGGTATGTTTTTGAGTCTTTTGCATGAAGAAGGGGATCGAGCTGAATTTCCACAACTTCAACCAATTGTTCCGAGTCTCGATGAGCTCCGGGAACAAGTACTTCTATTATTTCAATGCTCGGCCAGGGTTGGGCTTCATCATGGACGCTCCCAGCTCCTCGGGCTACAAATGGTTTCATAGGTACTTCTACATCAAGAAGAGGAAGTTGCCTAACATGACCGAGGAGGAGGTGGAGTGGGGAGTACCCAAACTTATGTTCCGAGGAAAGATAGCGGACAAGCATCCATTGCCCGAGGAGTCCGATCCGTGGGTCGTGGAGCTCGAGGAGAAAAATCGGGGACCCCATCCCGAGAAGTACTTCTACTGGGGGTTGGTCCTCCAGCCACTTCCGTTTTTGGCGGGCCTTTCGCCTTATGCGTACACAGGGTATATCGGGAACCGATATACCAAAAAAGTCCTCTTTGGTAATATGTCTTTGTATTGTTTCTTCGCTTTGCACTTGTATTTTTTCTTTGCTTGCTTTATTTGTTTGTAGTATGTCCTCGCTTTTTTCCATTCCTCGTCGATTCTTATTGCTCCTCGATCATACTGACTTGTGTTTATTATCCTGCAGCTTATTGGTTCCAGTGGATAATGTCGAAGACTTTAGCCACGAAGGAGGAACAGAGGAGAAAGTAGAGGCTGGCCAACAAGCAAACGAAGATCCTCGGTTCTCTGAACTTGACCCCTCCTCGGAACGCCGCGCATCATCGAGATGCTTTAGTTCAGGAGGGGCTCGATACGAGAGAGAACCCTGTGGAGGCCATCAAGAGGGCCGAGGAGGAGGCTGCGGCGAAGAGGGCCAAGGAGGCTAAAGAGGCCGAGGAGGAGGCCAGAAATACAATCGAGGCAGAGAAGAGGCCGGAGAGGCCGGCTGCTAAGAAGGGAGCGAGGAAGCTCAATCTGGGAGGAAACAATGAGCCAGCCCGCAAGAAGGGTAAGGTAGCCGCTTCTGGAGATGAAGTGAAGCGGCTCATTCAGATGAGCGACCTTGACCGGGCGCACGAGCTCAGCATGTGCTCGCTCCAGGTACTTTCCTTTATTCTCTGTTGTAAATTTTTCTAAGTATAAAAATTTTTCCTCCTCGCTAACTGTGTCTTCCTTTTGCAGCTCGAGCACTTGAAGGAGGCTTATGGCCAAGTTGCTGCTGACAGAGCCGACATAGGGGTCGTGATCAAGGACCTTGAGAAGAAGCTTGCTGCTTCAGAGTCTAAAGCCAAGGTCTCAGAGGCTGAGGCCGGGAAGCTGAAAATGAAGGTGGACGAGCTCGAGAAGGAGCTGTCCCGTGAGAAGTCGAGGAGCAAGAGCTTCAAGGGTGCCTATGCTACTTTATCCATTTGCATGGAAAAGTTCAAGGCCAGCATCCTGTCCTTTCTGAAGGGAAGCCGAGTCGCCGCTGCTCGCGACTTCATGTCCTCGGTCACCTACAAGCTGGCCCAGAGAGACGTGCAAGTGGCGTCTCGCGAGGAGGGCTTCTTTTCTTGCGTTGGCCAGCTGAAGAGGGTCAACTTGCTCCCGGCCGACTTCGATCCTGATGATCGCGAGGACTTGCATCCTGGAAGGCGCGAGGATCTTACTCCTTACCCTGATGAGGAGATTACCGAGGAGATGCACGAGGCGTGCGAGTTTGGTGAGCTGGTGACCGACCCTGAAGTTCCATATCCTAGCAAGCCAGCTTACCTTCCCGCCTGGGTGCCCGAGTGCTTAAGGAGCGGGATAATCTATCCGTTCGAGAAGGCAGCTCTTCGGAACGCTGCTTGGGTAAAGTTAAGTGATCCGGTCCTCGGGAGGGCAGCCGACTTCGTCGAGCCAGAGCTGACCATGTATGAGAAGGCTATCGAAGAGGCTCAGGCTCTGGAGCGAGACAACGCTGAAGGCCCTGAAATGAGCACTGTGCGAGGAGCTGCAAGCGCGACCACCCCGGTCACTAAATTCACTGATAGTCGCACTCGTTAAGACCGGGGAGCCTCTTGAAGACCGAGTATGCTCGGGCCTGTTGTAATCTTTTCCATTTCTGTACTTGCTTTTATTTCCGAACAAATTTCAAATTTCATTCGGCCCATTGTGGCACTCTTCGAAACATATTTGTTTGTAATATATGTTTAACTGTTGTTGTCTCATCGCTACTCTTTTCTTTCAATAAAATGTAATGCTCTTCGCTTTCTTACTTACACTTGTGTTCTTACTAATTCCAATTTTTGTTATGACGTATAACTTGGATAGAGTAGTCAAACACGTATAAGTTAGAATCGAGAACCAATGTTCTTCGCTACAAGCTCTCCGAACTATCAACGTAGATTCTGCGCTTCTCGATCGTTTTGAACACTTAGGAAAGAATTCTAAGTGTTGAACTTAGAAAAATTTCCAAGTGTAGAGTTAGAAAGACTGGAAGTCGCTCTCCTCGATCACTTCCGTCTCCTCGCTTTTCTTCTTTGAATGGTTTCCTGATAAATTCTCTCATAGAGTTTGGAGAGCGGGGAGGGTTCCCCTTAATCATGGAAATCGAATAGCTTTTATGTAGGTCAAGTAAGCTTTCTCGATCGAGTAGTCATATTTTTTGAGTATAGTAGCTCTATACTTGAACATTTTCTTGTTGAAAGATAGACATTGTATTGATTTGTCGGAAATGCAATTACAATGGGGGCTCCTCGGCCGGCTTGCTTACAACAACTTCTTAACAAAAACAATAGGTACCTCTCACTTGGACCAGTGAGGAATCCTTCTCGGTATATTTCCCATGGGTTCTTCCAAAAGGCTTTTTTCTCCCCACAACTTCAAGCGTAGAATCTCTGGAGGTTAGAAGTATTCCATGGGTTCTTTAATACTCTTCCCTCCATGTCTTGAAGGCGATAACTTCCATTGGACCTTGCTTCAATTATCTTGTAGGGGCCTTCCCAATTGGGTTGCATCTTCCCAACTTTGCCCAGGATGTCCGCTCTTCGGAGTACTAGGTCTCCTACTTGGAAGTCTCTCTCTCTTACGCCTTTGTTGTAGGTTTTTGCGATGAGTGCTTGATATCTGAGGATATTGGCCAAGGCGTTGGTCCTCGCTTCACTGATTGTCTCCAGATCGAAGAGTCTCTCTGTATGATTGTCCTCGGGTTGATACCCTTGGATTCTGAGGGTTTCCACCGCCACTTCTGCTGGTATGACCGCCTCGGACCCATAAACTAGCGAGAAGGGAGTCTCTCTTGTAGCTGTCTTTGAAGTAGTGCGGTATGCCCACACCACTCCATCAAGCTCGTCGACCCAGTCCTTGTTGGTGGCGAACCTCTTCTGCAAGGTGTTGACGAGGATCTTGTTGACGGCCTCTGTTTGCCCATTGGATTGAGGATGTCCTACGGAGGTATACCTCCTCTCAATCTTCATTTCCTTGCACCATTCATTGAATCTTTGGCCACAAAATTGAGCACCATTATCCGAGATGAGGACCCTTGGCAAGCAAAATCGACACACGATGTTCCTCCATACGAAGTTCATCACTCTTTGTTCGGTGATGGTAGATACTGCCTCAACTTCCGCCCACTTGCTAAAGTATTCGACTGCAACAATGATGAACTTCTTTTGACCCGTGCCTCTTGGAAAAGGATCGACTATGTCGATGCCCCATATGTCGAAAGGGCAAGTGATGGCGATGGGCATGAGAGGTTTCGCCGGGACGTTGATCAAATTGGCGTGCATTTGACACTCCTCGCACTTTCTCACAAATTGGGCAGCGTCTTCGCGAACAGTGGGCCAGTAGTATCCTTGTCGAATGACTTTTTGCGCGAGGGTTCTTCCTCCGGCATGGTCTCCGCAACTTCCTCGATGCATTTCTCCAAGAAGTTTTTGAACTTCATGCTCGGCGACGCATCTCAAGTAGACTCCCTCGAAAGACCTTTTGTACAAGTAGTCTCCTTGCACGATGTATCGAGGAGCTTTTCCCTTGATTCTCCTCGCTTCAGCCTTGTCACGAGGAAGGCTTCCATTTTTGAGATATGTAGTTATCTCTTGCATCCAACTCGGTTGGTCGTCAATTGCCAAGACGTTTGGCTTTGATGACCATAAAGATGATGCGTTGATTCTCATAAGTATCACGTTCCGGGTATCAACTCCTCCGGAGGCTGAAGCATACTTTGATAGGGCATCTGCTCTTTGATTGAGATCTCTCGAGAACTTTTCAATCTCACAACTTTCGAATTTTTGGATTTCTTCCGTGATGGCGCTCTTGTATTCAGCTAGTGAGTCTTTCTTGGTTCTGAATTTCCCCGAGATTTGCTTCTCGGCCAGTTGGGAATCAGTGAAGAGATGTAGCTTCTTCACTTCGAATGACTTTGCCATACGTAGAGCTATGAGTATGGCTTCATATTCTGCTTCATTGTTGGAGACCGGAAAACTAAGAGTAACGGCGTACTCGAGTTCAGCCCCTCCGGGACTCTTGAAGTATATTCCTATCCCGCCATTTTTTCCTGATGAGGATCCATCAACATGAAGAATCCAGACGTCTCCATGGTCGACTAATTCTTTGGGTTTTGGAGAGACGGTCTCTGCACCCTTTGGCTCGTCGGTTTTCTCTGTCAGGAACACTTCATGTCTTTTCCTTTTGGTTTGGGACATCGCCTTAAGCTCTTTTAAAGCATCTTCCAGAGCTTGCATTGGGTTGTTTTGATGGGGTTGCTCTTCGACCATCATCAGAGCATTGTTTGTTTCCGAAGAGTTTTCCTCTGAAGTTCCTTTTGAGGGATACTCCACGAGGAAGTCGGCAATGACTTGTGCTTTCTTGGCCACGGGTACTTGATAGTCGATGTCGTACTCACTTAACTCGATCGCCCATCTTGCCATTCTTCCCGAATTTTCGGGTTTTCCGAGGACTTGCTTAAGAGGTTGCTTTGTCAAGACTACAACCTTGTGAGCACCAAAGTAGGGTTTTAACCTCCTTGCAGTATAAACGAGGGCAAAGGAAAGCCTCTCGATATCCATGTACCGCGTTTCAGCTCCGGCGAGTACTTTGCTCAAGTAGTAGATGGGCAAGTGGTCGTTCCCTTGGATTCGTACCAAGACCGAGCTGATAGCTTCCCCAGTTGCTGCTAGGTACAAGTAAAGTACCTCTCCTTCTACGGGTTTTGACAATAAAGGAGGAGCGAGTAGGTATTCTTTCAGCTTCTCGAAGGCTTCCTCGCACTCCTTCGTCCACTCGAAGTGGCTGCTCTTTCTCAACACCTTGAAAAAAGGTAGATTTTTCTCGGTAGACCTCGAGATGAATCTACTCAACGCAATTGATTTTCCGACCAATTGTTGCACCTCATTGATGGATTGAGGTTGTGGAAGATCGAGGATGGCCTTTATCTTTTCGGGGTTTGCTTCTATTCCTCTTTCTGTCACCATGTAACCGAGGAACTTCCCCCCTTTGACTCCGAAGGTACACTTCGCCGGGTTGAGCTTCATTCCATACTTTCTCAAGATTGAGAAGCATTTTGCCAGGTAACCTACGTGTTGCTCCTCGGTTTTGCTCTTGACGAGCATGTCATCGACGTATACTTCCATTGTTTTACCCAGCTCTTCTTTGAACATTTTGTTAACCAACATCTGATAGGTCGCTCCGGCGTTCTTAAGACCAAATGGCATCACATTGAAGCAGTACACATTGCCATTAGCGAAGAAGGCAGTCTTAGGCACATCATCCTTAGCCATTTTGACATGGTAGAAGCCCTGGTATGCATCCATGAAACTTAGGAGGGCGCATCCAGCGGTGGAATCGACCAGCTGGTCGATCCGTGGGAGAGGGTATGGATCCTTCGGGCAAAACTTGTTGAGCCTTGTGAAATTGTTGCACATTCGCCATTTTCTCGGACCCTTCTCCACGAGGACCACATTGCATACCCAATCAGAGTATCTCACCTCCTTGATGTGCCCGGCTTTAAGAAGTCTTTGGACTTCCGCTTATATGATGGCATTATCTTCCGCACTGAAGTCTCTTCTCTTTTCTCTGATGTGGGTGATCGACGGGTCTACGTTCAGACGGTGAACGGCGACGCGTGGGTCGATCCCCTTCAGGTCCTCGGTACTCCATGCGAAGATATCGTTGTTATCCTTCAAGCACTGGATGAGTTTCATCCTGACTTCAGTAGTCATCTCGGTGCCGATTTTTGTGACCTTGTCGGCACTTCCTTCAACAATTTGGATTTCTTCTAGGGCTTCTCTTGCTTCAATTTTGTTTTCCTCAAAGAATTTCTTCTTTTTGGAAGAGGGTGGGACTGGTGGAATCACTTGATACTCCTCGAGCTCCTTAACAGCTCCTACTAGAGTATCCTTGTCTTTTTTCATGATTGCTTTTCTTCGCCTAAGTGACGGACTTGGCTTTTTTGACTTTCTCTTCACTCGCCGAACCGTGTAGAAACGATAAGGCGCATTGTGAACAAGGGGTGTCTCCTCAGATGACTGCCCGGGGTTGGGTTCTCCAATGGCAACCCTTGAAGTGAACTTGGCTGACATGGTGTAGCATTCCCATGCTTCTCGTATGTCTCCTACTTCTTGTCCAATTCCCAAAGGAGTGGGGAACTTTAGCTTGTTGTGGACCGTGGATACTACAGCTCGGAATTGAGAGAGACCGGGTCGGCCTAGGACTGCAAAATAATCAAACGACATATCGATGACCACAAAAGGAACCTGTTGCGTCACTCGTCTAGGAGCGCTGCCCATCGATACCGTGAGGTTGATCATTCCGAGCGGCATGATAGGTTGTCCTCCGAATCCTACCAATGCGCTCCTCACTTCTCTTAGCCCTTCTCTTGGGTTCATTTGCATCCTTTTCAAGGTTCCGGTGAAAATCAAGTTTGCCGAGCACCCGGTGTCGACGAGGATCCTTCCTAGCTTGTATGATTGAACGTCCAAGGAAACTACGAGTGGAACGCAAGGATCATAGATGTTCCCTCCTCCGGCATGCTTCAGAGGTATCTCGCTATCATCGAAAGAGATAACATTCGTTCCTGGTCGTGCGGCCTGAGCGTACTTCACATCTCGGACCCTAAGGTTGTCCGCCGTAATCTCCCTCTGATTACGAGTGTCGCCCCCCGCGGGTCCTCCCGCAATTGTGAGAGTGTGGATGCTTCCATTCACGGGGCGGTTCTCATAATTGTTGTAATTATGAATGTCGTCGTCCTGGGGATTTCCTTGGTAGGGGTGCTCGCTCCCACCCCTAGGTGGTGGAGGCAGGAGTGCCAGAGGTTCCTCCTTCCGGATGTAGCTAACCAATTGGCCGTTGCGTATCATCCTCTCAATTTCGTTCTTGAGCTCGACACACTCATCTGAGGTGTGCCCTTTCCCTTTGTGAAACTTGCAAAATTTTTCCGAGCTCTTGTTCCTTTGATTTTCCTTAATCGGGGGTGGCCATGAGACGTCTAGCTTCCTCGAGACTATATAGTTCAAGATGTCGGATCTTGGCCTATTCAAGTCTGTGTAGTTGCTATATCGTCTGGGAGGTGATCTTCGAGGAGGAGACCTCTTGTCTCTGAAATCATTTCTTGAGTTGCCCTCCTTGATCAACCCAAATTTTTGCTCTTTCCTCTGCTTCCCGGGATTTTGGGGGCGAGGAGGGTACTCCCTCTCTTTTTCTTTTTCTTTCCCTTTTTCCTTGGGAAGATTGGTTCTCACGGTGACCGTTTTTCGGAATTCCTCAGCCTCGAGGAAATCCTTGCAAACTTTGGCGAGTTGTGCTTCATTCTCCACACACGATGCTGAGAGTACATCTTGGAATTTGATGTTGGTAGTATTACCATACAAATATTCTTTCCTCTCATTGATCGAGTGATCTTCGACTTGGAGGGATGCTTCATGAAAGCGATTGATGAAGTCCCTCAAGTCTTCGTTGTTTTTCTGCACAATTTCAGCCAAGTACCTCACCCGTCTCTTGGCGTTCATTACCTTCTCGAAACGTTTAGAGAACTCCTTACAGAGATCTCTATATGACTTGATGGATCGGTGAGGGAGGCGCGACCACCACTTCATGGCCTCTCCGGAGAGGTTAGCCGGAAAGAGGAGTGCTTTGGTCCTAGAATCATGACCGTAAGCGTCCATCTTAGTGCCAAATCTTACCAAGTAGTCTTTTGGACAACTTGTTCCATCATAGCTTTCGAAGGTGGGGAACCCTCTTTCGATTTTGGCTTGGTGGCTTCTGATCTCATCACATAAAGGGCTCGGATCTTGGTCTTGCTCTCTCTCTTGGACAGTTCCTCGAAGAGTCTCTATCTGAGCATCAAGTGCGGATTTCCTCGCGTTGAGTTCCTCCAGAGTGAGCCTCTTCCCCGTGATCGGGTCGACCAGGGGGGTTACCTCAGCTACTGTTCTCAATGCTTGATTCTCCTCCACTGCTTCTTGTTGGTTTTGAGGAGTTACCTGGTTGGGGGTAACTTGATTGGGGAGAGCGGGTGGTGTAGCGACCACCTGAACTCTATTTTCTTGTTGCGCCACATTTTGTAATGATGCCCGTATTCTTCTATCAATCAGGTCTCTCAAGTCTTCCGGGGCACCTTGGGGTCCTAACCTCGATTGAACTCTCGATGGTCCAAGTCGAGATTGGATCGGCCTGGTGTTGGCTCTCGAATGTGCTTCATCTTGTGCGACAGGTGCTCTTCCTTGGGATTGACGAGGAGCGACCAGGGTGACTCGAGGTTGCTCTTGCACCGGGGCTTGTTGTTCTCCTTGAGCTTGTATCTCAGTATTAACCCTAATAGCCTCATTACCTCCGACATATCCTTGTAGAGTAAGAAGGAAGAGACCGTATTGAGCTTCGCCCATCCCGAAGTCTGATGGTCGGACTACACGTCCATCAGGAAGGGTGAAGGTCAATGCGGCCGGTTGAGGAGGGTTCACTGCCACGGGAGGTTGGTTGATTGCTACCGGATGAGGCTGCCCCTTAGACTCGGCGTTGTTCGGGACTCTCAAAGCTCCATAGGCATTTCCTACCGGGACTCCTTGCGGGTTATTTTCTCCCGATCTTTCATTTTGGGAGTGGGTGACATTAGTAAATGCCCCCTCCATGTAATCCCGATTCCTTGCAACATTGTTGTTTCTTGGTTCCCTCGGAACACCATCCGTTCCTCCTCCGCGACCGTTACTAGAGGGACGGCCTCTAGGTCGAGGAGGGTTCCTGGGTGGTGCATTAGCAAGACGGTTGCTTCTTCTGGGAGGCATATTCGTGAAGTGTTACGAGGAGGAATGTGGCTCGACCAGTAGGGCAAGGAATGACCTTTCGTGTCGATTCCCACAGACGGCGCCGAATGTTGAAGGGTAATTCGTGTTTCTCTCTAAGTTCGCAATGAGTCGCTAGTCTAAGTCAATCTAGTTCTTCTTCTTGTAGTATCACTCTGAGATAGGAAATGAGCCTTCTTGTAGCTTCCTCGTACCTGAAATAGACTAGAGGGGGGGTTAGTGTCTCTTGCCCGGTCTGTAAGGTATCAGACCGGAGAGGCGACTTTACGAGTAGGGAGTTGTGAGGCTTCCCTAGTACGAGTGGTAAATGTGATGGTCGAGAGGTGATATTAATGCTTACTGTTGAGGAGTAAATGAGGCCTTTATATACTTGTGACCTTTCAACTTCTGGTAGTGTAGGATCGCGACACGTGTACGGGTAGGATTGAGGCCTTCCTCGGCCCAGGCCCATTAAGGAGGTCCATGGGCCTTGGCCCAAGGGAGCAACCATGGCTGGTCGCTCAGGGTCCTCGTGCCTTCCTTGTACGTGGAAGATGCGAGTAGTGTCCTGCTCAGTTTTTGTCAAGGAGCGTTACCTTGACGTAAGGTCTCCTCGAGCCCGAGAGATGCTCCTCGAGCTCACTGGCAGCTTTGTCCCTGTGAGGAGCTTATTTTGAGGGTTGTCCTCCCAGTGATGGTCGGTCCACACCTTAGTGACATACTTGGGTGTGGTCGTGCCCTTTGAGGGACGGCCTATGATGCTTTGTCGCGCTCTTAGACCGCTCCAGTTCGTACATGCGGACTGGACATATTTCAACACTAACAGAGATCATGAGTTAGCATTTAAGGTGGCACCTAAATATAGAGAAATGGTGTTGAGATCCACTGTAGGTTCCATTGTTAAGTTGCAAACTACCCCTGCCCCTTCCATAGGCAGAAACCCCTTGTTCAAAAGGTTTTTCTGTTGTTTAGATGCTCTGAAGAGGGGTTTCCTGGATGGATGTAATCCATTCCTTTTCTTTGATGGGTGTCGCCTTAAGGGGAGATATGGTGGTGTGATGTTGAGTGCAGTTGGAACAGATGCCCACTATGGGCTTTATTCAGTAGCTTGGGCAGTAGTTGAATCAGAAACAAAAGAGTCATGGGGCTTTTTCTTGCATTGCTTGGATATGTTCCTAGGTCCTTGGGAAGATAGAAACTGGCACTTTATGGGGGATAGACAGAAGGTACACTAATATTAACTTCTATTGCTTATAATTTTCCTTAAACTCATTGCATGTTATTACTTGCTAAGTTGTGTTAATTGTAATGTGCAGGGGATGGTACCAATCATTGAAGAGAAGGCACCATCAATCATCAACAGAAAATGCACAAAGCATATCTATGACAACTTCAAGTTGAAGTGGTCAGGTGTGCTCTTGAGGAAGTACTACTGGCAGGCAGCAACTGCATATACAGAATATGGATTCAACAAGGCCATGATGAATCTAAGAGATGCAAGTGAGGAGGCATATGAGTGGCTAATGGAAATTCCTCTTGGCCATTGGGCAAAACATACATTTGACTCAAGAATTAAAGTTGATCACTGCACCAATAATCTAAGTCAATGTTTCAACAGTTGGATAGACCCAATCAGGAGTTATTCACTACTAAAATTGATGGAGGTATAACTCTAACTTTTAAACTTTTAATCACTACAACTCCATGTCTTATGTATGTGTATGTGTTAGTTTACTTATTCTGTTATACTTCTCTTGACTGCATGTATGTTTCTTACTTACTGTTTTAGTTGTTGAGAGCCCAAGTAATGCAAAGGATGACTATTAGAAGGGAGCAAGGGAAAAACTTCCAAACTGTGCTTATGCCTAGGGTCATGTACAAGCTCAATGAGAATTTTGAAAATCAAGTAGATTGACTCTGAAGACCAATTCAGACCCTTTGTTTGAAGTTGAGGATTACAATTTCACCTTTGTGGTTGACATGGAAAACAGGAGCTGCAATTGCAACAGATGGGACCTCACTAGTATCCCTTGCAGACATGCTTGGGTGGTTATCACATACAAAAGGGAAGATGCTGCTGAGTATGTAAGTGATAACCACACTTTGGCTGCTTACAATAGGGCATATGCTCATACCATCAAACCAGTCCCTGATATGCCTTTCTGGCCAAGCAACCTTACCACTGAGGAGTGCTCTCCACCTATAATAGAGAAGAAGAAAGGCAGGCCTAAGAAAGTGAGGATAAGACATCCCTGTGAAGGCAAAAGAAGGGCAAGGCCTCCATCTTCAAAACCTCTTCATGAACAGAGGAGAAAACCCAAGTGTAGTTCTTGTGGTACTAGGGACCATAACTGCAGAAACTGCCCTACTTCGGTATGTAGCATACTCTTCTATACTCATGTTATGTCATTAATTTGTTATTTGAATTCTGATTTGTATACTATACTGTGGCAGAAAAAAGGTAAGTCAAGTGCTAAGAGAACTAGTGAACAAGCTAAGAAACCAGCAACAACTAAAGCTCCAACTGTAAGTGTTGCTTTGCTACTCTTCATATGTTAAATTCATTTTTTTGTTTGGGAAATGCTTGTATGGTAATTTGATTTCTAATTGTTTGTTTGGCAAATGCTTGTATGGTAGGGTTATGCTGCTTAGAAAACTGGTAAGAGAAAGCGGACTGATGGAGCTTCAACAAGCAAGGCAGCTGGCAGCTCCAAGAAAAGGCAAAAGAAGGCCAAGAAATAGGGAAAAACTGTGTTTTTTTTTTGTTTTGGGCAAAAACCACTTTTCACTGAATTCTGCTGCTTCCTTTGTTACATGATGATACTGTAATTGTCTTTTGGTGAGGATGAAACTACTGTCATTCTCCTTTTATTTTGAAGTAGATCAAACTACTATGATGTTTAAGTTGTGAAATTGTGGTGATATTTGGTTATGGATGCAGCAAACATTGTCATGTAATCAACATTTGGAATAGCTTCAACAAGACTCTTTATTTACATTGCACTATGATTACTTGACTGATTGAAATATTTGAACAACAAGGTACATAGCCAGTAGCAGTAAATTTAGGCAAATTAGTTGCCTAATTAGACTATATATATTTGTCTTCAACATTTCTTGGCCTCCTCTGTTTCCCCTTTTTTGCTTCCTCTGGTTCACTTCTTTGCACATCAACAATCTCTTCTCTTTGTTTCACGCGTTGTGGGTTGTTTGTGGGAGAAAATTCCCACAAAATCTCAGGATGTATAATCTCCCCACGTCGTGAAGGTGCTTCTTGATCATTCGCCCATTCCGACCATCCGTGGGATGGACAATTCCAACTAAATCTTCCTTCGCTTGACACGGAAAGTATCGTACGCTTTCGACATTGAGACCTCTTGCAAACAGGCCGGAGAACACTTGAAGAACTCATTTTCAAGCCTAGTAAAACAATTATCAAAGTGGAATTGATGGAAGTATGAAAAAGTGAAAAAAAAAATGGAGTTTTGAGGTCTTTAAATAGGGCCAAATTCAACTCCAACGGCTATTTTTTTGAATCTCAACGGCTAACTCCCAATTACATTTAACCCCCAAATAGATGCAATTCAATTACATCCAGGTCCCTCACGTGCTTGGCACGTGTTAAACCAAGACGTTTGGGTGAGAGAATAATCAAACTTTCCAGCAGGGGTAATTTTGTCTTTTCCTCGATTTAATTCGCCGAAAGTCAAGATCGTGGACCTGGATGTAACTAAAATACATGTACTTGGAGGCTGGATGTAATTGATCTACTAATGGTCCTTCAGGTGTAATTGAGACATCTAACAGGGGGCCCAGATGTAATGAGCCCTTTACAAATAAAAGGTTGTGGACAAGATTTGCACCCCTTATCATAGCATCATATCGAATTACAACCGAAATTGAGCTATGATTAAGCGTGTCCTTAGTTTAAAACGGGTTTTGGTTAAAGACAGTTTTGCTTGTGGTCCTGGGAAGCCAAAGAAAGAGCTATGGTGGTTCAAGCTTTTGTTGGCCTGTCAAGGTTTGGAGGGAAAAAAACCATGTGTGAACTTGGGATACTTTGACATTCTCTATGGATAGTCTAGGTTGCTATTTAGCCCCGTAATGTGGAGGACGTTTTTTGCTTGGTCAAGGTAGTATTTTCGTGTAGACTTTGGTCACGTGTACCTAAGGGTGTTCATATCACTCCAATCTGAAAATTCAGTCTGAAAAATTGATGTCGTTAGAATCAAAATTAATATTTGTTTATAAAAGACAAAGAACACTTATCACTACACAAAACTTAGTGCAATGGCAAGTTGTCCCCGAGTGTTGTTCTCTCGGGACCTAGCGTGGCTTTGTTGGTTATTTTGCAAGTTATTTCAGTCAACGAGTGGGAGAGTTTGGAAAGAGTTTTGAAAACTTTAAGCAAACAAGCAATCAGGTTGCAACTTGAATGAATTTCTTGTAAACAATTATGAGAAAGGGTTGGTGGTAGTAATCTGGAAACAATCATGCAATGAATCACGTAAATACTTGTAAATTCGGTGCGTAAAGCCTTCAGCAAGTTCTACAAAGTAAACCGCCTAGACAAGTTTAAGACACACGTCTTGAAAGGATCCTATCGATACTTTAGTAGTGCAATCTCTTACACTATTTATCTAGCATGCTTGCATGTTTTCAAATCATAGATCATAGCCTTAATTGACCAATTTGATTGGCAACTACGTCAAATGAGATAAAACATGCAGCAAGATCGACTCGGAGCCTCATACAAGCATAACGTAATTCATATTATGATTGAATCCTCATACTACCACCAACACAAAGGGATTTAGCTACTCATACTCATAACATTAAGCATCATTTCATATGAATAATCAGAGGAAAACATGAATTCAAAATACAAAGGAAGGGATTGATACAAAGTTACACCAAAGTTGTCACTATTTGATGGTTTTGATCTAGAAACCTCTCCGTAGATGAATGTAAAATGCTATCCAATTGCCAAATCTTCAATCTCTAATGTATTACACTGGTGAAATTATCCAAAACTGAGAATTACAGCTAGAGAAAGCTCCCAAAAAGCAGTTACAAAGTCTGATGATCTGAAAATTGTAACTGAAAATGTGTATTTAATGAGGAAATCTGCTGCTGCGTTTTGAACTGGGTGAAGTGCCTGACAGAGCTGGGTGGTTCGCCCAGCCAGGCGCTTCGCCTGGCTCTGCTGGGCGCTTCACCCAACAGCAATGTAGGAAAGGCCTACATTCTTCTCCAATTCTGCTCCTGGGCTCTGTTCTGGGTGCTTCACCTCAGTCTTGGGCGCTTCACCTGGAACAAAAACACAGCTCCAGCTCTTTTTCTTCAGCTCTAAGCCTCCGAATAGCCTCCTATCCCCTTGGAAACACACATACAGTCATTTATTAGGTACCGAGCACTAGCAAGCACGTCCATGGAAGTCGTGGTGCTTAAACATGATCCAAATGCATCCAAAATGCTACGTTTGAGCTCAAAACCGTCAATTTGTACCTAAGTACCTGAGAAATGGAAAACAAACAAAACGTGACACTATTCTAGAAAACTAACAACAAAACTAGACTCAAAGATAGCAAAAGGAGGCGAGAAAGACAAGATGAACGTGCTAAAAATACGTTCATCAAAAATCGAAAATTCGATTCGAAGGCTTCGAATTGGATTACGGATTGAGATTTTAACAATCCGAAATAATGGTTGTTCGATGAAGAACGTATTTTTAGCACGTTCATCTTTTTTTTTTTTTTTTTTGCCTCCTTTTGTTATCTTTGAGTCTAGTTTTGTTGTTAGTTTCCTAGAATAGTGTCACGTTTTGTTTGTTTTGCATTTCTCAGATGCTTAGGTACAAAGTGGCGGTTTTGAGCTCAAACGTAGCATTTTTGGATGCAATTGGATCATGTTTGAGAACCACGACTTCCATGGACGTCCTTGCTTATGCCCGAGACCTAATAAGTAATAGTACGTGTGTTTCCAAGGGGATAGGAGGCTATTCGGAGGCTTGGAGCTGAAGAAAAAGAGTCGTGGCTGCGTTTTGGTTCCAAGTGAAGCACCCATGATTGAGGTGAAGTGCCCAGAACCAAGTCCAGAAGAAGAATTGGAGCAGAATTTCTGCAGTGCTGCTGGGCGAAGCGTTTGGCTGGGCGACACACCCAGCTCTGCCAGGCGCTTCACCCAGTTCAAATTGCAGCAGCAGATTTCCCTCAACAAATACATATTTTCAGTTACATTTTTGAGATTCTCAGACCTACACCTGCGTTTTGGGAGCTCTCTCTAGCCCTAATTCTCAGTTTTGGACATTTTCGCCATTGTAGTACTTTAGAGATTGAATATTTCGCAATAGGATTGCATCCTACATTCATCTACGGAGAGGTTTCTAGATCAAAACCATCAAGTAGTGACAGCTTTGGTGGTAACTTTGTATCAATTCCATCTTTTGTATTGGAATTCATGTTTTCCTCTGATTATTCATATGAAATGATGCTTAATGTTATGAGTATGAGTAGCTAAATCCCTTTGTGCTGGTGGTAGTATGAGGATTCAATCATAATATGAATTACGTTATGCTTGTATGAGGCTCCGAGACGGTCTTGCTGCATGTTTTATCTCATTTGACATAGTTGCCAATCAAATACCTTGGAATATGAGTATGTGACAAACTCTTGGTCTATTAAGGCTATGATCTATGATTTGAAAACATGCAAGCATGCTAGATAAATACTGTAAGAGATTGCACTACTTAAGTATCGATAGGATCCTTTCAAAACGTGTGTCTTAAACTTGTCTAGGCGGTTTACTTTGTAGAACTTGCTGAAGGCTTTACGCACCGAATTTACAAGTATTTACGTGATTCATTGCATGATTGTTTCCAGATTACTACCACCAACCCTTTCTCATAATTGTTTACAAGAAATTCATTCAAGTTGCAACCTGATTGCTTGTTTGCTTAAAGTTTTCAAAACTCTTTTCAAACTCTCTCACTCGTTGACTGAAATAACTTGCAAAATAACCAACATAGCCACGCTAGGTCCCGAGAGAACGACACTCGGGGAAAACTTGCCATTGCACTAAGTTTTGTGTAGTGATAAGTGTTCTTTGGCTTTTTTAAAACATATATTAATTTTGATTCTAACGACATCATTCGATCCAAATATCTGCGGAGTATTCGATCCAATCTGATACTTACTCCTATATATATATATATATATATATATATATATATATATATATATATATATATATATATATATATATATATATATATATATATATGTGCGTGTGTGTGTGTGTGTTTTGTTTTCTTTGTAAGTGCTCCGAGCATCGCTTATTACTTCTAGACCCCCTACTAGTTACGTTTATTACACATGGGTGACCAATTTATCATCAATTACATTGGCATTCCCTGCTTGATGTTTTAATTACATCTAGGTCCACGAATTTGACTTCTGGCGAATTAAAACCAGGAAATTACTAATTTGTCCCTGCTGAAATATTGGGTTTTTCTCTCAGCCAAACAACTTCATGGAACGTCCAACGCACATGTGGACTTAGACGTAATTAAATTCAAACATTTTGGGGTCAAATGAAAACGCAAACTAGCCGTTAGGAATTTAAAAAAGTAGTCGTTATGAGATACTTTTTTGGCTATTTATACCCCCCTCAAACATCAATTTTCTTTGTTATTGACATCTAAAATCCATTACATATTCATATTCTATTGGCAAGCATGAGTACATCAAGGGGTTCATATGTTCTTCGCCTGGTTTGCAAAATGGCTAGTTGTCGGAAGCGTACGGTGTTAATGGTGTCTAATGAGGGGAGGTTTTATTGGAATTGATCAACCCATGGATGGTCCGAATGGGAGAATGAGCAAGAAAGCCCACCACGTAACCGCCGGGCGGAGATTTTGGAGCCTAAAGTTATTTGGGAATTTGTTCAACCTAGGAACCGTGAACATGCGCAACTGATGACGATAAAATAGTACCCGTCATACTCCGTAATTTTGGTCGATTTCAGAAGAAAATTCAGTAAGAAAGGGAGCAGTTGTGTGGGTGACGAAAGGATGCGCGGGAGAAGAGAAGTGGAGCTGTAGTAAATGTGGATAAAACGAAAATAATAACCTAATATCCAATTTTTGCTACTAAGGGCGTGTTTGGGTTAGGAGAGAGACAAAGGGGATTTAAGTCTAGTCAACGTGGGTTGTGAAAATTGAATCCAGATGTAATTGATGATACAGTGGTCCTTTAAATGTGATTTATGTTACTAGTAGGGGGTCCAGATGTGATTTCCCTTTTTATTAATAAAGAGAAATCTTTAGTCATTAAAAAAAAAATTGAATTGAGCTCAAAACTATGGCTAGTTTGTTGGATATACAACACCCGGTGATTGTTAGGGGTGGGACAAATCTTGACCACCATCCTCATCTAGCATGTCTTCTTACTAGCAAGAAGTCAAAAATAATAAAATGACGAGTTGGCAATCAATTCTATGCAAGACAAAACAAAGGTGGAATATATGTTTGTGACAAGTTTAGAAACTTAGCTCGCATAGGATGATGTTTCTTTATGGACTCCGATCTAGTTACAAACACAGAGTATCACATACCTTCCATTCTTACATATGGACCCCTTCATAGAGTCATTTATTACATGTGGATCCCTGTTAGATGAACTATTACATATATACCTTGTTAGATATATTTAATTATATCAAAAGTCACGAATTTGACTTTTCGAACACTAATACATATAGGTTGAATAGGTTGGAAAGTACATTTTTTATCCCGATAAAATATTTGATTTTAAGTGAGTCCAAACAGTTTCATTTTCTACTTATCACACATTTTCCTCAAATAATTTTAATTTTACCAAATTAACACTAAAATATTTTAACGTACACACATAACTTTCCAAAATGTCAAAATGACCCTAACAAACTTTAATTTAAAAAAAAAAACCCTGAAAATAAAATTAGGGGGGCGTAGAAATAGCTCCAATCGGAGCTCACATAGCTCTGACCGGAATTGTAATGCTCCAATCAGACCCTCACAACTCTGATTAACGCAGGGAGCTCTGATTGGAGCTGTAAACCTTCAATTGGAGTAAACAGAAGTCCGGTACCGGAGTTCATCTATATTAAATTAAATAAAGAAAGAAAGAAAAAACAGAAAAGGAAGAAATAAAAAAGAGAAACGGAAGCAAGAAAAGAAAAAAAATCAAAAAAATCTAAGGCCATGTTCGGTTTGAGGTTAATTAATAGTAGGTGTGGGCATGGGACGCATCGGATCAAATCCGATCCGAATTTCGGATTGATCCCATCGGAACAGTGAAATTTTGCTCAATTCAAAATCCGATTCGAAATTTCGGTTCGGTTTCGGATTGATCCGAAAATCATCGGATCGGATTCGGATTGATCCGAAAATCATCGGATCAGATTCGGATTAATCCGTTTAATCCGAATTTCTCCTTTTCTTCTTTTTTTCTCTTTCACTTTTATAGCAAATGGACAGAATTACATAAACTCAGAGATCGAAGACACGGCACCAGTTGAAATGAACAAATTTCCAGAGACCCAGATAGATCGAGATAGAAGATTGAAGACAAACCAATTAAAATAAGAGCACCCACCAGTTGAATTTCAGATCAGAGTTGCAGCAGAGAGGAAAATAATGGAAGGAATGAAGGATTATGTCTGAGACGAACCCACGAACACACGAACCACACTACTTAATTACTAGTTACATGAACACATAGATTAAAGAGTAATTACTACTAGGAATGATTATGAAGCGGCATGGATGAAGATTGAAGAAGGAAGGTTAGAGAGCAAGAAAAAAAAAAAGAAACCCAGAAGCCAGAAAATTAGAAAGGAGGCGCAAGTGGGATTCTATTGTTAGGGGAAAAGGATTTATATATAGTACTACCTCCGTCCCATAACATAATAACAAATGTTATATTTCATTTTATTTAGGGTCAGTTTGACCTCGTATTAATCCCAAATTATACAATAAAAATAATTAAAAAAATTTATAATGAAAATATAAACCTTCTAGTTTTATAATATAATATTTTTAATTATATTTATCATATGATTTGAGAATAATTCATGGTCAAAATGACCCTAAAAAAGTCAAAAAATGAAGTGTAACATTTATTATGGGACGGAGGTAGTACTAATAGTAGGTATAATTTATTTTTTTAAAACAAATGATCGGATCGGATTAATCCGATAATACGCGGATTTTAATCCGATCCGAAAACTGAAATCCGTAAAACTAGTGATTCGCAATCCAAACCGAAACTACCGGATCAGATTGGTTCGGATCGGTTTTTGGGTTTCGGTTTTTATGCCCACCCCTAATTAATAGTGCTATTTTTGTTGGTCAACAGAAATTGAGGTTATGGACCTAAACGTAATAGACAATCTATCCTGGACTCATATGCAAAGTGAGCCTCTAGTAGGGGAGGTATATGTAATAAGCACTTAATCAAAATCAAAACCACTAGTTAATACAAAACGAAGCCATCTTTCTTGACCCAGGACGTCTTCCAAGAACACTGAGCAGACCGACATAAAGCAACCAGCAACATCGAACAAACGCTTGTACCAAGCTCAACTCCAACATTTGTTTGGAAGTAAAATCCATGATGATTATAATGTTTGCATTTACTGCCTCTCCACTTTAACCATTGCCGCCACAATACATGTTTTATTTTAGCCACAATCTCATTCGGATTTGTAATTATGTTATTGAAAATACAATCATTATGTTCTTTCAAAGACACCAAAGCGTATCTTGAATCATCGAAGCTTTCTTCATTTATACTCATTAGCCTTAATTTAATAGAGACACAAACTAACTCCAAAGTGGAGTTGCATTCCACCATCTTACAATCCATCCACATAACAACATTTTCCCACACCAGTCGAGCCACAAAACAGTTCTGAAATAAGTGGTTTGCGTTTTCATCGCCGAGTTGACAAAATTTGAAGTACGACAACACTTCCACATCTATAATATTCTTTCCCTTTAAGTTGTCAAAAGTTGGTAGGCGGTTCCATGCTAACTTCCAAACGAAACCATTGGCTTTCAAGGGCAAAAGATTTACCCACACCCATTTCTTACCATCAATAGTATGAGCATAATCATTATAGTTTAATTACATGTTGGCTCAGATAGCTTGCTGCACATAGCCATTCTTCACCAAATAAGGGCCAGTGACACCATCGATCCATAATCACGAATCCAAGTCCGATTCAATTATCTAAGGTATTATGCCTCTTAGTCTGGGTTTGAGCAAAAAATTGTGCATCACCGCCGATCACGTGGCCTGAATCACTCTGTATTGGAATTCGATCGTTTCCATCGATCTCACAATTTGTACCATCACTAGCTTAGAATGAAGTGGTATGTTGTTGAATTCGTTCCATGCTACCCTTGTAAGAAAATATGGTTAGGATTACCCCTAGGGTAGTGCAACGGAATTTTTCAAAATTTTCTTAACATGCATGTTAATTGATTATTTATGCTACGTATATTGAAACACATCAGAGTTAGAATACTTACAGTTGTTCGAAGGCTAGAACAACAATGGATTTCTCAGCAGGAACCTGATCGATGAGATCCTCGTAGTAATCAGCAAAACCTTCTCCTTCGGTGAAGTCGAAGATATCCAATTGATCTTCTATAATTCCTGCAAAACAAAGGTTAGCTTCCAGTTTTGATTTACCTCAACCTTGGTATCCACAGATGGACTGGTGGCTCGTATGAGAATGCTAGGTTATTCTCGAAGTCGAACTTCTCCGAGTTCCATGGGGCCGGCGCTGGCGGCTATGGGAGAGGGAGGGAGAGCTTTTTCTATCTTGCAAGAGACACTACAAGAAAATAGCCATTTAGCGACGGAATAGTAGATACGGATAGCATCCGTCACTATTTAGCGACGGATCGGTGAGTGTAGCGACGGATGAACACGAACTGCGCTCTAAGCTCAGTTCGTGCCACGAAACATCCAGTTCGTGTTCTAATTAGCGACGAATATGGTTTATCCGTCGCTATTATAGCGACGAATAACTTTATCTGTCGCTAAATATGTTAACCAGACTATTTTTTTATGAATGAAAAAAGGAAAATAAGTAAATAAATAAACATATAGCGACGTATGAGTTCATCCGTCGCTAACTCGCGATATACAACCGGGCGACCTTTCTTCTTCTTCATTTCTCTGTTTCTCCATTTTTTCTTTCTCTCTCGTTTCTTCTTCTTCTTCTTCTTCTTCTTCGATCCATCTCCAAACTCAACCAATTCAAGCAAATTTTAGCTCAAATCGAAGCCTATCCAACAAGGAGGTCGATCCCTAATCAATTTGGAGGTTTTTTCAACAGTTTGAGGTAATTAACATAAACCCTAAATTTTGGGTATTTTTCATTTTGATAGTGATTTTGATTTTGATGGTGATTTTGATTGAATTTGTTCTATGTTTATTGGAGGCTAGGGTACGAGGAGCAAGGCACCTCCACCGCCACCGCGCCGGACCACCACCACTTACTTTCTCCATCTCTTCCCCATTTAAAAGGTTAGGATTCCTAACTGTCAGTTTATTAATTTTAATTTAGGGTATGTTAATTTTAATTTAGGGTTTAGTGTTTCTCGATTGAATTTGTTAATTTAGAAACTTGTTTTGTTAATTTAGATAGTACATCAAGTGAAAGTGAATTTTGTTTAATTTGCCTAACCCTTTTTTTTTCGTTTTTTCTTTTTTTCTTTTATGTTATTATGTACTTAGTTTAACTCAATTTTGGAAATGCTTAATAATTAACTCAATAAGCAAAAAGGAAAAAATGATTAATTAACTGAATAAGAAAAAAAGAATATGTGACTGCAATGAACACATATTAGAAAGATAGAAAATATAAAAAGTTAGAATTTTTATTAATAATATAGTTTACATAACTCAATTCTAGTCACTCTTCATCCCCTCGTCCTCGTCCTCGGAGCTTGACTCCTCATTCTGTTAGTAAAAGTGAGAAAATTTGCCTCTAAGGCTAAGCAGCGGAAGTTTAAAATTTTAATCTCACTAAAACTGATATGACTATATTGTTTATTGAACTAGAAGAAATCCCTTACGTGTCCTCCAGTAGATAAGCAAATTGACCGGGTAGCTGTTCCTCAATCTCCAAACAAAGCCTTGCAATCTCCTCGTCCGGCTGGTTGATTTCTTCTTCGTCAGAGATGAAATCTTCTTCAATGGAATCTCCAAGATTGCTCATCAACAGGTTCCTTGTATCCTTAGACCTCGGTATCCACGGGCAGTGTATCCACCAAGAACGCTAGGATGTTCTTCTGTGTTTTGAGCTTCTGAGAGAAATTATTTCTTTCTAACTGTCAGAGAGAATTTTTCTACGTTGGAATAGAATAGAAGACTTCTTTCTTTCTTTCTGATTTAGTCAGTAAGTTGGTTCAGAAAATCACGTAAGATTTTATCCAAGTAAATCTTACTGATTAGAAGACTCCAAAAGTCATCAGCTAACCAACTAAGAGATAATAATTAATTATCTCAGTCAAAGATAAAAGAATAAATCAAAAGAAGAAATAAAGAGAGAGAGAGAGAAGCACGTGGGGCAGCTGGGGCTGCCCCAATTCGTTTTACCTGGCGCGTGCAGTGCACGCGCCAGAGCTCACTCGCCTGGCGCGTGCAGGCTTGGTGATCAGCTGGGCCAACCGGCCCAGCTGATTGCTATGGTCTCTTCTCCTTCTTGGGCTTTGCTCAAATCCCGTCCAAGTGCATAGTCTTCAATTAATTAATTAAATCCAATTCAATTCAATTAATATTCTAAAATATATTCCACACATAATAAATTAATATTAATCCAATTAATAATAACTCTATTATATTTATGTATAATAATTTAATATTAATCTAATTAATATTTAATCCAATATACATAGCTCATTTGTAGAAACACCACCTTGAAGTGTGACCCATAGGGCCTTGCATATTAAGCAACAATCTAATTAAGGTCATAATAAATTCCTAGACAATTTATCAGACAATATTAATATGCAAGGAACGTTTGTGAGGAAAACAAACCACCTGTAGCGTAGGGTACTTTGATGATACGGTCCCTTCATTCACGAATACTCGAATGAGTCTAGAATATGGTTATGTGTCTATTCTAATAACTCCATTCATGGTCTCTCAATCTTATTAGTCGATCTATAAATTATGTCCAAACACCATTTTGACATACTCACATACGGTGGCCACCGGTTTTATGATCGCACTAAATATGAGAAGTGAGTATTCTCTCCTTGTATCTATTACGGAGGAATGAATCCTATCTTGGCCCAATCACTCACACCATATGCTTCCTAATGTACCCAACGCATGCCGTATCTACCCTACTTTAAGAGTGCAAGCGTTGCGCATGGTCAAAGTACATTATTCCACATATGATGTAGTATTGGCCTCAAGTCTAAGGACTACTAACATCACCCTACACACCGATACTACCATAGACACTTAAATAGCCTTACCAAATGGTTTCTCGGTTGGGCATGCCAACACTCTCCAAAGTGTCCATATGTTCATCATGAATAACCAAGTTCATTCGTAGCAGTGAGACCTACTACATCCTCGAAGGATCTAATGCAACATATGCTAGCTTCAATCGCATCATTGATATCCCGTATCTCAATGACCTTCAGCTAGTGGCTTATTTTAGGACTTAATTATTGACACACAAGCTCCCACTAACTTGGTGATTACCTTAAGTCCTTGGGAACATTTTATCGAATAATTCAAACAACCAAATAATGTATTCATAAAATGTAATGCCAATTGTATTTAATAATGTATAGAAAAATGAACATAAATAAATAACAATAACTGAATGTAATCAAGTACATATCGTCCCTATCGTAGGTTGTCTCTAGGACATATATACTTTCAATCTCCCACTTGGCCTAGAGCCAATCACCTACGTGTCTAACACCTATGTTGTTGAAATGTCTAACATGTTTGTCAATGTTCAACACTTTGGTGAAAGGATCTGCCACATTTTCCTCAGTGGAAACTCGTTCTATAGATACTTCTCCTCTAGCTATCATCTCTCTAATTAGATGATACTTCCTAGGTACATGCTTATTCTTGTTAGTGGATCTTGGTTCCTTTGCTTGTGCAACAGCGCCTTCGTTGTCGCAGTAGACCGTTATAGGACTACTATTAGGAACTACCCCTAGTTCCTTTAGGAATTCTGAAATCCAGACAGCCTCCTTTGAGGCTTCTGCAGCAGCAATGTACTCGGATTCGGTCGTAGAATCAGCCAAGGTGGATTGCTTTGAACTCTTCCAAATGACGGCTCCACCATTGAGTGTAAACACATACCCAGTTTGTGATTTGTAGTCGTCTGGGTCCGATTGAAAACCGGCATCGACATAACCACTCATTCGAAACTCTTGTTGTCCACCATATACCAGAAAGGAATCTTTAGTTCTTCAAAGATACTTAAGAATTGCTTTCACAGCTGTCCAGTGTTTCATACCTGGATTCTGTTGGTGTCGACAAGTACAGCTAAGCGCATATGCCACATCTGGCCTTGTACAATTCATGGCATACATGATAGATCCAATAGCTGACGCATATGGGATTCTTTTCATGTGTTCGATTTCCTCATCTGTAGAAGGACTATCCTTCGAGGTGAGCGCAACGCCATGTCTAGCTGGTAAGAAACCTTTATTGGATCCATCCATATTAAAGCGTTTCACTATTTTGTCGACATATGTGGACTGTGACAACCCTAACAATCTTCGGGATCTATCCCTATGGATTTTGATTCCAAGAATGTAACAGGCTTCACCTAAGTCTTTCATCGAGAAAGTCTTTGATAACCACTCCTTTGTGGATCGTAACATTTGGACATTGTTTCCCATGATTAATATGTCATCAACATATATAACCATGAAAACAATTCCAGCATCGCTGCGTTTAACATAAACGCATGGATCTTCCGCACAACTGATGTAGTCAAACGATTTGACTGCCTCATCAAAGCGAATATTCCAACTCCTTGAGGCTTGCTTTAGTCCATAAATGGATCTCTTTAGCTTGCAAACTAATTTGGGATTTGACTTAGATGTAAAGCCTTCAGGTTGTATCATATACACCTCTTCCTCGAGATTTCCGTTAAGGAAAGCAGTTTTCACATCCATTTGCCGAATCTCATAATCATAGTATGCTGCTATAGCAAGTAAAATTCGAATAGACTTAAGCTTGGCTACTGGTGAAAAGGTTTCGTCATAATCGATACCATATCGTTGACTATAACCTTTCGCCACCAGCCTAGCCTTGTATGTCTGTATGTTGCCATCAGCATCTGTTTTCCTCTTGAAAACCCATTTGCAACCGATAGGTCTAACCCCTTCTGGTGCATCAACCAAGTCCCATACTTGATTCTCATACATTGAGTCTATTTCGGATTTCATGGCTTCTTGCCACCTTCTTGAATCAATGTCCAACATTGCTTCTTTGTAAGTCTTAGGGTCATCTTTGTGAGATAAGTCAAGTTCAAACTTGTCATCCTCCAAGAGTAAACTTATCTTCTTGGAAGCTCTCACTTCTAACCTTTTAGACCGACGGAGTGCGGGTTTGTTTGGTTGTGCTGGCTGTATATTCTGATTGTGAGATGGTTCAACTTGTTCAATCTGTTGAACAGTTGAAGGCGGGTCAGATGCAACAGTTGCACGTGGTTCAGGTGCAACGGTTGCAACTGTATCCTGGGGAGTTGGTTCTGACATGACCTGTTGAACTGTTCCAGACGGTTCAGTCAATGTCGGCTCGGTAGGGGCATTTTGGGAATTAGTCAAATTTCCTAAAATGCTCCCACTGGCTGGCAGATATCTTCCCAGAGATGTGCTCGAGCCATAAGATCCTCCTTGAGCTCCCACTGAATCATTGTCATAACTATTTGACAATTCATTAACCTCAATGTTATTTTCTTGTTCTTGGATTTCCTCGAGTTCTATCTCATTTCTACTATGTTGGTTGAAGACATAATCATCTTCCAGAAAGGCAGCCTGTCTGGAAACAATGATGTTATGTTCCTCAGGCAGATAGAAGTAGTAACCCTTGGTTTCCTTAGGATATCCAATAAAATAATATTTCTCACTTCTGGGTTCCAGTTTCCCTGCGAGCATTATTTTCACATATGCTGGACAACCCCAGGCATGCATATGTGAAAGACTTGGCTTCTTGCCATACCATAACTCATATGGTGTTTTCTCGACTGATTTGGATGGAACCCTATTCAGAATATATATTGAGTCTAGTAACGCGTATCCCCATAAGAAGATTGGAAGAGTTGTGAAATTCATCATGGATCTTACCATGTCTAACAAAGTTCGATTTCTCCTCTCAGAAACACCATTCATTTGTGGTATTCCTGGTGGAGTCCATTGTGATTGAATTCCATTAAGCTTTAAGTAATCCAAGAATTCCTTACTTAAGTATTCTCCTCCTCGATCTGATCGAAGAGTCTTAATACTTCTTTCAAGTTGTTTCTCTACTTCAACCTTATATTCTTTGAATTTCTCAAAAGCTTCAGATTTGTGTTTCATAAGATACACATAGCCAAATCTAGAGAAATCATCGGTAAAGGTTATGAAGTAAGAATACCCACCCCTAGCTTGAGTTTTAAAAGGTCCACACACATCAGAGTGAACTAACTCAAGTACTTGTTTAGCACGAGTCCCTTTCCGGAAAAAGGTTTCTTGATCATTTTTCCTTTAAGACATGATTCACAATTCCCGTATGATTCAAAATCAAATGGTGCTAAATAGTCTAACTTTCTTAACCTTGCAATTCTTGTCTCATTAATGTGACCAAGTCTACAATGCCACAAGTAAGTGATATTTCTTGAATTATCAAGCTTTGGTCGTTTGTTTTGTATATGAAATAAATTATGTCTACATTCAAGTAAGTACAAACCATTCATAAGAGGAGCATTTCCAACATCAATACCATTATGCGAAAAATAACAATTATTATTGGCAAAACGGAAGGAAAACCCTTCATTGTCTAACATAGGAATGGAAATAATGTTTCTTACAATAGAAGGAACGAAATAACAATTATTCAGTTCTAAAACAAAACCCGAGGGTAAATTTAATCTATAAGTTCCAACACGTAGGGCAGCAACGGACGATCCATTTTCTACGCGTAGATCAATTTCCCTTGGTCTAACCTGTCGGCTATTAATGAGCCCCTGCAAATTGTTACAAATGTGTGAGCCACAAGCAGTATCTAATACCCAACAATTCAAGTTTTGTGTAGACATATTTATCTCAATGACAAACATACCTTGATGGGAGCCAGATGCACCATGCGTGGTCACAACTCCATCAGCAATTGCCTTTGGGCAATCTCTCTTCCAGTGTCCTTTCTGCTTGCAGTAAAGACACGTATCCTTCTCCATGTTCACCACCTTCTTCTGATTTCCAGCCTTACGCTTAAAAACCTTAGCCTTAGGTCCAATCTTTGGCTTCTTGGTTTGCTTAGTCTTACCCTTTGAGCCATAGCCCTTAGGGTGAGCCTTCGCAGATGATCCAACCAACATAACAGACTTCTTCTTAGGTTGAGCCTGTTCATAGGTCTTAAGCATATTGTGGATTTCAGGAAGTGTAGCATCCTTGGCATTCATATTGTAATTCATGATGAATGTGGAATATGAATCCGGCAATGATTGAAGGATGATGATGACTGAAACACGGTTCTCAAATTTGATTCCAGCAGTTGCCAGTTTCTCAATGAGTCCAATCATCTTGAGCACGTGTTCAGATACATTTCCTCCTTCAGACATCCTCATTTTGAAGATTTCTGTAAGAAGATCAAATTCAACACTCTTAGAAACAGTTCCAAAGAGGCTTTTGAGGTGCACGAGCATTTCATATGGCATCATGTTTTCATGTTGCCTTTGCAGCTCCATAATCATTGCAGCTAGCATAACACACTGTGCATTAGCAGCATCATCTTTGTGCTTCTGGTGAGCAACTTTGTCAAACTTAGCAAGCTCAGCAGCAGCAGTAGGAGGAGTGGGGATTGGTTCGTCCAAGACGTACTCAATTTTCTCTTGCCTAAGCACCAAACGAATGTTACGGATCCAATCCATAAAGTTTGGACCAGTAAGAGTGCATTTCTCCAAGATCATTCTTATGGATAAATTGGCCATCTTTTCAGACCTAGAGAAGTAAATAAATAAAGCTGTAATTAAAACTCTAAAATTAATTTCTATGATTACAATCAGCGACTAAATAAACTAGGACTTTAGCTTTATTTAGTTCTCACTATTTTCACATACTCTTGACCCCTATAGAGAGTACGAACGATTATCTTATAATTGTTGTAGTGAGCCAAGATCCATGCTTGCACTATTATAGCCCCAGCTATGGCTGATCACTATAATAGTCAAACAGGTAGGTCTCCAAACCAATTGTACAATACAACTCTTGGTTGATCAAAACTATTTTGATCGATGTCCTTAAATTATGCCTGACGCTATGGCGACTCGACATAATTCAAGTAAGTCATAACCATCACACGGCACCAACAATGGTCCTATGAAAGCAACTTTCTTACGGCAAACAGAGTAAGCACTATGGTGCATATTACTCATGAGATTAGTAAGTCCATTTAACCTTCAATTATGATGGGTGACATCATGCGATTTACTCGAGACTTAAATTGGTTGGGGAACTTTTAAATGGGGTATTTAATCGCTTGACCAAGATCCCTAACATGCATCACATAATGGGTGCCGCCTACCCAAGGCTCATGCAATGCGGTCTAACAAGTAATGAGTGCCGCCTACTCATACATATTAATTGCGGACTAGCAAGTAATGGGTGCCGCCTACCCATGCATATGACAGATGCGGTCCGGAAACTAATGGGTGCCGCCTACCCATACAATAAATGCGGACTAACAATATTTAAATACAATATTTAAATAATTAAATTGCTCATGTTGACATACAATACATATGATACAACCAAGTTGGAGCATATAAGTAGTTGTTGTGGATCATTATCATTATATGTAAATCAAAATCTAATTTATAAATTCTCTAAGAATTTCCAAAACATTTAAAACAAGTTTTAATAATAACATAATCTTCCAAAGCATTACATTACTATTAAAATGTAGTTTATAAACTATTTATAAACTAACAAACATGTTACTAAATATTATAAACTAATATTTATGTTTCTAAACATTTTAATCACTTTCCAAAGTATTAATAGGGTTTAAATGTAATTTATAAACCATTTATAAATTAAATAACAAGTTTCTAAAACTCCAGGGACCTATTTACAATTCGAAGAAAACTGAAATTAAGTTTCTGGGATCAATATGAAAACATTTAACAAATTGTGGGGCAAATCCTCAGGGGCTTGAGCCCCAATAAGACGGAATCCGCCAAATTGGAGGACAAGTCCCTGGAATTGTCTTCCTTGCTCATTAGCCACCCACCAATTTCTGAAATTATTCAATGGGTCCCTGTAACTAAACAAAGTTTTCCAAAACTTTAATCATCATCTTAACTTCGAATTGAAGATCCAAATCATGTTCTAAACATAATACATCATCCAAGATGAATTCACAAGCAATCAATTTGTCCAAAAAATCGAAGAACAAATTTTTATTTTATTTTATTTTTTTTGTTGTTGGCCGGCGGGTTGAACGGAATTGCTCCAAGCAATTTCGTTCGACCCGGTTCTTGCTTGTATCATCTTCCTCATGTTCCAGTGATTCTTCTCCATATAAGTTTGGCTTGATTCGAGTTTATGTTTACAAAGCTTGAAATCACCATTAATGGAGTCTTCAAGCTCCATAACCCATAAACAAATCAAGCATTGAATCTTGAAAGGGACAATGGAGAGAAAGAGGATGAGAAGAAGAATTGATGGGGTTTGAGGAGGCCAGCGGTGGAGCCTAGCTCCGGTCGTGGAGCCAAGCTCCACCGCCCTCTCTGTCTGTTTATCGACAGAGAAGGGAGAGAGTCGACTGTCGACTCTTTCTCCCTTTTTTTTTTTTTTGTTTTGATTTTCCTTTTCTAATTATCCAATAAATAGAATCTGGAAAATTAATACTAATGTGATTTATTTCCTTTCTTTAAATCTAATATGAAGAATCTGGAAATAAAATACATGCAATAATAAAATCCATTTTTCTTTTCTTTAAATCCAATTAAAGAATCTGGAAATTTTATATATTTACATACATATAATAATCCACAACAACATTAAATATAAATCATAAACGAATATAGTCATGAATCAGCCTAGCTCTGATACCACTGTTAGTAAAAGTGAGAAAATTTGCCTCTAAGGCTAAGCAGCGGAAGTTTAAAATTTTAATCTCACTAAAACTGATATGACTATATTGTTTATTGAACTAGAAGAAATCCCTTACGTGTCCTCCAGTAGATAAGCAAATTGACCAGGTAGCTGTTCCTCAATCTCCAAACAAAGCCTTGCAATCTCCTCGTCCGGCTGGTTGATTTCTTCTTCGTCAGAGATGAAATCTTCTTCAATGGAATCTCCAAGATTGCTCATCAACAGGTTCCTTGTATCCTTAGACCTCGGTATCCACGGGCAGTGTATCCACCAAGAACGCTAGGATGTTCTTCTGTGTTTTGAGCTTCTGAGAGAAATTATTTCTTTCTAACTGTCAGAGAGAATTTTTCTACGTTGGAATAGAATAGAAGACTTCTTTCTTTCTTTCTGATTTAGTCAGTAAGTTGGTTCAGAAAATCACGTAAGATTTTATCCAAGTAAATCTTACTGATTAGAAGACTCCAAAAGTCATCAGCTAACCAACTAAGAGATAATAATTAATTATCTCAGTCAAAGATAAAAGAATAAATCAAAAGAAGAAATAAAGAGAGAGAGAGAGAGAAGCACGTGGGGCAGCTGGGGCTGCCCCAATTCGTTTTACCTGGCGCGTGCAGTGCACGCGCCAGAGCTCACTCGCCTGGCGTGTGCAGGCTTGGTGATCAGCTGGGCCAACCGGCCCAGCTGATTGCTATGGTCTCTTCTCCTTCTTGGGCTTTGCTCAAATCCCGTCCAAGTGCATAGTCTTCAATTAATTAATTAAATCCAATTCAATTCAATTAATATTCTAAAATATATTCCACACATAATAAATTAATATTAATCCAATTAATAATAACTCTATTATATTTATGTATAATAATTTAATATTAATCTAATTAATATTTAATCCAATATACATAGCTCATTTGTAGAAACACCACCTTGAAGTGTGACCCATAGGGCCTTGCATATTAAGCAACAATCTAATTAAGGTCATAATAAATTCCTAGACAATTTATCAGACAATATTAATATGCAAGGAACGTTTGTGAGGAAAACAAACCACCTGTAGCGTAGGGTACTTTGATGATACGGTCCCTTCATTCACGAATACTCGAATGAGTCTAGAATATGGTTATGTGTCTATTCTAATAACTCCATTCATGGTCTCTCAATCTTATTAGTCGATCTATGAATTATGTCAAAACACCATTTTGACATACTCACATACGGTGGCCACCGGTTTTATGATCGCACTAAATATGAGAAGTGAGTATTCTCTCCTTGTATCTATTACGGAGGAATGAATCCTATCTTGGCCCAATCACTCACACCATATGCTTCCTAATGTACCCAACGCATGCCGTATCTACCCTACTTTAAGAGTGCAAGCGTTGCGCATGGTCAAAGTACATTATTCCACATATGATGTAGTATTGGCCTCAAGTCTAAGGACTACTAACATCACCCTACACACCGATACTACCATAGACACTTAAATAGCCTTACCAAATGGTTTCTCGGTTGGGCATGCCAACACTCTCCAAAGTGTCCATATGTTCATCATGAATAACCAAGTTCATTCGTAGCAGTGAGACCTACTACATCCTCGAAGGATCTAATGCAACATATGCTAGCTTCAATCGCATCATTGATATCCCGTATCTCAATGACCTTCAGCTAGTGGCTTATTTTAGGACTTAATTATTGACACACAAGCTCCCACTAACTTGGTGATTACCTTAAGTCCTTGGGAACATTTTATCGAATAATTCAAACAACCAAATAATGTATTCATAAAATGTAATGCCAATTGTATTTAATAATGTATAGAAAAATGAACATAAATAAATAACAATAACTGAATGTAATCAAGTACATATCGTCCCTATCGTAGGTTGTCTCTAGGACATATATACTTTCAATTCAAGAGTGACCAGTCGATGACATCCCTTGGATCGACAAGCCGTTGTTGACATAGCTTGCAGAAGACTCCAAGGTCTTCGAAGTACTCAACCTCCTTGTGCTCACAGGGGAGAGGAGTAGGAGACTTGGGAGGAGGTGGAGGAAATGCCTCTTCCATAGCTTCCTCAATTTCAGCCCATATCTCGGGCTGAACTTGTGTTGGGGGAGAAGGTGGGGGAGGGGGATGTGGGGGTGTTTCTTCAAATCTGGATTTGTTAGGGTTTTCCATATTTGTGTGAGAATATGTTAAAATTAGGTGACTTCTTATATGTTGGTCCCTTTAAACAATAAGAAAAGACTAGAGGGGGGGTGAATAGTCTTTTCAAACTTTTGTCATTTAAAACTTTCTCAGCAAGTACTTATTACTTTTCAGTAATGAGGTTGCTGATACTTAACTTTCTCAGCAAGCGTAAGTTACTTTACAGTAACTTGGTTTGCTGATACTTAAAATCAGAGAGCGGAAGTCTTTGAAACAATAAGTGCTTTTTCAGCAAGTAAAGTGTTTCAGCAAGTGATGTGAGTGACTGTGTACAAACAGATATAATTTGCTGAAAGCTTAATGCAGTAAGTAAATCACACAAACGCTTTTAGAGTGGTATCTGAGAGTGGCGTAATCTCCCAACTAATCCACTTTGTCCTTTCTAGGACTGAATCCACTAAGATATGATTGAGGTTCCTTACAATCTCCTATCTAAAGCGATTCAATAGAAACCAAAGCACACTTGCTTTGTCTCCAACCTAAACTAGAGAACTCAACCTTGTTCTCCACCAAACTTGGTACTTTTAATCAGCAAAAGCTTGCTCGATTAAGTTCCCCCTGAATATCACGCCTGAAAGGGTGTATTTTCAGTTAGAGAGTTTTGGGGTGAGATAACTTAATTATAACTTATTCAGTTACAACAAGTAATCTAAGAAACACAACTTGGAATACTTTGCAGTAAACAAGTTTGATTGTTTCTGGTGTCAAGACTTGTTTTTGTTCGAAAGAAAGAACACTTAACTAATTCCTTAGTTGAGTTTGTTCTACTTTTTCACAAGTAGCTTTTTCAAGCTTTAAGTCTTGGAACGGATCAATGGCAGTGAGAGTGTTTGAAGGTTTGTGAATTTTAAGCACAAGTGAGAGTTTGATCACGTTGTTGACACCCTTCAACTCTTTGCCGGATGACCTCTATTTATAGTGCAAGTAAGGAGCCGTTTGAATTTCAAATCCTAAGGCTTTTGTTCCTTAACATGTCACTATCTTGCTTTTGTACTTTCAGCAGCAACCTTTGTTTGTCTTCTAGTCTTCATGTCCTTCGCGTGTAAGCTTTGCATTAAATGCACTTTTGAATAGAATTCAAACAGTAACATTGGAGCGCAAAATCAAGTACATTCAGCAAGAGGTCACATATGTTTATCAGCAAGTGTTTATTCTCAGTTTCAGCAAGCACAACCTACTCTGTCTTTCAGATTTTCACTTATGCAATGCTGTTGCTGAAAAATTCACTTTCTGAGCAACACGTGCCTTACCAGTCTTCAGCAATCTTCAAGTCTTCAAGTCTTCAAGTCTTCAGATCTTCAAAAGTCTTCAAGATTCTGACTGGTTTCTTATTTGCTTCAATAATTTGTTTGTAATAAACAAAATACATCTTCAGCAAATTGCTTCAATAGGTCATTTTCTTTTCAGAAAATAAGATACATCAAAGCTAAGCATCAATAAGATATTTTCTTTTCAGAAAATAAAATACATCATACGCAAATGTGTCAATAGATTAATTTCTTCACAGAAATTAAAGTACGTCATCCACAAAAGAAATAACTTATCTAACACCTATCTAAGTCATCAGCAAACGTTCCTCTTTTACAATGTCCTTTAAAAATTCTAAAATCCTATGGACCTTAAGAGTACTAGTTACTGGACTGTTCTTAATTTAGCATGGTTAATTGCTCATCAAAATTACAAGTTTCCTAACAAATTTCCCCCTTTTTGATGTTAGCAATCCATGGCTAAATTAATTGTTACCCTTTTAGAGGTTTCTGATGTTGAATAAATCAGATGATTAATGCAAGCATACTTGAATTAATAAACAGTAAGCATAAGTAAGTTGCATAATCAAAAACCAATAAGAGTCAAAAAGAATTCATTGCTGAAAGTTATCATTCATAAGTTTACAAGAAAGCATAGATAACAGAGAATCAGCAAACAAAAACTTTTAACAAGAAACTATTGTTGGGACTTAAACTCTTCCAGAGGATTTTCTCAAAATCTCTCTTACACTCTTCTCAGCAAGAGTAGTGAATTCAACACAATCCTTCTCGTAGTTTTCCAGTAACCTACGGACTTGTAGTTGAAGAATTCTTGCATTTTTGCAGGCAGTATGATGATGCTTTTCAGCATTCATTTCCATGTAGTTAACAACCCACAAATGCATGCCCCAATTGCTGGCATGGAGAAGCTGTGTATCTGAAATGTTTCTCGGATGAATCTTTCTTAACCAGAGAAGATCTTCTTCTTGATCCTGCGCAGTAAGATAGAAGTACTCATAAGGAATCAGTCCAAGTTTCTTCTTAGGTTTCTTTGTTACCGGGTCAGCATAGTAAGCGATGCCAGGTGGTTTTATCAAATCTGGTTCTTGTCTAAATGTTTTACCAATGGCAACTCTTCTTACATGGACCTCAAGATTCAACCATTTCCCAGCAATATTTCTTGGGAGGGATTCTTCCCTTTGCTTCTTTTGGACCTTGAGTTCAATCCATTTGAACATCTGATTCAAACAGGCTGTAGGAAAGAACTCATTTACCAACAAATCTTCCAGCTTTAGGATCCAGCAACCATGAATGTTTCTGATCACATTCTGAGTGGTTTCATCATTGCTGGTCTTTGTATATTCAATGCCGGAGCCAATAGCAATGTTGGCCAGCCTTTTCTCTTCCTGTCTTTGCCTTCTTCTTCTTGATTTAGCATTGTCTTGATCTCTTGCTGAAGAGTCAGACGAGAAATGCCTTGAGTGGCCAGACGGAGTTATGGCTGTTAAGGGTCTAGCTCTTATGGCTTGAGCTATTGTTTGATTGTCATCACCTTCTTCATCATCTTCATTCAGATTGTGATGACTTTCATTGTGACAGAAATCTTGAGTTTCAGCAGCGGTTTTTCTCTTTTTGGTACTTGCTGAATTTAACTCAGTTTCTGCTTGTCTTTTAGAACTTTGCTCTCTTTCAGCAAGAGGTTCTAGTGGAAGTGGCACATCAGCAGCAGGAGTAGGAGGGGTTTGATTACTTTTTCTAGTCTTCTTTTCCCCCTTAGACATGGATTGCAACATCGGAGTGATGTGCAGAGAATAAAACTCATTGCAATTTTCAGCAAGAGTGTTGAGACTGTTATATTTCATGATGATTTCTTGTTGGTCAGAGTTCATTGTTGCTAACTCTTTTTGAATATTCATCATGTTCTCTTCATGTCTTTTCTCTGTTGCGGCCTTCTCATCCATAATATTCTGAGCTTTGACGAGAGCAGTCTTTGCAAGTCTGAGCGCCTGACTTACATCTTCTTCATAGCTCTTGTGATAAAGACTTATGTCTCTCTGAGCTATTGTCAAAGTTGTAGTGCGTCTCAGCACTGTAGCCAGTATTTTTCCAATGTCAAGTGGGCTCTCAGCAAGCAATGCCTCATCTTCAGCTTTGCAGGCATCATGGACTTTCTTTAGTGCGAGAATTCTGGGAGTAAACTCCTCAACTCTTGGGAACGGCACTAAATGTGGTGTTAAAAATGAACCTTAATCTCAGAAGCAAACTGATCATCACGCGTCAGCAATTCGGCTCTTAGTCCATCGTCTAAATCATCGATGTAATCAGGAGGAGGAATCTGAACGACTTTTGGGTCTCTTTTGGATTGTTCATCATCATTTTCTGACAAGTCGTCATCATCCTCAGATTCATCAAGTTGAGCGACTTTGGAGCCTTTGTCAGGAGCTTCACTTCCTTTTTGTTGAGTGGTTGCTGATGGCAACGCTTCAGACTCAACGACTGGAGTTTCACCAGTAGATAGTTGTTTCAATTGAGTTTGGGGCTCAATTACTGGAGTTTCGCCAGTAGTTAGTTTTAATTGAGTAGTTGCTGAAGGCAACGTTTGAGACTCAATAACTGGAGTTGCGCCAGTAGTAGGTGGAAGGGATAGAACTTCCTTCGATTTTGGTCTTGAAGATTCACCAATTTCCAGATCCTGCGTATGCCTTGCATGGATCACGAGACTATTTTGTAAAGATCGTTGGTAATCTTCATCTTCTTCATCCTCATCTTCAAGGTTTTCTTCAGTAACCTTGGCATCAGAAACTGGACTCTTGCCATTTTTCAAGGCAGCCCTTTTTCTGGCGTATTCTTCTTCAGTATCAGCACCTTGTACAGGTGCTTGATTTTCAGCAGCAGCAGGAGGAGGTTGAGATTCTTGCTGAGATTGTTGTTGATCAGCTTGCTGATTGTCAGAGGGATTAGTTTCAGCAGCTGTCAACTTTAATCCACCAGCACCAGGACTTGGACCTTGATTGTCATCATCTTCATCCTTTTTGTCCTTAGAATCTTTTCCTTCATCATCACTGGGATCAGTGGGAATGTTCTCATCTTCTTCTTCTTCTTCATCATCAGTCAAGATGACTAGCTCAACGTGCTTATACAAAGCAACACTTGTCACTTCCTCTTCCTCAGTTAGTTTGTGGGGATCAGCCACCACAGGAACAAAGGAGCCTTTGAGCATCACAGCTTGTTCAGCTGGAGAGGCACTCTTAAATTTGGCCTTCATATTCTCTCTGATTTGAGCAATCAGATTTGAACTCATTTGCTGAGAATATGTCATTTCGTCAGGAAGTATGGAGTGGACAAATGTTTCGAGCTTCAGCAGTGAAGATCTCTTTTTCTCATTTGAGAGATGAAGGTGAAGATCTGAGAAGTCCATTCTTCTATATCTTTGCCAGTTGCTGACGGACTTAGCAACTCTAGACAAAGTTGTCCTCTTGAAGCTCAAGTAAAGTTCTTCAAAACTTACTTGCTGATCTTCAGTGATGAGTACCACTTCAGTGGTCTCCTTTTGAGCCTGAAAAAGAATTTTATTTAGATCAGGATTGGTTTGGAGAATTGTTTTAGAGTTTAAAACTGAAACATGATTTACCTGCTGAGAGTCAGCAAGCTCATGTAGTACAATTTCCATTCCTTGAGGAGCTGGGGTAGCATCCTCCATTTGTTCATCCTGAAATAAATTAAAATTAGACACAAGTACTAAGCTGTCAAACTTAGTTTTTATACCAAAATTATTAACTACCTGCTGAGCGGGGAGTGTTGGTTCTGGTGCAGAGGCTTCAGCAACCATCTGACTTGCATCTTGAGAAGTCTGTAGAGATAGTATAATATTAGCAAAAGAATAAGTTTCAGAATTTGAAGTTTTACTGATGGTTGAATTAACTACCTGCTGAGGAAGGACAGGTTGTGGCTCAGTCCTTTCAGCATTAACAGTTTCTTCAGTTTCTTGGACTGTTTCTTCAGCAGACTTCTGATTTTGCTCTAACTGAGAAAGCTGTGCGGTTTCAGCAATCTCCCTTGTCTCTGAATTGACAAGTTGAGCAGAAGCAACTTGACCTTTAAGCTCACTGCTTGTCATGAAGAGATCAATTGACTTGTTGGATGATTCTTCAATTTCCAACTCCATTTGTTTGCTTAAATCTTCCAGTACAAGCTGGACTTTGTCAATTGAAGTCTTGGGTGAACTTCGGCCAGTATTCTCAGCATCAAGAGATGCGTCTTTGAAGGATGCTTCTTGAGTTTCAGCAACTTCAGGAACTGGTACCATTGCTATCTCAGCAACTGGTCCATCAGCAAGCTGGGTTTCAGCAACTTGATGAGTTGCTTGTTCAGCAACCATCTGTTCAGCAGCATCAGCAAGCGCCGCTCTTTGCAGATCAGCAGCAATGTCGCTTACTGGTTCCATGGTTGGATCATCTAGATTCTCTACAATGTAGATATCTGGAACTTGGGCAGGAATTTCATTTCCACTGCCTTGTGATCTATTCTCAGTAGAGTTATCAACGTTAAGTTGATTGTTGAAGGCTTCCGCAAACACTTCAACATTGCTGATGTATGTTTCAGTGATTATTTCAGCAACATCTACTGGCAAATGCGTTTCAGCATTTGTCTGGGAATTGTCTGAGGGGTCTTGGACATTAGGGACTGACTGAGAAGCCAGTGTCTTCTTTATTTTGTTACTTGTCCGTTTCCTCTTAGGTACGGGATTTGCTGATGACGCTGCAGTCTGAGTGTCATCATCAGCTTTCCTCTTTCTTCTTTTAGATTTCTCCAGTTTCCCAGAGTCATCTATTGTTGCATTTTCAGCAACGGCTGTTGTACACGTACCTTGTTGATTTTCTACAGCAGTTTCATTTGTGTTACCACCTCCAACAGCAGTTTCATCTCTAAGTTGCTGAGTGGTAACATCTGCAGCTGTTGTATACCTTTCTTGCTGGCTTGTGCTGACAACACTTGCAGTTGTTGTCTTCTGGATTTCTTCCAGCAATCTTAGGTACATTCTGCTTGTAGAAAGACCTTCCCACATTGCACACAGATTTCTTGATTGGCAATGGGTTTCTTAGCTGAATCCTGAAATGTTCAAGGATATAGCATATCTTGATTCCATACATAACTGGAAAAGAAGGTGAGACCTTGTTGTCTTCTACCTTTACCTTAAACTTAGTAACACAATCAACAAGCCTGTTGAAAATGTACTTAGCCCAGTTAAGTTCCGATTTATTCTCATGGATATGCATCAGCAATGGCCATCTTCTCAGGCCTACTTGGTCAATTCCTCCGACTTGGGAGTCAAGAACTTTAATCAGTAGCAGAGCTACTAGACCAAGTGAAGGACAGAGATGCTTTCTGTTAACGTGCTTTGTCCAAGTCACGGGAGCTATCTCGCCTTTCTTCATTTTTGCATTTCTGACGTCATTGTAGAAAGCTTCAATTTCTTCGTCAGTGGCAGTGACGTCGTCTTCAGTTCCATTGGTTGGAATCTGAAAAATCTCCGCTAAATCAGTCCATTTCAGGACGATTTGCGTGTTCTGAATATAAGTAAGGATCACTTTTTCAGTGACTCCATTACTGTCTGTAAGGGACTGGATTTCTGCATTGTTGTAGAACTCCATAGTATCAATCATGCTCACTTGCTTAGTGCGAGCAGAGATAAAGTTCATGAGGCCTTGCTGCTTGATGAACTCAAGCGCCTCTTCATTTTGGTCATCAAGTTCTTGTTCATAAAAGTACCTAATGTACTTTTCTTTTGCAAATGCTCCCCATTGCATCAACATCTCACACTTTGCAGTGTCAAGATATGACGGAGGCATAGGTTTTTCAGTGATTCGGTCGTTTTTCAACACAACTTTCGTTGTGTTTTGGGTCAGAGAAGTCACCGGAGCAGTCACCGGAGCAATGCCTGTTTCAGCACTGTCAACCTTTGACGATTTTGAGGACTTAGATGACTGTCTCTTGGGAGCCATTTCTTTATATAGAGCAAGAAATTGTACGAAAAAGATAGTTTGTTTTTTGATCGGAGGTACAGTAGTTTCAGGCTAGAAATTGCAGAGAAAGGAAATGTGAGTTAAAGAATTTTGTCATTTCTCTAACTCCTTCTTTATATAGTGTCTCTGGTGTGTGAGAAACTCAATCGATTTGAGTTCTCAGCAAGGGTAAAACAGAGAAACACTGGAAATAGTGGAGCCTTTGCATTGAATGCGTAGTGGCCCACTAACTAAAACCGTCAGAGCACTCTCTCTCTTTGTTTTGTTAGCCGTTAGATTAATAACCCCTTTTAATCAATGGCCACGATTGAATTTCATGTCATGATTTATTGCGAGTTTATCTGTGCCAGCTTAACGTCACAAATTGATTTTACCGAGTAATAAGGGATAGATTGCTTGCTGAAATAGACAAGAATCTTTTCAGCGAGTTTGAGTTAACAATCTAGCTTCTTGCTGAAAGTTCCCCCTTACTTAGATATCTCATATTTTCTAATTTTAGAAGATATTTCTGATTTTCCGTATCAGTAAATTCTTTTGCATTTTGAGACATCCTTTGGTAAAATCTGAGAGATGAGATTTTGCTCTTTTTCTGAATTCCCGTTTCAGAAAATTCCTTTGATACTTGAATACCTGTTTCAGTATCTTTTGATTGTCTAAGTACCCGTCTCAGCAATCCTTAAGTTCTTTCACTTACTGAGTTCCTGTCTCAGCAAGTGATCAAGTTTCCTAACAAATACCTGTTTTGAAGGAATTATTTGTTGAATGCCTGTTTCAGCAATCATGTTGTGACTTATCATTTCTTAGAAGAAATCAGTGACTTGGTCTTTTGGACATGAATACTTTGGCTTGCTGAATACCTGTTTCAGCATTCTGCCAAGTGTATCATTTATTGAGGTAGTTCAATCAATCTAAGGTTATACCTTAACATTGCGAACCTATTATCCGGTAGGGGCTTGGTAAAGATGTCAGCAAGCTGATCTTCAGTACCTACTTTCACAACCTCAATATCACCTTTTTTCCACATGATCTCTAATGAAATGATGTCTAATATCAATGTGCTTGGTCCTAGAGTGAAACTTAGGATTTTGCGTAATTGCAATAGCACTTGTATTATCACAGAAGATTGGTGTTTTCTTTGCAGAAATACCATAATCTCTTAATTGTTGCTGAATCCATAGGATTTGAGCTGTGCAACAACCAGCTGCAATGTATTCAGATTCTGTAGATGAATTGGCGACACACGTTTGCTTCTTGCTGAACCAAGATATTAATCTAGTACCCAAAAACTGACAAGTTCCAGAGGTACTTTTTATATCAAGAGTTGATCCACCATGATCAGCATCAGAATAGCCAACCAATTCAAGTCCAGAATCTTTTGGATACCATAATCCAACATTGATTGTACCTTTAACATATTTCAGTATTTTAATTGCCTTTTTGTAGTGTGATTCTTTTGGATCCGATTGGAATCTTGCACACACACAAACAACATACTGAATGTCAGGTCTACTTGCTGTTAAATACAACAAGGAACCAATGAGCTTCCTATACTTGTGTTCTTCACACTTTTGTCCTCTTTAGTATAGCCCAATTTGGTACCAACACTCATAGGGATCTTTTCAGGTTTTTCAATCCTCTTTGATCCTAAACTTTATGAGCATTTCTTTCGCATACTTTGCTTGATTTATGAATATTCCATCTTTGAGTTGCTTGACTTGCAACCCTAGGAAATAATTCAATTTTCCCATCATACTCATTTCAAACTTATTTGTCATGAGTTTGGCAAAATCCTCACAAAGATGCTTGTCCTTAGATCCAAAAATATGTCATCCACATAAATTTTGAACTAAGATTATTTACCATCATGGTTCATGGTAAAAAGTTTTGTCAACTTCACCTTTCTTGAAACCATTTCCATCAAGAACTTAGCTAAGGTATCATAAGATGCTCTTGGTGCTTGCTTTAGACCATATACAGCCTTCTGAAGCTTATATACCATCTTGGTTTCTGAGG
>CM051458.1:77450641-77709859 GCA_028274465.1 Plantago ovata
CAGTGTCAAGATAATGACGGAGGCATAGGTGTTCAGTGATCGGTCGTTTTCAAGACACGAACTTGGTGCGTGTGTGTTGGTCGGAGAGTCACCGGAGCAGGTCACCGGAGTATGGCTGTTTCAGCACTATCACCTTTGACGAGTTTGAGGACTGAGGATGACTGTCTCTGTGGGAGCCATTTCTTATATAGAGCAAGAAATTGTACGAAAAGAGAGTTTGCTTTTGACCGGAGGTACAGTATTTCAGGCTAGAATTGCAGAGAAAGGAAATGTGAGTTAAAGAATTTGTCATTTCTCTAACTCCTTCTTTATATAGTGTCTCTGTGTGTGAGAAACTCAATCGATTTGAGTTCTCAGCAAGGGTAAAACAGAGAACACTGGAGATAGTGGAACCTTTGCATTGAATGCGTAGTGGCCCACTAACTAAAACCGTCAGAGCACTCTCTCTCTTTGTTTTGTTAGCCGTTAGATTAATAACTCCTTTAATCAATGGCCACGATTGAATTTCATGTCATGATTATTGCGAGTTTATCTGTGCCAGCTTAACGTCACAAATTGATTTTACCGAGTAATAAGGGATAGATTGCTTGCTGAAATAGACAAGAATCTTTTCAGCGAGTTTGAATTAACAATCTAGCTTGCTGAAAGTTCCCCCCTTACTTAGATATCTCATATTTTTCTAAGTTTAAAAGATATCTGATTTCCCGTATCAGTAAATTCTTTTACTTGAGACATCCGGGTAAAATCTGAGAGATGAGATTTTGCTCTTTTCTGAATTTCCCGTCTCAGAAAAGCCTTTGATACTTGAATACCTGTTTCAGTATCTTTTGATTGTCTGAAGTACCCGTTTCAGCAATCCTTAAGTTCTTTCACTTACTGAGTTCCTGTCTCAGCAAGTGATCAAGTTTCCTAACAAATACCTGTTTTGAAGGAATTACTTGCTGAATGCCTGTTTCAGCAATCATGTTGTGACTTATCATTTCTTAGAAGAAATCAGTGACTTGGTCTTTGGACAGGAATACTTTGGCTTGCTGAATACCTGTTTCAGCATTCTGCCAAGTGTATCCTTTATTGAGGTAGTTCAATCAATCCAAGGTTATACCTTAGCATTGCGAACCTATTATCCGGTAGGGGCTTGGTAAAGATGTCAGCAAGCTGATCTTCAGTACCTACTTTCACAACCTCAATATCACCTTTTTCCACATGATCTCTAATGAAATGATGTCTAATATCAATGTGCTTGGTCCTAGAGTGAAACTTAGGATTTTGCGTAATTGCAATAGCACTTGTATTATCACAAAGATTGGTGTTTTCTTTGCAGAAATACCATAATCTCTTAATTGTTGCTGAATCCATAGGATTTGAGCTGTGCAACAACCAGCTGCAATGTATTCAGATTCAGTAGATGAATTGGCGACACACGTTTGCTTCTTGCTGAACCATGATATTAATCTAGTACCCAAAAACTGACAAGTTCCAGAGGTACTTTTTCTATCAAGAGTTGATCCACCATGATCAGCATCAGAATAGCCAACCAATTCAAGTCCAGAATCTTTTGGATACCATAATCCAACATTGACTGTACCTTTAACATATTTCAGTATTTTAATTGCCTTTTGTAGTGTGATTCTCTTGGATCCGATTGGAATCTTGCACACACACAAACAGCATACTGAATGTCAGGTCTACTTGCTGTTAAATACAACAAGGAACCAATGAGCTTCCTATACTTGTGTTCTTCAACACTTTTGTCCTCTTTAGTATAGCCCAATTTGGTACCAACACTCATAGGGATCTTTTCAGGTTTTCATCCTCTTTGATCCTAAACTTTATGAGCATTTCTTTCGCATACTTTGCTTGATTTATGAATATTCCATCTTTGAGTTGCTTGACTTGCAACCCTAGGAAATAATTCAATTTTCCCATCATACTCATTTCAAACTTATTTGTCATGAGTTTGGCAAAATCATCACAAAGTTGCTTGTCCTTAGATCCAAAAATTATGTCATCCACATAAATTTGAACTAAGATTAATTTACCATCATGGTTCATGGTAAAAAGAGTTTTGTCAACTTCACCTTTCTTGAAACCATTTTCCAGCAAGAACTTAGCTAAGGTATCATACCATGCTCTTGGTGCTTGCTTTAGACCATATACAGCTTTCTGAAGCTTATATACCATCTTGGTTTCTGAGGGAAGTTCAAAGCCAGGGGGTTGTTCTAGGTAGACTTCTTCAGCAAGTTCACCATTTAAGAATGCACTCTTAACATCCATTTGGTAAACAATGAAGTCATTGTGAGCAGCAAAGGCCAAGAAAAGCCTAATTGCATCCAATCTTGCAACTGGAGCGTAAGACTCATCATAGTCCAATCCTTCAGTCTGACAGTAACCTTGAGCAACTAAGCGTGCTTTGTTTCTTGTTACTTCACCAGACTCGCTCAGCTTGTTTCTGAACACCCACTTTGTACCAATAGCTTTCTTATTTTCAGCAAGTGGCACAAGTTTCCAGACTTTGTTTCTTTCAAATTGATCCAATTCTTCTTGCATTGCCTTTATCCATTCAGAATGCTTCAAAGCTTCTTCTATGGTTTTAGGTTCAATTTCTGAAACAAAGCAAGAGAATAAAGATTCTACTTCTACGACAGTTGCTCTTCAGCAAGTCCTTGAGTAGCTTTGGATCTAGTCACTTGGCGTTTATTAATATCGTCAATCATATCCGTAGAGGGATGATCTCTAATCCATTTATTAACAGGTTTCCTGTTTGTTGGATCAGGATATGTTTGCTCATCAGCATGTGACTCTTCAGTATGTACTTGTTCAGTACTACTGGGAATTTGTGTCTCTGCTGAGATTTGATCGTCAGCAACTGCTTGCTCAGCATTGCTGGGTTGTGATATATTATCAGCAGGCACTGGAGATTGCGTAATTTCAGCAACTTCCGGAGCAACCGCATCTTTGCTGGAAATTCCTTGTCGTGAACTATATTTATCTTGTCATGACTCGGGGGAGGAGATCATTGTCAGAATCATCATTTAGTTCAATTGACTTGATTTGCCTAGCATCAGATTCAGTTCTTTGCTCATGTATGATTAGCTTTTTCATACATTCCGATATTTCTTCTTCAGCAGGCATACCTTGTGTCTTTTCGTAGAATACAACATGCACAGATTCTTCAATCTTTTGTGCCTTTTTGTTGTAAATTCTGTAAGCTTTACTATGCAAGGAGTAGCCAAGAAATATCGCTTCGTCTGCCTTTGGTTGAAATGTTCTTAGGTATTCTCTACCATTGTTAAGAACGAAACACTTACAACCAAATACTCAATACTCTTAGATGAGTGATGTTAGGAGGTCTTCCAACAAACAATTCATAAGGAGTTTTGTTGTATTCCTTAGTAATCAAACATCTATTCTGAGTATAGCAGGCGGTATTAATCGCTTCAACCCAGTAAGCCTCACTTATCTCAGTGTCAGCAAGCATTGTTCTTGCGGCTTCTTTCAGGGTACGATTCTTCCGTTCAGCAACACCATTTTGCTGTGGTGTCCTTACTGAGGATAACTGATGTTGAATACCTTTGGAGGTACAATATTCAGTTATGTACTGGTTTACAAACTCAGTACCATGGTCTGTCCTTATGACTCTTACCTTGTCATTTTTCATGACTTCAAGCTTATTCAGCAAGATAGGTATTTCAGTCTTGGTTTCAGATTTGTGCTTGATGAATACTACCCAAGTGAATCTTGAATAGTCATCTACCACGACTAGACCATACTTCTTACCAGCATAGCTTGTTGAAGAAGATTCAAACAAGTCCATGTGCAAGAGTTGTAAAGGTTTTGTAGTTGACGGTACTGCCTTGTTCTTAAAAGAGGATTTGGTTTGCTTTCCTTGCTGACATGCATTGCAAACACCATCCTTCTTAAAAGTAACCCTAGGTAATCCAACTACAAGTGCCTTTTTAGACAGCTTATTCAGCGTCTTGAAGTTTAGATGACTTGTTCGTTTATGCCATAACCATGCTTTTTCAGCAAGGCAATCATGATCTGAGACAAGGCATTTTTCAACGTTTGCTGAAGACCAATCAACGGTGTACAATCCTCCTGATCTTCTTGCAATCATTATAACCTTTTTAGTCTCAAAATCTACAAGTTTACATTCATCACTTTTAATTTCGATGAAGTATCCTTTGTCAGCAAATTGACTCATGCTGAAAAGGTTAAACTTAAGATTTTTGACATAAAGAACTCCAGAAATGGTTATACATCCCAACTTCACATCACCATAGCCTTTTGTAGATCCGGAGCCTCCACCAGCAAACCTTATTGTTGGACCTTTAGACCACCGTCTATAGTTTATAAGGTTATTCTTGTTGCCCGTCATGTGCTTTCCACAACCACTATCAAAGTGCCAGATTGCATCGTTTGTCTCCGTGGCTGCAGTCTGCACAATCAAGAGCAAACAAGTTAATTATCCATTGATGGATGTCCATTAACATGTTCAAGAATGCGTCCAGTGGAAACCCAAGTCTGAAGTTTTTTAACTTTGACTGGTTTTCTACTTGTTGAGGAACTAGGAGGTTTTGAGCTAAAAGACTTTTGACTCGTGCTGGTCAAATCCACTTTCTGATGTGGTGTCTTGCTCTGTTGACCTTTTTGCTGAACATACTTTTCAGTAAGTTCTTTTCTAGCAAGGTTCCTTCTAGTCCTAGCATTGGGAGTCTTTTCAGAACTCTTAGGCTTGGTTTTCTTCATCTCTTTGAAGTATCTTTGCTGACTTTGCTTATACTCATGAAAAAGTTGACTTTGTTTGGTTTTGAAACCGAGTCCACTCTTTGGAGAATGCTGAGCTTTAGCATCAGCAACCTTACTTGATTCAGGTTTGTCAGCAAAGGACTTCTGATTACTTTTGGTAATCTTGCCTTTAGACTTAACAACTTGCTTTTCAGCAACTTGTTTGGCGGAATGCTTCACGACATTCTTTTTCTTTCCAGTTTGCTTCACAGCAACCTGTTTTCCTTTTAAAGTCTTGTTACTTTGAGCAGCAACAGCGGGCTTTATGGTCATAGGTACTTGATTGCATGTTTCAGCAACCTTAGTTTGACCAAACTGATAGATCACAGGTGAACTACTATCAGTAGCACGTACAAAGGAGATAGGTGATTTATCTTTCTCAAGATTTCTACGTTATCACCTTCACACGTTGCTCCTAAACCTTCTTTCTGAGATGGATCTCTCAAATAAGAGTTTAGTTCAGTCAGCGTATTACTCGCTTCCACATAAGATTTGAAATTGATTTTCATCTTTTTCATTTCTTGGATTTCAGCAAGTAACTTTAGAATTGAGGACTGATACTCTTCTAATTCTAATGCCATTTGAGAATTTTTCTCTGCAGCCTTAGCAATCAACTTCTTAAGACGTCTTATTTCAGCATCCTTTTCTTTTGTCTCTTTCTTCAGCAAAACGTACTTTTCAGTAGTTTGCTTGGTCAGAGTTTCAGCAAGTTGAAGTTTTTCTTGCTGTTTGCTGAGAGTTTTCTCAAATCTTTCGATTTCTCCTTGAATCTTGTCAAGGTCAATCTCGTATTCACTTTCTGAATCAGAGTCAGAGGTAGAATCATTTACCTGACCGGCCATGAGGCAGAATTCGTAGTTCGACACATCTGGATAAGCTTCCATAGCTATTCCACACACTTCTTTGCCAATTTCCACGTCTAGAGTGGCTTCCTCATCGTCGGTGTCTGAACTTTCATCCTCACTGTCCTCGGAGCTTGTCTCAATGCACAATGCATCGATTTTTGCTTGAAGCTTCTTCTTTTCTTCAGCAATGAAAGCTCTTTTGAACTTCTTCTTCTTTTCAGCAGATTTGCCTTTCAGCAAGGGGCAATTTGCTTTGAAGTGTCCAGGCTTTTTGCAGTAAAAACATAGATCATTTCCAACTACTGGTTCTTCTGATGATGTAGCTTGCTGAGCTTGCTTGTTCAGCGAGCTAGTATCATTCTTGTACTTATGGTAGTTGTTGCCAAGATGCTTTTTCAGCTTCTCTTTTGCTTTTCGCCTTTCAAGTTCCTTACTGATGAATTTCTTCATGTTTTTAACAACTAAAGCATTTTCATCAGCATGCTCTTTATCATTCTTCTTTTCAGAAGATGACGGCTTTGCAGCAAGAGCAATGTTTTGCGATTTTTCAGCAAACACATTTTCTCTTTGCTTTGTCTCATAATTGACAGTAGCAAGATGAGAGAACAACTCAGTTGGTGTAATGTCAGGCATTCCTTGATTATAATAGAAATTTTGAGTATGGATCCATTCTTGATTCAAACTCCTGATGATAGTTTTCACTTTCTCAGAATCTGAATAAAAATTTCCAACACTCAGCGCTGCCATTTCACTAACAAGAGTTGTGAATCTGAAGTCCAAGTCTTCCAGTGACTCGTTAGCACCTTGCTTAAAGTTTTGAAACTTCAGCTTAAGTACTTCAAGTTTGTTTTCCTTGGTCTTGTCAGATCCAGCACAAAGATCTTGAACCATTTTCCAAGCCTCCTTAGCAGTCTTGGCACCCCACAGTTTGCACTGTATGGTATCCGGAGTTGATCTGATGATGATATTTCTTGCTTGGCCATCAAGACGGAATCTCTTAGCTTCGTCAGAAGTCCATTCCTCTCTTGGTTTAGGCACAACCGTATCTGATGGTTCGCCTTGGATGGTTTCCTTTCCAGCTTCAGTGGTTCTATGAGGGAAACTCCTTTCAACCTTGGTGATCTTGATAGGTCCATCATTAATGACGGTGACCATCTCATCACTAATGGCCTCAAGATGTAACATCATGTTGTTTCGCCATTTCTCGTAATTTTCCAGCTTCAGCAAGGGAGCATCTCCTAAAGACATCCTGTCAGCAAAGCACTACCAAACATGATCAAGTGAAAGTGATTTAAGAAAAGCACTTAAGGGGATCTAGGTTCAGTGCAGAAGGCTAAAGAACCTCCTGCTCTGATACCACTTGTTGGTCCCTTTAAACAACAAGAAAAGACTAGAGGGGGGGGGTGAATAGTCTTTTCAAACTTTTGTCGTTTAAAACTTTCTCAGCAAGTACTTATTACTTTTCAGTAATGAGGTTGCTGATACTTAACTTTCTCAGCAAGCGTAAGTTACTTTACAGTAACTTGGTTTGCTGATACTTAAAATCAGAGAGCGGAAGTCTTTGAAACAATAAGTGCTTTTTCAGCAAGTAAAGTGTTTCAGCAAGTGATGTGAGTGACTGTGTACAAACAGATATAATTTGCTGAAAGCTTAATGCAGTAAGTAAATCACACAAACGCTTTTAGAGTGGTATCTGAGAGTGGCGTAATCTCCCAACTAATCCACTTTGTCCTTTCTAGGACTGAATCCACTAAGATATGATTGAGGTTCCTTACAATCTCCTATCTAAAGCGATTCAACAGAAACCAAAGCACACTTGCTTTGTCTCCAACCTAAACTAGAGAACTCAACCTTGTTCTCCACCAAACTTGGTACTTTTAATCAGCAAAAGCTTGCTCGATTAAGTTCCCCCTGAATATCACGCCTGAAAGGGTGTATTTTCAGTTAGAGAGTTTTGGGGTGAGATAACTTAATTATAACTTATTCAGTTACAACAAGTAATCTAAGAAACACAACTTGGAATACTTTGCAGTAAACAAGTTTGATTGTTTCTGGTGTCAAGACTTGTTTTTGTTCGAAAGAAAGAACACTTAACTAATTCCTTAGCTGAGTTTGTTCTACTTTTTCACAAGTAGCTTTTTCAAGCTTTAAGTCTTGGAACGGATCAATGGCAGTGAGAGTGTTTGAAGGTTTGTGAATTTTAAGCACAAGTGAGAGTTTGATCACGTTGTTGACACCCTTCAACTCTTTGCCGGATGACCTCTATTTATAGTGCAAGTAAGGAGCCGTTTGAATTTCAAATCCTAAGGCTTTTGTTCCTTAACATGTCACTATCTTGCTTTTGTACTTTCAGCAGCAACCTTTGTTTGTCTTCTAGTCTTCATGTCCTTCGCGTGTAAGCTTTGCATTAAATGCACTTTTGAATAGAATTCAAACAGTAACATTGGAGCGCAAAATCAAGTACATTCAGCAAGAGGTCACATATGTTTATCAGCAAGTGTTTATTCTCAGTTTCAGCAAGCACAACCTACTCTGTCTTTCAGATTTTCACTTATGCAATGCTGTTGCTGAAAAATTCACTTTCTGAGCAACACGTGCCTTACCAGTCTTCAGCAATCTTCAAGTCTTCAAGTCTTCAAGTCTTCAGATCTTCAAAAGTCTTCAAGATTCTGACTGGTTTCTTATTTGCTTCAATAATTTGTTTGTAATAAACAAAATACATCTTCAGCAAATTGCTTCAATAGGTCATTTTCTTTTCAGAAAATAAGATACATCAAAGCTAAGCATCAATAAGATATTTTATTTTCAGAAAATAAAATACATCATACGCAAATGTGTCAATAGATTAATTTCTTCACAGAAATTAAAGTACGTCATCCACAAAAGAAATAACTTATCTAACACCTATCTAAGTCATCAGCAAACGTTCCTCTTTTACAATGTCCTTTAAAAATTCTAAAATCCTATGGACCTTAAGAGTACTAGTTACTGGACTGTTCTTAATTTAGCATGGTTAATTGCTCATCAAAATTACAAGTTTCCTAACATTATAGTTGGTGTTGGGAATTCTAAAGAACAAATACATTTTATTGTTAATGTATTAATGTACACATTCATGTAGCCACATTCATGTATAGGAAAAATTTATGAGGCATACATTTATGTAATGACTTTTAGGATTTTCGAAATTAAAGGATTTTTGGTAATATCTAATCATTTTATAAAGTGTGATGATGATATACGTATATGCATAAAAAATACAAACACACTGTCCTTCGGACACACCATCACTTCCATATATATAGATTGATGAATGGTATGGTACTTGGCCTGGGCTTGTGAATGATTGTAGTATGTTGGTACCGTAACAACAATATTTCTAATGTCGTTGTTACTGTACCAACGTATTTCAGCCATTCTCAAAGTTTAGTTCAATATCGTAATCATGTAAACTCTCTATTCTTAATAAGTTGTATATACATAATGTAGTATGTGAGCAAGAAATGTGTCTGGATGTTTAGGAGTTTGAAGTCTCCATCTTTAGTCAGTAACTAAAGATGGAGATTTCAAGATCCTAAAGACCCAGACATCCTTTCGTGTTCACATATAACGACGGATTTGTCTAAACACATCTTGTATTTGTCTAAACACATTAAGAGTTTGTATTTTAGTGTTTTGTATTTGAGTGTGATGATGTTATATGTATATTAGTTTCCATGGATCAACCACAGCAACCGGGCGGCCCTCGACGGATCAATGGGCTTCCAGTATTGTCCACCAACGGATCTAAGTAAGTTTGTAATAAATTGGTATTTAATTGTTCTTGTATATATAGTTGTCGGTACTCCAACTTTTAATCTTTTAAAATGTGTGACAGGTTTCAACCTACTATAGCTTCTAGAAGGATTACAATGCTCATAAAAAGAGAGTTCTTTACGCTTCCTGGGAGTGACGGAGAAAGGTGGGCTACGGTTCCTCGACCCGTGAAGGAGCACTTGTGGGAAGAATTCCAGGTACTTTACTATCTTTACTTGAATATTTCTATATTGGATTCTTGGGGCATTGCCTTAATTATATACGTGTACGTACATTACTTGTTTATCTGTTATTGGGGCATTGCCTATATTATCTATTCTTGGGGCATTGCCTATAGTATCTATTCTTGGGGCATTGCCTTTACTGTACATATGTGTACGCACATTATTTGTTCTTGTGGGGCACTGATGTGGGATTTTTTTGTGGGATTGTTGTGTTGCAGAAATACTACTATGTCCCTCCTGCCAATGCGGAGGAGATATTGAAGGTATTCAACATCCGCGCGAAAAATATTCACAGGCATTCGATTTATTATGCCAAGGAAAGGTACTTTCGGCATAAAGAATGCGTTCGGTACCTCAATCCGGAGCATCGGGATCTGTGGCTGGAATCGTGGCAGGATCATGTGACCCGTGAGCAGGCACATAGGGATGGGGCGTTGACGGCTGAAGGGGTCGGTTGGTTAGTGGAGAGCCCGCAGGATTAGTGCTTTTTAGGATTGTTATTCTTTATCCGTACATTTTAGGTTTAATGATTATCTTCGTACCTTTTAGTTTCTTTGTACGTACACTTTTAGTTTTTTTATTGAAATTTCGATTATCATAAAATGAATCAATCGTATATATTTTGTTAGTCGTACTCAATTTTGAGTTAAAATAACAATTTTTCACATAAATTCAGTAAAACAAAAAATCAATTTAAAAAAAAAAAATCAGAGAAGTTAGCGACGGATTAGTTTATCCGTCACCAAATTCCCCTCGCAAGGAAATGACACGTGTCCCTTAACTTTAGCGACGGATAACATAATCCGTCGCTATTTATAGATACGGATAAAGTCATCCGTCTCTATGTTGGTCAACGACAATATAGCGACGGATAAACTGAACCGTCGCTACATATAGCGACGGCTAATATTAACCGTCTCTTTATTTTTTAGCGACGCTTTTCGCGACGTGCTTTCCTTCGCTATTGGTGTTTAGCGACGGATCGCTAACATATAGCGACGGATGGCGTCCGTCGCTAAAATCAGTTTTCCTTGTAGTGAGAATAGAATGAGACAGTGAATTAGTATTCAGAATTATTCTCTAGCTCTCTAATGCCATCTATTTATAGTTTCTATTGGAAGCCAATAGAATCTTAAAAGGAATAAGAACTCGAATTCTTATTACACAAGGTAATCTAGCTTATAGTTTATTTCATGTCACACTGAGTGTTCATACTCAATTAGGAGAAACTTTTCCCTCAAGTTTAATTAAGAGAAGGAGTCTGAGTCAAACCCCTTCTCCCAACTACACACGCGACCGAGCCACTAAGGAGGGAAGTGGGTCTAATTCGTTTTGGCCCATATGCAAGTCCATGGATATTTAAATCCAATTTAAATCTTGCCCAAGTGCATATATTAATCCAATTAATATATCATTTCAATTAACTCATAAGTATTTCTAAAATAGAATTAATATATTAATTCTAAATTAATATATATAATTAGTATTTCCAAAACATTAATTACGCCAAAACCAATTATAATTGATCCAATTAATTATAATTGTTCCTATAGTACTTTCGACAAGCCGGTCCACCGCAAAGTATGACCCATAGGGCATCAATGTACTAAGCTAGATAAGACGACTAGGCATCGTGGAATTTCTAGACGGTTCCACTTGCATCTCAAAACTACCATTTCGTTGTGAAGCCTGTAGCACTCCTGCGGCGATGGTAAGTTCCTTTCATCTGACATACTCGAATATATCTGGGACGCGATGATGTGTCTATCCCAATAATATACTCATGGTGTCTTCAGTGAGTTGTTTGGTTATCGAGATATATTTAGGACCATCCTAAATATATATGTGTGTTGGCCAACGACTTTACCAACACAACTATGAACGACTTGAGTAGTGCTCTCATATTCTACACACGAGAGATGAATGCTCTCCAGGATCCCGCTACCATCAACATTATACACATTGCACAAGTCCCCAGCTAGACCGTATATATCGCGCATTCGGGTGCAAGCATTGGTTTTCGCCAAAGTACATGACTCAGTATATGTGATGGAAAGGCCCGAGAGTCTAAGGACGAATAGCATCACTTCCAAAACTCCAATTCCCATAGACACATAGGTGTAGATCATACATCAATGGGAGCTCCTGTGTGTACTTCCATTCTTCGAATTTCCTCCACGAACAACCATGCGCCGTAATGGGAACATAATGGACCTACTCCGTTCCGTGGTCGTGGGATCGACCACATTCACTCCAATGAGTATAATGCCTAACGCATGCTAGTCTCAATTGTGTCACTCAGACCCCTATCCGAGATGACCTTTGACTAGGGATAGTTCGGATATATGAAGATTCACATAGGTCCCACTTACTATGTGATAATCCATATATCCACTAGGGACATGTTTGATATCGATACAGACAACAAGAAAAAGATATGACATGCTAATGCATAGTGTAAGATATATACGTTTTTCTTTTTTATTTTTTTATTTTTTTATTTTAAAGAGAGCTCAGCTCTCGAAATTTATAGATACTAAAATAAGTCAGGGAGGTTTATGAGACCCCCAGTACAAATTTGCCTTCAAGGGCGCCAAAAGTGATTTACAAAAATTCTCGTTCTTCATCACAAAAGGATATACATCATCTAAACTCTTTTTGAACTTCACATCAGTCTTCATAAGTGAGTTCAGTTGATTCAATTGCCTTATCTTGTTGCTTCGCAGCTGCCACCTTGTTCTTTCTTTCTTTCTTTCCTTCAAATCAGTCCTTGAAGTCTTGAGATTAACCTTGCCTAAGACCACCATTTTCTTTTTCAATTTTTGCTCTCTGGTCTTGAACTCTTCTCTTATCTTGTATTTTGTTGGGTCTTCCAAGAGATCCAGATCATGTTCATCCTTTGGATTGCAAACTCCAATGCGCACTAAGTCAAAAACTTCCCACAAAATGTTATCCTTAATTACAAAAATAATATCATAGCAACTTTCCACTTCAATAGAAAGTACTTGAACTGGCCAAAATTGCCAGACCAGCTCACCTGAGCACCTACATTGTCTAAGTCTAACATTAACAAAATGAGTAGAAATCTGTTCCACCAAGTTGAAACCTACATTGTCTAAGTCTATCATTAACAAGATAGAATTCGAAATATCAATCCAGAGAAGCAAACCAGGAAAACAGTTGCTCCACCAATACTTACAGAAACAAGAACACATGCAGACTTTTTTACTGGGTGCTTCTGTGTGCAGTGCTAAAATTTCTAACCAGTCAAAGAGGAGGACTCTAAGACAAAAGGTAACAGACACTTTTAGTAGCAAAAAAGTCCAAGTACAAACAGGAGTAAAAGAAAAGTGAGAAGCTACCCTTGCCAAATCAGAATGAATGCAAAATCTTGGTGAAGTTGTCTTATCTGATTCCTCCGTTTCAGACAAAGACAACAGACACAAAAATGCAACCCCCTCCCCAAAAATAAATCCTACCTTCAACACTGAAATGCCACTTGAAGTGATCGTGACCTGGAAGTCTTTATCAAACAACTTGAGATTTTTCCTTTCTTTTTTCTTTTTTGCCTTAAAGATTTTCTCCTGATAGTCTTGTTTCAACTCCAGCTTCCTCCCTTTTTCCTCCATCAACAGAGTCAACCTAACTAAAAGTAACTGCAAATTCAACTCCAGCTGTTTCCCTCTTTTGTCCAAAAGATTATGCCTGCAATCAGTTGTTAATTCATTTAAGAACCGGGACAAAGAGTCAGCAGCTTCTTTCGAGTATATGAACTTGTTTCCTGCATTATTCCAAGTAGTAATTAGGCTAAACAAAGTGTTCTTCTTTCTCAAAGTAGTCACAGGTGACTGCTTGAGGTCAATGCAGTTATGGCATACTAAGAGTTTTCAGTATGCATCAAATGCCTTTGCAAAACCTCTTTTCCCTTTTTCTTTCTTTTTTCTTTCTTTTTTCTTTTTTCCTCTTTTTTCTTTTTTATTTTTTTCCTTTTGTTTTTTAAACCGCCATTTTTCAACTCCTTCTGCCATCCTTATTCTCCAGTTTAAATGAGCACTTTTAATAGACAAAGCAACTACAAGTGTGTTAGTGTTACACAAGGATGTGCATATGTGACCAGAGAGAGCAAAAATAGAACTGTGACCAGAGAGAGCAAAAATAGTGTTACACAAAGATATATACGTAAGTAAACATAAACATGAATAACAAAAACATATATATATATATATATATATATATATATATATATATATATATATATATATATATATATATATATATATATATATATATATATATATATATATATATATATATATATATATATATATATATATATATAAAATGTTGATTGTGATCAAATACATATTGTCTCTAACTGTGGTTGTCTCTATCCTGTGAAGTTTCCAATTCAAATTCGTCTCCATCTCCAATACCGTCACCATCGAATTCGTCATCAAACTCAGTTGAAATTCGAGATCACAATCAGTGGCGAATCTAGGAGAAATATTCAGGGGGGTCAAAATATAAAATTTTAATTGTTTAGGGGGGTCAAAATGCAAAATATGATTAATTTTTTTTTTTTAAAGGAATTTGGAATTTCAGGGGGTCCAGTGACCCCACTGGACCCCAGTGGCTCTGCCACTGATCACAGTATGATCCGTTGTCTCCCATTCTGGCCTGAAAGGAATGATATGTATAGGGTGCTTGCTCTCAAAAGATGGGTATCGTCAGATCCGGTCGTCGAATTCGAATCTAGTCTTGTGCAAGTGTGTGATAATTCGGGAGGTTGAGATTCAAGGCTTGTGATTTTGTTTGTTGTTGTGTTTTGGATGATTGAGGTTGTGTTAGGGTTTGTGGAATTTGTGTCGATATTGGTGATATAGGGTTTTGGATTTGGGTGTTTAGGGATTGTCAGATCGGTTGTGTTACTGGGCTTTCAATTGGTTTTGATTTGAGTAGCAGTTGTATGCATTGGGCCACTGATATGGTTTGAGCTTCCTTTTAATTATATGGCTTGTGGAGTCGTATGGGTCTGTGAGTATAACGAGCCCAATTCTCTAATAGAAAATATATTAAGTAAATTTTAGAATAACATTAACTAGCTTTATCAAACTAATTCATAGTTTAACATTAAGTCTTATCAAAGTTCGAATCCAACTCAGTTACCTTATCTGGTTAGCTAAGTTTCAACTTTAACGAGTTTGATAAAGGAGGTAGGGGTGTAGAGACAACCAAGAGGTTTGCCTAGAAGCAGCCACTGATCGAGCGCTCTTGCGTCGAAGAATCAAATACACTTGAGTCGTATAATATCCTTAACTTCACTAAATTATCTATGAACAAATGAATAACTTTAATAACACATTTTACCATATTAGAAGGTAGACCTTTTTAATTCATCGAACAAAAATGAATTGAATTTATTTGTAATATTAATGTATAAAATGTGAGAATGTAATTGACAAAAGAAGCAAAGTAGTCCATCTTTTCCATTTTTTGTCACTCTTATTATTATTACATTACAATTCATCTAAAAGAAAAGAAGTAAAAATTACTCACTCATCATCACCATAATTGGAATTGTGTGTGTTGATTCTGTATGTATAGGTAGAAGCAGCACAGTCCCCAACTACAACAGATCTTCACCTTCAATTTTACCCCCTTTTTGTTATTTTTTCCCCAGTACAAACATTTGTGCCTAACAATTGGAAAGGGAAATGCGATTTTGCTGTGGAATTGCATGTGATCTCTTGTTGCCTGTAAATGGTAACAAGAACATGAAGACGACACTTATTGGGGTTTTGTTTCTGTTGCTTTCGCTCACCGAAAATAATGGTGTTAGAGCTTCGATCCATGAGTACAAGAACGAAGCTTTCATACCTCGCTTCAATTCTTTCTTCTTCCATGGCGGCAGTGAAGGTCTCTATGCTTCCAAGGTTGTTGACCCTCCTAAAACTGCCCCTAATGACGAGAACAACAAGCCCCTTGCCGGAAAATCATTCATTAGGTAAAGGGCATTTTTTTGTACAGTTTTAGTTTAATTGTTGTTCAATTGTTTGTAGTATTATTTATTTCTTGATGGGTTTGGGCTATTTGGGCTAATTACTTATGTCGGAGTAATGGTTTTTGTGTTTGAGTTTGAGTTTGTTTTACATTTGCAAGTTCTTGATTGTTCTTGTTTCTGTCTGTCTTCACTGTGTTTGTGAAAATGTCTGAGAGAATTGTGCTGTACTGCAAATTAGATAGGCTTTTTTTAAATGCTTGCCATTTTGTTTCTTGTCCAGTGCTGCATAGGGTTTCTATTAGATGAATGCAGTGAGGCTTGTTGGTGGTATGCATTTATTTCAGCTTAGGATTGAAAAAGTATCAAGTGGGATTCAAATACGATTAAGCCAATTAGCTTGTGGTTCACTTTCATTTTGTTATTGGAGATGCAGTATGGGAGCAAGCTATAGCTGCATCATTCTTTTGTAGAGTTTAATGTTTGTTTTAGATTTATTTGGGACAACAAAAGGACATGTGAGGTGGGTCTCTACTGTCTACGTATCCGATTATTTATTTAGTTTTGTCAGTAAAAAATACAATTAGCATGACAAATAAGATTGAGCCAATTATCAAGTGCGATTCAAATACGATATGTGCCTGGTTAAGATTTACAACGTGACAAAATGAAGTTAAATTGTGTATATGAAACTTTCTTTTAGATTTATTACATTTCTACTTGAATGGAATTGTCGAAAGCACGTTTCACGCCTTAGCTTGCTATAACTTTGGTGAAATGGCTCTTTCGTGCACCTCTTGCAATGCCTCTGAATTAACTGAATGCTTTATTGTTCACTTCACATTTTTAACGAGGGAGCTCAGGGAAAGACTGAAGGAGCAAGCTAGGTGTTTTATTTCACACGATTTCGTCATTTTTGTTGCAAAAATGTCTACAAAATTTTCATGTTTTTGTGCTCCACCAGATTTCTGCATTTTACTCTTATATGCCCCTTCCCGTCGTGGTGAACACGTTTGCTCTTCATTTTTTTTTTCCCGTTTTGGATAAATAACTGTTATGAATGTTATGTAGTCTGTCAAATTCTTATATGATGTTAGTGTTTCAGTTCACTTGGATTCCCATAAATTGGTTCCGAAGTTTGCAAGCAACCTGCTCAAATAATCTGACCCTGTCAGTGGTGTATGTAACATATACGCCGTGTTTATGTACTTAACTTTGACGAAGTTCACAACTTTCTCTGTTCTTTATTGTTTTTTCTGACCGCGACAACTATGAGAATATTGATTGGTAGAATGACGCTAGTGTATGAATATCACGTGGATGTCTGCTTTCTGTTAAAGTTGTCCATGTTCTAGGATTTACCATGTTTTTTCTTTCTAAGAATCTAATCATACGAGTTATTTTTTGAAACATTTAAATCCATTAAGCCCAAATATGTACATTTGTAATCTTACGAGTTATTTTTTGTACTGTAGTAATGGTTAATTTATGTTGTAAAAATTTAAAGTTTGTAGTATAATTGAATTGCATAGCATTAACGTGTTCTAATTTCTAAACTTCAACTTAAGCTGCGAAATATGTGTAGCACTACCATTTACAGAACTAAAATTCAATGCACATGTGAGAATACATTCTGGGTATAAGCTTCCGAATTTAGGGCCCATGTGATAAATGTGCTGAAATTAGGTGGACACTGCAATACTGCTAAAGCATGAATTACCTGCTCTATCTGCTGTTAATGTTACCCTTATCATGACCTAGTGTCTGCCAGCAGATGTTATTGTCTCTGTTTGAAAGACCTGAAATAGTAATCAAGTTATTCATGACTGGTTTGTTTTAGGTTTGAGTCCATCACATTTAGAAGACCAAAGGAAATTGCTAATAAGCAGAATGAGATGCAGCAGAGTACTGGAGTAGTAGAAGCCATTATCGTCGAGGTCAAGGACAGAGATAAAATTGGGGGTGCTTACATGAATTCTGAAGCAATATGTTGCAACCCAACTCTTGCTAAGGATGGCTTTTGTAAAGTAGGAGAAGTTATTATCCGTCAAGACTCGGAAAGTCCAGACTGGCCTAAAAGGTTACAGACATCATTTGAGGGAAATAATGAAGAGGCCACAATGGTGCTTCAGACCGTTGAGATAAATAAAACTGGAATGTACTATTTATACTTTATGTTTTGTGACCCACAACTGCAGGGCACATTAATCAGCGGAAGAACTGTATGGAGAAATCCCGAAGGTTATCTACCTGGGAAGATGGCACCACTTATGACATTCTATGGCTTCATGTCTCTAGCATATCTTGCTCTTGGTCTCATATGGTTTCTGCGGTTTGTTCAGCACTGGAAAGACATAATACAATTGCATTACCAAATCACAGCTGTTATTGGTCTAGGAATGTGCGAAATGGCTCTTTGGTATTTTGAATATGCAAATTTTAATGCCACTGGGAGTAGACCAATGGGAATCACGCTTTGGGCAGTTACATCCAGTGCAACCAAGAAAACTGTGTCTCGTCTTCTTCTTCTTGTGGTTTCCATGGGATATGGTGTTATGAGACCAACCCTTGGAGGCATAACCTCAAAAGTCATTCTCCTTGGAATTGCATATTTTGTGGCTTCAGAAGCACTAGAGCTTGTTGAGCATTTGGGTAATATTAATGACTTCGAAGGAAAAGCCAGGGTCTTTTTGGTGCTTCCGGTTGCAGTTTTGGATGCCATCTTTATTCTCTGGATCTTCTCATCATTATCAAAGACTCTTGAGAAACTTCAGGTTAATATTTCCTGCTCTTTGTGTGCATTTGGGATTTTAATGTGTTAGTAATGTAGGAAAGTGCAGTTTTGGCTTTTCTAACTTCACTCATGCTAATCACACTGCATTACGTTCTCAATTGTTTTTTTTCATACAAGACATACAGCTCTCGCATGGAGCCTATGTACAACAGTATACGAGTCATGTGTCATACAAGTTCATTATGTTTCCTGTCATCTGAGATCTAGTTCGGAACTTGACAGGTTTTTCGTTACCTGGTTATTAAACGCACAATTCGTGGGTTAACTTTAAGTCAAGCGCACACACCAACTTGTATGCAACTGTGTAGCAAAGTTTCCCGTCTTTTTCTTGAAATTGCATTTTGACTTCTTCAGTCCTGGTGGCATACATATAAACCACATATTACTTTCTTCATCATATTTATTATTATCACTAGATTTAAATTCTGAGTAACTTTCTATGTTGGTTTGCACTGTAGATTCGGAGAAGTATGGCCAAACTAGAGCTCTACCGAAAGTTCACCAACTCTTTAGCTGTATCAGTTCTTCTATCAGTTGCTTGGATTGGATATGAGGTACTGAATTTCATGGCTGGTCTTCGATCTGGTTGCATTATTCCTTTGGTTGCATCAATACCTTACGAGTGTTTCTTTGTTTTTCAGTTGTATTTCAATGCCAGTGACCCACTTAGTGAATTGTGGAGAAGAGCCTGGATCATCCCAGCATTCTGGACTATGCTTGCCTTCTTGTTATTGGCCGTTATATGCATCCTCTTGGCTCCTTCACATAACCCAACTCGGTAAATTTTCTCTCATTTATAGATGGTTAATAATAAATACGCTGTGCACCCAGCATTCTGGACTTTTCGGCAATGTTCCTTACACTTTGCCTTTCTATTTCTCTGTACTTTGTGTCCTGGTGCACTTGCCACTTTCACGCTTTAAAAGTTCCAATGATTGTGAAGCTGCAATGCAGAGTCACTTCTATTAATTAAAGATGGTTAATAAGCTATGCACCCCCACCCCAATCCCACCCTAAAGAGTTTGATGGGATTTATTAGTTATTGAAATTACAGGCATCGCATTACACCCCAATCAGGGTGTGTATGTAATTGTTTTCACTTTTCAGTGAGGTATGAACAAGTAATATTGTTAAACATGGGTAGGGGTGTGTAACTTGTACGCATTATTTGGTGTGCATATGAGTGATTTGTCAAGTTTTAGAGAGGAAACAACTTTGGGTTAAACACTGTTCGTAATATTTCCTTATTAAATGTAAGGTATGCATATGAGACTGGCGATGATGAGGAGGAAGGTATAGCCCTGACCAGCACAGGAATAATATTGGGTGGAGAGTTGGCATCCAAAGTCGAACTGAAAGACAGGAAAGCCTCGCTTACAGCAGATCATGTCTTTGGTCTGGGAGGAGATCTTGAGGAGGACAAAAGAGAATAATGCCCGGTTGGGTTTGTACGGAACTTTTGTTGTCTGCATAGATAGATATGGAAGTGGTGTGCTCTAATTTATCTGTTCTGTTGCCACCCCAGAAGAGCTGAGAACTGAACATGAATGTTAGAACATAAAATGTATACATATTCTAACATCTTTTGAAAGCTAAATCTAGTCTTTTTAGCTTGTTTCTGAAATTTTAATTTTACCAGGAAACTGTAGCTGCATTTCTTTCTCCATGGAAAGATGAAGAATATAATCAAGATAATTTCAAAGAATGTGGGTTATTTTTAACCACGGGCACAAGGCAGTCAATAGAAGTATCTTTTGCCTCAGTAGGGATAGACTTTTGAATTTGTAACAGAGCGCAGATAACAATTTGAATCTACATGAATTGTCTAGGAACTAGAAAAGCACTAAATAAATTTATTTGCAGTATAAATAACAGTAAATCTAAACTATACTGAAAGGAACTGAACACATTGTTTTTTTTAGATGAAAATAACATACCAGAACAACTATTACTATGTGTTTAGCTTGTTCAAGCTGAAGATGAACAAGCTAGAGATAGGCAGATCGGCAGAAAAAAACAATGTTTCATCCTGGTTCACACACTACTTCATAATCACAGTTATTTTTCTGCATAATAATTTTAATGCTATCAAGAGTGTCATAAATACTCACTGTCTCAGGAGAGGATGAGTCTCCAGAGAAGAAAACATCAACTTTATCTTTCACCTCAATCCAACTACATCCAGGAACCTTTGTTAGCCCTTTCTCCTTCATAACTCCCCTCAAATACGCCGCCTTCTCTTGTAATCCAGCTTCTACATACAAGTTCAATAGTTGAGTATAATTGCTTCCTCTAGTCGGATCCATCTTTAGTAAGTTATCAGCAGCCAATTCACCGAGCTCAACATGACGATGTACTCGACAGGCAGATAGCAAAGATAGCCAAACACCCCGATCCGGTTCAATCTCCATATTCTTTATGAAACTATAGGCCTCGTCTAGGCATCCAGAACGCCCCAAGAGATCCACTATGTTTACGTAATGTGCCATTTTTGGCTTGATTCCATGCTCCCTCATAGACTGGAATATATTCAAACCATCATCTACAAAACCACAGTGATTGCATGCTGAAATCAGATGGAGGAACGTTATATCATCAGGGGTTGTTCCATGAGTTCTCATCTCATGGAACACTTCAATGGCCTTACGGCATTCCCCATGAGATCCATAACCACCAATCATTGTATTCCACGCAACGAGGTTTCTTTCCAGCACGTTTTGGAATACGAGCTCTGCATAGGTAAAGCATCCACATTTTATGTACATGTCAATTAACGCATTGTTCACTTGAATATCAAGAATCTGCTGTCTTATATAGTAGCAGTGGATTACTTTTCCCTTGAGCAATGCTGCCAGCTGGGAAACTGCAGAAAGAACACTGGTGAGTGATATGCAATCTGGGGTTAGGCCTTGATGCTGCATTTCAGGAAGAAGACTAATCGACATGTTCGGGAGGCTATTCTGGGAATAGGCTGATATTAAAGAGTTCCAAACCACCAGATTCTTGTTCAAGACACTTAAAAATGCGCCTTTAGCCCTTTCTGGTTCCCCACATTTAGAATAAAACTCAATCAGAGCAGTACCCACAAAAGCATCCGAGTCTAACCCTTTCTTGATTGCCAGTCCATGCATGCAGCTACCAAGTTTTGCATCACCAACTCCAGTACAAGCCATCATCACACTAGCTATGATATCGTGATCTGGCTTCACACCATCAGATTCCATAGCCTTGTACATTTCTAAGGCTTCATCAAAGTTCTTATTCTCACAACTGCCTGATATCATAGAGCCCCAAGCTACAATATCTTTCTCCTTGATCTCACCAAAAACTTTATTTGCATCTCTTGTACTCCCATGTTTCAAGTACATTGTCAACAAAGCACTCCACGCAGAAACGCTCTCTCTCATTGGTCTCTTAATAAGTTCCCCATGAATAATCTTCCCGAAATCAAACAATCCCATCATACTACAAGCAACCAAAGTATTTGATATGGTAAAAGAATTAGGTGCAATGTCTCCCAACCGCATCTTTCGGTACATATTTACAGCATCACTGGCGCAGCCCAAATTGACATAAGCTGAAATCATGCTATTCCATATCTCCACCTTTTTATTCGCAGTCGAAATAAAAATCCTCTCCCCATGTTGAACAAATCCACATTTGGAGTAAAAGGTTAAAAGAGAGGTACGAACATAGAGGTCACTCTCCAATCCAGCCTTAACCACATCACAATGTAGTTGGCTTCCACATTCTAGAAACTCACCCTGCGAGCAAGCTTTCAATGTACTTGAAAACGTAGTAGATCCAAACTCAAGGCCTTCTTTCTTCGCCTCTACATACAACTCCACACTCTCCCTCCAATATCCATTCTCACAAAACCCGCTGATCATAGCATTCCAGATCGCGATGTTAGACTTATCTTCCAACTTCCTGAAAACATTCCAAGCATACAGCGGCCTGCCAGAACCCCCATACACATCAATCATGGCAGTTATTACAAAAGGGTCATCATGAAACGCGTTTCTCAAGGCATAACCATGAATATCTTTCACATATCCAGTATTCAATACACCAAGAAGAATACTCAACGTGTATCCGTCAGGCTTGACACTTAACCCCTGCATTCGGCGAAACAGAACCACGCTCTCTTCAGAATAACCATTTCTAACCAACCCATTAATGATAGAGTTCCAAACTGCAACATCGTGCTGCAAGCCTTCACACTGAGACATTTCATCAAACAGCTGCAGTGCATTATGAATCAACCCGCATTTAACATGCAGATTAACGAGTGAGTTAGTAATGTAAGGGTCATGTAGTAGGCCCATTTTGATGATAATGGATTGTAGCGTAGCGCCATAGTTGAAGTTCGAGCGGCAAGCACAGGCTTTGAGGAGAGATGGAAATGTGAATTTTGAAGTCTGTGAAGGAAAAATTGGTTCTTGGGCATATGATTCAAGAGCTTCTTGATAGTGACCCTGTTGAATTAGGCCTTTAATTCTGGCGTTTGCTTGAACAAGTGAAGGAAACTGATTTCGTTTTCGAGTCGAAAAGCTTCGTGAAATTAAGAAGCAGCCACTGAAAAGCATTTGATGACCGTTGTGGCTGAGCTAATTGTGGCGGTATCTTTGAATAGCCTGATGGAAAAACCTTCTTAGCCCCAACTGGTTAAAAAACCACTGCTCCTGTGCTCCACATGGTTTCAAGGATCACCCAAACCGAACGAAAAATACCAAAACGTCTCGATTTTTCTCCTCACCGATACAAAATGAACATGGCTACTGCAGACTTTTATAATCACTTCGAAAAATAGCGAAACATTTCGAAAGATTCCACAACGCCTTTATATAGAAATTCCAGAACCCCGTTGAAAACACCCGAATCGTCTCATTTCTTTAAAAACCATGCCCCAACTCTCTTGTATCTAAGTTCTAACCCCATTGTCCATACAAGTTTTGACAGTGTTCAATGACCAGACACTGAAAAGTACAGTATCTCATTGTAGATTCTAATTTCAAGTTCAAATGTCAGAAGCTTGAACTGGAATAATATCCACTGTAAGAAACAAAAATTATATCATAAACCTTGTAAACATTTGCTTACAGGCTATGCACCAAAAGAATTGTTAAGGCTTTTACAGCTAGGCCAAAATGTCCATATACTATCAACTTTGACTTCTTTTCTACTCTATGTTATGTACTTTTCAATGTTGTAACTTGTAAGAACAGGTTCAAGAGAAAGTATATATATCAGACTGTAGTCTGATGTTCAGAGCTCCAGCTAATGAGTTTCGCGCATAGAATCATCCCCATTTACATTTCTCGACATGCTAAACTTCTTCAACCTACATGAAAGCAATCCGCTGTCAACTTCTAAAGATGAGACGGTAATCAGTAGTTTGCTGTAGTGTCGTAAATATTTACAATCTAAGTACACGAAACTAACCTGTGGAAGATTCATTAATTCATTAACAGCGGTCCATGGGGTCAGTTCATTGTCAACAATCCGAGCAACTGCAGTCAATACTGGCATTTTGACCTTGTATTTTTGTGCCAATGCAATCACTGCTCCTGCTGTGGAAACACCTTCAGCCACCTGAAAATGAGGGCATCCAACTGTCATAATCTTAAAAGAGACAGCCACCGACTAAAAAAGTAACTGTGTTAATAAGGCGATCATCCAATTGTCATGAATTCATGATCTTACGAGCGACAGCAGATGGGCTGAAAAAGTTATGATGTGAGGTAAGTCCTACTTGATACCTGATTCATGGAACTGAGTATGTCATCAAGTTTTTCGCCAGACCCAAGACGCACCCCAACAGTTCTGTTTCTCGAGAGATTCACGAAACATGTCAGCATTATGTCGCCAGTTCCAGATAAACCGGTCAATGTCGTAGACTTGGCTCCCATCTGATTAAGGATAAGAGCAGCATTAACTGATTTTCATACACCGGAAGAGGAGAAGTGAAGAGGAAAAAAAAAAGAAAAAGCAGACTCTGGCCATGATTTTAGACTTTAGAGTTCGTAGAGAGTCAACAAACCTTTGTTGCAAGCCATCTTATCTCAGAGCAGCCTTGTGCAACAAGTGCAGCCATAGAATTATTGCCAAGATTTAGTCCTTCCACGATTCCAGCAGCTATCGCTAGTACATTTTTCAGAGCACCAGCAATTTCAACCCCTGTAACATCACTGTAGCATCAGGGGACAGGGGTTACTGCTGGGCATATAGGCAAAACATACCGTCACCTAACCTACAATTTGGGCCCACCATCAATAGTCTACATAATTGAAATATTACATTGGCCTCCCCCGAAAGGTGTACATGTAACTCCTTGCCGGAGGTAGCATACAGGTTTTGCATAAGGGTACAGAATATACATATAATTATGGCCAAACAAAAAGGAAGGTACATGTACTTTTTAACAACACACGAGAAATTGGTGAGGTCTTAAGTACGTTGCAAATCTTGTACGTGCAAAAATGATTAGTAGAGCTACCTCGATGTGTTGATTCTCAAGGTTTTAGAAGCAAGAAGTTGCTGAACAGCATTTGCCATCTTTTTGTCTTTTGACGCCACCACCATTGCTGAAACAACAGAGAGAAGTGCTTCAGTCACTTGAGACGGCAAATATGAAGCATATTTTCAGCCAAAGAATTTTGAAACTGCAAAAAGACCTGTTGGCAGTCCGTTCATTAGCTCCAATGCAAATGAGGGTCCAGATAGAACAACATAAGGCTGGCGAGAATTTTTCAGTGCCCTTGGGATTATCTGAGACATCATTCTAAATGTGTTTAACTCCAGGCCTTTGCTGAGAGAAATGAAAGGCAGACCTGGATCGACAAACTCAGCTATGCCCTCAAGGAATGCACCACTAAACTGTAAATATGATGCAAGGTGTAAGTTCAGCGAAAAGTTTTGTTAAGAAAGAAATGCTCATGTATCACAGGAAAAAAATAAATAAATAAAAAATAAAATGAAAAGGCATCAAACAAAATACCTGCACAGGAACAGCATGGAAGCAAAAGTCAGCACCCTCTAAAGCTGCTCTGGCATCCGTTGTGGCAATAACATTATCTGGCAGTTTGTGTGCTGGAAAATACTTGCTACATTACAAAATATGGAAAAATGATAAGGTGACTGTTACAAAGAGCTTATAATTGAGTGTCGTAGATCCTGAATCCTAACAACAGCATTACAGAAATGCATAAAAATATGTATATCTGGAATACAAAAACGATAATGATTGGTTTATGATGCATTAAAGTCAAGTATCCTATCCGCATAAAGCCTAACAATGCGCACCAATAGAAAACTATATCATCAGCAAAATAAATTAAATGTGGATCAGTTGGCATATAGGACACAATTAGAATTAATATAAGAAGTCTGATATATTATTTACCTGTTATAATGGTTGTCATTAATAGATTGACAAACTTCAGGATCTCGAACAAGCATATTAACTTCTATAAGGGCTTTTCGCTGAGCAACATGAGCAGCCATAGCAGTTCCAAAAGATCCACCCCCAAGCACCACAACCTAATGCCAAATAAGTCGTTAATACAAAATAAACCCGTGACTTAACAATAATGTGAATCCACAAAGAAACACCGAAGATGATACTATTAAGTACCCATGGTCCAGAAACTAGAACCATGTGCAAAGTTAAGGATTTTGTTTTTGTTTTTGTTTTTTTTTGAAACGGCAAAGTTAACGATAATAGTACCTCATTGAAATTGAAGAAATAAAAACAGTTCATTCCGATTCAATATAATTGGGTGATGAAAACTATCAAATGAAGATATCAATACGAATTAAATTTGCTAGAGCATGCATATGCTATCAGAGCTGAAAACTCAATTCAAGAAAATAAGATATATCACCATTCTTCTTTAAGAAACGCGCCAAATGAGAATATTAACACACTTACCTATGCTACAGCGTACAAATTAAACGATCTATCACCATTCCTCTTTAAGAAACGCACACACCAAACAAGAATATTAACATCACTCACCTATGCTATAGCGTACAAATTAAACAATCTATCACCATTCCTCTTTAAGAAGTGCGCCAAATGAGAATATTAACATCACTTACCTATGCTACAGCGAACAAATTAAACAATCTATCACCATTCCTTTTTAAGAAGTGCGCCAAATGAGAATATTAACATCACTTACCTATGCTACAGCGAACAAATTAAACAACATATCACCATTCCTCTTTAAGAAACTCGCGCGCCAAACAAGAATATTAACACCCCTTACCTATGCTACCGCGTATAAATTAAACAACACCTATGTGAATCTGCAGAGTAACACCAAAGGCTTGAGAAACTAGAATGTTGTGCACATTTAAGGCAATATTTTCTGAGTTATGAATTCGAGACATATAAATAGTTCTCTAGTCATTCTTCTTCAATGTAATTGCTACGAAATATCAATACTAATTACCTTGCATTACAATTTGCTAAAACAATCATACAGAAGAAACAACCATATAATCTTGATGCAATTCTTGCAGTCCATTGAAGCTAATTAATTGATTAATTAATCATAAAGCCAATGGCGATAAACAAGGCCCACTTCAAACATACACAAGTAGAAGAAGAAGAAAGAAACCTTATTAGTGCGTTCAAGAACATCAGTTTTAGCCCTGGACCTTAAAGAACGGGACCAGCGAAGGAGCTTCTCCCACGCAACGCGAACCACCTTTCGCCGGTCTTTGGTCTTCTGTATTGTCAGTCCGTAATCTTGAGAGCTAGACTCCTCCTTCTCCGGAACATACGGTACTACTGGGTCGACGGTTTCACCGGTGGCGCAGAGGCGGAGGACGGGGGTGGCTGAGGATGTGTGAGAACGGACGAAGAGGTATGTAGTAGTTGTGGGTTTGAAGGAAGAGTTGTTTGTTGGGTTAAACAGTGAGAGTGAGTGTGGTGAAGAAGAAGAAGAAGAAGCCATTGGTGAAGAAGTGAAAGGGAGAAATTAACCGGAAAATGAACAACAACACAACCTTTTTATTCTATTATCCAATATGTGAGTTCCACGTGTTTTATATCTGGATTCTGGTCTTGCTAGGAATGTCTTGTTTTGCTAATGTTTGAATTTCGAGTAGGAAATGTAAAATCAGTTTTTCCTATGAAAAAGGAGAGGATATTGAAGTAGAAAATCTACATTCCCGTGTGTTAGAAATATCATAGACGGCGTCAATGTTGGTTTCAGGTTGAACCTTACGATTTGCAGGTTTTGGAATTTTGAGAGTTAGAAAGGTTAAGATAGTGGAACTTGATTTCCTTTGGATGTTGTGACTGAATTTAGAAGATCTCTAATGTACCTACGTACCTTGTAAGAAGTATCAAGTCATTACGTAGTTCAAGATTGTTTGTTTGGGAGATTTCGCCTTTCGGAATGAGGTTCTACCCTTAGAAGTTGATTGATTAGAGTTCGAGTGTAGGGTTAATGTTTTATTCTGGATGAAGGGATGATTTCTCAGGTTGTTTTGGTGATTAAGAGTTGTTCTCTTAGTTTGTTGTTGTTCCTCCCCTCTGGAAATGAGACTTGGAGTCTTTTATAGTTAAGTCTTGGAGGGAACATGCCATTAATTTGTGTATAGTGGGCCAAAATCACCCACTAACATCTAATAACTGAAGGAAAACCGTCATGCACGAATAACCTAGCTGGATAAGGTCATGTCGCACCCTGGCTAAGACTTAGAAGCTGAAGGCATAGCCAGACTTCAAAGATGGGGGCACGACTAGGTGTTTGGAATGTCAAGTAAGCGTTCTTCATATAATTCATATAATAGTACCATGCTCCTGGTTGGAATAAGGGATCTCTTAATTATCTAATGTTAAGTTTTGATAGTACTCTCATACCGCTAGTCTACGAGGGTCTAGGCCTTCATCATCTTGTAGTTTTCAACTCTCATCAAATAGCTTCTAGGGTATGGATCATCACCCAACATTCATAACACCTGCTACGAATTGGTATGAAATGCCACAGTGGGACATTTTCAGTTCACTTGTTCATGAACTGCTCCATGAACAAGTGCTGAAATGCCTCATAGTGAGCAGCCTAACAACATCAACCACCAAAGCCAACCCTCAGTCAGTCTAGCAAAAACACATATTACTTTTTCTCAGCTGAACAGGTACATGGTTGTTGGGTGTGATGATATCGCTGTCATAGGGGGATCAGAAAGGCGTAACTTTGCAGGTGGATGCTACTTAAACAGTTGAAGAAATCTTAGGATTGAATATAATATTACTTGACACACTTCAACAAAATATTGAAATCATTCGTCAAAGAAATTGTATTTACACTCCACAATATGTTGAGGAGGACTCTTTAGAATCCTCAGATGTTATCTCATAAGATAACTATATCAGTTTGTTGATTGTATTTATCTAGCTAACAACTTGATTAGATTTGCTAGCTGTGTACTTATCTTATATAGATCCAATGTACTAATACACTATAAATATGAAATACAATCACCACAGTTAACGAAATCTAGTCATTTATATCAATTCTCCAATCCGCACCCGTGGCCGAATTCAACCTCTATGTGAACATAAACACCAGCAAATGTGAATTATTGCGAGATCCTTAATGTTTCTGGTTTACCAATGAAATTTTGGGAAGATATTTTGTTAACTTATCCATATTTTGTAATTGATAGGATCTTGTATCACAAATGGATAAACATTAAAAACAATTGATAGAACACATTATTTTGATCATAGCTCACCATATACTCCCCCTGTATCGCTAATAATGTGTCGTTTGATTTATCCACGTTGAATTTGACCAAATATTACTCTTTAAACTACAACTAAAAAATATTTATTAAAATTATATGAACTTTCACAATATAATATTATTTAATTTTTTATTTCCATTCAGGAGTAATTAGTGTCAAAGTCAACCCAAAAAAATCAACCGGTACATTATTAGCAGGATAGAGGGAATATGGAACAGGTGTTCATATTTGCAAACCAGAAACTATGTGGACACCCCCTAGGCATGCTGAGCTTAAGTGTTGGGATCTCTTTCAAGATCCGCTATGCATTAATGAACTAACTAGAGACTCCAACGAATCATGACGATTTGTTGGCTTTTGGAGGTTGAAGTCGTCTAAAATGAGCTAGGATGACCGTATCATATCATGTGGTTTAGGCTTTTCGTTACTACATAATATACAGAGTAGAGAAGAGAGCCATCAAGGATCATCTTGACCGGACGAGAACGTCGTTCATGGCACTTGAAGAAATCGGACTACTCCCTCCATTTATGAGCAAGCTTCTTATTTTTGTTTCAGTTTAGCCTATACCCACCGTTTCAATAGTAGACCTGGCAAATGGATCGTTCGGATCGGATACGGATTAATTAGTCAATTCGGATCGGATCGGATGAAGGTTAAAAGTTATTTTCGGATGAGGTCGGATCGGGTCTATTCGGATCGGATCGGATGATGTTCGGATTTCGGATCTTGATTGGGTTAGGAACTTATTCGAATCATAAAACTTCTTGTCATTTTGGATCGGGGTCCATTCGGATCGGGTCGTTCGGATCAGATTTCGAATTCGGATGTACTTTGGCAGGTATATAAGTATATTCAATAGTCATTTGTGACTTGTGATTGGTTATAAAAATAAATTGTTGTTGATTACTAAAAGTTTAAAACCAAACACCACAGTCTAAGTCTTCTTTTTCTTTGTTTTTTTTTTTTACAATTTCTTGTTTAAGATCAATTTCTAAGTTGAGACCGTGAGACCAAGCAATCCACTTTAATATGGATCAATCCATACTACTATATCCAATTCTATTGAATCTCGCGGGTCAATGATTCAAACCGGGTCAATTAAACGGGTTATGTATAAATAAGTGAATTCACCCGTGTCTTTTCATTTCCTCTCATTAGCAAATCATAAACCCTAGAGAGAAAGTTTTAGAGAGAGAAACTCACTCGCCGTCTCCGTCGCCTGAATTGAAGCTCATTTCGTCACCGCCGCCGCCTGAATTTCAATCGCCGCCACCTCAATCGTCTTATTCAGCTCTTGAAGGTGAGATTTTATTCGTTTATGTTCTTCTTCACGCATTTTCGAAATCCTAATTTACTATTTTATCATATATCTCTGCAATTTTGCTAGGTTTTTCTTCTTCTTCATGCATTTCGCTTTCTAGGTTGATTTCGGAACCCTAACTCTACGTTTTCTCGAATTTTGCTATGTTTTTGCAGTTCATCCACACTAGTTGAAGCTTATTTTGCTCGATCCTAACGCTTGTAAGTGTTTCGATCTGCTTTTGTTTTCCATTTCTGCGTGTTTCGATCTTTGTGTTCACTCTCTACATCCCTTTCACCTCGATTTTATATGCTGTTGGTAAGTGTGTTTGAGTTTTATATGCAGTTTTGTTGAATTTTATGTTGTGCTTGTTTGAGTTTTACCACTGTCAATGAGTTTTATATGCTTGTTCTGTTTTGAGTGTATGTTTGAGTTTTATATTCAGTTTTGCTGAGTTTTATGTTGTGCTTGTTTGAGTTTTACCACTGTCCATGTGTTTTATATGCTTGTTTTGTTTTGAGTGTATGTTTGAGTTTTATATGCAGTTTTGTTGAGTTTTATGTTGTGCTTGTTTGAGTTTTACCACTGTCCATGAGTTTTATATGCTTGTTTGTTTTGAGTGTATGTTTGAGTTTTTATATGCTGTTCTGTTGAGTTTTATGTTGTGCTTGTTTGAGTTTTACCACTGTCCATGAGTTTTATATGCTTTGTTTTGTTTTTAGTGTATGTTTGCTTTAATTTGTGTTAACTGTTATATGCTATTTTGTAGGGAATGAAAAGGAAATAGACTTTGAGATACCTTCCTTCGTCCCCTCTAATGATGTTACACTTTCGAATTCTTTCAATAGTAATGATGATTCTTTGAAGAATGATACTCCTCAGAGTAAGAAAAGGAAATGTGTTGATGATGATTATAGTTTTGAGAGTCACTGACGTAGTTTGTGTTGTAAGAGTTGTATTCTGGTTGTTTGAGATTTATATGCTGTTTGTTTGAGTTTTAATCATATCATGTTTGAGGTTTACTTGAGATTGGGTTTTTTGTGGTAAACTAGTTTTTAAAGGTTTTTTGGAGTTTTATTTGCTGTCAATGAGTTTTATATGCTTGTTCTGATTATCTCTGTGTGTTTAGATTTTGATATATTTTTGTGTTGTAATAGTTGTATTCTTGTTGTTTGAGTTTTATATGTTGGTTGCTTGAGTTTTACATATATCATGTTTGAGGTTTAGTTGAGATTGGTTTTTTTTTGTGGCATGCTAGTTTTTTAAGGTTTGTTGGAGTTTTATTTGAGTTTTATATGCAGTTTTGTTGAATTTTATGTTGTGCTTGTTTGAGTTTTACCACTGTCAATGAGTTTTATATGCTTGTTCTGTTTTGAGTGTATGTTTGAGTTTTATATTCAGTTTTGCTGAGTTTTATGTTGTGCTTGTTTGAGTTTTACCACTGTCCATGTGTTTTATATGCTTGTTTTGTTTTGAGTGTATGTTTGAGTTTTATATGCAGTTTTGTTGAGTTTTATGTTGTGCTTGTTTGAGTTTTACCACTGTCCATGAGTTTTATATGCTTGTTTTGTTTTGAGTGTATGTTTGAGTTTTTATATGCTGTTCTGTTGAGTTTTATGTTGTGCTTGTTTGAGTTTTACCACTGTCCATGAGTTTTATATGCTTTGTTTTGTTTTTAGTGTATGTTTGCTTTAATTTGTGTTAACTGTTATATGCTATTTTGTAGGGAATGAAAAGGAAATAGACTTTGAGATACCTTCCTTCATCCCCTCTAATGATGTTACACTTTCGAATTCTTTCAATAGTAATGATGATTCTTTGAAGAATGATACTCCTCAGAGTAAGAAAAGGAAATGTGTTGATGATGATTATAGTTTTGAGAGTCACTGGCGTAGTTTGTGTTGTAAGAGTTGTATTCTGGTTGTTTGAGATTTATATGCTGTTTGTTTGAGTTTTAATCATATCATGTTTGAGGTTTACTTGAGATTGGGTTTTTTTGCGGTAAGCTAGTTTTTAAAGGTTTTTTGGAGTTTTATTTGAGTTCTGATTATCTCTGTGTGTTTAGATTTTGATATATTTTTGTGTTGTAATAGTTGTATTCTTGTTGTTTGAGTTTTATATGTTGGTTGCTTCAGTTTTACATATATCATGTTTGAGGTTTAGTTGAGATTGGTTTTTTTTTGTGGCATGCTAGTTTTTTAAGGTTTGTTGGAGTTTTATTTGAGTTTTATTTTGAGTTCTGATTATATCAGTGTGTTTAGATTTTGATATATTTTTGTATTGTAATAGTTGTATTCTTGTTGTTTGAGTTTTATATGCTGCTTGTTTGAGGATAATTTTTGTTAATTGTTGTATGTTGTTTTTGTAGGGAATGAAAATGATAAAGACTTTGAGATACCTTCTGTCATACCCTCTGATGATGATACACCCTCGAATTCTTTCGATAGTAAGAAAAAGAAACATGATGATGATGATGATGATGATGATGATGATGATACTTCTGAGTACTTACCTTCAGAGTTTTCAAAGGGTGCTGTCAAAAATGCTAAGACACTAGTTGTTGTTGTAGTCAAGGAAAAGAGCAAAGTTGTTGAGAAAGTCCCCACGGGAAAGAAGGAAGTTGTATTTAGTAAAATATTAATCAACCATCCTTTTGACATTTTGTTCATGTTTTTAATTTGAAATTTGTCTCTGTGATATCTCAAATTAGAACTATTTTCAGTTGTATTTAGTAATTTTATTTTATATTTTTAATTTTGTTTCATATGTTTGAGTTTTATATGTTGTTTGTTTGAGTTTTATATGGTGCTTGTTTGAGGTTTGCCACTGTCCATGAGTTTTGTATGGATTGAGTTTAACCTTGAACATTCATAGATATATGTTTCATTATCCCTTGACAAATGCTTAATTGGGGTTTAGGGTTGGATGCGGTGCAGGGCAAAAATCAAGAAAACAGAGTATCGATATTAAGAAACAGAGTTCTACAAAATTCTCAATGTTAAACAAAGAAATACATACAGTATTGAAATCAAGGAACACAGTCCACAAAAGAATAAAGTATTGAAATTTAAGAACACAGTTGATATAGTATTCCTTGTTTAATCAAATAACTTGTTCCTTCCTGGGGAAACTTGCTTCCTCTATATTTGAACCTTTTTTCTTTCTTCACTTTCTTCATCACTGTCAACAACAATCATTGGAGATATTGCCACTAGTCTAATTTGTTTAACAGGTGCTTTGCCCGCACAAGAACAGAGGAAGTACTTTTCTTTGACAGATTTATCTTTGGATGTCCTTGTTGTTGAGATTCTAACAGAAAATCCAACCATTGCAGCATGGCGTTTGTAAAGTTCCTCAAAATGTTCCCAAATTTTCTTCTTTAAACTCATAAAACAGAGTGGTATCTCACATGCAATGATGTATTATGAAAACTCATTCAGTATATGAATAAAACTCAAATATCAAATGAATAAATCTCAAATTCTTCAGCATATACAAAAACCTCAAGTTCTCATCATTCAGTATATGATATCATTACTTCAAGACAATCCTAAAGAATCTTAAATAAATCTCAGAAAACTTTGAGTGATAAGTTAAATGAATATCACATTAACCTCACTCAGTATATGAATAAAACTCAAATAGAAAATGAATAAACCTCAAATTCTCAAGCATATAAGTAAACCACAAATTCTCAAGTCATGATCTCGTAACTTCAAGCCATATCTAAACAATATATGCAGAACCTTACAGAGTATATACGTGAACCTCAAACAATATTATTGAAAGTAATATGTCACTTCAACATACTTAACTTATTGCAAAACAAGAACTCAGAAAATTTTGACACAAAACTCAAATCAATAACACATAAACCTCAAAGGAAATCGTAACATACTTGATTGTTTGGCAGCTCCTTTATGCTTATCATCTGTAGCTTCATGTTTATCACTTGTACCTTCATGTTTATCATCTGAAACCAACATTATCAATAATCATGATCACGTAATAATACATATGAGTTTCATACGAAAATTCAAGTGCAAATAGAAAGATCATTTCACTCAAGCAAATTAGCAAACACCTCATGTGCAAGTGCAATACTCATCATCATAACATATCAGGGGATTATCAAACTTCGATTTCACCATTCACTAATCCAATCAAGGTTATACACACGGATCTAACAATCAATCTCGTCATTAATCATCATCCAATTCGAATCGATCAACCCAATTCAACAATGAATTTTTTTTTCTGAGTTTTGAAATCTCCATGGATATGGACCTTCAAAGTCCATCAATGGGCTGTCCATGGAGTGTAGCAAGCAATCTCGTTGTTCATCCATGGGAGAGAGTTTTGTTCCGTTGTCCATGGCTTCTTCGTCGTCTTCCTCTCACGTCATCTCTGATTTTGCTTTTCTGATTTGTTAATAAGGGTTTTGGACTGGGTTATAAGATGACCCGTTTTCGAAACCGGGTTATAACATGACCCGCGAGTTTTATCTTCTTTGATATCCAGATTTTATCTTGTTTAATCTAGATTTCAATTCCTTTGAGTCTCATTTTGGTCTCACGGATCGAGTGGTCTCACAGGAGACGTTCTCTTTTTTTTTTGCCTGCCATATAGTAATACATAGTTTGTCATCCATAAGTCTTTAATCACCTATTTTAATAATTTTGAACAAATAAACACCTATTTAAATGATAAAACCGTAACTTATTAGGTCTGGAGTGTTTCAGTTTGGCACTAGCCTAGTCTCAAATCTTAGAGAAGCTGTATTCATACTTGATAGAAATCATTGAATCGTAATGTGACAAACATGTCGTAACAAAATAATATAATAATGCCGAGTCACGTACACGAAGTTGATACGGCTAAGTATTGGCATCCAACTACCCCCCTTGCACACCATAAATAAAAAGTAGTCTCTGATCCACATAATTCATCTCCAAAAACTTTAGCTAGCTGCTTAGTCAGAATCCAATCTCTCTGCAACAATCCAAATTCAAAAGGGCAAGCCCATATTGGTAAGCTTTCTGGAATTTCGAATTGAAGTTAATGTGATCTCTCTTAATACATCCAGTTGCAGTCTTGTTTCATATCAAACATTTCCAGAATATGCATTATATAGTAATCATAAGAGCGCACGTCTAGCTACATTTCACCAAATCATGTTAAGCACGTCTATTTTTCTCTCTTGATCAGGTTTATAATTATATCGAAGATCGATGGGTCACCACCACCACCATCACCACCACTGTGACGATAGTTTTAATCCGTTACTGGCATGTCTCTGCTGCCCATGTTTAGTCGTGTCGTCAATATTCCAGATGATGGGGAGATGTTTGTTTGTAGCTTGTAATCCTCTCATACAGTGCTTTGGCTGGGATGATTGCCATCACCATCACCATCACTGCTAGCTAGTGAATTCATAGTCAAACTCCCTTTATGTAATATGTCAATTACTAAGCAGAGACTGATGTGCGCTGTGTGTTGATTAGTTCCATTGTTATCAACTTTTTTGCTTGCTTGCATTTATATATGTAGTTTCTCATAATCCATACATGCTTCAATCCAAGTGCAATATAAAAGTCCTTATTTAATTAAAAGCTACCCATTTATTAATCTTAGAGTTTATGGAATGTTCTTTTTTCATTTCTTTTTCTGGTGATTCAGTTACCATAATTTAGAGAAGATTTGAATCCGGTCATAGCAACACTAATCTCGGCCGGGAATTAATGATTATCATCTTACACTAGTATAATTTTCCATGGGGTGATTAACACTTACTGACTTAACTCTGTTTTTGTGTGAAAATTGATTATTTTAAGTTCAGTTCAGTTCAAACTCGTTAAGTTCAATTCACTTCAGTTCAGCTTCACTAAGTTCAGTTCAGTTCAGTTCAAACTCGTTAAGTTCAATTCACTTCAGTTCAGCTTCACTAAGTTCAGTTCAGTTCAGCTTCATTAGGTTCAGTTCATGCTCATTAAATTTATTTAGATTTTTTAATTTTTAGTAACATTATTATTATTATTATTTTAATTATAATTAAAAATTTATGAACACGCAAAATTGGAAGGGAGTCGAGACTCGAGAGACAAGCCGTGCTCCCATTTTCACTCGAATCAATTAATTTCCACTTGAATTCTAGTACTAGTAATTGATTTGATTTTGGATATACCTTGATAACACATAACTATTTAAATTATATAAAAAAATATAATAAAATTAAATTACATATATTTCATAGTATAATTTCATTATATATTATTAAAGTTTAATTTAAAAATAATTTATAGTCAAAGTTCATCCCTACAAGTTCATCTTTTTAAAGTGTGTTTGTTTTCTATGGTCGAAATCCGAAAAAAAATATAAGGCAACTTAAATAGTTTAAAATGGAATGGATTTAAGTATATAATTTTTTTAATGTTGATAATAAATAATAATCATAATAATGATAATAATAGTAATAATAATAATATTATTATTATTATTATTATTATTATTATTATTATTATTATTATTATTATATTATTATTATTTATTATTATTACCATTACTATTACTAATATTATTATTACTAAAAAAATTCTTCATTTCAGTTCAGTTCAGGTCCGTTACGTGGTCCGTTAAGTTAAGTTATGTTCAGTTCAGTTTCATTAAGTTCAGTTCAGACGAAAAGAACAAAGCTTTAGTGATTGTTTGCAAATGATATTAGGAGGTAATTTTGGCCTACTTTTGTTAAAAGTTAAAAAAAGTTGATTTTAATGAAAAGTAGTGGATGTTTGATATTTTAATCTAAAACCAGTTTAAAATCACAAAAATATAAGTTATAGTGTTTGGTAAATTCAATTAAATTACTTATTTTTAGCTTCTGGCGGTCACATGTTTTTTCCAGGAGAAGTTGTAAAATAAAACAGTGAAAAACTAATTTTACTACTCCAAAAGCATAAAAGTGATTTTTTTAAATATTTGCAAACACTCACTTAATTGAGTGCTTAGTTTCTTTTATCACTTACTCTACAATTTATGATGAATATTGGGATTGAAAAACTCTTTTATTAATCAACGGAATAGAATTACAATAGAAGGAGCAAACTCTCACACTCAACTATTACAAAAAATCAATCACTCAAATCTATTCCTCACTTTTTCTCTTTATTTATCTGATCTTCTATGTGTTTTGTGTGTATTTCTGAAGTGAACACAAGCTTACCTTTTATAGGCCCAAATCTTCAGCTGCTCAACCACATCATTGAATTGGCAGCAACCAAAGTCTTCATTCCTCAACCAAAGTCTTCATTTTCAGCCTTAATTAATTGGGTGGTCGGACAATGGTGGTTGGGAGCTTTGAGAATTTAGAAGGAGGCTGAATATCCAACAATCTCCCCCTCCAGCCTCAAACTGGGATGTCTTCTGTTCTATCTATGTTCTGAGTTATGCTCCCCATAAAAACATAGATGCATCTCTGGGTCTCGAAGAAATACTCCATCGCTTTCAACGATCTTTTCTTTTCCTTGCAAATGAGGAACAACACAATGCATCACATATGCATAAACCAAACATTATCATTCTACTGCCACGGGTAGAGAACGCAACGTTTCATCTCGTACTCTCACATAAAAGGAATTCATACTCTTCATGTTGAACTATCTTTCATTTGTTCAACAAAATCATGTTACACCTTGTACCATCTAAGTAAGCTCCTGGAAAGACATATTCTCGATCTTCCCAGCTAGAACTTCAAGATTCCCAGAAGAAATTGTTGGGGTGACAACTGTCCCGCTTAAGTACCAGTCTCCTTTGACAGAATCGCCTTAGAAATTATTAATGGGACGTGAGTTTTGCTTGGGAGACAAAACAAATAATGGCCTATAATTCGCCCTCCGCGACCCTAGTGGCTAGAGCTGATGGAGGCAGGATCTTCGCGTCGGGTGCCGTCTCGTCTATGCACATGAGCTTCCTGGCTGCTGTCGGACCAAAATCTTCTTGTATGACTCCACGCTCTCCTTGTGCCAATCCTGACCTCCGGTCGTCCTTCTTCAAGCGATATTTACCTGTCTAGGGGGGGGTGTTTGCATGTATAGCCCGGTCTGTCGTATGGTCAAACCGGTTGAGAAGACTTTACTTGAAGGTGGTTGAGGGTCAACCTTGTGAATATGATGGAGTGCGTGTATGTGAAGTGTGATTGTGAGTTTAGTGAGTATAACAGCGATAAAGGATATAATTTCTAAGATGAACTTTGCCTTGAGCTTCCCACCAAGAAGGCTCAAGACTATACATGTGAAGTGAAGTTCTTGAGTGTTGCCCTAATGTGTTTTCCACCTTAGCTTTCTCTATGGGAACCACTCCTTTTATAGACTTTAGAGGAGCGCATGTCGTTGCCATCACAACAATTTGCCAAGTGTCCACACACATATGTGGTTGGTAGGCTATACCTTGACAGTCATGGACGTGGCCCAATGATCGTGTAAGGATAAATATCTGCCTTGATCTTTTCCACTTGTGTTATGCAGTTAGTTGTGAGTGACACATCCGGATGGTTTATCGTGGTCCCTCGTATACATAAGTATTAGACCTCGGATATAACAAGCCGGAAGCATGCGACTCTGCGGTCTCCAGCATGTGTCGTTATGGCCCTGGCTCTTAAGACCTTTACAGGCAATTCCCATAGACTCTTGGTCCCGGACGTATTAGGAACCTGAAGGTGTATGGTTCCGGATGTGCCAATTTACTCGAGGGAGCGACCACTTGGTATATCGTCACTCACATCGGAAGCATCCTCGTAGTTCTTAGTACTCCGGAGAGTCCGGGTCGCCCTAATTCGCATGTTGGCGGACTAGAACGAGACTAGACATATTTTAGTAACATCATATGTCCCCCCAGTTTCCAAGTATCTTAGAATAATAGTTAAGAAATTATGGTTATGGTTGCTGAATCAATCCGAGATGCTCGAATGCAACGAAAAATTCCGTCCGATCCTTCGAACTGTAACAGTCCTCGGTGGATGCGCTGTTGTTGTTGAATCCTCCGAGATGCTCGGATGCAACGATGTCAGCTATCAATCATGCGACTGATAGCTAATTTGCTAATGAAGATGCCGAGTCTATATCTCGCACCCCCGGCTATCAATCATGCAACTGAATTAGCTAGGGTACATGTACGAGTTGCTGATGCAGATGTCGAGCCGAATCGAACTAACCTACCATCCTCCGTTTATCAAATATCCTATCTGCCCCCCCCCCCCCTTTTTGTGGTTTGAGAAAGTAGCTCAAAGCACAAAAAGAAGTATTTGTGTCAAGGATTTTTGATAAATTTTGGAATGTAGGGATGTGGCCTTGCAGACACTGATGATCGGGACCGGAAGGATGAAATGCTAGGATAATGCAAATGATATGAATGCATGCAATGAGGGTTTATAAGCTGAAAGGGGAGGTAATGATGAGACGCAGATGCAGAAGGCTTCTAGGCTTGTGTCCGTCATCCCATTGATAATATTTGGCTCATGGCCTTTATTCCCGGGCTTGTAGGCTCACTACCGTCATCCTTAATTGTAGAAGGCCTCTAGTGTTGGTCCCTTTAAACAACAAGAAAAGACTAGAGGGGGGGGGGGTGAATAGTCTCTTCAAACTTTCGTCGTTTAAAAACTTTCTCAGCAAGTACTTATTACTTTTCAGTAATGAGGTTGCTGATACTTAACTTTCTCAGCAAGCGTAAGTTACTTTCCAGTAGCTTGGTTTGCTGATACTTAAAATCAGAGAGCGGAAGTCTTTGAAACAATAAGTGCTCTTTCAGCAAGTAAAGAGTTTTCAGCAAGTGAAGTGAGTGATTGTGTACAAACAGATATAATTTGCTGAAAGCTAAATGCAGTAAGTAAATCACACAAACGCTTTTATAGTGGTATCTGAGAGTGGCGTAATCTCTCAACTAATCCACTTTGTCCTTTCTAGGACTGAATCCACTAAGATATGATTGAGGTTCCTTACAATCTCCTATCTAAAGCGATTCAACAGAGACCAAAGCGCACTTGCTTTGTCTCCAACCTAAACTAGAGAACTCAACCTTGTTCTCCACCAAACTTGGTACTTTTAATCAGCAAAACTATGCTCGATTAAGTTCCCCCTGAATATCACGCCTGAAAGGGTGTATTTTCAGTTAGAGAGTTTTGGGGTGAGATGACTTAATTATAACTTATTCAGTTACAACAAGTAATCTAAGAAACACAACTTGGAATACTTTGCAGTAAACAAGTTTGATTGTTTCTGGTGTCAAGACTCGTTCTTGTTCGAAAGAAAGAACACTTAACTAATTTCTTAGTCGAGTTTGTTCTACTTCTTCACAAGTAGCTTTTTCAAGCTTTAAGTCTTGGAACGGATCAATGGCAGTAAGAGTGTTTGAAGGTTTGTGAGTTTTTAAGCACAAGTGAGAGTTTGATCACGTTGTTGACACACTTCAACTCTTTGCCGGATGACCTCTATTTATAATGCAAGTAAGGAGCCGTTTGAATTTCAAATCCTAAGGCTTTTGTTCCTTAACATGTCACTATCTTGCTTTTGTACTTTCAGCAGCGACTTTGTTTGTCTTCTAGTCTTCATGTCCTTCGCGTGTAAGCTTTGCATTAAATGCACATTTGAATAGAATTCAAACAGTAACTTTGGAGCGCAAATTCTCGTACATTCAGCAAGAGGTCACATATGTTTATCAGCAAGTGTTCAGTCTCAGTTTCAGCAAGCACAACCTACTCTGTCTTTCAGATTTTCACTTATGCAATGCTGTTGCTGAGCATTCCACTTTCTGAGTAAACATGTGCCTTACCAGTCTTCAGCAATCTTCAAGTCTTCAAGTCTTCAAGTCTTCAGATCTTCAAAAGTCTTCAAGATTCTGACCGGTTTCTTATTTGCTTCAATAATTTGTTTGTAATAAACAAAATATATCTTCAGCAAATGCTTCAATAGGTTATTTTCTTTTCAGAAAATAAGATTCATTAAAGCTAAGCATCAATAAGATATTTTCTTTTCAGAAAATAAAATACATCATACGCAATTGTGTCAATAAGATATTTTCTTCTCAGAAAATAAAATACGTCATACACAATTGTGTCAATAAGATATTTTCTTCTCAGAAAATAAAATACGTCATACACAAAAGAAATAACTTATCTAATACCTAACTAAGTCATCAGCAAACGTTCCTCTTTTACAATGTCCTTAAACTTCTAAACTCCTATGGACCTTAAGAGTACTAGTTACTGGACTGTTCTTAATTTAGCATGGTTAATTGCTCATCAAAATTACAAGTTTCCTAACAAATTTCCCCCCTTTTGATGTTTAGCAATCCATGGCTAAATTAATTGTTACCCTTTTAGAGGTTTCTGATGTTGAATAAATCAGATGATTAATGCAAGCATACTTGAATAAATAAACAGTAAGCATAAGTAAGTTGCATAATCAAAAACCAATAAGAGTAAAAAAGAATTCATTGCTGAAAGTTATCAATCGGAAGTTTACAAGAAAGCATAGATAACAAGAAATCAGCAAACAAAAACTTTAACAAAAACTATTGCAGGGACTTAAGCTCTTTCAGAGGATTTTCTCAAAATCTCTCTTACGCTCTTCTCAGCAAGTGCAGTGAATTCAACACAATCCTTCTCGTAATTTTCCAGAAGCCTACGGACTAGTAGTTGAAGAATTCTTGCATTTTTGCAGGCAGTATGATGATGCTTTTCAGCATTCATTTCCATGTAATTAGTTACCCACAAATGCATGCCCCAATTGCTGGCATGGAGAATTTGTGTATCTGAAATGCTTCTCGGATGAATCTTTCTTAACCAGAGAAGATCTTCTTCTTGATCCTTAGCAGTGAGATAGAAGTACTCATAAGGAATCAATACAAGTTTCTTCTTAGGTTTCTTTGTTACCGGGTCAGCATAGTAAGCAATGCCAGGTGGTTTGATCAGATTTGGTTCTTGCTTGTATGTCTTACCAATGGCAATTCTTCTTACTTGGACCTCAAGATTCAACCATCTCCCAGCAACATTTCTTGGGAAGGATTCTTCCCTTTGATTTCTTTGGACCTTGAGTTCAATCCATTTGAACATTTGATTCAAAATGGCTGTAGGAAAGAACTCATTTACCAGCAAGTCTTCCAGCTTTAAAATCCAGCAACCATGAATGTTTCTGATTACATTCTGAGTGGTTTCCTCATTGCTGGTCTTAGTATATTCAATGCCGGAGCCAATAGCAATGCTGGCCAGCCTTTTCTCTTCCTGTCTTTGCCTTCTTCTTCTTGATTTAGCATTGTCTTGATCTCTTGCTGAAGAGTCAGACGAAAAATGCCTTGAGTGGCCAGACGGAGTTATGGCTGTTAAGGGTCTAGCTCTTATGGCTTGAGCTATTGTTTGATTGTCATCATCTTCATTCAGATTGTGATGACTTTCAATGTGACAGAAATCTTGAGTTTCAGCAGCGGTTTTTCTATTTTTAGTACTTGCTGAATTTAACTCAGATTCTGCTTGTCTTTTAGAACTTTGCTCTCTGTCAGCAAGAGGTTCTAATGGAAGTGGCGCATCAGCAGCAGGAGTAGGAGGGGTTTGATTGCTTTTTCTAGTGTTCTTCTTTTCCCCCTTAGACATGGATTGCAACATCGGAGTGATGTGCAGAGAATAAAACTCATTGCAATTTTCAGCAAGAGTGTTGAGACTGTTATACTTCATGATGATTGCTTGTTGGTCAGAGTTCATTGTTGCTAACTCTTTTTGAATATTCATCATGTTCTCTTCATGTCTTTTCTCTGTTGCGGCCTTCTCATCCATAATATTCTGAGCTTTGACAAGAGCATTCTTTGCAAGCTTGAGCGCCTGACTTACATCTTCTTCATAGCTCTTGTGATAAAGATTTATGTCTCTCTGAGCTATTGTCAAAGTTGTAGTGCGTCTCAGCACTGTAGCCAATATCTTTCCAATGTCAAGTGGGCTCTCAGCAAGCAATGCCTCATCTTCAGCTTTGCAGGCGTCATGGACTTGCTTTAGTGCTAGAATTTTGGGAGTAAACTCCTCAACTCTTGGGAACGACACTAAATGAGGTGTTAAGGAATGAACCTTAATTTCAGAAGCAAACTGATCATCACGCGTCAGCAATTCGGCTCTTAGACCATCGTCTAAATCATTGATGTAATCAGGAGGAGGAATCTGAACGACTTTTGGGTCTCGCTTGGATTGTTCATCATCATTTTCTGACAAGTCGTCATCATCCTCAGATTCATCAAGTTGAGCGACTTTTAAGCCTTTGTCAGTAGCTTCTCTTCCTTTTTGTTGAGTGGTTGCTGATGGCAACACTTCAGACTCAACGACTGGAGTTTCACCAGTAGATAGTTGTTTCAATTGAGTTTGTGGCTCAATTACTGGAGTTTCTCCAGTAGTAAGTGGAAGGGATGGAATTTCCTTTGATTTTGGTCTTGAAGATTCACCAATTTCCAGATCCTGCGTATGCCTTGCATGGATCACGAGACTGTTTTGTAGAGCTCGTTGGTAATCTTCATCTTCAAGGTTTTCTCCAGTAACCTTGGCATCAGAAACTGGACTCTTGTCATTTTTCAAGGCAGCCCTTTTTCTGGCGTATTCTTCTTCAGTATCAGCACCTTGTACAGGTGCGTGATTTTCAGCATCAGCAGGAGGAGGTTGAGATTCTTGCTGAGATTGTTGTTGTTCAGCTTGCTGATTGTCAAATTGAGTATTTTCAGCAACTGTTAACTTCAATCCACCAGCACCAGGACTTGGACCTTGATTGTCATCATCGTCATCTTTCTTGTCCTTAGAATCTTTTCCTTCATCATCACTGGGATCAGTGGGAATGTTCTCATCTTCTTCTTCTTCTTCATCATCTGTCAGAATGACTAGCTCAACATGCTTGTACAAAGCAACACTTGTCACTTCCTCTTCCTCAGTTAATTTGTGGGGATCAGCCACCACAGGAACAAAAAGACCTTTGAGCATCACAGCTTGTTCAGCTGGAGAGGCACTCTTAAATTTGGCCTTCATATTCTCTCTGATTTGAGCAATCAGATTCGAGCTCATTAGCTGAGAATATGTCATTTCTTCAGGAAGGATGGAGTGGACAAATGTCTCGAGCTTTAACAGTGAAGTTCTCTTTTTCTCATTTGAGAGATGAAGGTGAAGATCTGAGAAGTCCATTCTCCTGTATCTTTGCCAGTTGCTGACAGACTTAGCAACTCTTGACAAAGTTTTCCTTTTGAAATTCAAGTAAAGTTCTTCAGAACTTACTTGCTGATCTTCAGTGATGAGTACCACTTCAGTGGTCTTCTTTTGAGTCTGAAAAAGAATTTTATTTAGATCAGGATTGGTTTGGAGAATTGTGTTAGAGTGTAAATCTGAAACATGATTTACCTGCTGAGAGTCAGCAAGCTCATGTAATACAATTTCCATTCCATGAGGAGCTTGAGTAGCATCCTCCATTTGTTCATCCTGAAATAAATTAAAATTAGATACAAGTACTAAGCTGTCAAACTTAGTTTTTATACCAAAATTATTAACTACCTGCTGAGCAGGGAGTGTTGGTTCTGGTGCAGAGGCTTCAGCAACCATATGACTTGCATCTTGAGAAGTCTGTAGAGAAAGAATAATTTTAGCAAAAGAACAATTTTCAGAATTTGAAGTTTTACTGATGGTTGAATTAACTACCTTCTGAGGAAGGACAGGTTGTGGCTCAGTCCTTTCAGCATTAACAGTTTCTTCAGCTTCTGGGACTGTTTCATGTTTTTAACAAGTAAAGCATTTTCATCAGCAGGCTCTTTATCATTCTTCTTTTCAGAAGATGACGGTTTTGCAGCAAGAGCAATGTTTTGCGATTTTTCAGCAAACACATTTTCTCTTTGCTTTGTCTCATAATTGACAGTAGCAAGATGAGAGAACAACTCTGTTGGTGTGATGTCAGGCATTCCTTGATTATAATAGAAATTCTGAGTATGGATCCATTCTTGATTCAAACTTCTGATGATAGTTTTCACTTTCTCAGAATCCGAATAAAGATTTCCAACACTCAGCGCTGCCATTTCACTAACAAGAGTTGTGAATCTGAAGTCCAAGTCTTCCAGTGACTCGTTAGCACCTTGCTTAAAGTTTTGAAACTTTAATTTAAGTACTTCAAGTTTGTTTTCCTTGGTCTTGTCAGATCCAACACAAAGATCTTGAACCATTTTCCAAGCTTCCTTTGCAGTCTTAGCACCCCACAGTTTGCACTGTATGGTATCCGGAGTTGATCTGATGATGATGTTTCTTGCTTGGCCATCAAGACGGAATCTCTTAGCTTCGTCAGAAGTCCATTCCTCTCTTGGTTTTGGCACAACAGTATCTGATGGTTCGCCAAGGATGGTTTCCTTCCCAGCTTCAGTGGTCTTGTGAGGGAAACTCCTTTCAATCTTAGTGATCTTGATAGGTCCATCATTAATGACGGTTACCATCTCATCACTAATGGCCTCAAGATGTAGCATCATGTTGTTTCGCCATTTCTCGTAAATTTCCAGCTTCAGCAAGGGAGCATCTCCTAAAGACATCCTGTCAGCAAAGCACTACCAAACTGATCAAGTGAGAGTGATTTACGGAAAACACTTAAGGGGATCTAGGTTCAGTGCAGAAGGCTAAAGAACCTGGCTCTGATACCACTTGTTGGTCCCTTTAAACAACAAGAAAAGACTAGAGGGGGGGGGGGTGAATAGTCTTTTCAAACTTTCGTCGTTTAAAAACTTTCTCAGCAAGTACTTATTACTTTTCAGTAATGAGGTTGCTGATACTTAACTTTCTCAGCAAGCGTAAGTTACTTTCCAGTAGCTTGGTTTGCTGATACTTAAAATCAGAGAGCGGAAGTCTTTGAAACAATAAGTGCTCTTTCAGCAAGTAAAGAGTTTTCAGCAAGTGAAGTGAGTGATTGTGTACAAACAGATATAATTTGCTGAAAGCTAAATGCAGTAAGTAAATCACACAAACGCTTTTATAGTGGTATCTTAGAGTGGCGTAATCTCTCAACTAATCCACTTTGTCCTTTCTAGGACTGAATCCAATAAGATATGATTGAGGTTCCTTACAATCTCCTATCTAAAGCGATTCAACAGAGACCAAAGCGCACTTGCTTTGTCTCCAACCTAAACTAGAGAACTCAACCTTGTTCTCCACCAAACTTGGTACTTTTAATCAGCAAAACTATGCTCGATTAAGTTCCCCCTGAATATCACGCCTGAAAGGGTGTATTTTCAGTTAGAGAGTTTTGGGGTGAGATGACTTAATTATAACTTATTCAGTTACAACAAGTAATCTAAGAAAGACAACTTGGAATACTTTGCAGTAAACAAGTTTGATTGTTTCTGGTGTCAAGACTCGTTCTTGTTCGAAATAAAGAACACTTAACTAATTTCTTAGTCGAGTTTGTTCTACTTCTTCACAAGTAGCTTTTTCAAGCTTTAAGTCTTGGAACGGATCAATGGCAGTAAGAGTGTTTGAAGGTTTGTGAGTTTTTAAGCACAAGTGAGAGTTTGATCACGTTGTTGACACACTTCAACTCTTTGCCGGATGACCTCTATTTATAATGCAAGTAAGGAGCCGTTTGAATTTCAAATCCTAAGGCTTTTGTTCCTTAACATGTCACTATCTTGCTTTTGTACTTTCAGCAGCGACTTTGTTTGTCTTCTAGTCTTCATGTCCTTCGCGTGTAAGCTTTGCATTAAATGCACATTTGAATAGAATTCAAACAGTAACTTTGGAGCGCAAATTCTCGTACATTCAGCAAGAGGTCACATATGTTTATCAGCAAGTGTTCAGTCTCAGTTTCAGCAAGCACAACCTACTCTGTCTTTCAGATTTTCACTTATGCAATGCTGTTGCTGAACATTCCACTTTCTGAGTAAACACGTGCCTTACCAGTCTTCAGCAATCTTCAAGTCTTCAAGTCTTCAAGTCTTCAGATCTTCAAAAGTCTTCAAGATTCTGACCGGTTTCTTATTTGCTTCAATAATTTGTTTGTAATAAACAAAATATATCTTCAGCAAATGCTTCAATAGGTTATTTTCTTTTCAGAAAATAAGATTCATTAAAGCTAAGCATCAATAAGATATTTTCTTTTCAGAAAATAAAATACATCATACGCAATTGTGTCAATAAGATATTTTCTTCTCAGAAAATAAAATACGTCATACACAATTGTGTCAATAAGATATTTTCTTCTCAGAAAATAAAATACGTCATACACAAAAGAAATAACTTATCTAATACCTAACTAAGTCATCAGCAAACGTTCCTCTTTTACAATGTCCTTAAAATTCTAAACTCCTATGGACCTTAAGAGTACTAGTTACTGGACTGTTCTTAATTTAGCATGGTTAATTGCTCATCAAAATTACAAGTTTCCTAACATCTAGGCTTATGGCTGTCATCCCATTACGGTCGGCCATTACCGTCATCCTTAATTGTAGAAGGCCTCTAGGCTTATGGATGTCATCCCATTACGGTCGGCCATTACCGTCATCCTTAATTGTAGAAGGCCTCTAGGCTTATGGATGTCATCCCATCACGGTCGGCCATTACTGATGAATGTGTATTTTACACTTTCATTCGAGTCTTTTTCACCTATTTTAGCTATCCTCTATGTTAATTTAGCTATATTTTAGTACATTTTATTAGAATAGTGTCACGTTTCCCTTTAGATTTTATTTTATAGGTTTTGGTTGAAATTCGGGGATTTCTGGGCAATTATATTGAAGTTGACAAGGAATTGGTGTTCCAGAAGCCTATTTGGAGTATCTGAAGGTTTCCGGATAGGATTTGGAGTCTAGGGGTCGAATCTGGAGGTTAGAAGGCCACTAGAAGTCTGAAACCGAGTCCGAAAAGGTGAAGAAATCCAAATCCGCGTCGAAAAACGCGGAATTCCGCGAAAAAGACGGGGGGCGAACCGCCCCATCCTGCGGCGAACCGCCCCAGACTTTATTCGGGGCCTATATATAGTGCTCAGTTTTCTCTCCGAAAATATATCTTTCCAGACCTACTTTCTCACCTCTCTCTATAGTTTTAGGTAGGAACTTCCCGGGGCCTGTCCTGGGAGTTCCGTAGCTTAGGGGATACTTTTTCATAGCAGTTTGGAGCTCGTAGGACCGCAATCATCCGGAGATTGACAACCTTCGGTAACTTTGTATCTTACAGTTTTATTCTACTTATTTTATATTCTTTCAACATGTTTTCTTCTATGATATCTGTTGATTGCATGCCTAACATGAGTAGCTAAACTTATCATTGGTGGTAGTATGTGAATTCTTAACGAAGGGAAGATAATCATGCTAATGGCTATATTGCGCATTATACTCCGTGTCATTGCTTTATTTCGTTGATCAGTTGTAACCAAAATTCTCGTATGTTATATTGATTATTATGCACAATTGGACACTAGTCGACCATCAGACCAATTATCTTCGTAGTGTTGAATAATTACGGAACACATTAGGACAATCGTGATTGACTAGTCAGACCAAATTATCTTCGTAGTGCTTAATACTTGCAACAGGACACTAGATTGATTCAAAGATCTCTATGCAAGACCGAGGAATTTATGCATGATTATCGACCCGTTATGTTAAGAAGGACCATACTATCACCAATCTCCATTATCTGCTAGAAACCCCCTATTGCTATCTGTCTGCTGCTTTATATTCTCTTGTTAAATAGATAAAGCTAGTTATAGTCCTGAGAGAACGACACTCGAGTCATTCTACTGCTACACTACGGTTTTCGTTGTAGTTGTGGATTGCCTTTGGCTAATTACAAATTTATTTGATTGACCTTGACACGTTCGTCAAATTGGCGCCGTTGCCGGGGACTATACTCCTTTTTTCTGTTTAATTTGTTTATATTTACAGCTTTAGATTCCTAATTCTATTAGTTTTAGTTTTCCTTTTTAATCTCTCTCTGATACTGCTTTCCTAGTCTGTTTCTAATCACCTTTCCTAGTCTGTTACAGATTGTGTATGCCGCATACACGTTCTGCAGGAACACCACTTGCTGATTCAATTGCTGAGATCGATAGAGTATACCACCAGAGAAGGCGACTACTTGAAAGGCGCGCACTAGAGGAAATAGAGGAAACCGAATTCTCTGAATCTCTACTTAGTCTCTTTAAGGAAATCGACGGAATGGCAGAAGCTAGACCACTGAAGGCATGGGTACAACCCACCAAAGATCGTATGAGGGGACCGGCGATCGTCCTTTTGTCTGCAACCCGAGATCTGGAGATCAAGAACCACGCATTCCAACAACTTCCAAGGTTCTATGGATTATCAAGGGAAGATGTGATGGGGTACTTGCACGATATCGATGATTTCGTCAACCAACTCCCACGACCCGGAGCTAACATAACAACGGATGAGTTGAGGATGAAGGTTTTTGCTATGGGACTTGAAGACAGAGCCAAGTCATGGCTGAGTTCTCTACCAGCCGGCACGCTGGACACTTGGGAAAAGGTTTTTTCAGCTTTCATGGAGAAATACTTCCCTCACACCTTGACTACCGCGCTAAAGGCGCAGATCACTGGTTTCAAGCAAGACTATGATGAGACCATCTACACCGCGTTCGAGAGGTTCCAAGATCTCACGAACAAGTGCCCCCACCATGGTTTTGAACTTTCCGACCTAGTCCAACACTTCTACAATGGACTAACCTTCGAGAACCAACAAGTGGTGGATTTCCAATGCCGAGGCAATATTTGGGAGGAAACCGCAGAAGCCGTCTGGGCTGTTTTTGAAAGGCTTGCTAAGGGTTCACAGTTCAAGGACCCAAGAGCAATGGTTAGGAGACGTGGACCTGAAGCTCACCCGACTCAATAAGCCCCTATGTACAGGGGGAATGGGGATCAATTCGAGTGCTTTACCAACGAATTGAAGCAAGTCCTCAAGAGCGCCACCGGAACAACTGTTTCGAACGAAGTATGCCAAATATGCAAGAACTATGGGCATGGGGCTCATATGTGTAGATCGGAGCTGGCATACGATGATGGCAACTGGGATCGAGTAGGCGAAGAAGAAGCCTTTGCTACGGAGTTTGGTACTCAAGAAGTTAGCTACGGACAAGACGGTAGGAATCCTCGAGGTGGATTCTGGAGAAGAGGATACCGCAACAATCAAGGCTATGCACCGGCTAACCAAACTTATGGCCCTAACCAAGACCGTAGTAGGCTAAACTATGGTAATGATCACTGCGAAAACCCCGCTCCGAAAGAGCCACCGAAGTCGAAGTCGGCTCAACTGATGGAGAACTTGCAGAAGATGGTCGATCACACACAAAGTTTTCTCAAACGTTATGAAGAAGATTCCGAGAAGACTAGGGAAAGGCTTGATAGGTTGGAAGAGAGCACTAGGCTTGCCCATCAAAAGATGCAAGAGTTGATCGACCGAGGAGCAAGTAGGGAATAAGGCAAACTGCCTAGCAACACTGTGAAGACGAATGCCATTACGTTGGCTGGTGATGTTCCTGACGGAATCACCATCAAGAAGGTTGTTAGATGCGAGTATTGCATGAAGGAAGAACTTCTACAGGCTGAGGAAGAAGAGAAGGACATTGGTTCTGACACAAGTGATGAGGAGCAAGAGGAGCCCGAACCACTCCCTAAAAGTTTCGATGTTAAGGTAGGGATTGGTGAGCTTGAAGATGTCCGTGCCACACTAGACACGGGATCCTACTCAAACATAATTCCTTTGAATGTGTTTGAAAAGAGCAACATCGGAAAACTATCTGAGCAAAGGGCTATTGTTCAACTGGCGGATGGATCCTTTATGAGACCCGAGGGCGTTGTGAAAAATATGTTGGTCAAGATTGGTGAAGCATCTATATACACCAATTTCGTAGTTATGTCGGCATCTGCACCTGGGACGGGGGATGTCATACTCTTAGGGCAAACATTCTTGACCAAGCTACGGTCCGTGATGGACATCTACCAAAGAACTTGCACCATCGAAGTGGATGGCAAGCGACACGTATTGCAAGCCATACCTGATCCACCAGAACCGCCTGATATTACTACTCACTACTGTGGTCTTGCAGCCTATATTCTTTCTTATTCACAGGTTCATGGCATGGAGAGGAGATCAATGAAGGGGAAGCATAGTACCCGCAAAAAGAGGAGATAGGCGCAGACAGGAGTCGAGTCAAAGACTTTAAACAATGACGCTATCCGGGAGGCAACCCGGAATTTTTATCGCTTTTTTTACTGCTTTTCTGCATGCATTCATTCTTGAACTATTTGCTTCTCGTATGCGAATTTGTTCATGTCTGTGTCGTATATGCTTGTGTTTGAGTGAGATTTTTCGAGTGATTTTTTGAAAAATTGGTTTCAGGGATTAAAACCACATTTTCTGACGTCGGAGACCGTCTCCCCGCATTGGGGAGCACGGGGCGAACCGCCCCACGGTCCCAGAACTTCAAAAACGCGGATTTCATCCCCAAAACCTTATTTTCTTCATTCTTCTTCATCCTTACTCCCAAAAAACCCGAAAAGTGCGATTTTACTTCTAAATCTTCATAACTTCTTCATTTCTTGACCAAATTGAGTGTTCTTTAGCTTAATTCGAAGCCTATTACATGATCTATCATCCTATCCGACCAGATTTCATCCTAATTCGTTAGATTTGCAGATCTGAGGTATCATCTTTAAGAACCCTAATTTTCGAATTTGGGGGTTTTCTATTTTGAGTTTCAATTATGCTTATTTGATGCATGGGTATGTTGTTTGTATGATTAGACATGTTATTTACTATCAATTGCATGCTCAATTTTGCTTGAATTGTTGATTTGGGTATTTTGCTACTAGATGATATATCTTGTTCTGCAATATGTCTTTATCTTTGATTTCTTGCATATGATTGTGTTTATTGATGCAATGTTGGTGGATTTGATGATAGAATGCTTAATTGTTGAGTATGAGATTTATGATGATTGGATTTTTCACTGCTATGGTATGAATTGAAACCTTGTTATCAAGGTTATTGGTTGTCCAGTAAGAACATTGTGTGATGTATTGCATGTAGTAGTTACGTTGGTATGTTGCATAATGAAGAAGCTAGGCTAGACATTACGGTTTGGGGAGCTTGATTGTTGATTTTCTCACTTGATTATTTCGCTCTTGCACTAGCATATATTTGAGTCTGTTTTTGTGTCATACGAGGTGCTAATCGCTGTTTGTAGGTACCATACCAAGGGAAGGGAGCATTCCCGTATGATTGCTATGAAGAACCATGTCAAGGAAGGTGATCTCGCTAGATGTGCGTTCGAGCCAAGGGGTTTGGCAACAACGTCGTGGATTATTCAAGAGGAGGAGCTAGAGTACGCCCGGAGTAAGGACTCCTATGCCTATTCATGCACCACCGAAGGGACAGAAACCACTATTATGTCAGCACTCCATAACAAGGACTGCAAAGTTCGTGTGAACTGGAAGGCACCGGGAAATTCTCGCCGCGATGGATTCAATCTTGAGTTCGCAGTTGCTAGAAGGTTCCGAAGCGCTAGCTTGGTTCCAAAACGTAATGACATGGGTACACAGTCCCTCGTTGGGGCGCCCCTTGCCTACCTCTAAAGGGAGCATAACATTGATATTAGGAGCATCAACTGTAGAGAATGTGATCGACATTGGAAAAGATGGAAGACAACCTCTGAATACCCGAGCAGCTTGCTGTAACCTCCTTGGGGTGTGAAACGCTGGAGGGGGAGGACCTAAGACCACTTGCCTTTCCCCTTCAACAGTTCACAAGCTATTGGAGAGATACCGGGTGGAAGATTCCATAACAGAGGCGGCCAATCTTGAAGATTCCCTTCGACACTGCAACTCTACCAGTGACGATGTGCGTGATAGTAGTGACAATGAAGACAAGAGGGACGATGATGATACCGATGGTTGAATTGATCCTATCCGATCTTTTGAGGGAACTACCACCACTACCACAAGTCCCGATGATCATATATGAGGCTCCCAGAGCAGGCCCAATAAATCACAAGCAACATACTCAGCCGACCGAGGCCAAACCATGGGGTAACATCTAGTATCACATCTTATTTCCTCATTTTCTTACTGCTAGGGACTAGTGTTAATTTCATGAGGGGGGATGGGATTTAAGTGATCTGATGTTGTTAGTTTGGAGCTTGGTATTGGTAGGATGAGTATAGTACCTCGCATGTTTTATCCGTCCGCATTTGCATTTGCACGTTTACTGCTTTCTTAGATTTTTTAGGTTGCATTCATTACATTCATCCTAGGATAGTCTTGCATGTTTTATATGGAATTTATTGCCGAATTTTTTGAACTTTTTTATTGGGTAGATCAACTAGCTTGGCCATTAATCGTATGCTTCATCTCTATGAATGTGTTTGAGGTTTTTCTCGCTTGTCTTGGCACATTTATGTATTGCACTTAGTTAAGCTTGGTAGTCTCGACATCACTTAGTGGTGTTTTCTCTACTGCGGTTCACGAAGGCCTTTATAATAGGATGATGCATGTTAGGGTCTTATGGCTGTTTTCCCGAGTAATTATGTACCTAAGAGGCAACAAGTCTTCACCATGCTTTGAGATTGCTAAATGCCTAGGAAGGAGGTAGTGTGAGGTTGTGTGATCCTTTGTTTATAACCTATTCTTCCGAATAGGTTTGGGGAGGGGGTTACACCATCGTAGACTTGTTTCTGTTTTTCATTTTCGTATCGTGAGTTTGTTTTTCCTTTTCCGTAAATTTTGTACTCCAACCTATTCTTTCGAATAGGTTTGGGGAGGTCGTGTGAGTCATTTTGTTTCTCTCTTTGTTATGCTACTGCTGGCTAAAAAAAAAAAAATCGAAAAAAAAAAAAAGAAAGAAAATTTCCAGGAAAAAAAGAAAAAAAAAAGAGAATCTGGGAAGAAAAAAAGAAAAAAAGAAAAGACCCCAAAAAAGCAAAGAAGGGTCCAAAAAAGAAAGCCAAATAGCAGTTTAGCAAAGTGTTGAGTCTTTTCCATTTTTGTGATGTTCGTAATTGCGTTTTTTATCTTTTATCTTTTTTGTCTTGAGTGTCATATGTTCTAGACCACCCTCGTCCTGCCATTCAGGAAGTGGTGAATAGCTTAAGACTTTACTTGAGAGATGGGTAGAATAGGGGAGAGTTATTTTATAGGGAACCCTCCTTCGTTTGATGAGAGCCAGTACTGGTTCGACCTCTTTTGAGGGAAAGTCTTAACATGGTGGAACAACAGTAAGTTCTCAGTTTCATAGGCACGGGGCAACCATTCGTATCTTAGCATGCATCATTACGTCGTCACTGACTAGGTCCAGGTAGAGAATGTTACGAGAGACTATCTTGTCTTGACATAAGTGTCTATGTGGATGTGTATAAGTCAATCGAGGTATTCTTCAACCTATATTCATGCTTTGATTTATATGATTTTTTGTTCATATGTTTTTAAGTAGATTCAGTAGATAAGTTCATTTTATTTGGCATGAAACTCCATTTTGTGTCTTGCATGTTTTTTGTATTAGACTCTAGTTTAGTTGCTTGAGGACAAGCAAAGGTTCGGTTTGGGGAGTTTGATGAATGTGTATTTTACACTTTCATTCGAGTCTTTTTCACCTATTTTAGCTATCCTCTATGTTAATTTAGCTATATTTTAGTACATTTTATTAGAATAGTGTCACGTTTCCCTTTAGATTTTATCCTGGGCAATTATATTGAAGTTGACAAGGAATTGGTGTTCCAGAAGCCTATTTGGAGTATCTGAAGGTTTCCGGATAGGATTTGGAGTCTATGGGTCGAATCTGGAGGTTAGAAGGCCACTAGAAGTCTGAAACCGAGTCCGAAAAGGTGAAGAAATCCAAATCCGCGTCGAAAAACGCGGAATTCCGCGAAAAAGACGGGGGGCGAACCGCCCCATCCTGCGGCGAACCGCCCCATACTTTATTCGGGGCCTATATATAGTGCTCAGTTTTCTCTCCGAAAATATATCTTTTCAGACCTACTTTCTCACCTCTCTCTATAGTTTTAGGTAGGAACTTCCCGGGGCCTGTCCTGGGAGTTCCGTAGCTTAGGGGATACTTTTTCATAGCAGTTTGGAGCTCGTAGGACCACAATCATCCGGAGATTGACAATCTTCGGTAACTTTGTATCTTACAGTTTTATTCTACTTATTTTATATTCTTTCAACATGTTTTCTTCTATGATATCTGTTGATTGCATGCCTAACATGAGTAGCTAAACTTATCATTGGTGGTAGTATGTGAATTCTTAACGAAGGGAAGATAATCATGCTAATGGCTATATCGCGCATTATACTACGTGTCATTGCTTTATTTCGTTGATCAGTTGTAACCAAAATTCTCGTATGTTGTATTGATTATTATGCACAATTGGACACTAGTCAACCATCAGACCAATTATCTTCGTAGTGTTGAATAATTACGGAACACATTAGGACAATCGTGATTGACTAGTCAGACCAAATTATCTCCGTAGTGCTTAATACTTGCAATAGGACACTAGATTGATTCAAAGATCTCTATGCAAGACCGAGGAATTTATGCATGGTTATCGACCCGTTATGTTAAGAAGGACCATACTATCACCAATCTCCATTATCTGCTAGAAACCCCATATTGCTATCTGTCTGCTGCTTTATATTCTCTTGTTAAATAGATAAAGCTAGTTATAGTCCTGAGAACGACACTCGAGTCATTCTACTGCTACACTACGGTTTTCGTTGTAGTTGTGGATTGCCTTTGGCTAATTTCAAATTTATTTGATCGACCTTGACACGTTCATCAATTACCGTCATCCTTAATTGAAGAAGACCTCTAGGCTTATGGATGTCATCCCATTACGGTCGGCCATTACCGTCATCCTGGTTTCGGGAATCTAGGTTCATTGCCGTCATCCATTTGACCTCTAGGCTTATGGCTGTCATCCCATTACGGTAGGCCATTACCGTCATCCTGGCTTCTAGGCATATGACCATCATCCCAGGGCTTTTAGGTTCATTACCGTCATCCATTTGACATCTAGGCTTATGGCTGTCATCCCATTACGGTAGGCCACTACCGTCATCCTGGCTTCTAGGCTTATGACCGTCATCCCTAAAAATGGCCATTTAGGCTCTGGCCATCATGTCGGGGCCTCTAGGTACATTACCGTCATCCCCATGAAGTTGGGCCTCTGAGCTTAATCAGTCGTCATCCCGAAGATGTAGATCCACAGATGAAGAAGATAAATGGGCCTGTAGGCTTAAAATTCAACATCCTGGAGGGTAATGTAGTGCTGCTAACGCTAGAATGATGTCGTGCAAATGATGCAATGCACTAAATTAAAGACACAAGACACTTTTAAAAACGAAGCTCAAGCCTTTTATTTGCTTTTGAAAAAGACATATCTATGAATGATGCATATACTTTATGTATGTCATGAATGCATACCAGAGTTCTACCTTCGGAGATGTTTATTAATGCAGAATGGGATCCGGTGGTCGCTGAATTGGTTCCGGTGGTTGATGATGATGTTCCGTTGGATATATCTTCTTTGAATTGTGTCTCTGACACTATCTTTGTAGGCGATATCTTTATCCTTTCTTAAGGTAGATGATATAAATCTTTTCCATCTTTTGTAATTTGATCGTATCGACACGTGTCGAAATGGCGTCTCTTGAGATCTGCATCAAATAATTACTTTGGCTTTTTGCCAAGATCAAGTGAGTAGTGACCGTTGGATGGTTTCATAATAATGGAAGGGATTAAATCAAATTAAATAGCACGACTCCCATGACACGCTTTTATTGGACACGCTTCCTCCACTAAGCGCCTATCCAGTGAACTGTCGCTTTAACTTCTTTTCAATCTTTTCCCTCTAGAAATACTACCAAGCAACCATCCAACTACTCCCTTTATCAAAACCTCCACTTCTCAAGAAAGACAATCATCTCTGTTATTCTCCTTCAAACACACGATAAAAATTCGTCGAATATGTTTATGCAAGCCAATTGAAGTACAAGGGTAAAAGTGTAATTTATGCAATTGATTGAAGTATCAAATATGTTTATGCAAGCCAATTGAAGTACATGAGAAAAATATAATTTACCATAATTACACTTATGGCACTTTGAAGTGTGTGTTATTAGTTCACATACTCATATGAATATGCGTATGTAATTGTTGCAAACGTTTGAATACGTTTCTGTAAACAATCAAAGTGTAGGGACCAAATTGCAATTTACCAATAATTGTGCTTTGATGACTTGGATGATTATTATTTACATGTAAATAATAATTATGAACTTAGATATGTTTCTTAAGTGATATGATATTGTTTTGGTTAACATTGTGAATCGAATGGTTTGCTTTGAAACATAAGACGGAGTTCAGGGACCACTTTGCAAATATGAAAAAAATTTCATTGTAAATTATTTTCCTAGATAATGTTGTTTGAAATATTATTTGGAGCAGCTTTTGTGAAGGTACCTTGGTGAAAAAGTGTATGGTTTATACTTATTAATAAGACATAATTACGTTTGGTACCCCCACTAAACACCAACTTTGCATTTGAACCCAACTATTGCAAACAATTACAAATAAACCCAGGTGACCTGACGGCATTGACTCCGATATACTCTCTCTCCTCAAAATGTATCAACCAAACAGGCCCTTAACTATTTAATTTTTCTTTTTTCCTTTTCCTTTCTTTTTTTTTTCTTTTTTCTCTTTATCTTTATTTCTTTTTCCTTTTTCTCTTTTCTTTCTTTCTTTTATCTTTTTTATTTTTACTTTTTTTTTTAAACCCAACTCCGGTACCGGAACAGCAGCTCCCGGAGTTGGCAGCTCCGATCCGAAAGCTGCTGCTCCAGCAGCTTCCGATCTGGAAGCTGCTGCTTCCGATCTGGAAGCTGATGCCATGGCAGCTTCCGATCTAGAAGATATCGAAACATGTTTACTCCTAACTGCAGGGAACCTGTCTGAAATCAATGTATATGTAAAACAAAAACCACAATTTCTCCAGATTGTCTCCTACAAAGCTTTGTTTGCCCAAGAAACGTTAACTCCGGGGGTCGCTCATGTTGATGGTACTGCTTGAAAATTATGCTTTATGGTGCAAATGTCATACACCTTCGCCAAGTGGAACTAAATCATTGGCACTAAGTGGTTACTTTACGGTTAGCTCGGCCTACCATTTGGCGATGGAACTGCGAAACAAAAAAGAATCCGTAATTGCAGGGGTTTGCCCCAATTTCATTCCATATGACTGTAGTTTTTCTTGGCATCTAAAGGTTCCTGGAAATATCCAACATTTTCTTTGGCGGCTGGTCCATGTTTCTCTACCTGTCATGGCAGAACTGAGAATGCGCCATCTATTAATGATGATCAATGTGTGGTTTGTAAAGATGCAGCTGAAACCTATCAGCATTCTTTATGAGATTGTCATTATGCACAAGTTTATTAAGCTATTTTGAATATTTCAACAATTTATATAGACTTCCCAGCTGACAGCTGAGTCTATTTGGGACTGGATTACATGTCTGCGCAATCTCTGGCCGGTTGGAGTATGTGCAGGGTATGACCACAATAGACTGTTGCATAATAATGAACAGTCTGTTGGAATATTTGCACTATCAGGAAAGAAAGTATATGTATAGAAAGGAAACTGGAAGAGAGAGTATATATGTAGGTGTAAGTAATGATGCAGAATAACGGGATAGCCTGAGTTCTCTGAGATAATATTTGCCCTGCACTAGTGCTCATAGTACAACAAATATAGCCCCAAGATAAGACTGCAGGAGAATTTAGTAAGTAGCACACCAAACTAAATTCGAACTGGTTTTTCTCAATAAGGAAGAAGAGACTTTATTTAGTAGTAGAGGAGAAGAGAGCAGAATGATGAGCGATTTTGGCTACTGCAGGAGAGTCTTATTTATAGTCACGAAGTGGTATTTTTAAACGGACATGACTGTTGGAAAAGAACTTCAAGTTCCGAACAGACATGGCTTTTCAACAAAGCTTTATGTCTGTTCGTCCAGCAGTAGCTTTTCACGAAATGACATAGCTTTTCAGCGAAACGATGCTTCATGTCAGTTCGTTCAAACGTTTTCCTTCGAACCGTCTTATTTGGACCAAAATAGAGTTAATATTTTGTCCAAAAAGAATATATACACCACCACCTAGCTAGCCCAGCCAAGCCCATGCCCAGACCCACGACCCGAGCCCGGTTCCTGGCGGAGCCAGGCGGGTGCATGTGAGCGACCGTGAAGCAATCTAGGTCCTCTCCCGTCTAAAATCATTGGTACCCCTTGGGGCCCCAACCCTTCATACTCTTCCCATTTTAGCTATGTGGGATAACTCCCAATTCCAACTCTTGAGCTTCCTATCTAAGTTCTCAACCAACACACTTTGAGCATTGATTACTCTTTCATCACCAAGAGAATTTTAGTAATTCTTTCTCAAGTGTTTTCTACTATCATAGTAGATTATGCACATTCAATAAAACACAAGTTTTTTAATGTGTGAGCGCTCTTTGGTTAAGCCATAAAGTCATAGAAAACCCACTTGGATTTAGCTAAAATTCCTACAATTCCCCACATGAAAGAGAATTTGAGGCTCTCAGCACCACATGGTGCTCTAGTCTGAACTTCCAACGAAATATTATTACATCTGGGTAGGTTGCCAGCAGCATTGAACCATCCGTAGTAGAGTACCGTCTAGATTTACTTGTCACCGGTGTGCTAAGCATTGAACCAGTCAGACACTAATTGTAAACAAGAGCTTGGTACCTACATAATAATATCTCTTATTGATTTTACCATAGTCCCGTCCGTTACAGACCCTGGACGCACTTGGTTTCATAAGTGTATTTACCTTGAAGCGACCAAACTTCACACTTAGATAGGTGATCTCTAGACATTCTGTCCCACAATGTTTGCTTATCCTCTCGATAGCATAGAAGAAAACCCGGAGTCTTCTTCAGAGATCATTAGGAGCAAAATTGCTCAACCTTTACCCATTCAATTTAGACAGTAAGCACTTATTTTCTATTTCAGGGAATGCGCATGGAGTCTATCAAGAATAGCTCCTAAGTGCTTTGGTTATCTCGAAGCTCACCAAAAACCTTCACGAGATTAACCAACGGTTATCTGAAATTTCGTTTTCCACATTGAATCAAATTCTTGGGATCTCCAGTCAGTATGATTGGGTGTCCACTTCAGACTTCCTTAACAATGGGTTTTAGTCCCATTCCCCTAGACGAGGAGAGAACTTGATCTCTACACAATGGTTTTGTTAGCAGATCCGGAATATTATCCTTTGATCTTACATAATCAAGTGTGATAACTCCTGTAGTGATCAGTTCTCTAATAGCATCATGTCTTCGACGAAGATGTCTTGACTTGCTATTATACAAATCTTTTAGTGCCCCATTTATTGTTGACTGAAAATCGCAATGAATGGTGATAGCCGGCACAGGTTTATCCCAACAAGGGACATCCTCTAAGAACTATTGAAGCCATCCAGCTTCTTCTCCAGTTTTATCTAAAGCTATGAATTTATATTCCATAGTAGATTTTGCGATGCATGTTTGCTTAGAGGATTTCCAAGAAACAGCTCCATCTCCCATAGTGAAAACATATCCACTTGTAGATAAGTTGTTTTCTTCTTTTGATATCCAATTTGCATCACTGTATCCCTCCAATACTGATGGATATATTTCATAGTGTAATCCATAATTCATTGTTTGTTTTAGGTATTGCAACAATAATTGTAGTGCCAACCAATGGTCAATTCCAGGATTACGTGTGAACCTAGCTAGTTTGTTAAATGCTTGAGCGATGTCAGGACGAGTACAATTCATCAAATACATTAGACTTCCAATGATTCGGGCATATTGTACTTGCTCTACAGGTTCACCTTTATGTTTCTACAAATGCTCAATTTTCATAGGCACTTTTGATAATGGGCCCTCGTAAGCATTAAACTTCTTCAAAATATTTTCAATATAGTGAGATTGAGATAATGCTAGACCATCTCGTGTCTTAATGGCTTTAATCCCTAAGATCAAATCCGCCACGCCCATATCTTTCATGTCGAACAACTGTTTCAACATGTTCTTGGTCTCCAAGATTAACTTGATACTACTCCCAGTAATGAGCATATCATCAACATATAAACGTATCATCACAAAGGATTCAAAAGTTCCTTTATAATAGACACATTTATCACAACCATTAATGGAAAAGCCTTTTGACAATAACATATTGTCAAATTTTATATGCCATTGTTTCGGAGCTTGCTTGAGTCCATACAAGGACTTTACAAGACCAAATACTTTATTTTCCTTTCCAGGGACCACATACCCTTCAGGTTGATTCATGTAAATTTCCTCTTCTAAATCTCCATTTAGAAAAGCTATTTTTATGTCCATTTGATGTATCTATAGGCCACGAAGTGCAACCAAGGTGATGAACATCCTAATGGAGGTAATCCTTGACACAAGAGCATATGTGTCAAAGTAATCAAGCCCTTCTTTTTGTCTAAAGCCTTGAACTACTAGATGAGCCTTATACTTATCAATGGTTCCATCCGCTTTATACTTGCGTTTAAGTATCCACTTGCAACCCAAAGGTTTACTTCCCGGAGGAAGATCAACCAATATCCAAGTGTGATTGTGTAGGATGGAATCCATTTCACATTCAATAGCTTCCTTCCAAGAAGGTGCTTCTGGAGCTGACAATGCTTCACGTATTGTCTTTGGATCTTCAACTAAGAAGGTAGCAAAATCAGGTCCATAATGAGTGTAGTTCTCATTTCTTGCCCTTTTACTCCTTCTTGGTTCATCAATAGGAATTTATGTGTTAGGTTCTTGTATAACCTCATCAAAACAATCAGGTTCTTGAAGTCCATTGTTCAAACCGTTAGATTCTTGTGTGCCAACTAGAACCATTGGGATCTTGAGTCCCCACATTAGAACCATTAGGTTCTAAGTTGGAATTAACAGGTGGATTCCCCACATTCGAACCAATAGGTTCAATGTTAGGAACTACCTGTTCTTGGTAGGGTTGACTTCTACATGAACTCTATTTTCAGGACCCATAGCAGTCTCAAAATCTCTTTTCCGAGATTCTCCACTTTTCTTATCTTTCTTAGGAAAGATATTTTCAAAGAAGTATGCATTCCTTGATTCCATGATTGTACCTTCATTCATATTTGGAACCGATGACTCGTGTATAAGAAATCGATATGCACTACTGTTATTTGCATACCCAATAAATATGCAATCCACAGTCTTAGGTCCAATCTTAGCATGCTTTGGTTTGGGTACTTCCACCTTTGCCAAGCATCCCCACACTTTCAAGTGTCGGTAAGTTGGTTTGTGACCTTTCCATAGTTCATATGGTGTCTTGTCACTATTTTTCCGGGGAATTCTGTTAAGAATTTTAATGGCCGTTAAGATGGCCTCTCCCCACATATTCTGGGGTAGTCCAGACTTTCATCAAAAAGGTATTCATCATCTCCTTAAGAGTACGATTCTTTCTTTCAGCAATGCCATTTGATTGTGGTGAATAGGGTGTGGTTTGGTGAATTATCCCAAATTGAGCACAATACTCCTCAAAAGGAGCTCCATATTCTCCACCTCTATCACTACGAATTTCCTTAATTCGTTTTCCAAGTTGATTCTCAAAACTTCAGTCTTGTAATGTTTAAATGCTTCCACGGCTTCATCCTTACTTCTTAGCAAATAAACATAACAATATCTCGTGCTATCATCGATAAAAGTAACGAAGTACTTTTTCTCTCCTCTAGTTTGCACGAATTTTAAGTCACATAAATTAGTGTGAATTAACTCTAGAGGATTAGTGGTTCTGTTCACAGAATGAAATGGTGTCTTAGTTAATTTTGCCTCCACACAAACCTCGAACTTGGTTTGTTGGTTAATCTCAAGATTTGGAAAATGTTGCAACTTTATTAGTTTGTGAATAGACTTGTAGTTAGCATGTCCTAATCTATGATGCCATAAATTAGACGACTCAGTCAAGTAGGTAGAATGATTTTTCATTTCATTGCCCTCAAAGGAGAGAGATACAGTCATTACATTCATCTTAAAGAGCCTATCACAGAGATAGCCCTTTCCTACATAAGTACCATGTTTCCTAACTACAAGCTGTTGTGACTTCAAGGTCACCTCAAATCCTTTCTTCACCAGAGTTGCACCTGACACCAAGTTCCTGCGAATGTTCGGGACATGCATCACTTCATTTAGAACCAGTTCCTTTCCAGAAGTGAGCTTAAGAACCACTTTTCCAATGCCTTCAACATTGGAAGTTGCATCATTCCCCATGTACAGTTTCTTTCCATTCAGCGGAGTGTAGGTTGAGAATGAACCACGATCAAAATAGATTTGACAAGTTTCACCCGAATCAAACCACCATTGTTTCGGGTTTTCCACCAGATTTGATTCCAGAATCATACCAGAGAAAGCTTAAAAAAATTCATCTACTTGCATAGGTTCATTTTCTGTTAGGTTGATGACTCCTTGTGCTTTCTTCCAAGTGAAGCAATCGGCCTTTACATGACCAGGCTTCTTACAATAGAAGCAATTTTCGTTTCCCACGGGCTTCCCCTTCTTTGAACTGCTAGGTTGTCCATGAGTCTTTGAATCATTATCTCGAGACTTGCATTTCTTGCCACGTTTGTTAGACTTTGAGTCCACCAAGTGTGCCTTGGCTTCCATGGGTTGTTTTCCCTTAGCCATAGCCTTGCGATTGTCCTCTTGGATATGAAGTTTAGTGATCAGATCATCGAACCCCATTTCTTTTGTCTTCAACTTGAGATAACTCATGAACTCACTCCATGAGGGGGGTAAACTCATTTCTCAATGAGAGAAGCGACCAAAGATGGCTCATTAGGCTTCATGCCTTCATTGTCCAGTTCATGGAGAATTAATTGAAACTTCAAAAATTTGACTCATGACAGATTTTGAGTCAATCATTTTGAAGTTCAGAAATTTCCCCACGATGAACTTCTTAGTACCGACATCTTGGGCATAGTACTTCTTGTCGAGTTTATCCCACAATTCTTTTGCGTACTCGACGTTAGAATATGCATTATAAAGAGCATCAGAGAAACAATTCTTAATGTAATTCTTACAGCAAAAATTATTGTGTTGCCACATTGATTTGGTGACCTTCTTCTCTTCAGGGTTGTTTGGACCCCGGATAGGAGCAGTAAGGGATCCTTCAGGCCACTTAGAAGGTGGGGTTAGTAATTGCAGGAAATTACCTCTAAGGTTAATGCAACGGAATTCGAAAATTTTTCTACATGGATCGTTGACCGAATGATTATTTAACATGCTCCATATAAATAACTTACTCGTTATCCAGTTTCCAGCTTCCATTACATAAATTTGTTCTTCAACGAACAATTAATGATCTTCTAAAGAATCTGACTGATCTCAGAACAATTCCAAGCTGCCTACGTACCATCAGGATCAAGTCAAATGTAGTTCAATTCTTCGTTGATGAATTCTCCATGGATGCTAGAAATCCATATTCAAAATCTACATTAAACAAAACAAGAAATCTCAAAGATTATAATAAAATGAGAATTGATCAAAGAAGAAAAGAAAAGAGTTAGAACGAATACAACCGTGTAGAAGAAACCCAAAAATGAAGAATGCTCTTAGCCACTCCCAACAACACGTTTCATCATTTCACTTGAAAAATGCTGCAGCCGCAGCACAGATAGATAAAACGCTGTGTAAGTACTTTGCATGGGCCTAGCCCAGTTAGTATGTGTGCAGGCTAATTTTCTGGAGGTCACGGGTTCGAAGCCCATTACTAGTAATCTTTTTCTTTTGGGCTTTTAACACTTGAACATCATTCTAAATTGGTTCAAATGCACATTCTAACTTTAATTAATTAGATCCAATTTAATCTAATTATTATTTTCTTCTTTTATTAATTAAATCTAATTTAATTAATTTACTTTCTAAAAGTATAATTAATCCATTAAATCCAATTCAACTTAATCAATTAGTTGTTACTATCAAATAGAATCATTCTCAATAATATGAAATTAAATATTTACCAATCCAATTGATATTTATTTAATATATGAATTAAGTTATAAATCTAATTTTAACTCAATGATTGATTTCCATCAAATGAAATGTCCTTGACAATAGTAAATCAAATGTTATCAATCCAATTGACATGTAATTTACCCTAATGCTTAATCGGGAGAATCATCACCTAGTTGTATATGACCCATAGGCCCTCACATATCAGGCAATGATCAAATCAAGGTCTCAGTGAATATTCCTAGACAATCGTCACTAGACAATACTAATATGTAAGGAACGTTTGTTGAGGAGATACAAACTTCCTGTGATGTAGAGTAGTTTGATGATACGGTCCTTTGATTCTCGAATGCTCGAATGAGTCTAGAATTTGGATTAGTGTCTATTCCAATAACTCATCCATTGTCTCTCAATCTTCTTAGTCGATCTAGATGATTATGTCCAAACACCATTTTGACATATATCTTTGCAGTGGCCACTAACTAACGATCGCACTAAATATAAGATGTAGAGTATTCTCTCCTTAAATCTATTAGGAGGAATGAATCCTGATCTTTGTCCAATCACTCACACCATATGCTTCCTAATATACCCAACGCATGTCGTATCTATCCTACTTTAAGAGTGCAAGCGTTGCGCATGGTCAAAGTATATTATTCCACATATGATGTAGTATTGACCTCAAGTCTGACGACTATTACATCACCCTACAATCCGATACTTCCATAGACACTTAAATAGAATTTACCAAATGGTTTCTCGGCTGGGTATGTCAACACTCTCCAAAGTGTCCATGTGTCCATCATGAATAACCAAGCTATTCGCAGCAGTGAGAACTACTACATCCTCGAAGGATCTGATGCAACACATGCTAGTCTCTATCACATCATTGATATCCCATATCTCAATGGTCATTAACTAGTGGCTAATTTTAGGACTTAAGTTCTGACACACAAGCTCCCACTAACTTGGTGATTATCTTTAGTCCTTGGGAACATCTTACAGAATAATTCAAACAACCGAATAATCTATTCAGTAAATGTAATGCCAATTGTATTTATGTATGCTTAAATAAATGTAACATAAATAAATACCAATAAGCTGAATGCGGTAAAGTACATATCGTCCTTAATGTTGGTTGTCTCTATGACATATATACTTTCAATCTCCCACTTGGCCTAGAATCAATCACTAATGTGTGTCCAATATTTAGATTCCTGGAATGGCTAACTTGTCCCTCCAAAGACAAGGTTTTGTGAAAGAATCAGCGTAGTGTCCTCACGGAGAAATTACTTTATTTGTTTATATTGCAATCTATCAGTGGTTTCCAAACCATGATAGTGTCTCAGTAGATCCATGCTAGTATCATAAGATCTTGGTTCCTTTGCATATGCAGTCGCATCAGTATAATCGCAATTTCACAATTCGATTACTAACACTTGGAACTACCCCTTGTTCTTCTAAGAACCTTCTAGCATAATCATACAGGACATAGGTTGTTGAATCTATACATCATTAGATCTAATCTAATATGATACTATTACTAAGATGAATACAAAACTATAATTGCGATAAGTCCAATCATCACATTTATAATGAAGCTTACTACTCATATCTCCAGTATATATCTGAGCTATAAGCTCCCACTGTCCATGAAATCCGTTGATAATTCTAAGTCACCTTGACTGTTTGATGTATCACATTTGTACATTTTAGGCGATGGTTACACTATACAACATCGTGTATATGTACGGAGTTCATGCTTCAATAAGACAATCTAAAATTGACAGTATAACCATGTGATAATGATAATAGATTCTCTTAGAATTCTATTATTGTTTATCAACACATTATTTATTCAAAATAGTGAATATCATGTTGAATTTGAATATTCTCTCGAACCTATTCAACAAGGTTTCAATATGAGAATATCCTAGAAACTTTCATTCAAGCCCCCTTCACAATGGAAGTCTTGAATGATCAATATTTGACTGTTAACGTGGAAGCTATTTCATATGATGTTGATGTCAAACATTTTCAATCATATAGATAAGAGATTCTCACAAACACTTCTAAAGATGTACAGATCATTCATCTACTTTTGAAATAAGTTAAACCAATTTACTTATTTCAAATGTAAATGATCAAACTCCTAGAGGCCTGCATAAGTCCACAATGGTCTTATTTGATTTGCATATCCATACATGATTTGAATTGGACACTAAGGCCTATAACTGTGTCAAACACACTTTACAATAAAGTTTCTCCTCAGAAAGTGGTATAGGCTTGTTATCGAATATATCATGCAATTATTAGATGCTCATGCAAGTAAAATCTTATAGGACTGGTCTATAATCCAACCAATAGATAATATATAGTATGTCTCCCAGACTCAACTATATAATTTTGATTGTCCTACACTATGTAGGCATAGACTCCGTTGTTGATATAATACTTTCTTGAAAGAAACTACTACTATTTAATAATAAAATATCAATTTACTTAAGTTCTAAACTTAAGTAATCTCTAGTCCATCTCTTAAGATCCTATGGCTTTAAGCCACCTCTCAAAATCGATATCAAATATCATTTTGTTAGCTATAGGTTATAAACTCATCCCGGCGAGTATGGCAGTAAATAATCGTGATCCTTCTAAAGGATTCCATACAATTCAATTTGTCACGATAGTTTACTTAACCTAGGAGTTTGTTCATTTGCGTTCGAATTCGTTTAACTATCCTGAATGTTATGAGGCACTCTAATATTGGGACACCCAATAAATTATAGTGATCAAGGTAACACTCAAATGCTAACCTTGTTACGAAGAATGTGCAACCTTTAAGTTGCACTGTTTCAACTTATGGGAATAACTTATTCATAAAAAGATTACTCTCTAAATGCTTTCATTAGCTTATGGGCATTACCAAGTAACTTACTCCCACTAACCTCAAGCACTGTTGACTCTTCCTCTGAATCTTTGTCATAGTTAAGTGACAAGTTATCAGCCTCATTAGTTAATTTGTGCTTTTGAATCCATTTCAAATTTTGTACTTCTATCTAGTATATTCCTTGTAAACTCAAAGTCTTACAAGAATAGCATATGTCAAGAAACAAAAACTAATTTGTTCCTTATGATGATAGAGGTAAAGTTTCACAAATTAACACATTCTAAAATCCTACTAGTCATGAAGAACTTTAATACATGTATGGGGCAACCCCATATTCAGTTATGTAATAAAGAATCTTACAACATAACTATTATGTGTCTCTAAGACTGATTTAGTAAGGATATAATTAGGATACATATTGAGCTTCAATTGCACGTGTAACAAAGTATATGGGATAATCTATGTCGAACATAGCATTTCCATTTCAATGGAACCCATCATGGGATTAACCATGTCTAACAAGGTTTAGTTAATTTCACTCTATTAGAACCCGTGGCCTTCTATAAAAATCCATAACAATGTTGTAAGTACTATTCTATTGACCCCAATCAAAGAATAAAATACTTCATATAACATGTTTATATTCTATTCAACATTGTGACTTTGTACTTCTCAAGGGCAATGAACTTGCATCTTCTCAAGCGCAAGTGTTTAGACCAAGGAAAATATAAATCACATGGTGAATTAAGACATTTCCCAATTTGAATGCTCACACATGCCTTGCAATGTGTGTCATCTCAAATTGTTATTTTGGTATTCCTCATTTTTCTAGAAAGAACCGGTGAATAACAATTATAAGATAAGATTAAAATCTATATGTTTCAAAACAAATGGTGTCAAGTAGTCTAACTTACATAACACTAGTCATTCTTATCTCACAAGTTCAACCAAGTTGACAAATAACATAATTTTGGAAAATTGGTTTGTTATGTTGGTCTTCTTATCGTGTATATTGAGAAAGTCATGTCTTATGGTTAAGAACTTTTGATCCATGTTCTTGAAGACGTCTATCTCTATACTATTAGTGTGACTAAATAGCAGGTAAATCCACTAACGTCTTAACAAGTATGGAAGTTATGTTCTTAATAGATGAAATCAATAGTCTAACAATTAATTTCAAATGTAAAATAGTATCCAATACTAAAATTACTTCATAGACATAACCAGTTATCAATACGCAATAATATCCTTCAATCTTTAAGCAATAATTACTTTAGGATCAAGGAATTAAACTTTGCTACCCATACTCTTATTGAATTACTATAATTGCAATAGAGTGTATTATTCGTTAGACATCTACTCTTACTTTCATGGTCATCTTTGAGATAAATAGAAATATACTTAGAACATCTCTTAGTATATTTATTCTACCTTTCTTCCCTTACGGATTGGTTTAATAGAACTGCTCACTATGAGCACCATTTACCCATGGATGATGTTCTTGCAAAGATTATGAGTAGTAAGCAGCTTTAGTCAATCTCACTTCTATTGTATTTAATATTCACTATGAAATTAATACAAAACATGAAGAGACTTGAAAGGAAATCAATTGAAGAAATGTTAAGCACTATTCTCTAAGAATTTCAACATTCTCAATTGACTTTCTTATTCCAAACAATATGAGAACATGTGAAGAGAAGTCAAATTTCAACATTTAAAGATAATACGCATTGACTATCATAAGAACTTGTACTCCCACTGATTTAGCCAAACTCTAGAATAGTGGTTGACCAATGTCAATGCTCATCATACATGTTCTAAGAGGTATTTTCTATAATGTCTTCATATTCTCACGTTTTGTAAGCTACTTGTGTACCATACACGTCTAAATCGAATATGTTACCTAGTTGTCCTTGTATTTAATATAAGTATTCTTGTCCAACTCGAAATACTCAAATTCAAACACAAGACAATCTTGGGTACGCGCTTGTCCAAGACAAACTCAATTAAATCAAACGCAAATAACAGTACAGTCAAAATGTCATTGGTAATAAATCAAACTAAGAGTATTCATCAATGCTATTCTACAACAACCTTATAAAACATAATCTAAATAAAGCGTGAATTAAACTTAACTCTAATTAAATAACAATTCACAATATCTTCATTCAACGACTAAATAATCAAGGCCTTTTGAATTATTTAGTTCCATTAATTTTATCATATTCACCGACCCCATTGGAAGAATACGGATTCATTTCTAATATGAATCTTAATGGCCAAGATCCAAATCTGCATTATTACAGCCCCTGCTATGGCTGATCACCGTAATAGCCAAATAAGGTAGGTCTCTAAACCAATTGTACAATACAACTCTTGGTTGACCAAAGATACTTTCGGTGTCCTATAGACTATGCCTAACGCTATGGCGACTCGACATAGCCCAAGTAAGTCATAACCATCACACAGTACCAACTATGGACCTATGAAAGAGACTTTCCATCGGCAAACAGAGTAAGCACTATGGTGCATATTACTCATGAGATTAGATGGTTCCATTCATCATTCAATTATGATGGGTGACGCCATGCGATCAAATCGAGACTTAAATTTTAGTTGGGGAACATTTATGTCGGGGTATTTAATCGCTTAAACAAGACCTTAGATAACTATCAAACATAGGGCGCCGTCTACCCACACATACAATACGCGGGCAAACAAATAATGAGCGCCGCCTACTCATGCATACAATATGCGGACAAGCAAGTAATGGCTGCCGCCTACCCATGCATATGACAGATGCTGTCCGGAAACTAGTGGGTGCCGCCTACCCATACATAGCGGACATAAAATGTTATACTGATTTAAAGTAAATCATATAGACATTCAAACATATGAGCAAGTAATTGTGAGTTTAAAGTTTGCAAGAAAATATAATTTGTCTCATCTTTATAGTTCCAAAGTAATTATAAATGTTTTACTTAAAAAATAAAACATTTATTAATTTCCAAGAAATGAAAATGAATTATAAATCCAATTTATAATAATTTATAAGTCATAAATCTAATTCATGAATTTTCCAGAAATTTATAAACATTTGAAACAAGTTTCTACATTAATATAATCTTCTAAAGTTTTATAAGTTTGGGTACTGAAATCATAAATGTCAACAGTAGAGGGGCCTCCGCTCCAATAAGACAGAAAAATCTGTCTAATTGAAACAGGGTCCCTGATCTTCTGCTTCCTTTCAAATCAACCCCTCAACTTCCTGTAAATTTTCAACTCGGTCCCTGTGAATTCGAAAAGCTTGCACATGAATCCAACAATGGAGTTTTCGATCTGAATTCATAATCCTTCGTCGATTAGTGTTCCAAACACGAATCCATCAACGAATCCTTTATCAAACATCATTTCTCTATTCAAATCACCATTCAATTCGGATCAAACCCGTCAAGAATTAAAATCCCCAATTTTTTTTTAATTTTTTTTTAATATGATCGATCGATCGATCAAATCAACCTCGCGATCAGGTCGCCATTTCATTTTGCGGTGAACGAAGCCGAGCTACGGTGTTCATGATGTAAGATGGAGGGAGGTCGGTGGGATGAATTGAACCGAGGCGGAGACGCCGTTTATCGAATTCCAGTGAGATGAATTACGGGAAGATGATGATGATGATGTCATTAGGGATGAGCACCGGTGGTAATGGTAAAAAAAACCTCTAACCGTTTACCATACCGTTCGCGTGCGGTTAGCAATTTTCCTAACCGTTTACCGTACAAAAATGTGCGATAACCGTACCGTTGATAATGTAAAAAATAGTAACCGTACCGTTGGTAAAATTGTTACTGCTCCTAAAATGATAACACGATTTAATATTTAGAAAATCACCGATTTACATACAAGGAACAACATGTCATGAGAATAACAACCGAGAAATGTAATGAATCCATCATGTTTAAGAAATCCAACAATAGAATAAAGCATCAACATGTCCAAAAAACAAAACTAACTTCTCCGCAAAGTATATTAACGAACCTATTCTATCAATCAACAATAGAATAAAGCATCAACATGTTACATAAACCTCTGCTCTTTTAATCAATCAAATAACTAATATCAAAATGATAACAATGCCAAACTAATACAATTCTAATATAGTTGATGATGATTAATTAATAGTTTAATACATTATACATACCAAAAAAGATGGGTTGGGAACGGAGGAACTGTATTGCACGGCGCTCAGAACAGATAAATATGGTGTGTTAGGCAGAAGAGAATATATAAACTAGGGTAAATCAAAACCTATGTTACTTTCCATATTGAACAATTATCTTAATTAAATAATATATTCTACTAAATATAATCATACCGTAAAAGTGCGGTAAATCAAAAAAAGCAACCATTTACCGTCCAATTTTTGCGGTTACCATTACCAATGATAAATTTACCGCTGGTAAATGGTAAACCGGTGGTAACGGTAAAATTTTGCTCATCCCTAGATGTCATGATGATGATTGAACCCAACAATAATAAATTGATAATAATTAATTAATCATCAATTAATCTAATCCAATCAGATCTAATCTGATTGATAATACAAAATTCTTCAAACCCAAGTATAGAAGAAATCAAATTTCATACTAGTAACTAAACCCAGTTCGTGACCATGGAATTTTCTAATGAGAACAAATTATAATTCTTCAAATTAAAAACTCACATTAAACATAAAATAACATGTAAATAATTCATTCAATCAAGCCTAGCTCTGATACCACTATTAGTAATTGCAGGAAATTACCTCTAAGGTTAATGCAGCGGAATTCGAAAATTTTCCCACATGCACTACAAGAAAACAGTTGAATAGCGACGGATGCCATCCGTCGCTATTCAGTCCCGACCCGTCGCTAATGAGGCTTAGCGACGGGAAGCCCGTCGCTAAATAGGACGTCGTCAAAAGTGGCGTCGCTAAATGAAAAAGCGACGGATGAACCCGATCCGTCGCTTTCGGATAGCGACGGATAACACCATCCGTCGCTCTGTTGGTCAACGCAAATAAAGCGACGGATAAATCTATCCGTCGCTTTATGAAGAGACACGTGGCACCTCATCCGGTGTTCACGTGTAGCGACGGATAAGCCTATCCGTCGCTAAGCTCCCCAGAGTTTTCTTTTTTTTTTTTCCCTGATTTGTATTTTTGTCCTATTTTTTGTATACAATATAGAATAATAATTATGGACAACTGGAAACACTTCAATTAAACACAACCTAATTCAAGCAAATTCAGATACAAACGAGAATGTACCACACCGATAAAGAAAATATAAAATGTATGTTAACGAAGTCAAGTGTACGACATAAGAGTAGAGTAATGCAAATGGGAAGCTAGAAATCTGGAGGTGGAGCTTGTCCACACTGCTCGGCCAACTGTCTCCCGTATTCCTTCATCTTGTCCTGCTCTGCGCGCATCCGAGCATTCTCCTGGCCCTGCTTCAAGAGTTGATCCTGAAGCTGCTTGATCTCCTTGTCCATCTTTGACCGGCTCTTCCCCGAATGATGCACGTCTCCAAGTATTCTCGGCGCCAAACTCCCCATGCCGTATATATGACCCTTGTGGCTGATCCCATCAATCTCCAACAAGATGTCATCCTTTTCTTGGGGTGTGAGAGCTAGATTCCTCACCCATCCCTCGTACTCGGTCTGAAATTGCAAAACATGTGTAAGTATGAGCACTTAATTAATGACATGCATATTTGAAAGAAAACATTATTCAAAAGAAGTCATATGTGACAATGAAGTTATTTCAATTGAGGACTTACTGCAATCGAGGTCGCCCATTCGTCATCCCAGATCCCTGTCTTGTCCTTGTGGGAATTCTCGAGATGCTCATACAACGACATCGGCTTCCCCTCAGCGGTCTTCGTCAACCAAAAAAAACAAAGATCATTATAAATAGTATGAATGGCTACTTCCTACAATATTGAATAAAGAATAGAATTTGCACTTGACAACAGTGCTGCAAAGATTAAGTAACACCATTACATAATTAAGTCAGACCATCAACAACACAAGAGAAGACAAATCTAAAGAGACCTACACTACATACAGATTAGATTAAACAACGTCCACTTAAAGAGTAAAGCTAGCATGCATAACAAACAATTAATTAGGAATTACATACATGGCTTAAGACACAAAAGTGCAATGCAAATTAATTATACACATGACCTATATATTACATGACTTACCGAATCCAAGTGACGTTCCAACTGGCCCTTCCGCCCTAGATGGTGCTTTGACGTCCCCGTCCCATATCGCGGCTTGGTAGATCGGCTTAACTTGATCTTCTTCGCTTTCTTCTCAGTTTCTTCATCTTCCCAGTAAGCGAGCCACTCGGGCCACTCATCCTCCCCAATCCCATCAGGCTTAACTTTATTTTTCTTTGCATCGTAGATATAATCCCTATACATGCTCGAGCAGTCATGCTCAAATGCATACCGCAACTCTCTCTTCATGCGGTTCGGGAGGAAGAACACCTCCTACAACATTCCATTTCCATGAAAGAAAATAATCAATCAGTATAAAAAACATGATGAAGTTGGCAAGAAATATGATCAAAAATCCATACAACAAAATCATCCAACTTACCCCTAGGGCATTGAAAAACTCTAACTTCCTTTCTTCAGAGACAGTTGACCACATTGCTCCACCCTTGCTTGGAGGATCCAACTTAGCGAAAATTAAAGCTCTCAAAGTCTTGGTAACAGAACGTGGCATCAACCTATTTAAAATAACAACAAATACAACACCGGTCACAAGTCTAAATAAAACCATCAGAATACGAATCTGACTCGCTAGTATAACAGCTGCTCGATGAACCGAAGAATCTCGACAACCTCGGTCTAGGCATGATGATCTGCATATACACATTATGTACACAAATCATATATAAAATATCCTATGGAAGAAACACATACCAATTATACCAAAGTCATTAACATGCAAACTTCATACTCTGTTTCTAGTTTACTAACTTAACCGAGTGAGAGACAGACTCAACTTAACATAAGCAAGCTACAGGTGCCAACAAATAGACTAATTAACATAAACACGAATTCCTAACATTGAAACTGATCTACGGACATGATCTGGAGCATCAACATAATTATTAATAAATAAGAGATAAAACAGAATACATAAATAATAATAACAAAGCAGAAACTTATATTAAACATAAATCACACCGGACATCTCTCCCCAACCCAAAACTTATCAAAACAGGGAACACAGACGCTCACCGGAAGATGAGTTGATGGGTAACAAAAGAAGGTGCAGCGAACGAAACCGGACATATAGGACCACAACTGACGAATAGATCGCCGCACCGGTGGAGAATCGCCGCGCCGGTGGTGGTGGCTGGAGCGGAATTTGGGGGTTTTTGGGGTTAGGGTTTTGTTGGAGATGGAGAATTGGGGAGGAGGAAATGAAGAGGGGAGACGACAATCTGCTATCTTATCCTTTTTTTTTTCTTTTTTTTTTTTAACGTAGCGACGTATGAGGTTATTCGTCGCTACGTAATTAATAAAATATTATTTTCCTTTTCAATTTTCCTTTTTTTTTCTTTTTTTCTTTATTTAATTAATAGTCAACGACAGTGAGCGACGGATAACCTTATCCGTCGCTACATTAGCGACGGATTGGATTATTCGTCGCTAAATTAGCGACGGATAATTCTATCCGTCGCTATCTTGCTTAAAGCGCAGTTCGTCTATATCCGTCGCAAAATTTAGCGATCCGTCGCCCCGTAGCGGCGGATAACCATCCGTCGCTACCCATCCGTCGCTAATTGGTTGTTTTCTTGTAGTGATGGATCGTTGATGGAATGATTATTTAACATGCTCCATATAAATAACTTACTCGTATTATCCAGCTTCCAGCTTCCATTACATAAATTTGTTCTTCAACGAACAATTAATGATCTTCTAAAGAATCTGACTGAACTTAGAACAATTCCAAGCTGCCTACGTACCCTCACGATCACGTCAAACGTAGTTCAATTCTTCGTTGATGAATTCTCCATGGATGCTAGAAATCCATATTCAAAATCTACATTAAGCAAACAAGAAATCTCAAAGATCATAATAAAATGAGAATTGATCAAAGAAGAAAAGAAAAGAGTTAGAACGAATACAACCGTGTTGAAGAAACCCAAAAATGAAGAAAGCTCTTAGCCACTCCCAACAACACGTTTCATCATTTCTCTTGAAAAATGTTGCAGCCACAACACAGATAGATAAAACGTTTTATAGGCATTTTGCATGGGCCTGACCCTGTTGGTATGTGTGCAGGCTAATTTTCTGGAGGTCATGGGTTCGAAGCCCATCACTAGCAATCTTTTTCTTTTGGGCTTTTAACACTTGAACCTCATTCTAAATTGGTTCAAATGCACATTCTAACTTTAATTAATTAAATCCAATTTAATCTAATTATTCTTTTCTTCTTTTATTAATTAAATATCTAATTTAATTAATTTACTTTCTAAAAGTATAAATTAATCCATTAAATCCAATTCAACTTAATTAATTAGTTGTTACTATCATATCAAATAGAATCATTTTCAATAATATGAAATTAAATATTTACCAATCCAATTGATATTTATTTAATATATGAATTAAGTTATAAATCTAAGAGAAAATATCACGGTAGGGACTCCTTAGAACACCTAATATTAGAAAAGGGCCCTTTATTCAAACAATTACATATTAGACCAATTTGGGGGTTTTTGGCGTTGACTGCTCGTTATTTACAAATTGCCATAGTTTCAAAAGTGAACACACAAACACGGCCTTAACTCCCAAAAACTGAATTTACCCTAATTACCTTTACCATCTCACCACCATTACACCATTTTCCACCTTCTCGTCTCCCTCCACTCTGTCCCGCCATAGCTCTTCACCTTCACCTTTTGCTGCCGATTTCCAACCAAATTGCTCCATTTTTCCACTAATCGACGCGTGTCAGTCCGATGTTTCACAATTTCGCTTTGCGTCTGAGTTTATGTTCGTGAAAACGAAGTGAAAGGGGGAAAACTGTAGCTCATAATTGAGGTATGATTTCTTACTGTAAAAGCTCAATTTTGGTGTTCTAGGAGTTGCATGTGCATTCACATTTAGTTTCGAGTTGTAATTTTTGGACGACGCAAACCCTACGTGTAACCCTTGTTTTGTTTTTCTTATGTAATCTGTTTTTTAATGATTCTCCCCTTGTTATTGCGCAGAGAAATGGTGAGATTTAATATCAGGGTACATGTCGGCAGGGAGAGTTATATGCTTGAAAGAGTCGAGCACAACAGGTACAAAATCGACGATTTGTGTTCTGATTTGGAAAATACTGTGTATGTGCTAGCTTATGGAAAACCCCCCTCCCCCAAAATGTGGCCATTTCTATGACTGCTGAACTGATAGCTGGTGGGAGTATGAGCATTACTAGTGATAAGGATGTTAGGATAATGTTTGAGGGAAACATGCTTTATAAAGAGGTTGAACTGTATGTGGATTTCTCTGAAGCAACTCCATTAGCTGTTATTGATTTTGAGTCTAGTATGGGTGGTAGAAAAAGGGGGTATGAAGACTTACAAAATGCTCATGAGGATGCACCATATGTTCCAGAACAACCAGTGCCCACCCCACCTGAGAGAACTAGACAATATAGGAAGAGGAGATGCAAGCCTAGACCAAACAGATCACCAAAACCACCAAGACCACCCATATTTGTAGACCTTACAGGGGAGGAGTTTGATGTTGATCCAACTGACACACAGGAAACACACCCCCCTCCAACTCACACACAAGAAACACAGCCCCCTCCATCTGACACACAAGAAACACAGTCCCCTCCAACTGACACACAAGAAACAGAGCCCCCTCCAACTGACCCACAAGAGCCTGAGCCATATATTCCTCAACCAGAACCTGAGCCATATATTCCTCCCACAAAAAGCTTCCCAACTGATTTTCCAAAAACTCCAACTTCTGAGGAATTTCTTCTCTTTGAGGAACTCATTACAAATGGTTTGGTTCAGATTACCAAGGAGGATCTCCTTCTGTTAAAACCAATGATAATGAACCTACAGCTGAACACATTGTGGAGGAGCCAGTTGATGTGAATATGACAAATGAGGAGGTAGATGATGATGGCTATCCTGGTGGTGATGATGATGTGGTACATGAGGAGTCTGACTCTGATTTGGGGATGGATTGGGAGGATGATGAGCCCAAGGCAACCTATGCTCATGAGAGTGAAGATGAGGAGATAGGTTTTGAAAGGGTGAAGCCTACTGGTGATGAGGATAAGGAATCTGATGGTGATCATGATGGTAATTCTGGTGGAGATGGAGGTGTACCTCAGGCTGGTAGTGATGCTAACAATGGTGGGAATGCTGAAAATGACAATGATGATCCTGATTTTGTTGTCTCTGATAATGACCCTGAGTTGTCTGAATTTGATTATGATTCTGAAGCACCAGATCAATATAGTGATGAGGATTGGATAGGTGATGAATTTGTTGTGAACAATGAACAAGTTGATAAACATTTCAAAGTTGGGGATACCTTTGGTTCTGTTTATGAGATTAGGAGGAGGGTGAAGGAGTATTCTCTGAAGTTGGGTTTCACATTTCAGAAGATCAGGAATACTAGGAGTAGGTATACTGTTAAGTGCAAGGGTAGGGGATGCAAGTGGAGACTGCATTCTAGAAGACTTGATGATGAGAGGACCTTCATGATAAAGACATATCATGAAGGGCATAGATGTGTTAGAAAGAATGACACACATGAAGCTGATTACAACTATCTTGCAGATAAGATCATGGGTGAACTGGCAAGAAATCCATCCCTCACTGCAAAGCAATTGGAGGTTTGGGCAGTTGACAATTTGAAACTGAAGGTGCCATACCAGAGGATGTTCAGAGCAAGACAAAAAGCCTTGGTTGTGCTTGGAGGCAATCCAGAAGATGCCTTCAAGTTGCTTCCTAAGTATAGGCAGATGGTGATTAGGTCTAATCCTGGGAGTTTGGTTGAGCTTGATTGTGAACCAATGGAAGAAGAAGAAGATGTTGATGTGGGAAGTGGAGAAACAGTTCATAGAGCTCCACAATTCAAAAGGTTCTTTGTTGGATTGGAAGGTCTCAAGAGAGGATTTCTTGCTGGATGTGCACCTTTCTTGTTCTTTGATGGAGCACATTTGAGAGGTAAATATGGGGGGGTACTTCTCAGTGCAGTGGGAACTGATGCTGACTGTGGCATCTACCCACTTGCATATGCCATAGTTGAAACTGAAAATAAAGAGTCCTGGGGGTTCTTCTTGAAGTGTCTTGAGAATTTCATTGGTCCATTTGACAATAGCAGGCCCTGGCACTTCATGGGTGATAGGCAGAAGGTAATTTCTAACTTTCTAACTTGAATATATTACTTATGAAAATACATTCTAACATTTACTCTTTTATTGTAGGGATTAGTCCCAGCCATTGAGGAACTGACTCCAACTGTGATCAACAGAAAATGTGCCAAGCACATTTATGATAATTTCAAATTAAAGTGGTCTGGAGTTGAGCTAAGGAAACTGTACTGGCAAGCAGCAACAGCCTTTACCACTTATAGCTTTAATAAGGTAAATTCTCCTCATTCTTATTGCTTACATGAAATACTTGTGTGTTGTATTACATTTTACCTTGCCTTACATGGAATCCTTGTGTGTTATATTAAAGGCTATGACAAAGATGCTTGCTTCTACACCATCTGCATATGAGTATCTCATGAAAATTCCAAAAGGGTTCTGGGCTAGGCATGCTTTTGATAGTAGTGTGAAGGTGGATCATGTTACAAACAACATGAGTGAGTCCTTCAACTCTTGGATAGAACCAGTTAGGGGTTACTCAGTGATGAAAATAGTAGAGGGACTTAGGACTCAAATCATGAGAAGGCTTGTGGTAAGAAAGAAGAAAGGTCATCACTGTGAAGCTGTGCTTATGCCTAGGATATTGGACAAACTTAATAAACAAGGTGAGCAAAGTGGGAGGTGCCACATACTTACAGAATCTGGATCATGCTATGAGGTGCAAGACTTTAATTACAAGTTCATTGTGGACCTTGAGAGCAAGTCATGTGACTGTAGGAGGTGGGATGTATCAGGTATCCCTTGCAGACATGCTTGGGCTGTGTTCAACTATATGAGACTTCCAGCTGAAGACTTTGTATCCCAGAACCACTCTAAGGCAGCTTACATATTGACTTATGATGAGGCCAAACTGAAAGGTATCAAAGACCCTCCATTTTGGCCAGATGACTTGACTGATGAAGTCTGCTTACCTCCTGAAGTTAAGAGGCAACCTGGCAGGCCTTGTACAAAGAGGATTAAACATCCTTCTGAGGGAACTTCTTCAAGAAAACCAAAAACACCTGTTCACCAACAGAGAAGACCTCCCAGGTGTTCCAAATGCCTAGACAGAGGACACACATATAGGGGTTGCCCTAAATTGGTAAGTATTGAAAGCCTTTTTTTTTTTTTTTTTTTTTTTGTCTCTTTAGTATTGTCTTTACATTAATATACCAACTTGGACTGATATCTGTGTGTATTGTAGAGGGAAGAGCATGAACAAGAACCACTTCCACAAGAAGAGGCTGACAGACCTGCTTCCCCAGTTCAAGTTGTAAGTATTCTAATTCATGTGCATGAGTTATTGTAACTGTGTATCTATATGCTAATTTATACATTGGTTTTGCATAGGACCAACCTGATGTTAATCAGAATGAAACTGTGGTTAATGAACCTGAAGAAACTGGTGGTGATGTAGGCAGTGGTGGCAGTGGTAGGGGTGGCAGAGGTAGGGGTGGCAGAGGCAGGGGTAGGGGTAGGGGTGGCAGAGGTAGGGGTAGGGGTGGCAGAGGTAGGAGTGCAACAGGCAGTGGTGGCAGAGGTAGGGGTGGAAGGAGAAGGAACTGGTTTGGCAATGCTCAAGAGTCTCAGGAAATGGAGTATCCAGATTGGCTTCTTTGATCATCTAGTTTATTTACTGTTTATGCTTCTTGACAATCTTTTGGACAAGTTCATGCTTCTTAGCACTCTTTTGGGCTGTAATGTTTTGTTAGATGCTTGCTTATGCAACTTTGCTGGAAAACCAGGAATCTGGCCATGTTAATGTAATGATTCTGGTACTCTAAATTTAGTATTTGCTATGTTGGAAACAATCTTTTTATTCCATTGAAATGAAGACATTTGGTGCATTACAATTGTTAATATTGTACTAGAAAGAATGAGCAATTTGAGTCATAAGATACATTGCCAGTAGAATCAAATTAACAGCCACAAGCACTTGTATGACATTCATGTAGTTTGATAGAAGTCCATGTTGCCTTCCGTGTTGCCTCTCATTCATGTAGACATTTGCTTTGTTGATGAAATCTGGCAGATTTGATGAGTTGGAGGCGGTTCTTTGTGGCACATGCGTAGTGTTGTTTCCTTGCTGGACGCCTTCATCCTCAATATCATCCCAATGACAGAATCCATGTGTTTTGCAATTCCAAAAAAATCTTCCGTTACTCGTAACAACAAGAACGGTGCGCTTGCGCAACTCGGATAATAACATATTGGACGACCGCGCCAATAGTTCTTATTGGAAGAAGAATCCCCCATAAGTATTAGTAGTTAAAATGGTGTGTGTGATAGTGTAATGTGGGTGAAATATGGAGGAAGAGAATACATATATAGTGCCAAAAGGCCTCCCAACGGCTACTTTTTTTTTCAAATTCTAATTACATTTTAGGGCCTAACGGCTATTTTCTGAATTTACGAGGGTTTTTAAAAATTATTATTTTTATGTTAACATTCAATTACATTTTAGTCCCACATGTGATATCCACGTGATGTTTCTTGCGCCAAAAATATAAGGCTTGTTTGATTCCTCATTTCTGGAATTTGGCTGTGACGCTCTAAGCCTGTGTTGGTCAAAATCGTGCTCTAATTTGTAATTGTTCATCTAAGGGGCCCTTTCCTAATATTAGAGCATCTAAGGGGCCCTTATAAAGTTATGGGCCCTAAATCTAATTTTAACTCAATTATTGATTTCCATCAAATGAAATGTCCTTGACAATAGTAAATCAAATGTTATCAATCCAATTGACATTTAATTTACCCTAATGCTTAATCGGGAGAATCATCACCTAGGTGTATATGCATAAAATTACATAAAGCAACCACTTGAGGGCACCTAATTGCTAAAAAAGCTTGTTTAAATAACTAGTTACAAATAAGGTCATTCTAATATTTTGGGGCCCTAATTTCGCTCATTCTTTCCAATTGTACCCCTGCCGCCTTTCTTCCTCTGCAAGCCAGCATATAAAAACGCGTTTTCTGTATTTCAATCTCATTTATTGCTCTCTCAGCTCGAAATCAAATTTCGTTCCATTTTCGTTCGACTTTTTTCCTTTTTTAAGCTTGAAATCGTGAATCTACTGCGTTTCTTCGTGTTTTTTGCTATGGATTTGTTGATTTCGTTGAAATCGAAAGGTTTGTGTTATGCGTGGATGGTGAATGGTGAAATTTCCTTTTCTGAATTGCTTGATGTTGCTGTGTCTAAGCTGAATCTGAATGATTTGGATTCTACTCAGTTCCAGTATTGGATCGGTGAGAATCGATATATTGTTTTCAGTGATGACAATTTGAAAGCTATGATTATGCTCTATTCTGCCAATGGTATGAAATTTGTTAATATGGATGTTTTGGTTGGGTTGGCTGATGATTGCGTTGAAAAACCTGTGAAACGAGCTAGATTGAGCATTGATGGTGAGGGCAGTGGTAGCAAAACTGGTGACAGTAGATCTGTGTTGTTTGAAACTAGGGTTTCAGTGGATGAAACTAGCTTTGGTGTTGATACTAGGCCTGATCTGCTTGAAACTAGGGATACTATTATTTCTCTGGTTGAAACTAGGACTGAGATGTTTGAAACTAGTGATAAATTGGTTGAAACTAGTTGTGGTGTGGTTGAAACTAGTGTTGGCATGGATGAGAATAGGGGAAGTAGGATTGCTGTGTTTGAAACTAGTATTGGGAGGTCTGAAACTAGCTCTGGTGTTGCTTTAACTAGGTGTGGTGGTATTGCATTGGCTGAAACTAGGCTTGAAACTAGGGCTGGTGGGTCTGGAACTAGTGGTAGTAGGCCTAGTGGGTCTGAAATTAGGCTTGAAACTAGGGTTTCATGTTCTACGGTTGGTAAGGTTGTTTGTGCAGGTCCTAGCAGGTTTGCTTCTGAGGTGATTGTGGCTGAAACTATTGAGGATCCCCTAGTTTCAGGTCATGCTGCGCTGGTTTCAACTGATGTTCCTTTTAATAATAATGTCAATGATGTTGCTATTTATGGAGATGTGCCGCAGGCTAGGGAGAATGTGTTGTTGTCTCAAGGGAGGCATAGGGAAATTAGGGAGGTTGGGCAGTCGTTTCCTGGAGGTGTGAAGGCCTTTAGGATTGCTCTTGCTAAGTTTTCGATTGCACTTGGTTTCAGGCTTAAGATTGTTAAGAATAATCCGCAGAAACTTAGAGCTATTTGTAGCAAACATGTTGTTGATGGGTGTCAATGGATGGTTTGCGGATTGCTTTATAGTGCTAATGGCTGGTTTTACATTAAGGATTTGGTGAATGAACATACATGTGTGCTTTCGCCTCTTCTCGATAAAGGTGATCTGTTAGCTGCTACACTTATGGCGGATTTGATCAGGGATTCGATGACTATCACCTCTGCTACTGGTGGCAGTGAGATAAAGAAATTCTTCTGGGATTTATACAAGATAGAGGTTTCGTATAGCAAGGCTTATAGGGCATTGGAGAAGGTTCGAACTGATGTTTTTGGGGAATACCATCTGTCATTCGATGAGCTTGAGTGGTACTTGGAGGCCCTGAAGCGCACGAATCCTGGTACTTATGTTGATCACAATGTGAGTGAGTCCGATAACCGTTTCAAGAGGTTGTTCATATGCTTTGCTGGTTGCATGGAGGGATTCGACCACTGCCGTTCTATTCTCTTTCTTGATGGTGCTCATCTGAGGTCTAGATTTAAAGGGTGTTTGTTAGCTACTACCGGGAAAGACGCAAATGATGGTATGCCTTTCTTTTTATTCTCTTTGTGCTCTGAAACTAGCCTTTTTGTGTGAGCTGAATCTAGCACTTTACTAGCATTTTGGTCTTGAAAAACTAGCATTCTACTAGCATTTTGGTCTTGAAACTAGCATTTTGGTCTTTGAAACTAGCTTTCTTGGTGTTGAAACTAGCATTCTGGTCTTGAAACTAGCATTTGGGTATCTGAAACTAGCTTTGATGTCCCTGAAACTAGCATTAATATCCCGGAAACCAGTTTATTTTTGTGTTTTTTATCAGGTGTATTCCCGTTTGCCTTTGCAATTGTCGATGCAGAAAACAATGAAAACTGGTTGTGGTTTTTGGAGAACCTAAACCAGGTTTTGAGAGAGAATAGGGTGATTGCGATGATATCTGACCGTGCACACGGGCTAATCTAGGGTATCCCAGCCGTTTTTGGTGAGAGAGCTCACCACTTTTACTGCCTTGAGCACCTGAAGAGAAATTTGAGAGATTCTTTTGGGAAGTGTCGCATAGAGCGTAGTTTGAGGGAGACGTTTGTGTTCCACCTGAGTGAGTGTGCTTATGCTGTGAGTGATGATCTGTTGCAAGAGAAGCTGGATATGTGGCGTGAGGAAGGGTCACATGCTCTTGTTAGTTTCATTGATAGCGTCCCACTTGATCATGGGACAAATGCATTATCTCCTCCGATTCGCTATGGCGAGATGTTTTCGAATGTAGCTGAGTCTTTCAATTCGTGGATCGAAGCAGGCTGTGGTCTCCCTGTGAAGCATCTGATTGAATTTATACGTGAGAAGGTCATGGTTCTTTTTGAGAAGAGGAGGAACCAGTCTCTAATCTGGAATGGCGTTCTATGTCCCGAAAGGGATAAGAAGTTCAGGGATATGGTGAGTGAGAGTCAGCACTGGGTGACTGTGACATCGAATGTTAATGTTGTGAGTGTGCATTCTAATCCCAGCGTCACAGTCGATCTGGATGAACGTACTTTCTCTTGCAGGTTTGTATTTCTTATTCATTTCTGGAATGAAACTAGCTCTGAAACTAGGTTTTTTTTTTTTGTTGAATGAGGTCCTGAAACTAGCATTTTAGCACCTGAAACTAGTTTAATGATGTCTCCCTGAAACTAGTGTTTTATTGTGTTGAATTTAGTGGCTGAAACTAATGTTTTTCTTTGATGCAGGTGGTGGACAGTTAATGGTTTTCCTTGTGCACAAGTTGTTGCTGCGATGAAGAGGTCGAGGATCAGGATGGATGATTTCATTGACACATATTTCCATGTTACTTCATACATGACATCGTATTACTTCCCCATCTTCCCTGTGTCGTCCATGTTGAAGCACCAGATATGCATGGACCGATTACCAAGAGGCCTCGTGGGCGCCCGAAGAGTAAACGTATCAGGTCTAGGGGTGAGGTGATGCAGACGAAGCGATGTGGACGTTGTGGTCGTAGTGGGCACAATAGGAAAACATGCACTGCTCCTATTTCTTGAAGGAGTTATGTTTCCTGTCTTGTTGTTCTTGGTTCTGAAACTAAAGATTTTTCGACTCTTTTTGGTTATGCATTTTGATATTTTGTATGTTTGATCATTTATTACCTCAGAACTTTTTAGTACTGTGTTTTATCGGATCGTATCTTTATGAGACAATTAATTTCATTCATTTTTTTGTGTTTTGATCTGTGTTATGTTATACAATCCTGAAACTAGGGTCTTATGATCCTTTGAAACTAGCATTTTTAGGGTTTTATGATCCTTTGAAACTAGCATTTTTAGTTGTGAAACTAGCATTATGAGCAGCCGAAACTAGCTGAAACTAGCAATACATTTTGGGGTGAAGGGTTCATGTCACTTGCAGCTATCTGAAACTAGCTGAAACTAGCTTTTTTAGTTGTGAAACTAGCATTACGAGCATCTGAAACTAGCAATACATTTAGAGAAACTAGTTCATATCACTTGCAAACACATGATATTCAACAAACAAACCAGAGTACATCACACACATACTAGCAATTAACGTGATACCCTACGAACTAATCATTGTTCATAACGACATACTTCAAATATAATACTACTAGTAATAATAATAATTGTTTATACGTGATTCAACATACTACACAGCTACGACACTGATTAAGCTAACTAAACACCCCATAGCAACACTTTTTCACCGCGCTTCTTCATCCAATGTCTCCTGGCTGAGATCGTACCTTTTTCCTTCATAGAGGAACGTCCTGATGATTTGTGCTCTGTACCGACAACATTCTTCGAACGAGAAGATATGATCTTCAGCACCTGTTGATTTTATGCTCCAGACCTCATTGCCATTCACTCTGGCGTCGATGATCTTGAGGATCATTATACCTCATTCGACTCCTACTTGTTGTGGGCAATCATCATGGTCCTCGGATGTGAATGAAATATCTCTGAATCTCTCGTAGTAGCTGTCAGCATCTTCATCACCAACCGGATTGTCCATTCTTGTCGTTGTGATTCTCTCGACAAAGTTGTGCTGTGGGAAATTGTAAATGTAAGGAAAGGGCTTTTTAGATTTCATAAATGATCATGAAACTAGCTTTTATGTGGCCTGAAACTAGCATATTACCAGTTGAAACTAGCAAAATATGGCAATGAACCTAGCCTTAATTACCAAACAGTCATATAGAATGTAAAAATACACACACATACCACTTTTTCACTTGCTATGTAGTATTCGTCAGAGTTGTCTGCTGTGTACCTGAGAGTGTTGTAAAGGCGGAACTGTGATGTTGTTGTTTCCAACTCAAGTAGCACCCAATGGCCTTTAATGATCAGCGGGAAGAATATCACCTCTTCAACTGTGAGTTTTTTGAGTTTTGGGATTACTCCATTGAGCACTTTCTCTTCCTCTGCTGGGGTCATTTCGTAGCTGAGCATTTCATGCATACATTTTTGTTTCTTCTTTTAATTAGGTGTCATTCTTTTTTTGTTAATGCAATGTTTAGTTCGTGGACTTACATAAAGCAGTGAGTCGAAAAAACCAAACTTGTTCTCCTTTGCCTTTTCATTTGCTTGATCCACCAGACGATTCCCCCATAGATCTACTGTCTGCATTTAAAACGAAGTCGTTATTTTTCTTTTTATGAAACTAGCATTGATGTGTATGAAACTAGGTAATTGTAGTGTGAAACTAATTTTTTAACTATACAATGCTTTTAAAGTAACAGAAAATCAAATGAAACTAGCATTTTATACCCTATAAACTCCTGAAACTAGCATATATTGACATGAAACTAGCATACCGTGCCATGAAACTAGCATTTTTTCACCATACAATATCATGAAACTAGGAGACAACCTCATGAAACTAGCTTTTCATATCACACAATGTCCTGAAACTAGCATTTTAAGTCCCAGAATGGCCTGGAACTAGCATACAATGAACAGTTTTTCCCTTACCACACTGCTTATGCAGTCTTCTCTGATCAGGTATGCTACTTCCTTCATCGTCATCCTCTCTGTTCCTTTCTCGTATATCCAACAACTGTTTTTTTCGGAAACAAGAAAGTATTATCAGATCACATAGACACAGTAATTAATATAAGTGACTTTTTTTATATGATTTTAAGTGATGAGCATGCTGACCTCTTTGTGTTGTAGATGTTTATCTTGACCAACCTATCTCTGTCATTCTGGTCGAGGTACTTTGTTGTCATGCACTTGTTGTCGAAGGTGAGTCCTTCAACTTTACTGCTTGACTTGTGGTATTGGGCTGCCATTCCTGAGATGCTCTTGTCGGGGTTGTTGATTTGTTCCCCAGTCAACTCAACCGAGCTCTGCGACGCCGAAACTAGCATATCCTGACTCAATTGTTCCTGTGAAGATAGAAAAATTGCATCCGACATCTTCAAATCTTGCACGAACTGATCCTGAGAAGAGACGACCATTGTTGTGTCATGTGATGTCTTCATCTTCTTTTTATTGTCATTGTAGACAAACTGATCGTCCCTCTTCACCGGTTGTCGATCTTTTTGATTTATTCTCTACACGTACGATGCTGGTTTCGATGTAGTGACAGGAATTGCTTGTATTGGTGTGTTGCTGTCATCTACATCGTCATCAACATCGTCGTGTTGTTGTTGTTGTGCCCTTCCTCCTCTCCTTCCTCTTCCCCTTCCTGTCCTTGCTCTCCCTCGCCCCCTGCCCCTTTCTTGTGTGTCTCTGTTGGTATCATGCATGATGAACGTATTTTTGACGCGTTCATCTTGTCTTTTTTACCTTCTTTTGCTATCTTCTAGCCTTGTTTTTTGGTTAGTTTTGTAGAATAGTGTCACGTTTTGTGTTTTCTGCATTTTCAGGCACTTAGGTACGAAACGGCATTTTTGGAGCTAAAAACAAGCCCTTTTGATGGAAAAGATGGCCCCGTTGAAGTTCCCCAATCTCCGTGGCTTGTTCGTAAGTGTTTGAGTATCAATAAGCATCGAGAAGGATGAGTCCAAGGCACCCGAGGGTCGTGCGAGGGCAAAAAGATTGAGTTTGAAGACAAAAATCTGCCCAGGAGCCAAGCTAAGTGCCTGGAATAGTGAAGCGCTCCGCTTCAATTTCCAGGAGCTTTGGCACAGAAGCCAAGCGAAGCGCTTGGAGTGCCAAAGCGCTTCGCTTGCCAAGCGGTCCGCTTGGCAGCGGTTACGTTTTCGGATTTTCCTTCTTAGATCTGATCTTTGGTCATTTTTTGAATATCTTTTGAACTGTAACTTCGTTTTGGAGAGCTCCTAAGCCCCAAAACTCAGAGAAAACTCATATTACTTTGTATTTTAGCTTGGGATTCAAGGTTTTGATTGGGATTCATCCTTTGTAATCATCTACGGAGAGGTTTTCTTTGATTTCCACCGATTAGTGACAGCTTTGGTGGTAACTCGTATCACTCTCTTGTCTTGTAGTTTGATATGATATATTCTGATTATTATTCATATGAATTGATGTCTATGTTGATGAATATGAGTAGCTAAATCTTTTGTGTTGGTGGTAGAATGTAGAATATGCATGCTATGGGTTATGTTTATGCTTACATGAGATTGTGATTCAATCTTCCTGCAAATTCCTTCATATGATTCTTAGTTGCCTATAAAATATATTCGAATTGAGTATAGTGACAAACTCTTGGTCAATGAAAGCTATAGGATTGTATGTTAGGGATTTGCAGCATGCTAGATAAATGGTGTTAGTGACAAGCACCTCTAAAGTATTGATAGTGGTCTTTTATGATGTGTGTCTTAAAGTTACCTAGACGAGTTTCTTAGCAGACTCGATCGAAGGTTTTACGCACTGAACTTGTGAGCATATTCGTAACCCATGCATGTGTATTTGATTTCTACCACCAACCGTCTTCCAAACTTGATTTACAACAATCTGATTTCTCATTGCTTTGATCAAAGGAAACGATTCTATAAACATTTGAACTCGTTGACTGAAATTACTAGCAAAAACCTCAAGCAAAGCCACGTTAGGTCCCGATAGAACGACACTCGGGGACAACTTGCCATTGCACTCTAGTTTGTGTAGTGATAAGTGTTCTTAGGCTTTTAAACAAATTTAATTGGTGAAAAACGACATCATCAATTTGGCGCCGTTGTTGGGGACTTAACTCCTTTGGTTGGTGTTTTTGTTTTGGTTTTTTCAGCCAACATCTCTTCTTTGTCTCATTTCTGTTTTTGTTTCCTTTTGCTTGAGATACTCACTATCTTGTATTTCAGGTGAGTGCTTGCCTAGAACCCGAACGGGTGGACCTATTACTGAACCTTTTTTAGACGAGATCGATCGTTTGTTTCAAAGGAGAAGGAGGAATTTGAATCTCGAATTTGAAGGAGTAGAATCTAGAGCTTCCACTTCTGATATTCGAGAAGAGTCTTCTTCTTATCTTTTGGAGCCAATACTTGAATCTGTTTACATGGAAGGTGGAATGGCGGAGAGACCTATACGTACACTTACTAAGCCTACGGTTGGGGCTAGAGGACCAGCAATTGTCCTCAATGATGCCACAAGGAACTTGGAGATCAAGAATCACATGTTCCAACAACTTCCCAAATTCTATGGGATGGCTAATGAGGACGTGATTGGGTACTTGAATGAGCTCGAGAATTTTGTTCTCCATCTTGGGCGACCAGGGGCTGGTGTTACGGATGATGATCTCCGAAAGAAGGTCTTTTCTATGGGGCTAGGTGATCGTGCAAAGGCTTGGCTTAATACTTTGGAGGCCGGGTCTTTGAGAACATGGGATCAATGTTTTGACAAGTTCATGGAGCGTTACTACCCCGCTTCCAAGACAATGGCTATGAAGAGCCAAATTAGCTCCTTCGAGCAGAGGTACGATGAGCCTTTCCACGAGGCCTATGATCGTTTCATGGGGTTGCATCATCGATGCCCACATAACGGGTATGAAAAAGGTCAGCTTCTCCAATTCTTTTACAACGGTTTACATCCTGAGATTCAATCTCAAGTGGATAGTATTTGTGGAGGTAGTATGGGGGAGTTGCTTCCTTCTCAAGCCCAAGTGAAGCTGGACATGATGTACTGGAATTCCCAAAACCGGAATGTGAGGGCTCGTGTGCTCCAAAAGGAGCAAAGAGGTGAAGCCAAGGTAGTAGTAGAACAAAATGCCTTCGATGGGTTCGCCCATGAAGTGAAGCAAGCTTTGAGGCAAAGCGTTCCTTCTCCTTCTACGGAAGTTTGTGGTGTGTGCAAGAACTATGGGCACCCGGCCTACTTATGCCGTTCTGAATTTGCTAGAGAGCAATATATCACGAATGATGTCCGTCAAGAAGTATATGCTGCTGAGGGACAGCAAGTAATTGGAGATGTGAACTACGGGCAAGGTTATGGCAATGTGAGGCCACAAAACCGTGGACCCCGAGGTGGGTACCAGAATCAAGGCAACCGTGGTTATCTTCATAACCCGGATCAAAATGCCTATGGGCCTAATCAAGATAGAAGTCGTCTCAGCTATGGGAACAATTGGTATGAAGGAGCACCGCCTTCTAATCCTACACCTCCACCTCCGGTTGCTAGTTCAGGACCGCAAGGTGGAGGGGTGCTCCCTTCTCCTCTTGTTACTTCACTCAATGATCTGGTTATGAAGACGAACAAATTCATGGAGCATTACTATCGTAATGAGGCTACTAACAATCAACGCTTTGAGAAGCTTGAGGCTAGTAGTAGCAGCCTCCATAAGAAGCTACAAGAGCTTATAGATCGAGGGGCTAGTAGAGAGCAAGGGAAGTTTCCCGGAAACACGGAGAAAGCCATGGCTATAACCGTGGTGACTGATTTGCCCGTGGAGATCACGGTTGTGAGAGACAATGCACGAGTTGAGGTGCCAAGTTGCAACATAACTGAAACTTGCAAGGTGAGTGAGGAGGTTGAGACTCCTAAGGTGGTTATGGAAGAGGAAGTTGTCGCACAATCTGATGCGATAGTTGAAGAGGTGAAAGAAAAATCATCGTCTGAGGATGAGATGGTGGATATGGTGGAAGTTCCCATCCAAGAGAGCTTTGATGTTGAAATCGGCTTGGGTAAGAAGGATGGAATAGTGGCAACTCTAGACACGGGAGCGGGTGTGAATGTTATACCCTTGAACGTGTATGAAGAGTCGGGTTTGTCTGGCTTGAGACCTATGAAATGCATGGTGCAATTAGCGGATGGGTCCATGAAAAAGCCGTTGGGTGTGATAGAGAACTTGGCGGTGAGGGTTGCCGGTGTAGAGGTGAAGACTAATTTCATCGTTATGCCTACATCTTCTGCTAAGCTCAAGGATGTGGTTCTCTTGGGTAGAGCCTTCATCAACAAAGTACATATGGTGATAGACATATACCGTCGTACATGTAGCTTCGAGGTAAATGGCAAGCAACATACGTTGCGAGCCATAATTAATTCATGTGTTTATGTTGATACTAACGAACTTGTAGGATTCTTTGGTTCTCTTTATGTTCGTCAAGATGTGCAGGGACTTGGTGCTTTGAAGATCACTTGGACGGGGAAGTCTAGTACCCGATGCAAAATTGATCCCGCATGAGCTAAAACGAGTCGAGCCAACGACTTTTAAACGAAGGCGCTTCTCGGGAGGCAACCCGAGGTTGTAGGTACTTGCATATAGATTAGAAGCACGTTTAAATTTTGTTTTGTTATTTAGACAAGGTTTTTGGGGTGAAAATTTAGCAAAAGTTGAAAAAAAAAATGGATTTGGGAGCTTCAGGTCCCAAGCGAACCGCTTGGAAAGCCCAAGCGGTCCGCTTGGATTTCCAGTAAGAATTTCATTCTTACTGGAAATCCAAGCGAAGCGCTTGGCACGCCCAAGCGGTCCGCTTGAATTTCCAGTAAGAATGAAAATTCTTACTGGAAATCCAAGTGGAGCGCTTGGGAGTCCCCAAGCGGACCGCTTGCAAAGCGCTTCGCTTGGCTTTCCTTAAGAAAGCAAGCGGGGCACTTGTGTTTCAAAGCCCCCCACTTCGTTTTTCTTCCTCCATTGCCGATTTAGCACCCAAAAAATCTCAATCTCTCTGAATTCTCCACCAATTCTTGCAATCTTGTGCATTTTACAAAGCCCATCACCCCCTCTATCATCTAAACCGATCAAATATCACGTTTGAAGCATCCATAACAAGGAATCAAAGGTACCTCTCATGAACCCTAACTTTCTTGAATTTGGGATTTTATCTTAATTGGCTTCAATTGTGTTATGCATTGGTGAATTAGAGTTTGATGATGATTATTGAGCATGTTTCTTACTAGATGTGATGTCTAAATTCGAATTTTGCTCCTCTTGATTTATGATGAACTCTAGTGCTCGAATTTTTGCTATGTAATTGTTTGATGATTGTTAGCCTTGAATTTGAGTTATGTTATGATTCAAATTTTTGCTATGTAATTGTTTGATGATTGTTAGCCTTGAATTTGAGTTATGATATGATTATGGTGATGTTGTGATTGCATGAGAATGTGTTGGATTAGTTGGATAGTTCTAATGACAAGTTTGTTTGCTTGGTTCGATTCGAATAAGCTAATCGTAACGAAGTGTAAAAGCTTCTCGATTCGCTATGTTTGAATTTTAGCAAGCCTTCAAACTCGTTAAAAAGGACACTTGAGTGAGTTTTGACGTCTAAGAGTCGACTTGTTGCGTTATGACTTGTTTTAAACGAAGAACGTATACTTGTCTTAGAGTAGAAGTAGATTGTTTGGTAGTAGTGAAAGAGTCTAAGTCTCATTGTCTCTTGAAGTTATCTAATAAGATTATTCTAGGTACAATGGCATCAAGAAGAACCAAGAGATCAAGGGGAGAAGGGACCTCGAGTGCCCAACAAACGGCCACACCCGGCGAGTATCGCCAATCGGGGAGGGCAAGGCAATTCGAAGCAAGTTTCCATGCCCACAAGCACACGTACATTTCTGAGAGGAGCATTCGCTTCACGGCTGGTGAGAGCGAGTTGGATGGTGCCAAAGAGCTCAACAAGCTCATTACTGAGCGAGGCTGGAAGTACTATGGCGAGGTCATGCCAAATTGGGACCAAGCAGTAGTGGAGGATTTCTACATTGCCTTCACGGACTACAATGAACGGACCGGTGAGGTTCCCGTCCGCGGTGTTGGGGTCGAGTTTACTCCTTTGAGCATCACTAGCTACATTATGCGGTTGGATAGGCCACTGGCGCGGGATCCAAACCGCCAGCCTGCATCCAACGAGAGATTTGATCCCGCGGAGCTCTATGTCTACGACCGGGAGTCTGATCATTACCCCATGGAGGTACTGAATGGCATTACCGTGGAAGATTATGAATTTCCTGATGAGCCACCCCGGATTTTGCGCCACAACGATCTCACATTCGAGGCAAGGATGATGTTGAAGTTCGTTCAAGCCAATCTGATTCCTAGCACACATGATTCCGAGGTCCAGTCCTATTACGGAGTCTTAGTCCATGCTCTCTTGCATGATTTGCCTCTCACTCCTAGCATCGTCATCTTCGAGGAATTCAAGCGCCGCCGTAATGCAAACCGGAAGCTTGCCTTTGGTAACTTGATCACGGGCATGTGCAAGGAGGCCGGAGTTCCCGACCTCGTACTGGACAAGAAGCCGAAGAAATCCATCAACATTGATACGTACAATGAGATGTACGGGACTTGGTGCGCTCAGCAAGGAGAACCCATGCAACCAAGGGTTACGCGCCATGTGACACCTCCTCCACCTCCGCCTACGGCCGGCCAAGGAAGCTTCGACTTCTCGGGGTTCAACCAGATCTTGGTCGATCAGTTTGGTAGTTTCCAAACTACCATGTTGGAGGCTCAGTCGACCCAGCTTACCGGGCAATTCCGGGGATTTGAGGAGCGCGAAGTCAAGAGGTGGGAGGACTTCCGTGTGATGGAGGAGCAGCGTTGGGATGACTACCAAGGGCGTGTAGATCAGCGTTGGGAAGCCGCCCGAGCAGAGGACACTAGGCGTTGGAGAGCCCACCAGGAGGAGATGACGAACCGCCATGATGCCCTAGCTCGCCGAATTCCGGGGTACCCTTTCCATGATCAGACCGGTGGTAGTGGGAGTACCTTTCCCAACACCCCCTACGACTCCTCCTCCTAGAGAGACCAGCCGACAGAGGCCACATTTATCGGTAGTATTTGTATATTATTGTTATTTGGGCTTGTTTACTATTGTTGGTTGAAACTCTATTTCGATTTGGTTGTATGATGTTTAGACTTATGACTCTTGTACTCTTTATTTGCTTTTGTAGTTGTGGCCTGTGTGCCTTTTGTCGTGATTAGTTTAGTCTAGTTTTCGTCTTGGTGCCTTAGGTGATTAAGATAGGAAAAAACATCGAAAATCTGGAAACAGGGCCAAGCGAAGCGCTTGGAAGGGCCAAGCGGTCCGCTTGAAATTCCAGGAAGTTTTGCAACTTCCTGGAAATTCAAACGGAGCACCTGGAGCCTCCCAAGCGCCCCTCTTGACCAAGCGAACCGCTTGGCTCCCGCCAAGCGGTCCGCCTGAAACCCTGTATCCAGATTTTCTTCGTTTTTTCCATTCTTCTCACCTTTGCGCACCCGTTTTCACTTGTTTCTTGAGTCTTTTCAGGTACTACTCTTATATAGGAGATTGGACACGAACATTTATCTCAGGGAAGTGTACTTTCAATCCAATTTTTCCTTTTCATTCAACTTTTCTTTGCTCGAGGACGAGCAAAAGTTTAGGTTTGGGGAGGGGGTATTGGATTTTCAGTACTATATGCTTTGTGTGGTTCGTACATGCCTGATTTTACTCAAGTTCATGTGATTTTTCGTGTTTTTTCAATTTTTTGCATGCATATCATCCCTAGATTAGTTGTTGCACGTTGTTGTGTGTGGAGTTTATTGCCAAGTCTTTTGAACTTTTTTATTGAGTAGACTAAGTGTTTATGACCATTGATCATATGTTGCATCACTTTGCAAGTAGTTTGAGGCTTGTCTCGCTTGGTTTGTCACATTCGCATGTGCACTAGTTAAGCTTAGTAGTCTCGACATCACCTTGAGTGTTGTTTCTTCTACTGCGGTTCCCGATGACCTTATAAAATGATGCATGTTAGAGTCTATGGTTGTAACCCGTGTAATTATGTACGTAAGAGGCGACAAGTTCTTCACCTCGATTAGAGATTGTCAAATGCCTAGGAAGGAGGTAGTGTGAGGTGTGCGATTCCTTGTATTAAACCTATTCTATCGAATAGGTTTGGGGAGGGGGTTGCTTCATTGATCTTGTTTTTCGTCTTTGAGTCGTTGTAAAGTTTCCTTTTTCTTTTTCTTTTTGTTTTGTGTCCCAGCCTATTCTTTCGAATAGGTTTGGGGAGGTGTCTTTGTAAAAGAGTCTTTCCTTTTTCCTTTTCGTCTTTGTGCTCAAACCTATTCTCTCGAATAGGTTTGGGGAGGTGTTTTGACACTTATTACTGCTGCTTGCCCCTTTATAAAAAAAAAAAAAAGAAGAGAAAGAGAAAAAGGAAAGAAGAAAAAGAGAAAATAAAAAAAAAGAAATATAAAAAAAAAGAGAAAAGAAAAAAAAAAGGGGAAATAAAGAATAAGACCCAAAAGCAAAAGAAGGGTCGTTGCAAGCCAAAAGCAGTCTAGTAAAGTGTCAAGTGTCATGTAAATATTTGTTATTGTGAAGTTATCGAGTTGTAAATTCTATCTTTCGTTTCGTGTCGCCTTTGTCCAAGGCCTGTTCTCGACCACCCTCGTCTTGCTATTCAAGAAGTGGTTGAAAGAGGCTCATTCTTGAGAGTCTGGGTAGAATAGGGGAGTGTTATCCTTCTAAGGGAACCCTCCTTCGTTTGATGAGAGCCAGTATTGGTTCGCCCTCTCTTGAGGAAAAGTCTCGCTTGGTGAACAGTAGTAAGCCCTCGGTTTCATAGGCACGGGGCAATTGTAGTATGATAACATGCATCATTGTGTCGTCACTGACCAGGTCCAGGTAGAAGATGTTACGTGAGACTCCTTTGTTTAACCAAGTGCACTTGAGAATGTGTATATTCGCAATCGAGGCATACTTCAACCTATTTGCATGTCATGCTCATTTGGTTTTGTTCATAAGCATTTGGTAGATTCAATAGATTAGTTCACTTTACTTGGCATGAGACTCCTTTTGTGTTGCATTTAGGATAGTTTGTTGCTTGAGGACAAGCAAAGGTTTGGTTTGGGGAGTTTGATGAACGTATTTTTGACGCGTTCATCTTGTCTTTTTTACCTTCTTTTGCTATCTTCTAGCCTTGTTTTTTGGTTAGTTTTGTAGAATAGTGTCACGTTTTGTGTTTTCTGCATTTTCAGGCACTTAGGTACGAAACGGCGTTTTTGGAGCTAAAAACAAGCCCTTTTGATGGAAAAGATGGCCCCGTTGAAGTTCCCCAATCTCCGTGGCTTGTTCGTAAGTGTTTGAGTATCAATAAGCATCGAGAAGGATGAGTCCAAGGCACCCGAGGGCCGTGCGAGGGCAAAAAGATTGAGTTTGAAGACAAAAATCTGCCCAGGAGCCAAGCTAAGTGCCTGGAATAGTGAAGCGCTCCGCTTCAATTTCCAGGAGCTTTGGCACAGAAGCCAAGCGAAGCGCTTGGAGTGCCAAAGCGCTTCGCTTGCCAAGCGGTCCGCTTGGCAGCGGTTACGTTTTCGGATTTTCCTTCTTAGATCTGATCTTTGGTCATTTTTTGAATATCTTTTGAACTGTAACTTCGTTTTGGAGAGCTCCTAAGCCCCAAAACTCAGAGAAAACTCATATTACTTTGTATTTTAGCTTGGGATTCAAGGTTTTGATTGGGATTCATCCTTTGTAATCATCTACGGAGAGGTTTTCTTTGATTTCCACCGATTAGTGACAGCTTTGGTGGTAACTCGTATCACTCTCTTGTCTTGTAGTTTGATATGATATATTCTGATTATTATTCATATGAATTGATGTCTATGTTGATGAATATGAGTAGCTAAATCTTTTGTGTTGGTGGTAGAATGTAGAATATGCATGCTATGGGTTATGTTTATGCTTACATGAGATTGTGATTCAATCTTGCTGCAAATTCCTTCATATGATTCTTAGTTGCCTATAAAATATATTCGAATTGAGTATAGTGACAAACTCTTGGTCAATGAAAGCTATAGGATTGTATGTTAGGGATTTGCAGCATGCTAGATAAATGGTGTTAGTGACAAGCACCTCTAAAGTATTGATAGTGGTCTTTTATGATGTGTGTCTTAAAGTTACCTAGACGAGTTTCTTAGCAGACTCGATCGAAGGTTTTACGCACTGAACTTGTGAGCATATTCGTAACCCATGCATGTGTATTTGATTTCTAAACCGTCTTCCAAACTTGATTTACAACAATCTGATTTCTCGTTGCTTTGATCAAAGGAAACGATTCTATAAACATTTGAACTCGTTGACTGAAATTACTAGCAAAATCCTCAAGCAAAGCCACGTTAGGTCCCGAGAGAACGACACTCGGGGACAACTTGCCATTGCACTCTAGTTTGTGTAGTGATAAGTATTCTTAGGCTTTTAAACAAATTTAATTGGTGAAAAACGACATCATCAATGCACCATTTTCTCGTACTCACTCGCCTTCATCTCGAGTGACAGGTTTTCATTGCGCAAATCAGCTGCGACTTCCTCCACTTCAACTAACTTTTGATGCATCTGTGCATTTGTTTCTTCCAGGCTTTCTATCTTTCGTCCCATCTCTTGCACACTATTCTTGAGATCGAGATTTTCAGCCAATGTCTCATTCAGTTTGGCTTGAAGGGTCTTGGACGAGTTGTGTGCTTGCTGGATACGGTTATCTTTCATCGTCACACCAGCTTTCAGACTGCTTATCTCTTTATTGGCTTCTTCGAGCTTAGCTTTCAGCTTCTTGTTTTCAGCATCGATTGTCAACACTAGGTTTGACAATCTCTCCTGTCACCGTTGGATAAATTTAGCGAGGCTTGCATCGCTCCTCTATCTCTGTTTGCTTGTTCAATGATGCTTTCATCGTAGTATACATACTCCTCATCAATTATGTATTTTTTTATTTGCTCCTGATACTTTTCTTTGTAGTCCTCCTCCTCGTCATCCTCCTCCTCTTCCGAAGTGTCTGAAACTAGCAGAGATTAGCATGAAAATAGCTTTTTTCATATCATACATGTGCTTGAAACTAGCATTTTACACCGTACAATATCCTGAAACTAGCATAAAGTGTCATGAAACTAGCTTTTCATATCACACAATGGGATGAAACTAGCATTTTACACCATACAGTCTCCTGAAACTAGCATACACTGGCTTGAAACTAGCATTATAACTCACATAATGTACTGAAACTAGCATATAATGGATTGAAACTAGCATTTTATTGCATATAATATACTGAAACCAACATAAACTAGCATTATAAGTCCCGCATACCATCATCCTGCCCCTCTTGTTGATCGAGATTACTGTCTTTGTTCAAACGTTCATCCTGGCTGTCTTGCGGATCTTGATTAGTGTCTTCCCTCATCCTGTCTATCACAGAAGTAGTGCTGTCGAAGAAATCGCCGAATGCGAACGATGGTCCACGATTCAAATTCAGGAGTTGTTGTTGTTGAGGCTCAGTTTGGCTTTGTGGTGGTGTTGGCTCATGTACGTTTATTAGTTGTGCATCTATCGGCGGCTCTTCTTGCTGCCTGCTCTCTTGCTCAGCCACAGTCGCTAGTCTGTCGATCCCACTAGTTCCAGCTGGCGTTTCCGCCTACGATTCTTCTTGTTGTTGGACCTGTTGTTGTTGTGCTCCTTCAATTCCGAGCAATTGTCTTTCCATATCTGTCATTGGTTCCTCATCTTTCAACTGAAACGAAGAGCAAAAAAGAGGCTGAAAATAACATCTTGATATTTAATTTCGAATCCAAACAATATAGTACGTTTTCCTGAAACTAGAACACATACCAGATTGTCCTCAATTTCATCCATAGTTTTCCCTACGATTGCACTGTACAAATGCCTGAGATCCCATTTCAAGCATCTGGGGAAAGCATTTTCTGTTGCTTCCTCTACGAGCTGGGTGTTTTCGCATATGAGGTACTGCATCAAACGAAGCAAGACATTTTATTAAAAAAAATAGACCCGAAACTAGGATGTTTTTGTATCAGATAATGCCCTGAAACTAGCAAGCGTATGAAATTAGCATAAATACACTTACCATCAGCATTTGCAGACATCCGGCGTGTGTTGTGCTGTGAGGATCGAGAGAATCGTTGAAGTGCTCGAGTATCCTTTGTGACCAGTTGTACTTCCTCTCGGTGAAGTCACTGGCGTAGTCGATGTACTTCCAAGGCAAGTTATTGCCCTTGTTTATTATGAGTCCTTCACAGAGGAGGTACAAGACCACGTTTATTGCGAAATCATCCTTGTTCATTCGTTGCTTTTGTCTCACTTACTTATTCAACCTTGTCTCTATCGTGGCTTTTGTCAGTTTGAAGTTACTCCTTGAATTCTTTTCGGGGTAGTTTCTGTTGACGAATTCGGTGTTCTCAACTAGCATGCCCCGCTGCATTTTGATTTTCACTGTCCCATCTATTGGACCGAAGAAGAGCCTCACTTTTTCCTCTGTTAATCTTACTTTTCTCGTACCAATAAGCAGTGTGCTTGTGTTCTTGTCATAGCTAGGAATCACCCGCCTGAGAGCATCATAGTTCTTAAAGAAGTAGTTCGTCTGGACCTGTTTGTCAATGAACTTCTTGAACAGCAGCCTGAATGGTGTTCTCATCAGTTGCTCTTCATTCTCTTTGAGTGGCAGTTGTGCGAGAAATTGAGTTGTCAATCGCAGGTCCCCTCGATTGAATATAGTTGGCACTGATGGCCCTGCCCCTGAAACCAAGCAGAAGACTAGTAAGATAATGCAATGAAACTAACAGATATCAAATGATCAACCATCGAAACTAGCATAAAACAAATGAGCACGTACCGAAACTAGCCGAAATCAAAGGACAAATACCGAAACTAGTCGAAATGAAAGAATCAACCACCGAAACTAGCCGAAATCAAAGGACAAACAACGAAACTAGCCGAAATCAAAGTAACAACAATTGAAACTAGCATAAACTAGCAGAAATCAACTGAAACTAGCAACAACCATCTTCTCATGCACTGAAACTAGTAGAAATCAACAGAAACTAGCAGAAAACAACTGAAACTAGCAACAACCATCTTCGCATGCACTGAAACTAACATAAACTAGCAGAAATCAACTGAAACTAGCAACAACCATCTTCTCATGCACTGAAACTAGTAGAAATCAACAGAAACTAGCATAAATCAACATTAACTAGCAGAATTCAAAGTAACATGCACTGAAACTAGTAGAAATAAACAGAAACTAGAAACAATCAACTGAAACTATGTTTACAAACTGAAACTAGGCAACATTCATGTTGATCGGCATTTGGAAGTGACAAAATCGTGAATAAAAAATCACTCAGAAACTAGGGTTTTGTACCTTTGTCATCTATACCGCTTGTTGTTGCCAATTGGTTGTCCGATTCTGCCATTTCGTAGTTGGGTTGTTGATTTTAGTACCTTTCGAGTCGGATTTTGGTTGAATTTCGTTGGATTTTGGTTGAGAATTTCGTGTCGTTTCGTCTTCCTGTTGGAGAGAGAAACGGAGCTTTTGTCTGAAATGATTTTTGTGGTAATGGCGGTTGTCTGTAAGAAGCGAGAAAGGAGGGGCAATTTTGTCCACTCATAGACGTCTGTTAGTAAGTAGCGAGCTTTTCGTAACTGTTGTTTTAAGTTGGCTTTAATTGCAATTAGTTTTGGTTTTTGATTTATATACGTATTTTTCCCTTGTATATGACCCATAGGCCCTCACATATCAGGCAGTGATCAAATTAAGGTCTCAGTGAATATTCCTAGACAATCGTCACTAGACAATACTAATATATGTAAGGAACGTTTGTTGAGGAGATACAAACTGTCTCTGATGTAGAGTACTTTGATGATACGGTCCTTTCATTCTCGAATACTCGAATGAGTCTAGAATATGGATTAGTGTCTAGTCCAATAACTTATCCATTGTCTCTCAATCTTCTTAGTCGATCTAGATGATTATGTTCAAACACCATTTTGACATATACCTTTGCAGTGGCCACTGACTAACGATCGCACTAAATAAGAGATGTAGAGTATTCTCTCCTTAAATCTATTAGGAGGAATGAATCCTGATCTTGGTCCAATCACTCACACCATATGCTTCCTAATATACCCAACGCATGTCGTATCTACCCTACTTTAAGAGTGCAAGCGTTGCGCATGGTCAAAGTATATTATTCCACATATGATGTAGTATTGACCTCAAGTCTGAGGACTATTACATCACCCTACAATCCGATACTCCCATAGACACTTAAATAGAATTTACCAAATGGTTTCTCGGTTGGGTATGCCAACACTCTCCAAAGTGTTCATGTGCCATCATGAATAACCAAGCTATTCGCAGCAGTGAGAACTACTACATCCTCGAAGGATCTGATGCAACACATGCTAGTCTCTATCGCATCATTGATATCCCATATCTCAATGATCATTAACTAGTGGCTAATTTTAGGACTTAAGTTCTGACACACAAGCTCCCACTAACTTGGTGATTATCTTTAGTCCTTGGGAACATCTTACAGAATAATTCAAACAACCAAATAACCTTTTCAGTAAATGTAATGCCAATTGTATTTATGTATGCTTAAATAAATGTAACATAAATAAATACCAATAAGCTGAATGCGGTAAAGTACATATCGTCCTTAATGTTGGTTGTCTCTAGGACATATATACTTTCAGGTGGATCATCAGTAAGGTGTCGATCCACACCCGAGGTAGAAAGGTAGAATTGCATCTTTTTGTTTGAAGTTGGCACCACCGAACTTGTCTGGTTTGTCGCCAACTATGTGGATGTTCACACGAACCACAGGAGCAGTATTACTTCGATGTCCAAAAACCTCTTGTATCCATCGTAGTGATACTACGAATCTTATCTCAGAATTGTTGGAATATTTTCACTATCAGGAAAGTATCTGTATAGAAAGGAAACTGGAACAGAGAGTATATATATAGGTGTAAGTAATGCTGCAGAACAACGGGATAGCCCCAGTTCTCTGAGATAATATTTGCCCTGCACTAGTGCTCACAGTACAACAAATATATCCCCAAGATAAGACTGCATGAGAATTTAGTAAGTAGCACATCAAACTAAATTCGAACTGGTTTTTTTCAACAAGGAAGAAGAGACTTTATTTAGTAGTAGAGGAGAAGAGAACAGAATGAATGAGCGATTTTGGCTACTGCAGGAGAGTCTTATTTATAGTCAGAAGTGGTGTTTTTAAACGGACATGACTGTTGGAAAAGAACTTCAAGTTCCGAACAGAAAGGAAAAGAACTTCATGTCAGTTCGTTCAAACATTTTCCAGATAGGAAAATTCGAACCGTCTTATTTGGATCAAAATAGAGTTAATATTTTGTCCAAAAAGAATATATACACCACCACCAACTAGCTAGCCAAGCCCAAGCCCAGACCCACGATCCGGGCTCGGCTCCTGGCGGAGCCAGGCGGGTGCGTGTGAGCGACCGTGAAGCAATCTAGGTCTCTCTCGTCTAAAATCATTGGTAACCCTCCTAGCTAAGCCCAAGCCCATGTCCAGACCCACGACCCGTCTCCTGGCAGAGCTAGGCGGGTGCGTGTGAGCGACCGTGAAGCAATCTAGGTCCTCTCCCATCTAAAATCATTCGTACCCCTCCCATCCAAGCCCAAGCCCATGCCCAAACCCACGACCCGGCTCCTGGCAGAGCTCTAGGTCCTCTCCCGTCTAAAATCATTGGTACCGCGGGTGCGTGTGAGCGACCGTGAAGCAATCCAGGTCTCTCCCGTCTAAAATCATTGGTACCCCTCCCAGCTAAGCCCAAGCCCATGCCCAGACCCACGACCCGGCTCCTGGCGGGTGCGTGTGAGCGACCGTGAAGCAATCTAGGTCCTCTCCCGTCTAAAATCATTGGTACCCCTCCCAGCCAAGCCCAAGCCCATGCCCAGACCCACGACCCGGCTCCTGGCGGAGCTCTAGGTCCTCTCCCGTCTAAAATCATTTGTACCCTCCCAGCCAAGCCCAAGCCCATGCCCAGACCCACCACCACCACCATCGCCACCAGGGTCACCACCATCACCACCACCAGGGTCACCACCATGATCACCACAGCCGCAACAAGGCCCCTGATCTGCTGCTGCTACTATTAGGCATGGACTCATTATTCAAGATGTTGGGGAAATGCGGTGCTTTGGCCGGGATCATCATGATCACGACCACCACGACCATCACGACCCCAACGATCACTGTGATTGACAGTAGTACTCTTGAGGTGCTTGCCTTCTCTTGTCGCTTATTCTTCTTATTTATATGGACGAGTAATTTAGTTTGTCACCAGTTTTCTTTGAACACTTTGGTTCCGTTCACCAGATTATTATGTGTTGATCCAATGGATTATGATCAAGGTTTCCTGGCAATCTCATTATATTATGAGTTATGACGCTACTAGAAGATATCGGAAAACATATATGCTTACTGCTGACAGGGAACCAAAACCAAAACATGCTTACTGCAACAAGGTTGGATGAGCACAAGTTGCTATTAGAGTTCAAATCTCAAGTGTACCTGCTTCGTTAATATTGCAACACCAATCCTGACACTAAATGAATATGTACATATGAGTAACAAGAACACAAGTAACAAGAACACAAGTACAAAATATGTAAAATGCCGAAACACAATGACCTTGGAATGACAACAACTGGAGGGACATGTTCGACATCCAAATGTGTCAAAGTAGATACGATAAGGCCATAAGGGGCCTTAAATTTGGGTTATGGGTTAGTTGTAATTGTTGGGTTGCAGGATACAGAAGATCCATATGTTGTTGTTCATAAACAACAAGGAAGATGCCGTTACAATATGGGCCAAGAAGATTCCTGGCCACATTAGGGTGTCACAGACTCACAGATGCTCGGTCTGTAGGAAATTAAGCAGCTCATATAGCCAAAATCAAAAAGAGAAAATTGCACAAACAATGTTATATTATGACAGTTTGGATGGGATTCTGGAGCTAATGACAAGGACAATGAACAGCCAGACAAAGGAGAAAGGGCCAACCTGGATGATATTTTCTATGAGACTGGGGGTGTAAGGTCGTAAAATGGGCGAGAGTGGCGAGAGGTGGCTAATACGTGCAAGAATTCGCACCAAAATTGCAGATCATGATTGAGAAATATACAAAATAAACGAAGCTATCAACATCACCACTGAAAGCATAAGAACTCCAAGTTGAAATTAAAACACATTTGATCCATTCACTTTCAACTGTCATGTTGATCACTAACTTTGCTTTTGGGTTTTAGATATTCAGACATGGATCCGAATAGACAACAGGGGAGGAAATTACTGTAACAAATGAAAGAGATAAAATTGTTTCGCCCCTGGTTTCAGCCTATAAGAGTTTGTATAATTCTATTGAACAACAAATGCTAGGAGATCGATCCCATCCTATATAATGTTGTTAAAGAGCATCCGAATAATAAATTCGGAGAGTATTTAAATACGGCATTGCATCAACTGGCATCGAAGATTCTTAACATCAGCCTGCTTCAGTGGCTTCAAGATGAACATTTCAGCTCCTTCTTCCAAGCACCTAACAAATTTCAAACATTGTTAATGAGAAAACATTTTCAAACTTCAAACTCAAACATGGCTGAAACTGTCAAAGATCATATGGAATGTTATTAAGCATTTACTTGGTGATTCGAGCAGGCACATTCTCAGATGACATTATCACCACGGGCACATTCTTCATTACCGGTGATTCCTGCTAGAAACCGCACCATTGTTAGATTTCTAGACATTAAGTTCCAAACGGAACTTTCAGGTTCGGGGTTAGTGATTACCTTAATTTTCTTGAGTAACTCGTAGCCGTTCATTCCTGGCATGCAGTAATCTGTGATGACCATATGCACCTTTGAAGCCTGCTGAAGTTTTCAGGGTATATAATATAAGCAGAGGTGGAACAGTAGAATTTAAATGTCTATGGTTGCAGGGAATATTAGATGCAAATGTTTGGGGCCTTGTAGTAATTACTTTTGACTTAAGGAGGTATCAATGCAAATACCTCAAATTTGGCTTTGTATGACAAATTTAACATTCATTTCTCCAGAATATTAAGACTAGTAAAAATAAAACATGCTTTTAATCAGAAAAGTGCAAATCATTATAAAGGGAGCTGAACCATAAAAATGGTGTACATACTAGGTGTTAATCATTAAATTGATACAACAGTTAACAAATACGAAGTATATCAAAAAAATGTGTCAAAATACTTGACTTCCTAAAACTTTCGTGGACCACAAAAAAAAGAGGAAAAATATTCACATGCCTAATACATTTTTAGTGTATTAATCATTAATTTATATACTATATAGAATATATGATTATTAAAATTATTATTTATATATATTAAATCACTAAAATTGAATATAATTTTAAAAAATTGTTAAATATTAAAATATTATAAAAAATGAGTTTAAAATCATACACATGCACAAGTGTTTATATAGAAAACTGGTGTAAATGATCTTAGATGCACAAAAACCAAAATTGTACTTCCAATTATGCCAAGATATGGTTTAAAAGTTTTCCCGTGTTAACCAAATAATATTGAAGTGTAGAAATGATAATTTCCACTCTAATATAATAATTTTATAAGATACACATATTTTTAATTAAATATCATATACTGTATATATTCTCGTCAATAACATTTATATTTATCAATTTTACTTAAAAAAAAACAATATTTATATTTATCAATCTTTTTTTTTCTCTCTCTCTCTGAGATAACCAAAGGCTAAAGTAATTCCTGATAAGAGTGATCATAACTAACTTACGTGGAGTAAAAATATATAAATTTCTGATACGTATCATATCTAATTTAATTAAATTAGAAGCACAGCTAACATTTCCGGAAACAATTCAAAATGCACGTAACCAAATATGCGGCTAAAAATGTAGCTTTCCATAACAGAATAGGAAGCAAACCTTTTTGTTTTTCCTTTCTCTATTTTAGTTTCGCTTCAATTGACTAGAAAATGGAAAAATCGTACATATCCAAACTTTTTTAACATGCAAACTTTAATTTAACACATTCGCAGAGAACATATGCAAAGTTTGACACATTCATAAAGAAAATGGAAAAATTGAACGTATGCAAACAACACATTCGGAGAGAAAATGAAAAAAAATCAAACCCTGAAATTATCTTAAAAATCAAGATTTTCTAAATATTAAATATCAATACCCCTTCTATCCAATCTTCTAAATTGTTTTTTTTTTTTTTTTTGCCGGCAAAGCGAGGCAATCTTTAAATTTTCTAAATTGTTAAAATTGTTATGTTTAATCCCTAATATATATACCAATAATAAAATAAAGTGTTGATTTTCCGATTATTTAGAAAAATTAAGATTTTCACAAGTATCCAAACATTAGCAGAGAAAAAGGCTTACACTGTTAGCTGCAGAGCCATTCTTGGCATCTGCTAGTCCCAAAATCTCCAAGGCCTTGAATCCACTTTCTGCAGTAGTCACTGTATAACAAAGAACCAAATATCAGTAATATAGATTTTCTTCAAGAAAAAGAAAAAGAAAAAGAAAAAAAAGAAGGCAAGTTTCAATAATCAAAAAAATTGTGGAAAAACACAAAGGATAAAATACAGGTTCTTGTAGTCCTATGTGGAGTGTTACAATTCAAAGCCCAGATGACATCATTTATTACTGTTTTAACCTTTTTTTTTTTTTTGGTTAGTTTGTTTGAATAGAAAATTAAAAGGACCTAAAGATCAAAACAAGTTTGTGAACAAGACACATAAACAAAAGGAGGGCGTAAAGATTTCGACTAGAAAAGACTGAAAAGGAACCATAGGAGAGATGGAATTCATTCATACCTTTGACAGAGGAGTTCTTGAGCAGCTTTTCGACGATTTTCCGGTCCACAAGACTGTCATCAACAGCTAAAACATGAAGCTGTTCTTGTTCACTCACTGATGAAACAACAGAAGAAGAAGAATTCATCTTTTTTTTTCTTTCTTTTTTGACAGAGAAAGCAGAGTATGTATGTGACAGTCACAATGTGTTTGAAATGATTTAGTAGTACTAGCAGTAGTTATTTAAAGAAAGACAAGAAAAGAAAATAAAAGAAGCAGAAATGTTATTTGAAGAAAAGAGAGATAATTCAAATGTCACTCCAGATATTTCGTGATCTTCTTTCGGGTGTTTTAGATACGGAAGAATCCGCATTGGTACTAATAATAATAATACTGAAACATGAGATCATCATATATCATAGAGAGTATACTCTCTATTTCTTTTCCTTTCAAATCCATATTTCTTTGCTTTTACATTATACTGAGGGTGGAAAATAAATGAATATGGACCTGGACTAGTTTCAGTATGCTGTGATTTGATGTCTTATCACTTATGGGTATGATGATGAATTGATGACCCAAGCCTATTCTAGGAATCTAGGTATTAAATTGGGTTAAACTGGTCTACTATTCTTCTGTTTTTGGCTGGATTTCTTTTCACTTTTGTATAAATGCAAGATCTTAGGGTGATTCCCTTGTACTATTTCTATTTCTATCATATCCTATGTATTTCACTCAATTTACAACAAGAGTCCTTATACGAGGAAGAAGTGGTTAACGATTGTTGATGGGTAATTCGTGATTCCTCCTAATGCGCTTTGAGACTTTGATGCGGGAGCGACTTCCGAACTAAATACCTTCCATGTTGCTCCTAGGACCTAAGACGGGCCGCATCGGTGCCGGCGTGGGTGCCGGCGTGGGTGCACGGCGTCCCACGCCGCGGCACCCCGCCGCACCGATGCAGGGACGCCGGGGCAACAGCCCCGGCGTCTAAGCATTTGCAGCACCGCGTCGTCTCACGACGCGGTGTTGAATTAGTAAGGGGCTGCCACTTGGCAGCCCCTGAATGGTCACTCTTTATTTTTTTTTTTATTTTTTTTTACTTTATTTGCTTTTATACTCCAACGGACAAAAACGGCTATAACTCGAAAAATAAAAATGCAAAAAATAAATAAAAATCACCAACAGCTCTATTTTTTCGAGATCTATAAATAGAGACCAATCTCGGCTATGTTTGGAGCACCCCATCTCCAGCTCCCATTTCTCTCTTAATTAAACTGAAAATACACTCTTAACATCAAAACCCCCCTTAACCCTCCATTTTTTTGTCCGGTGAGATGGAGTTCAACGGTCAGCTTTACACTCGTGAAACTCTTGCATATATGAAGGAATATGAGAAAGAGTTGTACGCAGAGCTCATGAGCCAACTTCGCAAACCGTTGTTGAACTCTACCTCCCCGAATGTCGTTCGCCCTTTGTTTCAAAATGAGCCCGAAGAGCCAAACACCCAAAATTTCCCATCTCCTCAATCTCAAATACCGGGAATGTTCTCCCAAACTCCTGAGTTCGTTGCAGAGACTCAGCCCCAAAATCAGCCAAAGCCAACGGGTCGTAGCCGAAAAGGGAAGGAGGCCGCCACTGATGCGACAAACGCCAAGGCTCCACCACGGAACGTGCAATGGACCGAGAAGGAAGATTTGGTTCTCCTTCGTTGCTATATGGATGTTTGCTCAGATCCTATCGTCGGTACGAACCAGAGGTATGCTACTTTATTCAAAAAGGTTCATGAAATGTATGAGGAGGCTAGGGCGGACGGGTTGCACGCCGGACTTATCCACCGCACTCCAGATTCAATGCGCAAAAGAGTCGACCGTATGAAGAAGGAAATTAATAATTGGCTTGGCTGTTATGAGAGGGCTGTGAGTGCAGTTGGCCAGCGTAGTGGATTCAACAACGACGATGTGATCAACACGGCTCAGGAATTTCACAAGGAAAACACACTGTACAGCTCTGGTTTTCATCTGTTTAAACAGTGGGATGTTGTGAAGTCGTACCCGATGTATGAAATGTACTTGAATTGGGAGACTCACTTGAAGAAGAAGCAAGATCCAAACAATGTCACTGTGGATGTTGATGTAGATGGGGATGAACGAATGGAGTCAACGGGAGGTGGCAGTAGTGGGACGAAGCGATACCACTTAGTTGATGACAGTGTCTCGAGTCCGAAACGCCCTATGGGTCGGGACAAGGCGAAAAGGATGGCACAAGGTGGAAGTTCTTGCAACTCCGCAATGGAGACGATAGGTGAGGGATGGGTGCAATTCAATGGTAATTATCCCCAGGCTCTTGAGTATGAAAGACAGAGGATTGAGTGGGACAAGGAAGCTCATAACAGCAGGCTCGCCTTTGAAAGGGAGAAGGAGGAAAAGAGGGAGGCCAGGAAACTGAAGGACCAGTACTTGAAAGAGGAGAAGTTGAGGAATGAACGGATGAAATTCCTGATGGATCTGTTGCCTCACTACGATAATTTGAATGCCGAGCAGAGAGCAGTGGCGGATGCACTCAGAGCCGAATTGTTTCCGAACAATTGAGTGGTGAAACTTGTTTAAGTGTGTTTGTTAAGTGTTTAAGTGTGTTTGTTTAGGCATTTAAGTGTGGCGTGTTTGTACTTTAATTTTCGCATTGTGTTATTTTACATTCGTAAGTGTGACTTGTTTGTATTTTCATTTCCCATGTATCCGTTGTAATGAAATGAATTTGCTTTGAATTTGAATTTGAATTTGTCAGGAATCAAAAGTTTACTTTTAGTCAAACAACTTTTTAATTTGCTTTGTCAGGAATCAGAACTTTACTTTGTCAGATATCATGAATTTGAATTCGGCAGGAATCATAACACTACTTGAGGCATCCTATGCAATCTGACTCAGCCATGACTAAGCATGTTATCTTATCTTTTGAAATCTTATCTCCAAAAATCTTATCTTCAAAAATCTTATCATATCCGAGGCAATGTGTCTCATCCATGTCTATATAATGCAACTCTGGAACTTAATTTAGATACACCAACCCTTCATCCACTTCTTAAGTTTAAAATAATCATGTCATCAAACTCTTCATCATCAAGCTCGTCATCGTCTGATGAAAGTTTGAATTTTGCATCCTCTGCCTCTTCCTCGAATACCTTCAAACAAGCTCAAAAGTTCATAATGAACAACATACCCCATATGATGCACTCCATCCAACAACATCAACACCAAGAACAACCAAAAAACACTTCAAAGAAGAAGCGAAAATATATTGACAGGGAAAGAGTTTCACGTGCCGTGCTACTCGAGCGTGATTACTTTGGTCAGGTCGCTCCTTATGCAGATAAGTTCCGACGCAGATACAGAATGCGTAGGGCCTTGTTTGAACGAGTAGTTGCTGGTGTTGTGCATCAAGATGATTACTTTGTCTGCAAGCTAGATGCTGCTGGCCGTCAAGGGTTATCCACACTCCAAAAATGTACCGCAGCCATTCGAATGCTAGCTTATGGGTGTTGTGCTGACTCGGTTGATGAGTATTGTCGCCTTGGTGAAAGTACGGCTTTGAAATGTCTCTCGCGTTTTTGTGACGCTGTGGTTGCAGAGTTTGGCGCAACCTACATGAGGAGGGCCAATGAAGATGACTTACGGCGACTTCTAGCAATCAACAAGGCAAGAGGCTTTCCGGGCATGATTGGGAGTATCGACTGTATGCATTGGATTTGGAAGAATTGTCCGACGGCGTGGCACGGTCAATTCCAAGGGAAATGTGGAAGTCCTACCCTTGTGTTAGAAGCTGTGGCATCCCAAGACACTTGGATATGGCATTCATTCTTTGGAGTTTCCGGAAAATTCAATGACTTATCAATCGTGCAGCGTTCACCAGTGTTCGAGGATCTTCTCAACGGCACTGCACCTCCTGTGGAATTTACGGTGAATGGCCATCAATACAGCATGCCGTACTACCTAACTGACGGTATCTATCCAGCATGGGCTACGTTTGTGAGTGCCATCCCCAATCCCATAACTCATAAAGAATCAAAGTTCTCTCAGCTCCAGGAGTCTTGCCGTAAGGATGTGGAACGGGCTTTTGGAGTTATGCAAGCACGGTTTGCAATAATACGAAACCCGGCTCTTGCTCACAACAAGTCCACACTCCGTAAGATCATGGATTGCTGCATCACACTCCACAATATGATAGTTGAGGATGAACGCCACACATACAAAAACTATGAAAGTGAAATGGAAAGCCTGAGGAAAGAGTTTGAGGACGACACAAGGTCTTACGTTGAGGATTTCGATCGTGGAATTCATATTCGAAGGACGACATCAACAATAAACTCTCTGAATGAGTACATGAATATTAACCGACAGATGCATAGCATCAACACGCATGAACGACTAACTTCAGACCTCATGGAACATATCTGGAGGTGTTAGTGATTGATTGTGCGAGCTTCATCAATCGTGTGTCTTATTTGTTTTAAGTTTCATGCATTTTATGTTTGTGTGTTGTGTGGTTGTTGCATCTCAATTCGTTAGATTCTGTGTTATGTGTTTAAATTTGATGTAAGTTATTTCAAATAAACTATTAAATATATTTTGTTTTAATTTTAGTTCATCTTATCATATTATAATTATCAAAAAAAAAAAAAAAAATTAAAAAAAAAAAAAAAAACCACCATGCCGCGGCATCGTGGCCACCAATGCAGAAACAAGCCACGATGCCGCGGCATGGAGGCAAAATAGTGATTGGTGCCATGGCATGGCATGGCACCAATGCTGGTGGTCTAAGACACGCTTAATAGGAAGGGGGCAGGGTTACCTCTAGCCCGGTTTGTCGATGATCAAACCGGATGGGCGACTTCACGAGTAGGGGGTTGGTAGACTCCCTTAGTAAGTCAGTAAATGTTGAGCAATGATTGGATAATATAATAATGAGTAGAATAGTGCTTACCTTGTGGAGTAAATGAACCCCCTATTTATACTTGTAATTGTTTATTGTCTTTTCTTATAGGTTCGTTACAAGTGTAAGGCTAGGATTGACTCTCCATTAGGTTTAGACCCATTTGATGTGGCCCATGGACTTGACCCAATTCTCAATTAGGGTTGGCAGGGTATTTTAGTAATTACGTAACCTAGGGTTCTTCTAGAACACTAGTATGTACGGCCTTGGTCCGACTAGGACGTGTGGTAGGTTTTCTAAGGTAGGTCCGAGGACCCTTTTGCTCATATTCCCTTGTTGGGTGTCTCCAGTCGTATATAGGAGTGCTTGGTCCGACCTACTGTGATGGTCGGCCTTAAGGGTTCTGGCCTAGTTCTCTTGACATACTAATGAGGTCGGCCCATACAGCTGGAGACTAAGAGAGCCCAAGTGTCGTACTATGGGCCGAGGAGCCTTTTCCCTTAGCATGGCTTCCTCTGACTAGTGGCTAATCGGGACCTTCTTTGGGGGTCGGCCTCTATGTATTAGGTCGGATATACGGACCTTAGACTTGGGTCGTAGTGGCTTGGTCTCTTCCCTAGTCGGACCATGATGGTAGGTGATCGGACCTTATCATCTTGGCCGGGCCTAGGGGAACTAGTGCACTTTTAGGACTTCTTAGTTCGTACCTGCGGACCGGAAATATTCCGACACCAACAAAGAGTATTGGGTCCAATCCTCGAACTCGACTTAAACGATTAGGTAACCGGGTCGATTTCACCTTGGTTACAACCTTATTTACCTTATAAACACTATAACTATAAGGCTTATTATTTGAATTTTTCTATATTTATTTTAATTTTTTTAATACAATTTATATTCAAATTTTGAATTCAAGTTGGATCTCGTTACAACTACAAATGTTATGAACATGGTTTTAGCCTCTCCTTTTTGAACGAGTTTAGTTGAATCTACGTCCTTTAGGATAAGTGGCGGACCTAGAAATTGAAGGGGGTTGACATTATTTCGAAAATTTGAGAAGAAGGGGGTAAAACTTTAAAAATCGTAAATGCGGATGCTCCCAAATCCCAATATAGCACCCTCTCGGTCCACCCTTACGAGGATTATACTAGAGACAAATTATGTAACCCTCGATTCGCTCAAAATATCATTATTTATTTGGGATATAGCATAAACTTAATTTAGTGCCATTTGAATTTTTTTTTCCGACAAAAGGCTATAACTATAGTGTTGTTATTCAAGCTCGACCATAGTCGACCTCAGCCCGAACTCGAATAAGATTCAAGCCGAGTCTCAGCTCAACTGAGAACGAGTGGGAATTCAAGCTTGAGTTTGATCTCAAAATATATTTTCATACTCAATTCGTTTAACTCGAACGAGCACTACAAGGAAAACTGATTTTAGCGATCCGTCGCTAAACACCAATAGCGACGGAAAGCCCGTCGCAAAAAGTGGCGTCGCTAAAAAATAAAGAGACGGTTAATATTATCCGTCGCTATATGTAACGACAGTTCAGTTTATCCGTCGCTATATTGTCGTTGACCAACATAGAGACGGATGACTTTATCCGTATCTATAAATAGCGAAGGATTATGTTATCCGTCGCTAAAGCTAAGGGACACGTGTCATTCCCTTGCGAGGGGAATTTGGCGACGGATAAACTATTCCGTCGCTAACTTCTCTGATTTTTTTTTTTAAACTGATTTTTTGTTTTACTGAATTTATGTGAAATTTTATTATTTTAACTCAAAATTAAGTACGACTAACAAAATATATACGATTGATTCATTTTACGATAATCGAAATTTCAATAAAAAAACTAAAAGTGTACGTACAAAGAAACTAAAAGGTACGAAGATAATCATTAAAATAAATGAGAATCCTAAAATGTACGGATAAAGAATAACAATCCTAAAAAGCACTAATCCTACGGGCTCTCCACTAACCAACCGACCCCTTCAGCCGTCAACACCCCATCCCTATGTGCCTGCTCACGGATCACGTTGTTCTGCCACGATTCCAGCCACAGATCCCGATGCTCCGGATTGAGGTACCGAACCCATTCTTTATGCCGAAAGTACCTTTCCTTGGCGTAATAAATCGAATGCATGTGAATCTTTTCCGCCCGGATATTGAATACCCTCAATATCTCCTCCGCATTGGCAGGAGGGACATAGTAGTATTTCTGCAACACAACAATCCCACAAAAAATCCCACATCAGTGCCCCACAAGAACAAATAATGTGCGTACACATATGTACAGTAAAGGCAATGCCCCAAGAATAGATACTATAGGCAATGCCCCAAGAATAGATACTATAGGCAATGCCCCAAGAATAGATAATATAGGCAATGCCCCAATAACAGATAAACAAGTAATGTACGTACACGTATATAATTAATGCAATGCCCCAAGAATCCAATATAGAAATATTCAAGTAAAGATAGTAAAGTACCTAGAATTTTTCCCACAAGTGCAACTTCACGGGTCGAGGAACCGTAGTCCACCTTTCTCGGCCACTCCCAGAAGGCGTAAAGAACTCTCTTTTCATGAGCATTGTAATCCTTCAAGAAGCTATAGTAGGTTGAAACCTGTCACACATTTTGAAAGATTAAAAGTTGGAGTACCGACAACTATATATACAAGAACAATTAAATACCAATTTATTAAGAACTTACTTAGATCCGTTGGTGGACAATACTGGAAGCCCATTGATCCGTCGAGGGCCGCCCGGTTGCTGTGCTTGATCCATGGAAACTAATATACATAGCATCATCACACTCAAATACAAAACACTAAAATACAAACTCTTAATGTGTTTAGACAAATACAAGATGTGTTTAGACAAATCCGTCGTTATATGTGAACACGAACGGATGTCTGGATCTTTAGGATCTTGAAATCTCCATCTTTAGTTACTGACTAAAGATGGAGACTTCAAACTCATAAACATCCAGACACATTTCTTGCTCACATACTACATTATGTATATACAACTTATTAAGAATAGAGGGTTTACATGATTACGATATTGAACTAAACTTTGAGAATGGCTGAAATACGCTGGTACAGTAACAACGACATTAGAAATGTTGTTGTTACGGTACCAGCATACTACAATCATTCACAAGCCCAGGCCAAGTATCATACCATTCATCAATCTATATATATGGAAGTGATGGTGTGTCTGAAGGACTGTATTTTTTATGCATATACGTATATCATCATCACACTTTATAAAATGATTAGATATTACCAAAAATCCTTTAATTTCGAAAATCCTAAAATTCATTACATAAATGTATACCTCATAAATTTTTCCTATACATGAATGTGGCTACATGAGTGTGTACATTAATACATTAACAATAAACTGTATTTGTCCTTTAGAATTCCCAACATCAACTATAAGAAGTCACCTAATTTTAACATATTCTCACACAAATATGGAAAACCCTAACAAATTCAGGTTTGAAGAAACACCCCCACATTCCCCCCCCCCCCCCCCCCACCTTCTCCCCCACCACAAGTTCAGCCCGAGATATGGGCTGAAATGGAGGAAGCTATGGAAGAGGCATTTCCTCCACCTCCTCCCAAGTCTCCTACTCCTCCCCCTTGTGAGCACAAGGAGGTTGAGTACTTCGAAGACCTTGGAGTTTTCTGCAAACAATGTTAACAGTGGCTTGTCGATCCAAGGGATCATCGACTGGTCACTCTTGAATGAGGAGTCAAGCCCCGATGACGAGGACGAGGGGATGAAGAGTGACTAGAATTGAGTTATGTAAACTATATTATTAATAAAAATTCAAACTTTTTATATTGTTTATCTTTCTAATATGTGTTCATTGCAGTCACATATTCTTTTTTTCTTATTCAGTTAATTAATCATTTTTTCCTTTTTGCTTATTGAGTTAATTATTAAGCATTTCCAAAATTGATTTAGACTAAGTACATAATAACATAAAAGGAAAAAAAAGAAAAAATGAAAAAAAAAAGGTTAGGCAGATTAAACAAAATTCACTTGATGCACTATCTAAATTAACAATTAACAAGTTTCTAAATTAACAAATTCAATGAAGAAACCCTAAACCCTAAATTAAAACTAACATACCCTAAATTAAAATTAATAAACTGACGGTTAGTAATCCTAACCTTTTAAATGGGGAAGAGAGGGAGAAAGTAAGTGGTGGTGGTTCGGCACGGTGGCGGTGGCGGTCCGGCGGTAGAGGTGCCTTGCTCCTCGTACCCTAGCCTCCAATAAACATAGAACAAATTCAATCAAAATCACCATCAAAATCAAAATCACTATCAAAATGAAAATACCAAAATCTAGGGTTTATGTTAATTACCTCAAACTGTTAAAAAACCTCCAAAATGATTAGGGATCGACCTCCTTGTTGGATAGGCTTCGATTTGAGCTAAAATTTGCTTGAATTGGTTGAGTTTGGAGATGGATCGAAGAAGAAGAAGAAACGAGAGGAAAAGAAAAATGGAGAAACAGAGAAATGAGGAAGAAGAAAGGTCGCCCGTTTGTATATCGCGACTTAGCGACGGATGAACTCATCCGTCGCTATATGTTTATTTATTTACTTATTTTCCTTTTTTTCATTCATAAAAAATAGTCTGGTCAACATATTTAATTAGCGACGGATAAAGTTATCCGTTGCTATAATAGCGACGGATAAATCATATCCGTCGCTAATTAGGACACGAACTGGATGTTTCGTGGCACGTACGAACTGAGCTTAGAGCGCAGTTCGTGTTCATCCGTCGCTACACTCACCGATCCGTCGCCAAATAGCGACGGATGCTATCCGTATCTATTATTCCGTCGCTAAATGGCTGTTTTTTTGTAGTGGAGCTCGAACTGAGCCTAACTCATGAAGAAAAAAAAAAAAAAAAGACCTAATAGGGTTAGCCTTATCAAACTTAAAATGCTATGGAGGTATGATATATCACAAGCATTATTGAGTATCATTAAGTCGGGTTATGATCGGTTCGTTAGTGAGAGAGTTGGAAAAGAAACTTAGACCGAAAATATCGGTCTGTTGGGTCACAAGTGGTGGCCACTGTTTAGTGGGCCCCACTGTGCCCAACAAAATAAAAAAAAAAAGATGATGGCATGGGCGCACGTTTACGTGCGCCCATGATGCCACCAGCTGGTGGCTATATGGAGGGGGACACTTGTCCCCCTCCTATTTGTCCTTTTTTTTTTTTAATTCTATTTATCTTTTAATTATATTTTTAGATTTTATAATTATCTTTTAGATTTTATTATTATCTTTTATATTATCTGATATTTTTATTATTTAAAATATATATATATATATATATATATATATATATATATATATATATATATATATATATATATATATATATATATATATATATATATATATATATATATATATATATATATATATATATTAAAATTCATAATTTTTTCCATCTATAAATATAACCTAACTTCATTATATTTCACACACTTCTAAATATGTATTTTTATTTCGTTTTTTCATAATTCTGCATTTCATGTTTTTCGTTGTAATCAATTTATAAAATATTGTAATATTAATTTTTTTCCTTTAGTAATTTTAGTAATGGTTGTACTTTATTAATATAATAATGCTTAATTTGTTATTTCGGAAAATTAGAGAACTTTTCTAGATTAATACAGTAATTTTATAATAATATACAATTATTATATTATAATTATTAAATGATAATAAGAAAATAAAAAAACAAATAAATTGAATTGATTGGATGGTGGGTGGTCATGGATAATGTGGTTTTTAGTGTTGTGGTGGGTTGGTTGAAGGATGGGGTATGTGTATGAGAGATAAATTAATTTTTTATTTGAAATTGGATAGTGGGGTGGGTGGTGGGTGGTGGCTGATATTTATGGTCTTAGTTAGTCATAGTTGAGCCTTATCAAAACCGAGCGCTCAGTAAGGTTCAACTTGCATTACATCACTATTATGTTATAGTATGTCATTACAATACAAAAAAAAAGAAAAATAGGTCAGGCTCTATTCATCTAAAATATCCGAATGGAACTTGACTTAATTGAATTTTATTAATCTTGATTGGACTTAATTTATTTACAATATTAGAAAAGGTCGAACTGCACTTAATAGTATTTTAAAATTGATATGATGTTTATGCAATTAACTAATGACATTGTAAATAAAATGAATAATGAAGCTTAAAAAGAAATTAGAAAATAAATGAAAAATAGGGAACGAAAGGGTAGCAACTGATTGAGTGTCCGGGTATGAAATGAGCGGAATGTTGACGTGGCAGCTTGGAAAGAGAAATTGAGTAGCAATGGTTGGGGATAGGATAACATGAAATAAATCTGTTTTAACAGGTTTTACCAAGAATTCGGGTGATTCCCAGATTGTGGGACGCACACATGTCAGCTTTTAAAAACTAGTTTGTCATCAAATATGTAAAAAATGCGGCGAATTTCAATAATCATGTACGTCATCTGAATAATAATCATAATATGACGACTTGTTTAAACTATGAAAAGAATAAATAATTCGTGCGCAATATGCGCTGGTTCACTCTCTTAGAAAGAGATACAGTGTTTTATGAGGTGTTTAATAAATTAAATAAAACTCCAATATACTGTACTTTCATATGGTTGGATATCAATATAGTAAAGTTAAAGTATATATGTCCTAAAGAGAGCCTTTGTAAGCATGATATGTGATTGATGACCTCTGAATATATTATTTGGTTGTCTGAATTATTTCATTACATGTTCTCATGAACTTAATGTTATCACTAAGTGTGTGAGAACTTGCAGACAAAACATAAGTCCTAAAATAACCACCAATCGATTATCATTGATATTTGGAATATTAATGATACGTAATAAATTGGCATGTGGTCTGCATCATATCCTTTTAGCTAGGATGTAGTAGTTCTCATTGATGTGAATAACTTGGTCATCCATGGTCACTTTAGAGAGTGTTGTATACCCAACCGAGAAATCATTTGGTGTATTCTATGTATCGTGCCTATGGAAGTATCCGATTGTAGGTTGTTGCATTAGTCCTTCGACTTGAGGTCAATACGCACTACATGTATGGAATGATATGCTTTGACCATGACCAATGCTTGCACTCTTTGCCCGTGTTAACACACGTACAAGGCTTTTAGGAATGGATAGTGGATGAAAGGGTAGCAACTAATGGAATGTTCGAGAATGAAATTAGTGGAATGTTGACGTGGCAGATTGGAGACCGAAATTGTTGGAGATAGGATAACATGAAATAAACCTATTCATACAGGGTTTTGCCGAGAATACGGGTCATGAGCGCTAAATCTCACATTGTGGGACGCACACATGTCATCTTTTAAAAACTAGTTTTTCATAAAACATGTGAATAATGCGGCGAATTTCAATGACCACGTACGCCATCTGAAAAAGAATCATGAAGTGACGGCGGTCCGTTTAAACTATGAAAAAAATAAATCATTCGTGCGCAAAATCTATTGGTTCACTATCTTAGAAAGATATACATAGATCGATAAACTAGTGGATTTTATGAGGTGTTTAATAAATTAAATAATACTTCAATATATTATATATATTCTTTCAAATGGTTGAATATCAATATAGTGAAGTAAAAGTATATATATGTCCTAGAGAAACCTTCGAATATATTATTTGGTTGTTTGAGTTTTTCAATAAGATGTTCCCATGAACTTATACTATCACTAAGTGTGTGAGAACTTGCTGATATAACTTAAGTCCTAAAATAACCACCAATCGGTCATCACTGAGTTTTGGAATATCAATGATACGTAATAAATTGACATGTGGTCTGCATAATATCCTTCGATAATGTAGTAGCTCTCAATGATACGAATAACTTCCATGGTCATCCGTGATATGAACATGGTCACTTTAGAGAGAGTGTTAGTATACCCAGCCGAGAAACCATTTGGAGTATTCACACTTATAAATAGGAGCATATTAGTTTTCAGAAAATACACATAATAATATCCACACATAAAATAGAGAAGCTTTGTGTTTCTCCTTACGGTAGTTTAGAACAAGAAAATGTTAGTGTTCCGTAGATTCAGTTACCCATGGATACCAAGGTAAAAGAAAAGCAAATCAAGCTTGTGCATGAACCAATTTAAAGATTTGATAGAAAGATACGATGAGCTTGAAGTGAAGAGTTCGAGAAGCTCTATCAACAAAATCTTGAAGAAGAAGTTTCTGCTGATTTTGTGCTTTTTCTGGAAAACACGTAAATAAACAGTACAACGTGACATAGTCATTAATCAGTCGGTAAGAAAACAAACTTTAAAATTTTGATGTGCTACCTACCTGCCTTCGGTTAAATGATGGTCAAAGTTGGACCCGACCGAGTAGCATATTACATGTATCAAGTGTTTGATAATGCTTGCAAATGCTTTTAAAGTAGTAAGAAGTATGAAAAAGCTTTTTTGCTCGCCGGAAAAGTGAACCGGTCTCCTAACCGGCGGTGTTGATCAGTTCTCTTCTCTTTATAACACAAGTCTTATAACATAAATTAGTTTATTGGGGTCATATAGAAGGGTTATTTAATCACAAACTCGCTCTAAGAACGGACCCAATCATGCAAACTTTGTGGTTAACTATGCCGTTGTGCTCTGTTAAGGAACGGACCAAAATCATGCGTCTAAAAACGGTCCGAAAATGTTTGGAAGTACAGTGCACCTAAACAGCATCTGATGTCATCAAACTAGCTAGTAGCTACAATTATTTATTTTATTGATTATTAGTATTATTTAAAGACCAATTGGCCAGGTGAGTTGGAAGCCAAATCAAAGTGGTGGTTTCCATTTTTGGTTAAACTACAAATATCAAATCTTCTAGTGTGTGATCATTTCGGAAATGATGTTGAAACCAGAGATTTTGTGCGTCGCTTCTTAGTCTTAACAGTCAATTTGCAATTCAACATTATCTCTCAAGTCCTAACTATCACCATCGATCATTTCGCTTAAAGTCTAATCCCAACATTTAACGTGTCTCTTATGTTAAGGTTGAATAATTAAAACTAGATTTCATATCTTTCTACAAATTTAAACTTTCATATTAGGTGAAATGAATTAGAGCTTGATACACGAGGAGACTTCGGAAGTACTAGATGTGTAATATGTTGGTATTTCAGAGTAAAAAGAAATACTGTGTCGGGATTTTAGTCTCTTTTTCTTTTGGTACTACTAAAATCCGCATTGGTTTATGATATTATTATAATGATAAAATCCTTACACATGCTGTGGCTGTAGTTTAGTGGTAAGAATTCCACGTTGTGGCCGTGGAGACCTGGGCTCGAATCCCAGCAGCCACATTTTTCAATCATTTTCAATAAAAACCCAAATTATCTAGCCACTCGTAAGTTTATGTTTTAGCTGACCAGATCAATGGCGGACGAACACCCAAGGACGACGGCGCACGTGGTGGCGGTGCCTTACCCCGGCCGCGGCCACATAAACCCGATGCTGGACCTCTGCACAACTCTCGCACAGAACACAAAAATCTCGATAACTCTGATCCTCACTCAAGAGTGGACTGACCTCATCAACAAACCTGATAATATAGTAAACATCGCCACTATCCCAAACGTACTTCCCTCTGAGCACGGCCGCAGTGGCAACCCCTACGCTTTCTGGGAGGCAGTCCGTGACAACATGGAGCATTGTTGCAGGCTGAACCGGCCATTGTTGTGTTGATAGCTGATGCATTTGTTCCTTGGGCGGCTGGTTTGGCTGCCAGAAAGAATGTTGAGTTGGCGTCTCTTTGGCCAATGTCTGCTTATGTGTTCTCGATTATTTATCACCTGGATCTTCTTGTTCAGAATCGACATTTTCCTGTCAATCTTGCAGGTAAATAAGTGTAATAATTAATGCCCCTCAACTGTTTGAGGATTTGCCTCTGTGAATCATATTATCAGACCTCTACTTTGTTTTTTATGTTTTTTTAATGATACCTCAGTCTAACCGGTCTAACGAATTGAGCTAGACCTTTGGTTTTTATGTTAGATTACATAAAGATTGATCTTGAAATACAAGTAATCTGACGTACCTTGAAACTGGTTAGCCATGGCAGTGAATGGAGAAGATGACGGGTAAGCTGGTTTCTCTGGAACCCTACCCTACGTAGTAAGTGTGACAGAATAATTGATGGAGTATCTGAACGGTATTAGGGTGAGAGAGGACCAGACCCTTACTTATATATATATAACGTATCTTCCATCAAGATACCAGTATCTTCCATCAAGATACCATAATGCATTAGGAGTCTGTATATACTTATCGTAACCAACTAGGAGTTCTAGATAAATTAGCTACTAGATATTATTCGTGAGACACCGTAATAGAATAAACTCTTACATTTTATTCATGAGCTTGTATATGAGTTTAGATATTATTCGTGAGACACCGTAATAGAATAAACTCTTACATTTTATTCATGAGCTTGTATATGAGTTTAGTTTAGGTTCTGTTCTCTTCGTATCAAAAGTCATTATTTTCACTTCAGTTATGTTCAGACTTGCTTAATTATATTTTATACTACAAATAAATTTAGTTCAGTTCGAAAAGAATAGTTTCTAAGTGTACTTGCTAGCTGATTAAAAGAAAAACGCAGTGCAATCTTGGAAAAATAATGGTCATGATTGAGCAATGACATGTTTTGGTTTAATTTGTTTCATGCAGTGAATGGAGATTGCATTGTGGATTACCTTCCCGGGGTTGCTCCAATTCGGGTTATGGATCTACCGAAGAACATGAGGTTCAAAGAGAAACTCCCTTTCCTTGTTCAGCTCATCCCCAAGGCAAAGTTTCTCATCTTCTCTTATGAACTTGAATCTCAGGCTATTGAAGTTCTCAAGCAAAAGTCTACATATTCTATACACAACATTGGTCCTGTTACTTCCTACCTTAATGTCCAAAATATGTACACTCTGCTGGAATGGCAAATGATGATGAATACTTCAAATGGCTGGATCTTTAACCGTTAAAGCTCGGTTTTATATATTTCACTAGGCAGCTACCTGTCAGTTTCTTCAGCCCAGATGGAAGAAATGGCTAATGGATTGCGTGAAAGTGGGGTGTGGTTCGTATGGGTGGTACGTGGCGGGACTGTGCGATTGAAAGAGATTTGCGGGGATAAAGGCATAACAGTGTTGTGGTGTGACCAATTACAAGTTCTTTCCCATCCCTCTGTAGGGGGGTTCTGGTCTCACTGTGGTTGGAATTCCACAAAAGAAGCACTGCTGACAGGTGTGCCATTACTCACATTTCCGATAATGATTGATCAACTGACTAATGCAAAGATGATTGTCGAAGACTGGAGTGTGGGCTGGAGAGTGAAGAGGGTGGTTGACGATGAACTGGTGACAGGGGATGAAATCGCACATCTCCTTCACAAGTTTATGGAGCTAGAAAACCCAGAAAGGAAAGAGATAGCTAGAAATGCAAAAGAGTGGCATAAGTTTTGTGAAAGAGAATTCGCACCTGGACAATCGTTCCAGGCTAACCTTGATGCTTTTACTCGATCAATCCTAAATTCTGCCATACTTTGAAAGATTTGTTCTTGTTGTAGTTGCTAGTTGCTACCATCCCATGTATGTTGTTAACTATTATTACTTCAATAAACAGGAAACATCTTCATGTGGAATGTAAATGTCCTTTTCGTCACTCAATAAGTGAAAAACTAGAGTAGCATCTCTGCTGATCGAGGGATGTAACTTTCTATGGTGAATTTGACAGGTATCGTCTGCCTTTTGTGTCACCTAACATGTTAATCTCGAGTTCTGAACTATAAATGGCACTGCAGCTGTGATTGAATGGATTTCCATGGTGACCTTCGTCGTATATCCATCAGAGAACGAGAAGGGCAAGACTCTCAGCATCTATCTTTCTTCTCTCCATCATGATGTATGGTTCACCCTGGACACTCATTGTAAGTCTCTAGTCTTTGTGAAATATCTGCATACATAGGATAATAAGAAATCTTGTTAACGTTTATGGTAAGACAAAGTACGCACAAAAGCATCCCACCAAGTTTCTAATTTAGGAATCAAATTTATACATTAATGTATGGTCTGGCATATAGACAATATTGCCTCCCCTGCTCTTGCACAGAATCAACAAGAAAGCATCTCAAAGCCAAATTGAAAGTTTATATAAATGTAATTTAAGACACATGTTCTACTTGGTAAAGTACCTTGGCATTAATCTGCCTTCATGGAGGTTGAGTTATCTTCTCTAACAGTTCTCCTTTCCTTCTTCCTGTTGATAATCACCCTTCGAAAAGTTAACTCCAATCCCAAACAAAAATTTCCTCCAGGGCCAATACAGTTTCCAATTATTGGGCACTTGCACGTATTTGCAAGTCATCATGCACCCGACCGTGTTCTACATGATTTATCACTAAAACACGGTTCTTTGATGCAGCTGCAGCTTGGCGAAATCAGCACTCTTGTTGTTTCCTCAGCAAAAGAAGCACGAGAGTTTCTCAAAACATATGATGAAACATTTGCCTCCAGGCTATCCCTTCTTTCCACGGAGATTCTATGTTATGGTAACACAGACATAGGATTTGCTCCTTACGGAGAATACTGGAGGCAACTTCGCAAAATCTGTGCATTGGAGCTTTTCAGCGAGAAACGCGTTAAGTCATTCCAGCCCATAAGGGAGGAAGAATTTTCAAGTCTTTGTAGACGTATTGCTTCCGATGCAGGGTCGCCAGTCAACTTGTCAGAAAGAGTAAAACGGGCAAATTATGAAGTTGTCACACGGGCATCCCTGGGAAGAATACCAAAGAACAAGATACGTTTGTATCATTGCCAAAGAAGCCATTGAGGTTTCATCGGGATTTTCTGTTGCTGATGTCTATCCATCCATTAAACTGTTTCAATTCTTAAGTGGTTTAAGGCCAAGAATCGAGAGACTGCATAAAGTCACAGACAGGTTTCTGGAGAGCATCATCAATGAGCACAAATTCACCCGATCTGCCAATGGTACCGCCTTAAGCGCTTCAAATGAGAATTTATTAGATGTTCTCCTCAAGTATCAGGATGCTGAAAGTGAACTCCATTTAACTAAAGATAACATAAAAGCTATACTAATGGTTAGTGCTTTATTTTTGACACTTCTATTATCTTGTTTCTACATGAACAATGTCTAGAGTAAACTGCGTATATAAACCACCCTATAGAAGTTACGTTTCTTTTCTAAATCCATGGGACCAAGTGTGTATGACCTTGCTAGCCTGTGCATCAACAATTACAACAATAAAGTCCTAAAGTAACATAAACCTGGCCAGGAATGTTCGATCTTTCCCAGACTTTTCTTGAACGGCAAGGTGCTTTTGCCAATTGTGCAACAGATGTTTGTTGTTGTTGTTTTGTATTTAAGAACATAAAAGCATCTTTATGATGTATAGTATTTTTCGTATGAATCGACCTTTAATATTTCCATGAAAAAGGATATGTTCGGTGCCAGAAGTGAGTCAGCAACGACAACTACAGAATGGGCAATGTCAGAACTACTGAAACATCCCAGTGTTATGAAGAAAGTGCAAGATGAAGTAAGACAGGTTTCCGACAAAAAGGGATACGTGAGTGAGACGGACTTACATGAGCTGACATACCTCAAGTTAATCATCAAAGAAACTCTGAGGTTGCATCCACCAGTACCTCTATTACTTCCAAGAGAAAGCAGCAAGTCATGTGCAATAAATGGATACAAAATTCCTGAAAAGACGAGAGTCATAGTGAACGCATGGACAATAGGACGAGATCCTGAATACTGGAAGGAACCAGAAAGATTCAAACCAGAGAGATTCATTGAGAAAATAGTTGACTACAGAGGAAACAACTTTGAATATATACCTTTTGGATCCGGAAAAAGGATCTGCCCAGGCATGTCCTTTGGCCTTGCAAATGTGGAGCTTCCACTTGCAATGCTTCTTTTTCATTTCAACTGGATCCTCCCCAACGGAATGAAACTTGAAGAGCTCGAAATGGCGGGGCCTTCGGTTCGACAAGTGGAAGGACAAATCCTTTGTATGCTATTCCATCAGTTCATGCACCTCTTCCAGTCAAATGATTTCATTTCTTATGGAGCTCGTTATTGTAAAAACAAGCCATCCCGAGCTGTGAATAGTACTGAAATTGCGTTTTGTGTGTGAGAGGAGAGTTTGAATTTAATTAGCACAAACCACAACAATTTAAATCTAACCGAACTATTTAAAGTCTTTTATAACAGTGAAAAAGACCACGCGCGCGTGGAGAATGACTTATCGCGTGGAGAATGACTCATTTTTCTCAATTTGGTTCTGATTTGTACTTTTATAGTACAATATTGACGCTGACTTATGCGAATATGTTATTTATAGTAAGAATATCATCATGTGACAAAAATAAAACCAATCGCAATTTCCGACGCGTGAGTTCACAGCAAGAGTCCTTACTCTTCTTTTCTCTAACGCGTGTGGTTACCAGCCCCTCTCTTTCGTTCTCTCTCTATTTTGTTTCCAAATTCTCCTGTGATACCACCCTTAAAAAAGAACACAAAAAACCAACTAAAACTGAAATTCACTAGTCATGCCTAAAAAAGCTCGCGGGTCTAAAGAATCCGGATCTATAGAAACCGGGTTATAAGAAATCCCAACTAATCCGTTTATTCTCCCAGATTTTTTTGTTCTTTCGTCCTCTCTCTAATCGACTTCCTACTTTCCGTTTCCTCCATCGTTTCTCTCAGATCTCCATCGTAAACCACCCAATTCGCAACATTATCGCTCTCAATACATCCAATTCAATGTCAGGATCGACGGTTTCCATCACCGCCAACCATGGCTCCACCGATCGCCGCCGTACCATCGAGAAATTTCGGCTTATTTGCCTTAGACGTCGGAGGCTAGTCATCTCATGGCTCATGATGCTTGAGATTTGCGGTTCTTATGTGAAAATTGCGCGCTCTACATGTTCGATGAAAATCCTGTTGTATAGAGTTAGCACAGGTTCCGATTTTATGTTAGCTTACTCTACTTTTGTGTTAAGATGATAAAGCTTTTTAGTTTGTTTTGGTCAGGCTACAATAATAGCAATCTGCATTCGTATCGTTCAAGCCCCTTAGTGCTGCATAAATTAGCCTTGATCAGGTGAGGTAATAAACTATGCGCAATGGACTTGAATTAAACTATAACACTGAACTACATGATCATGACATGAATGCATTCTGTCAAGCTGCGCAAATATGTTAATCAAGCCCACCTTGTTTGTTTAATCCTTAAATCCTTTGGAAGGTATAGCCTCAGTAGCTTGATTTTTGGACTTCCAACTTCTGAGGCTCTTCCCTTAAATATGCGGTATCTGTTTTACTATATTACCTTAATCAGGTATTAATAAAGAACAGGGTTTTCTTGTGTTGTTGCATTGTTAAGTTCAAGTGGTTTTTCCATACTCAAAAAGTGCTGGCTATATTTTCCTGGAATCCTTGTTTGTAGCTAAGAAGCACCCGCGGCAAAGTGAAGGAGTATGTTTGAGAAATACGTGCGGCGCTCAAATACGCCCGCATACTTGGTACATACGTATGTGCCCAACTTATTTTTTTTATTGTTAACTTCTTTGCTTTATATTATTAAACGGTTGCATAGAGACAAAATCCACTCTTGGGGCATATGAATATTATATATAATAGCTAATTTACTAAATTTGGGGAATATTTGTGTCGGATTAACTTAAATAATGTGAGTTTATCACTAAATTATTTAATTGAAAAATGAATGTGCACACATATTTGGTATTTTTAGAATTTTAGTAATGTATATATATAAAAAATTGAAAAAACATAACGTATTTTTAACATATTCGTATTTTAATATTTTAAATTTTATCATTTTTCATATTCGTATTGTATTTGTATTTACATTTGTATTCGTATTCGTAGGTTTGTAGTATGTTTTCTTATGGTCTTTTCCCTGGGTTTTATGCTGGTTATTCATTTCAATATAACTTCTATGCAGTTTCGTTCATTGTTCTTGAAGCAGAGCTGTTTCATTTCATTTTTTTTGCTCTGTTATCTTCATTACTTCAGCAAGTATGAGAGGACCAAAGTGTTCCTGGCACATGTTTGCCCTTCTTGCATATATTTTTCTTATTAGAGAAAACTAGAATAGTATGGTCTGCTTTTTGTTTCATGTGTCTGTGACAGCTGAGCCCTGGTGTGCCGTTTTCAGATTTATTCATAATGCTGTCCATTTCATGGTCAGCTATCCAATTCTTGCCATTTTTATTCCAATATAATTGCTGCATGTTTATATGGTCTAATCATCTTTAAGGAGCTACATAGTCTCAATTTGCTTTCATACCTTGTATCTTGTTAATTGTTGTTACTCCAGTAACCTGAAGAAATTTCATGTAGTATATGACATCTCTGCTGATTGATGGGTATAATCCTCAATGGTGAATTTGACAGGTATGGTCGGCCTTTGGTGTCACATAACAACTTGTTAGTCTCGAGTCTCTCGACTATAAATGGCACTGGATCTGCTTCTGCAATTGGACCACTTTATGTAGCGATATATACACCAAAATAAAGAAGGGCAAGATTCTGAGATTATTTACCTGGTTCTTATATTTTTTTTACTGTAGTTGCATTTGTTTCCCTCCTTGCTCTCCGACTCTCCGTGTCAGTAATAGCAGGAAGCTTTTCTGCAGCATCGATCTCTCTTCTCTCTATCATCATGTATGGTTCGCCTTGGACAATCATCGTAAATCTCTGGTCTTTGCGAAATATATACTTCATAATTCTTACCAACTCCTGTTCCATCTGTCCTACTTTTTCAGTAGCATCTTTTTGCATGCATCTGCATAAGCAGCATAGCAACAATTAAATATCCAGAGTGATAAAGCCAGTCTGGATGAGTGACAAAAGACTGTTGTAGATGCAGACAGAAGTGGGAAATAGTCTAATATTATCAAGAAAGGTTGTTCACTTTTATGGTAAAACAAAATACCCACAAAAGCATCCAACATATTTTTCAATTAGGAATCAAATGAATACATACAAGTGTACTATACTGGTCTAGCATATGGACAGTATTCCCTCTCCAGTTTTAACACAGCATCAATATGAAAGCATCTAATTTAGCAAATACTAGTTACCTTGCGGGTTGATGGGGAAGCATTATTGGGAAAAGAAAAAAAAAGAAAAAGAAAAAGAAAAAAGGAGCTGATAGTTTTATATAAATAGAGCTGAAGAAACCTGTTGATAATCACACCTGAAGCTGAAAGTATCCATTTAGTGTTAATTTATCTCATGGAAGTTAACTTCTCTTCTCTAGCCATTCTCCTTCCCTGCTTCCTGTTGATAATCACGCTTCTAAAAGTAAGGTCCAAACCCAAACAAAACTATCCTCCGGGACCTATAAAGTTACCATTTATTGGACATTTACACCTATTTGCTAGTCATCTTGCACCTCACCGTGTTCTACATGATTTATCACTGAAACATGGGTCTCTGATGCAGCTGCAGCTTGGCGAAGTCAGAACTCTTGTTGCTTCCTCTCCAAAAGAAGCACGGGAATTTCTGAAAACACACGATGAAATATTTGCCTTTAGGCCATCCCTCCTTTCCACGGAGATCCTATTGTACGGTAACACAGACATTGCATTTGCTCCTTATGGAGAATACTGGAGGCAACTCCGCAAAATCAGTACTTTGGAGCTTTTTAGTGTTAAACGTGTCAAGTCATTCCGGCCAATCAGGGAGGAAGAATATTTAAGTCTTTGTAGTCAGATCGCTTCCGATGCAGGGTCACCAGTCAACTTGTCTGAAAGAGTAAAATTGGCTAATTATGAAGTTGTCACACGGGCATCACTCGGGCAGAAGACAAAGGAACAGGAAACGTTTGTATCCATTGTCAAAGAAGCTATCAAGGTCTCATCGGGATTTTCTGTTGCTGATGTCTTTCCATCCATTAAGCTGTTTCAGTTTTTCAGTGGCATGAGACAGAGAATTGAGAGGGCGCATAAAATCTCAGACAGACTTCTCGAGAGCATAATCGATGAGCACAAAGTCGCGCGTACTGCCAAGGGCACCACCTCAAACACTTCACAAGAGGACTTACTAGATGTTCTTCTCAAGTATCAGGATGCTCAAAGTGAACTCCCTTTAACTACAGACAATATAAAAGCTATTCTAATGGTCAGTTCTTTCTTTTTCAAACTATTATTATTTTGTTTCTATATCACTGAAACCACCCCTGCAGTCGATACACATGTTTCCATCTTATTTGCAGTAAACTTAACTGTAACTAGTTTACCGATTGTGCAACACAAGAAGTTTGTTGATAACAAAAATGTGCCTTTGCACTGAACTGCTGTTTTCCTTATAAAATTTCCCAATTAAACGTTACGATTTCCATGAAACAGGACATGTTCAGTGCTGGAAGTGAGACATCAATGACAACTACAGAGTGGGCAATGTCCGAACTGCTGAAACACCCAAGTGTTATGAAGAAGGTGCAAGACGAAGTAAGACAGATTTTCAACCAAAAGGGATATGTGGACGAGTCTGACTTACATGAACTGACGTATCTCAAGTTAGTGATCAAAGAAACTATGAGGTTGCATCCACCAGTACCTCTATTAATTCCAAGAGAAAGCAGCAAGTCATGTGAGATAAATGGATACAAAATTCCTGCGAAGACAAGACTCATAGTGAATGCATGGACAATGGGACGAGATCCTGAATACTGGGAGGAAGCTGAAAAGTTCAAACCAGAGAGATTCATTGAGAAAATAGTTGACTACAGAGGAAATAACTTTGAATACATACCTTTTGGATCTGGAAAAAGGATCTGTCCAGGTATGTCTTTTGGCCTTGCAAATCTTGAGCTGCCACTTGCAATGCTTCTTTTTCATTTCAACTGGGTCCTGCCTAACGGGATGAAATCTGAAGAGCTCGATATGGCAGAGGCATTTGGCGCGACAAGTGGAAGGACGAATCCTTTGTATGTTGTTCCAATAGTTCATGTGCCTGTTCCAAACAAATAATTGCTTACGGGGCTCACTCTTTTATTAATTAAAATAATAATAGCTTTCTGTACTCATATCAGGGCAAGCAAGCAAGCCACTAATTAGTGTGCATCTGCCACCTGAAGCATTGTGTTGATGAATAAATGATGCATCATCTTGTCTGAATCTTCCATGTCATTACTTGTTCTTGCATGCAGTGTTTTTCCGCTTCAATGTGTTTAACTCGCTTGCATGAAACATGAGATACTAATTTATACCACCTCCTGTGTAGCTGTCCAACAGAACATTAATTTGTTTTATCGGGATTAGATATAAATGAAATATGTTACATTTGGTCTCTGGGACGAGGGGAACATCTTTTAGCATGCATCTGCATAACTAACAACAACTCTATATACAGAATAACACAGTCTCTGGATGAGTGATGAAAGACTGTTGTAGAAGAAGGTTGACAAAGATTGCAAACAGTTTACTATAACAAGAAAGTTTATATATCTTTTATGATAAAATAAGACAAAGTACCCACAAAAGCATCAAATTAATTTGTTAAACTAAGAATCAAAGAGATAATATGGACAACTATCTCCTCTTTAGCTCTAACACACAATCTACATTAACAAATATTGATACCTCTCTCTCTCACTAGCCAAGTTCATATATAGTTTATATAAGAGTATTGAGGATACCTGTTCTGCTTATGAAGCTACCACTTTAGTACTGTTAGTTAAAGGGAAATGTGAAACTAACTCAGTAATAAAAGATTTGGCCAGACTAACTCAGTAAAACTGAAACAACACAACATAAGGAGAATTAACCAAGTTGACTACAATAACTCAGGCTGGTTTGGTCCATATTTTCAGTCAAAATTCGCTTTCCTTGGCAATCTAGTTGAGCTCTTATTGATCTACTGAAAAAAACACATCATATCATCCAGCAGCAAATTACAAATAGCAAAGATGGTACCTAGCTACATCATGATGCGAATACTCTCCAAGACCCTTTAATTTGCTCTCTGTCTACACAAACACTCACTCTTGCTCCTCGGAAACTTACCCGAGGAAGCATAACAATGCAGCTTTTCCTCATTCTCAACAGTGCACACCACCAACTGAGGACCTAACTGCACTAGCTGAAATTAAACAGATACCAAATTATATATGTTTTCACATCTGAATTCACACACATCATATAAACAAAAACACAGTCTCAATCGAACGAACCTTCTACTGTTGAAAGTACCTGGTATTAGAATGAAGCTCCAGCTAGAAGAGAGGGCTTATGTTCCGGTTTGACAATGGAGTATACATATGTTTATTCGTCTATGCGGTTGCAAATGCTTAGGGTTAGAGCTTATGTATTCAGTAATTTGAGTTGAATAACATGTTGTTCATGTATGTATCGTAAAATTCAGGAAACTCCACCTCATGTGCATGCCTTGTTTGCTATTGGAAACTGAATACGTGCTCGTCGTATACATAGAAATTTTGTTGTTGTTGTAGTTTGTGGCTGTTCGTGAACTTATAGTGTTGCTAAATTTAATTATCTTCAATGTTTATAATTTTAGTCTGTACAAGTCGTACTAATTATCGATCACAAGTTCAGTTTTGTATGGTCATAGAATATTGGACCAAGTATGCAGTTCTGTACACGTCTTATTTCTCACATGCTAATTTGTTATTAGCCTATTTCTCACCGGAAGAAGGACCCTGCTTTTCAATGTTAATAGTTGGTATAATGTTCTTCAGATAATGCAGATGGCATCATTTCTGTAATTCTATTCTAAGAAACCACGGAGTTGGTTCCTGGCTGCGTGCATTTTCCTATATATATTTCCTTGTCAGCCTTTTTCTTCACTTTTAGTTCCTGATCACTTGTCATTCAACTGTTCTTTTTAAGACTTCCCTGTATGGTTTGCGATTATTATGTCTTCCAGTTCCGTTTGATTCAAGTTGTTGGTATTGTTACATCAGGCTCTACTCACATATAATCTTTTTTTCTTTTTCTGGTGGCAGGTATCCCAATGTCAAAAGTGTGAAGGACTTGATTTACAAGAAAGGTGCTGTGAAAGTTGAGAAGCCCGCAGAGGATTCCTTTAACCGACAACAACATTGTTGAACAGGTTAGTACATTTACTTTCATACTTTGCTTCCCTGGATCATGATCTACATTCTTGCTGACATTCTTTCACCTTAACTTATTCCAGGAATTGGGGAGCATGATATTATCGATCTGCATAGAAGACATTGTGAACGAAATAGCCACAGTTGGTCCAAAATTTATGGCAGTCACAAACTTAAGTCCCATACACTTAGTCAGGATAGTTGTTCCCATTGCAGGGGAAAAGAAAACGTTTCAAGGATGGAGGAGACTCTGGCAACCGTGAAGACCGCATGAACGAGTTGATCAGCAAGATGAATTAATTAGTTTGGAGATAACTTCAGTCCTATGAAATGTTGTTAAATTTATCCTCTAACTGAAACTTAAAGTTGGGTTACTGCAGAGTTTGTGATCAGACAGCAATTTTGGCTCCTAAGCCCAGTAATTTTAGGATTATCGGTTCTACTTCTATACCTGCTTAAGTTGCCTTTTCTTGTGCTATATTGAATGTTCATATGTAGCTAATAAATCAAACCGTCTCTTAATTCACCTCAAAAGCATTGTATTTCTAGTTTTTAACTGTGCATGCTCAAGTCTCAACTACAAATTTTCCTGGTCATCACTGTCCTTCAGAATGCAAAGTATTGGTTACCCTGTGTAAAATGCAGTCATCCCTTATTTTTTCATGTTTCATTGCCATGGCCAACTTTGCTCATGTATTCCAGTATATTATGTCATGACAGACTGTGATGAAAGCTACTCGTCGTCAGCTGGAGAACGAGCTTCTGCTAGATGATGTTACATGCCTTGAGGATTTACCCTCATTCAACCTTCTTACTCAATAGCGCAGTAGGTTAAAGAACTGGATTGCTATGTCTTCACTAGCCTGGTATGAACTGTTCCAATTGCATCGGCTGTTTGGTCTTGTATCAGGAGGAATGTCGGATAGATCCTTGTTTATTGTCTCTGATTTTGATCTTTACCACCTTATCTATCATATATTCACATGTCACGAGACTCATCATACCGAATAAAAACGTTTGATTCTCCCTTTATATCCAGGAATCTTTATTCAAAAAGTTTAACAGATCAGGGGCTAATAATTCTTGGTTCGTCTTTGGTGTTTCAGACTCAGGAGTACTCAGTGCATGTTCCAAATGAAATTTACTCACCTCACTTGTGGAAGCCTTGCCAGTTCTGCAATCGTCCTTGCTGTTGAAAACTTCAGTGTTTAATGAGCAGGTGAATAATATAGCTCTTCTGTTATGTTCTTGCATACTTAGCTTCTTTTTTAGTTTTTCTCTAACATATTGTTTGTGTACAAGGCTTCTCTTGTTCATTGCCTGATGTCATAGGTTGTTGGCCAGAGTATCTTATCCCTGATTTCTTATGCAGATTGGTGACTCTGCAGGTCCAGAATGCAAATATGTTTTGTAGGAAATAACTAGTCTTGTGGACACCTGACTCACATCTAATCAAGGAGGCCTAAAGACTAAAAGAACGTAGGATGATATAACTTCTTAGCAGCACAAGGTTGACTAGGGTGTTGACAAAACACCTAGGTCAACTTTACAAATTATAGTTGTGTAACCTCCAGATCAGTCAAACAAACACATAATATATATCAAAGTTAGAGCAGAAAAAGTAAATACCTGTGTTTGCCAAGTATTCAAGTAACTTTTCAACTACTCAATGCGCAACAAGGCAAGAAATCACTAAGATTGAATTCGTTCATATACTCTCTCTTTCTCTCTTAACTAGCTCAAAACAACACAAATCACCTCGCGATGACATAGAGTTGCACGTTACTTCTTCTAAAACTCAAAACAATGCTAGAGATCTACAATATGAACTTTTGTAAAAGACATGACAACAAACAACTAAACAAAAAAGAACCTAATTGCTCTCAAGTAGTAAACACCTTGCTCTCGATTGTCAAGTTTCTTCAATGTCGATCCATTGGTATTTAGAGTGGTAAAACCAAGTTGAATACGTTCAGAATCAAACTTCTTCTTTGAATCGACTTCTTCAATTAAGAACTTCTTTTTCGATGAACAATTGCAGTGCATCGATCAAATTGCAATTTACCAGTAATTGTAATTTGACGACTGGGATGATTATTATTTAATTAGAATAATAATTAATATTTAATTAGAATAATAATAGTAAGTTACCAGTAATATTGTAGTTGCTAGTTACTTCATAATTCGTGAAGTCTTTTCTTTATGTCATAACACTTAAAGAAAATAAGAACCTTAGCCTCCTTCATATTGCCGAAATCTTATGCTCTTCCATAGCTTTGAGATTTACCTTCATTATTTGATCCGTTGTTGTCTTGTGTCCACACACAGTGTTCTTTATACTGCTGATGCAAAGCAAGCACAAGATTGTGGTATCGATTTCAAGAGACGAAAATCTTCTTCTTCTCCCTCCCTAGGCGTTGACCAACATCATATATATATATTGGTGGTGATGTTTTTTGTTCATGAGCATGTAGATGGATTCGAGGAAAGAATTTGCTGAGATCCAATTTTGGTGTGTTGTTCAATTCGAAGCTAGCAATATGCACATCACTTGATTGTAAGAAAATATGGTCAAAATTACCCCTAGGGTTGTGTAGCGGAATTTCAAAATTTTCTTAACATTCATACTAATTGATTATGCATATAACATATATTAAACACATCAAGAGTTAGAGTACTTACAGTTGTTCGAATGCAAGAACCAAGATTGATTTGGGTTCAGGATTCCAATCAACAAGATCCTCGTAGTGATCAACAAAATCTTCTACTTTGGTAAAATCGAAGATGTCTAATTCGTCTTCTTGATTTCCTGCAAAACAGAGATTAGTTTCCAGCCTTGATTTTCCTCAACCTTGGTATCCACGGATGAACGGATGGCTCGTCGGAGAATGCTAGGATATTGTTGGAATCGAATTCCTACGTGCACTTGGGAATGGGGCGGCGGCGGCGTTACGAGTGGGAGAGGGAGAGAGCTTTTATTCTTTTGTGTAGAGAGAAAAGAATGAGAATAATATAATGAATAAAATAGCTCTCTATGCACCTTTTTGTATAATATCTATTAGAAGGCTTTAGAATCCAATAGAATTCTAAAAGGAATAAGAACTCCTATTCTTATTGCACTAGTAGATCTATCTCTCTAGATCATTCCTAATTATTCCATCAATTTTAATTAGGAAAACTTGCCCTCAAGTTTAATTATGAAAAACTCCTTCTCCCACACCACAATCGGCCGACGTCATGGAGAGATAGGTGGGCCCAATTTGTTTGGTCCCACATGCAAGTATATGGACAATTAAATTCAATTTAAATATTGCCCAAGTGCATATATTAATCCAATTAATATATCCTTTTACTTAATCCACAATTGTATTTCCAAAATACAAACAACATATAATTGTATTTCCAAAATACAATTAACTCAATTAATATTCTCATAATACTAATTGCACCATAACCAATTATAATTAACTAAGTTAATTATAATTCTTCTTATAGTGCTTTGAACAAGGCGGTTCACCACATAGTGTGACCCATAGGGCCTCATTGTATTAAGCTAGACAAGACGCTAGGCTTCATGAAATTCCTAGACGATTGCACTTGCAATATTAATACAAGAGGACTTTTGAGAGGATCTCAAAACTACCTTTCGTTGGGAAGCCTGTTGCACTCAATGCTGCGATGGTAAGGTCCTTTCATCTGACTTACTCGAATGCACCCAGGACTGATGAAGTGTTTATCCCATTAATGCACTCATGGTGTCTTCAGTGAGTTGCTTGGCTACCCAGATATATTTATGACAATCATAAATATATATATGTACGCTGGCCAGCGGTTTTACCAACACAACTATGAACGATTTGAGCAATACTCTCCAATGCTACACATGAGAGATGAATCTTCTCCAGAGACCAACTATCACCAACCCTATGCATATTGCGAAGTTCCCAGCTGGACCGTATCTACCACGTATTTCAAGGTGCAAGCGTTGGTTAGAGCCAAAGAGCAGGGCTTAACATATGTGATGATAAATACCTGAGAGTCTAAGGACGAATGGCATCACTTCCACAACTCCGTTTCCCATAGACACCTCGGTGTAGAGTATACATCGATGGGAGCTCCGGTGGGTGCTTCCATTGTTCGGATATCCTCCTCGAACAACCATGCGCAGTTATGAGAACATTATGGACTCGCCAAGCGATCCGTTCCGTGGTCGTGGGATCGACCACACTTGCTCCAACATGTATAACTTCCAAACACATGCTAGTCTCGATTGCTTTATTCAGACCCCCATCTGATATGAGCTTCGACTAGAGATTTCAAGATATATGATATTTCACATAGTTCTTACTTACTATGTGATTATACATATATCCACTGGGGACATGTTTATATATCAATACGGACAAACCAGATAAACATATGACATATTGTTTGCCTAGTGTAATATAAATACGCAAGTACATAATCATGAATAAGCAAACATATATTATATTACGTTGATTGTGATATAGTACATTTGTCCTTAAATGTGGTTGTCTCTAGGACATATATAATATCATTGATATGATCACTGATTTTAGAATCATGAACTAGGATCTTATTGTGATTAAACATACTATTAGATATATATGTTTATGTTATTCCGCTGCATGATATACAAATTCACATGATATGGATTCATGGTGAATTGTATGTTAATGATTATATGAAAACTATTGTAGTCTTGGAGACCAAGTAGAAACTCTTGTAGAGGAGTAAATTAAGGAGATCTCAAAATAATCATAGAAATGGTCCAAACAGCTACAACCCTAGATTAACTTCTTTTTGTTCAATAGCCATCGATCATCCTTCAAATGTAGAGATTCAGCTGAGAACCGGTCACAATGCCTTGACGATGTTGTAACAAGCTCCACAAACCAAATTTGCTTTTCTATAACTAACATTCAGTTTATAGCTTGAGCACGATTTGGTCCTATATATTTTTTTTTAAAGCTTAATTTTCTTCCAAATTTTGGTAAGAAAGATGCATCATCATCTCTTTGTCAATGTGTTGGTCCCTTTAAATAACAAGAAAAGACTAGGGGGAGGGGGTGAATAGTCTTTTCAAACTTTCGTCGTTTAAAAACTTTCTCAGCAAGGACTTATTACTTTTCAGTAATGAGTTTGCTGATACTTAACTTTCTCAGCAAGCGCAAGTTACTTTTCAGTAACGAGTTTTGCTGATACTTAAAATCAGAGAGCGGAAGTCTTTGATACAATAAGTGCTTTTTCAGTAAGTAATAGTTTCAGCAAGTGAACAGAGTGACTATGTACAGATAGATATGCTTTGCTGAAAACTAAATGCAGTAAGTAAATCACACAAACACTTTTATAGTGGTATCTGAGAGTGGCGTAATCTCTCAACTAATCCACTCTGTCATTTCCATGATTGAATCCACTAAGACAAGTTTGAGGTTCCTTACAACACCTATCTAGAGCGATTCAAACAGAAACCAAATCACACTTGCTTCGTTTCCAACCTAACTAGAGAACGAAACCTTGTTCTCCACCAAACTTGGGACTTTTAATCAGCAACTCTATGCTCGACTAAGTTCCCCCTGAATTTCACGCCTAAAAGGGTGTATTTTCAGTTAGAGAGGTTTGGGATGAGATAACTTGATTATAACTTATTCAGCTACGACAAGTAATCTAAGAAATAAAACTTTGAATACTTTGCAGTAAACAAGTTTGATTGTTTCTGGTGTCAAGACTTGTTCTTGTTCGAAAGAATGAACACTTAACTAATTTCTTAGCCGTGTATGTTCTACTTCTTCACAAGTAGCTTTTTCAAGCTTTAAGTCTTGGAACGGATCAATGGCAGTAAAGAGTGTTTGAAGGGTATGTGAGTTTTAAGCACAAGTGAGAGTTTGATCACGTTGTTGACACACTTCAACTCTTTGCCGGATGACCTCTATTTATAGTGAATCAAGGGAGCCGTTTGAATTTCAAAATCCAAGGCTTTGTTCCTTAAGATGTCACTATCTTGCTTTTGTACTTTCAGCAGCGTCCTTTATTTGTCTTCTAGTCTTCATGTCCTTCGCGTGCATGCTTTGCATTTAATGTTCATTTGAATGAGATTCAAACATGAACGTTGGAGCGCAAATGCAAGTACTATAAGCAAGGAGGTCACATATGTTCTTCAGCAAGTGGTCAGTCTCAGTTTCAGCAAGCACAACCTACTCTGTTGTTTAGATTTTCACTTATGCAAGGTGTTGCTGAAGTTTCCACTTTCTGAGCAACATGTGACTTTGTAGATACCAGTCTTCAGAAATCTTCTAGTCTTAAGTCTTCGAATTCTTCAAGTTTCTGAACGGTTCTAAATGCTTCAATATTTTGTTTGTGTAAACAAAGTACATCATCAGCAAATGCTTCAATAGGTTGTTTTTATTTTCAGAAAACAAGATACATCATAAGCGGTAAAACAAACCTATCTAGCACCTATTCTAAGTCTTCAACAAACGTTCCTCTTTTACAATGTCCTTAAAATTCTAAATTCCTATGGACCTTAAGAGTACTAGTTACTGGACTTTCCTTAATTTAGCATGGTTAATTGCTCCTCAAAATTACAAGTTTCCTAACAAATTTCCCCCTTTTTGATGTTAGCAATCCATGGCTAAATTAATTGTTACCCTTTTAGAGGTTTCTGATGTTGAATAAATCAGTTGATTAATGCAAGCATACTTGAATAATAAAACAGTAAGCAAGAGTAGATTGCATAATAAAAAACCAATAAGAGTCAAAAGCTTTATTGCTGATAGTTATCTTTCAGTAATTTTACAAGAAGGTTCAGAGATAACTACACAAAATCAGCAAATAAAACTAAACAAAGCTTTTACAAGGGACTTAAGCTCTTCCAGCATAAGATTTTCTCAGAATCTCCCTTACACTCTTCTCAGCAAGTGCAGAAAATTCAACACAGTCCTTTTCGTAATCTTCAAGTAGCTTACGGACTTGGAGCTGAATGATCCTTGCGTTCTTGCAGGCGGTATAATGATGTTTTTCAACATTCATTTCTTTGTAGTGCAACACCCACAAGTACATGCCCCAATTGCTGGCATGGAGAACTTGTGTATCTGAAATGCCTTTAGCATGAATCTTCCTTAACCAGAGAAGATCTTCTTCTTGATCCTTAGCAGTGAGATAGAAATACTCATAAGGAATCAATCCAAGTTTCTTCTTTGACTTCTTGGTTACAGGGTCAGAGTAATAGTCAACATCAATTTGTTTAATCAATTCAGGTTCTTGTTTTACAGTCTTGCCAATTGAAGTTCTTCTTACCAAGACTTCCAGATTCAGCCATCTCCCAGCTATGTTTCTTGGGAGGTAAGGAGGATCCCTTTCTTTTCTTTTCACTTTTAAATCAATCCAAGTGTACATTTGATTCAGTACAGCTGTTGGAAAGAAATCATTTACCAATAAGTCTTCCAGCTTTAAGATCCAACAACCATGAACATTTCTGATCACATTCTGAGTAGTTTCCTCATTGCTGGTCTTTGTGTATTCAATGCCGGAGCCAATGGCAATGCTGGCAAGCCTCTTTTCTTCCTTTCTTTGCCTTCTTCTTCTTGACTTTGCATTTTCTTGATCTCTTGCTGAAGATCTTGAGTCAGAAGAGAAATGTTTTGAATGGCCAGACGGAGTTAGGGCTGTTATTGGTCTAGCTCTTATAGCTTGAGCTATAGTCTGATTGTCATCATCATCATCATCTTCATTCAGATCTTGATGACTTTTAGTGTGACAGTATTCATGAGTTTCAGCAGAAGTTTTTCTCTTTTTCGGATTTGCTGAATTCAACTCAGAATCTGCTTCAGCTTGTCTTTTAGAACTTTGCTCTCTTTCAGCAAGAGGTTCTTTTGTCAGAGGCGCTTCAGTAGGGGTTTTCTTTCTTAAAGATTTCTTTTGATTATCTTCCCCCTTAGACATGGATTGCATCATTGGAGTAATGTGCAGAGAAAAGAACTCATTGCAATTTTCAGTAAGAGTACTTAGGCTATTGTACTTCATGATAATTTCCTGCTGATCAGAGGTCAGCTTTGACAATTCTTGATTGATACTCACCAGGTTCTCCTCATGTCTGCGCTCTGTTGCGACTTTGTCTTCAATGAAAGTCTGAGCCTTTGTTAATGCAGACTTTGCTAGTCTGAGTGCTTGACTGACATCTTCTTCATAGCTTTTGTGGCATAGACTTATGTCTTTCTGAGCTATGGTAAGAGTAGTAGTGCGTTTCAGCACAGTAGCCGGTATTTTGCCAATGTCAAGCGGACTCTCAGCAAGCAGTGCATCATCTTCTGCTTTGCAGGCTTTGTGGACTTCCATTAGTGCCAAAATTCTTGGAGTAAAATCCTCCACACGTGGAAACGACACTAAATTCGGGGTCAAGGAATGAACTTTAAGCTTAGAAGCGAATTGATCATCTCTGGTCAGCAAATGGCTTCTTAAGTCATCTCCTACATCATTTTCATAATCAGGAGGAGTAATTGTGACCACGGTTGCTTTACCTTTCTTTGAATGATCATCCTCATTTGCTGAAAGATCGTCTTTGTCATCAGATTCATCAAGGCCAGCAACCTTGGTTCCTAAATCTGCAGCTTCATTCCCTTTTGGTTGAGTGGTTGCTGATGGCAACGTTTAAGACTCAACAACTGGAGTTTCACCAGTAGTGACTTGTAATTGAGTAGTTGCTGAGGGCAAAGTTTGAGACTCAATAACTGGAGTTTCACCAGTAGTAGGTGGAAGGGAGGGGACTTCCTTATGCTTCACTCCTGAAGATTGAGCCATGTCTAGATTCTGCTTATGCCTTGCATGAATCTGTAGACTATTTTGAAGTTCTGTTTGATAATCTTCATCCAATTATTCATCATCAAGGTTTGAATCAGTGACCTTGGCATCGAGTAAAGATAACTCGGCATCAGAAAGCTTGCTTTTGCCTAGTTTCAAAGCAGCGCACTTTCTGGCGTACTCTTCTTCAGTATCAGCGCCTTGTACAGGTGCTGGAGTACTTGTTTCAGCAGGAGCAGGATTGGATTCTTTATGATGACTTGGTGTTTGATCAGCTTGCTGATTGTCATGATGTTCAGTCTCAGCAACTGTCAGTTTAAGTCCACCAGCATCAGGAATAGGACCTTGATTATCATCATCGTCGTCCTTTTTATCCTTAGAATCTTTTCCTTCATCATCACTGGGATCTGTAGGAATGTTCTCATCTTATTCTTCTTCATCATCATCCGTCAGTATAACCAACTCAAGATGTTTGTAAAGTGCAACACTCGTAACTTCTTCTTCTTCATTGATTTTGTGGGGATCAGCCACCACGGGTACAAAGGAACCCTTGAGCATCACAACTTGTTCAGCTGGAGAGGCACTCTTAAATTTGGCTTTCATATTCTCTCAGATTAGAGCAATCAGATTTGAGCTCATGAGCTGAGAATATGTCAACTCTTCTGGAAGTATGGAGTGCACAAAAGTCTCGAGTTTTAGCAGAGAAAGTCTCTTTTTCTCGTTGGATAGATGAAGATGAAGGTCAGAAAAGTCCATCCTTCTGTACCTTTGCCAGTTGCTGACAGACTTAGCAACTCTGGACAAGGTAGTTTTCTTGAAGTCTGAGTAAAGTTCTTCAGAACTCACTTTCGGATCTTCAGTGATGTGAACCACTTCAGTGGTCTCCTTTTGAGCCTGAAAAAGAATAAAATTAAGTTCAGGAGAGTTTTGGATAATAGTTTTAGAGTCCAAAGCTGGAACATGATTTACCTGCTGAGATTCAGCAAGCTCATGTTGCACACTTGTTTGTGCTGGTACTATTTCCATTGCTTCAGGAGATTGAGAAGCATCCTTGAATTGTTCATCCTGAAATAATTTTAAGTTAGATACAAGCATTAAGTTTTCAAACTTAGTTGATTTACCAAAAACTTTATCTACCTGCTGAGCAGGAGGTGTGGATTCTGGTGCAGAGGCTTCAGCAACCTTCTGACTTGTATCTTGAGAAGTCTGTAAAGAAATCATTATATTAGCAAAAGAATGAGTTTCAGATAGTGAAGTTTTGCTTATGGTTGAGTTAACTACCTGCTGAAGAAGGACAGGTGGTGACTCAGTCCTTTCAGCAATGACAACTTCTTCAGTATCTGGGACTTTTTCTTCAGCAGACTTCTTTTCTTGCTCTGTTTGAGAAAGCTGTGCGGGTTCAGCAATCTCCCTTGTCTCTGAAATGACAAGTTGAGCAGAGACATCTTGACCCTTGAGTTCACTGCCTGTCATGAAAACATCTATCGATTTGTTGGAAGTGTCTTCAATCTCCAACTCCATTTGCTGACTCAGTTCTTTCAGCACCAGCTGAACTTTGTCAATGGATGTTTTCGGTGAACCAGGTCCAGTATTCTCAGCATCATGGGATGCATCGTCGAATAGTGTCTCTTGTGGTGTTTCAGCAATCTCTGGGACTTGAACCATTGCAGTCTCAGCAACTGGTTCTTCAGCAACTTGATGAGTTGCTTGTTCAGCAACCATCTTTTCAGCATTGGCAGCATCAACAAGTGCCGCGGTTCTTATATCAGCAGCAATATCAATTGCTGGTTCCAGAGTCTGATCATCTAGATTATCTACAATGTAGATATCTGGAATTGAGGCAGGAATTTCATTTCCACTGCCTTGTGGTCTCTTCTCAGTAGATGTATCAACATTGAGTTGATTGTTGAAGGCTTTCGCAAACACTTCAACATTGCTGACGTAGGTTTCAGTAACCACTTCATCAACATCTACTGGAACTTGTGTTTCAGCAGCTGCGGGAGAATCATCCGAAAGATCATGGACAATTGGTACTGACTTGCGAGCCAGTGTTTTCTTTCTTGGGTTACTTGTCCTTTTTCTCTTGGGGACGGGGTTAGCTGATGACGCTGCAGTCTGAATGTCATCATCAGCTTTCCTCTTTTTCTTCTTAGATTTTTCAAGTTTCTCTCCAGCAGTAGCGTCAGTAGTTGCATTTTCAGCAACGGCTGTTGTACATGTACCTTGTTGATCACCATCTACAACAGTTTCATCAACAACTTTTTCAGCTGTTGGAATATTTTCTTGCTGAGTAGTGGTGACAACATATGCAGCTGTTGTATACCTTTCTTGCTGACTTGTGCTGACAACATTTGCAGCTGTTGTCTTCTTTGATTTTTCCAGTTTCTTGTCAGCAAGCTTAGGTGCATTTTTCTTGTAGAAGGCTCTTCCCACATTGCATACTGATTTCTCAATCGGCAATGGGTTTCTCAGCTGAATCCTGAAGTGTTCAAGGATATAGCATATTTTTAGTCCATACATGACTGGGAAGGTAGGTGAGACCTTGTTGTCTTCAACCTTAACCTTGAATTTAGTAACACAATCAACAAGTCTGTTGAAAATGTACTTTGCCCAGTTGAGCTCTGTTTTGTTCTCATATATATGCATCAGCAGCGGCCACCTTCTCAAGCCTACTTGGTCTATTCCTCCGACTTGGGAGTCTAAGACTTTGATTAGTAGCAGAGCTACTAGACCAAGTGAATGGCAGATATGCTTCCTCTTAACGTGCTTTGTCCAAGTCACGGGAGCAATCTCTCCTTTCTTCATTTTCTCATTTCTGACATCACTGTAGAAGGCTTCTATTTCTTCGTCAGTGACAGTGATGTCATCTTCAGTTCCAGTGGTCGGAATCTGAAAGATATCGGCTAAATCAGTCCATTTCAGGACGATTTGCACATTTTGAACTGTGGTGAAGATCACTTTTTCAGCGACTCCTTGACCATCACTTAGGGTCTGGATTTCTGCATTATTGTAGAACTCCATTGTATCTAACATACTCACTTTCTTAGGGCGAGTTGTTATAAAGTGAGTGAGGCCTTGCTGTTTTATCAGGTCAAGCGCCTTCTCATTGTCACCGTCAAGTTCTTGTTCATAGAAGTCTTGGATATACTTCTCTTTGGCAAAGCCACCCCATTGCATCATCATCTCACACTTTGCAGTGTCTAGATATGCAGGCAGCATGGGTTTCTCGGTTATTCTATCGTTTTTCAATACAACTTTCACTGTGTTGGTCACCGGAGTTATCACCGGAGCAGTGCTTTTTCCAGCACTGTCAACCTTAGATGATTTTGAAGTCTTAGAGGACTGTCTCTTTGGTGCCATTTCTTTTATAGGGTGAGAAATGTGTACGAAAAAGATTACTTTGCTTTTTGACCGGAGGTACAAAAGATTCAGGCTAAAATTTGCAGAGAAAGGAAATGTGAGTTAAAGAATTTTGTCTTTCTCTAACTCCTTGTTTATATAGTGTCTCTGATGTGCGAGAAGCTCATTCGATTTTGAGTTCTCAGGAAGGGTAAATCAGAGATTCAACAGCGTTAGTGGAGCCTTTGTATTAAATGCGTAGTGGCCCACTAACAAAAACCGTCAGAGCACTCTTTCTCTCTGCAATGTTAACCGTTAGATCAAAAATGTCTTTTAATCAATGGTCACGATTGTAATTCATGTCATGATTATTAGCGAGTTTATCTGTGCCCGATTAACGTCACAAATTGATTTTACCTAGATTTATGGGATTTGATTGCTTGCTGAAGTAAACAAGAATCTTTTCAGCGAGTTTGTGTAACCATCCTTGTTACTTGCTGAAAGTTCCCCTTTAATCAAACATCTCAAATTTCTTTAAGTTAAAAGATATTTCTGAGTTCTCGTATCAGCAAATTCTTTTTATCTTGATATATCTTTTGGTAAAATCTGAGAAGTTGCTCTTTTATGAGTTCCCGTCTTAGAATTTTCCCTTGATACTTGAATACCTGTTTCAGTATCTTTGATTGTCTGAATGCCCGTTTCAGCAATCTTTAAGGTTTTTCTCTTACTGAGTGCCCGTCTCAGCAAGTGATCAAGTTTCCTAACAAATACCCGTTTTGAAGGAATTACTTGCTGAATGCCTGTTTCAGCAATCATGTAGTGACTTATCATTTCTTTTTAGAAGAAATCAGTGGAAGGAGCTTTTATTCAAGTAAGAATACTTTGGCTTGCTGAATGCCTGTTTCATCAATCTGCCAATTGTATCCCTTATTGAGGCAATTCAATCAATCCAAGGTTATACCTTAGCATTGCGTATCTATTATCTGGTGGGGGCTTGGTAAAGATGTCAGCAAGTTGATCATCAGTACCCACTTTTACAACCTCAATATCTCCTTTTTCCACATGATCTTTAATGAAATGATGTCTAATATCAATGTGCTTAGTCCTTGAGTGGAACTTAGGATTTTGCGTGATAGCAATAGCACTTGTATTATCACAAAAGATTGGTGTTTTCTTTGCATAAATACCATAATCTCTTAATTGTTGCTGAATCCATAGGATTTGAGCTGTTCAACAACCAGCCGCAATGTACTCAGATTCAGTAGATGAATTGGCAACACATGTTTGCTTCTTGCTGAACCATGATATTAATCTAGTACCCAAAAACTGACAAGTTCCAGAGGTACTTTTTCTATCAAGAGTTGATCCTCCATGATTAGCATCAGAATAACCAACCAATTCAAGTCCAGAATCTTTAGGATACCATAATCCAACATTGACTGTACCTTTGACATATTTCAATATCTTAAGTGCCTTTTTGTAGTGTGATTCTCTTGGATCAGATTGGAATCTTGCACACACACAAACAACATACTGAATGTCAGGTCTACTTGTTATTAAATACAACAAGGAACCAATGAGCTTCCTATACTTGTGTTCTTCAACACTTTTATCTTCTTTAGTATAGCCCAATTTGGTACCAACACTCATAGGGATCTTTTCAGGTTTTTCTTCCTCTTTGATCCTAAACTTTATGAGCATTTCTTTCGCATACTTTGCTTGATTTATGAATATTCCATCTTTGGGTTGCTTGACTTGCAATCCTAGGAAATAATTCAATTTTCCCATCATACTCATTTCAAATTTATTTGTCATGAGCTTGGCAAAATCATCACAAAGTTGCTTGTCCTTAGATCCAAATATTATGTCATCCACATAAATCTGAACTAAGAGTATTTTACCATCATGGTTCATGATAAACAAGGTTTTGTCAACTTCACCTTTCTTGAAACCATTATCCAGCAAGAACTTGGCCAATGTATCATACCAAGCTCTTGGTGCTTGCTTTAGACCATATACAGCTTTCTGAAGCTTGTATACCATTTTGGTTTCTGAGGGAAGTTCAAAACCAGGGGGTTGTTCTAAGTAGACTTCTTCAGCAAGTTCACCATTCAAGAATGCACTTTTAACATCCATTTGATAAACAATGAAGTCATTGTGAGCAGCAAAGGCCAAGAAAAGTCTAATTGCATTCAATCTTGCAACTCGTGCATAAGACTCATCATAGTCCAATCCTTCAGTCTGGCAGTAACCTTGAGCAACTAAACGTGCTTTGTTTCTTGTTACTTCACCAGACTCACTCAGCTTGTTTCTGAACACCCACTTTGTACCAATAGCTTTCTTGCCTTCAGCAAGAGGTACAAGTTTCCAGACTTTGTTCCTTTCAAATTGATCCAGTTCTTCTTGCATTGTCGTGATCCATTCAGAATGCTTTAGAGCTTCTTCTATGGTCTTGGGTTCAATTTCTGAAACAAAGCAAGAGAACAAAGATTCTACTTCTACGACATTTGCTTCTTCAGCAAGTCCATGAGTAGCAGAAACTTTTGATCTAGTCACTTGGCGTTTGTCAATATCACCAATCATATCCGTAGAGGGATGATCTCTAATCCATTTGTTAACAGGCTTTCTGCTCTTTGGATCTGGATATGTTTGCTCATCAGCATGTGACTCCTCAGCATGTACTTGTTCAGTACTACTGGTATTTTGTGTCTCTGTTGAGATTGGTTCATCAGCAACTGCTTATTCAGCATTGCTAGATTGTAGTAACTCATCAGCAGGCATGGGAGGTTGCGTTGTTTCAGCAACATCTGGAGCAACTGCGTCTTTTGCTGGAAATTCTTTGTCATGAACTATATTTATCTTGTAATGACTTGGGGGAGGAGAGTCATGTCAGAATCATCATTTAGTTCAATTGACTTGATTTGCCTAGCATCAGATTTAGTTCTTTGCTCATGTATGATTAGCTTTTTCATACATTCTGATATTTCTTCTTCAGCAGGCACTCCTTGTGTCTTTTCGTAGAATACATCATGCACTGATTCTTCGATCTTTTGTGCCCTTTTGTTGTAAACTCTATAAGCTTTACTATGCAAGGAGTAACCAAGAAATATCGCTTCGTCTGCCTTTGGTTGAAATGTTCTTAGGTATTCTCTACCGTTATTAAGAACGAAACACTTACAACCAAATACTCTTAGATGAGTGATATTAGGAGGTCTTCCAACAAACAACTCATACGGAGTTTTGTTGTATTCCTTAGTAATCAGACATCTGTTTTGAGTGTAACAGGCGGTATTAATCGCTTCAACCCAGTAAGCCTCACTTATTTCAGTGTCAGCAAGCATTGTTCTTGCGACTTCTTTTAGGGTGCGATTCTTCCTTTCAGCAACACCGTTTTGTTGTGGTGTCCTTACTGAGGATAACTGATGTTGTATGCCTTTTGAAGTGCAATACTCAGTTATGTACTGGTTTACAAACTCAGTACCATGGTCTGTCCTTATGACTTTTACCTTGTCATTTTTCATGACTTCAAGCTTATTCAGCAAGTTAGGTATTTCAGTCCTTGTTTCAGATTTGTGTTTGATAAATACTACCCAAGTGAATCTTGAATAGTCATCTACCACCACCAGACCATACTTCTTACCAGCATAGCTTGTTGAAGAAGATTCAAACAAGTCCATGTGCAAGAGTTGTAAAGGTTTTGTAGTTGACGGTACTGCCTTGTTCTTAAAAGAAGATTTGGTTTGCTTACCTTGCTGACATGCATTGCAAACACCATCCTTCTTAAAAGTAACCTTAGGTAATCCAACTACAAGTGCCTTTTTAGACAGCTTATTCAGCGTCTTGAAGTTTAGATGACTTGTTCGTTTATGCCATAACCATGCTTTTTCAGCAAGGCAATCGTGATCTGAGACAAGGCATTTTTCAACGATTGCTGAAGACCAATCTACGGTGTACAAGCCTCCTGATCTTCTGGCAATCATAATAACCTTCTTTGTCTCAAAGTCTATAAGTTTACATTCATCACTTTTGAAGTATCCTTTGTTAGCAAATTGACTCATGCTGAAAAGGTTAAACTTAAGATTTTTGACATAAAGAACTCCTGTAATGGTAATGCATCCTAACTTCACGTCACCATAGCCTTTTGTAGAACCAGAGCCTCCACCAGCAAACCTTATTGTTGGACCTCTAGACCACCGTCTATAGTTTAAAAGGTTATTCTTGTTGCCCGTCATGTGCTTTCCACAACCACTATCAAAGTGCCAGATTGCATCATTTGTTTCCGTGGCTGAAGTCTGCACAATCAAGAGCAAACAAGTTAATTATCCAATATTGGATGTCCATTAACATGTTCAAGAATGCGTCCAGTGGAAACCCAAGTCTTAAGTTTTTCAACTTTGACATGTTTTCTACTTGCTGAGGAACTAGGAGGTTTTGAGCCAAAAGAATTTTGATTCGTGCTGATCAAATCCACTTTCTGATGTGGTGTCTTGCTCGGTTGACCTTTTTGCTGAACATACTTTTCAGTAAGTTCTTTTCTAGCAAGGTTCCTTCTAGCTGATGAACGTGTCAGATTCAGTAAAATAAATTTGTAATAAGCCAAAGGCAATCCACAACTACAACGAAAACCGTAGTGTAGCAGTAGAATGACTCGAGTGTCATTCTCTCAGGACTATAACTAGCTTTATCTATTTAATCAAGAGAATATAAAACAGCAGATAGAAAGCAATAGAGGGTTTTCAAGCAGATAATGGAGGTTGGTGATAGTATGGTCTTTCTTAACATAATGGGTCGATAATCATGCATAAATTCCTCGGTCTTGCATAGAGATCTTTGAATGAATCTTGGGTCCTGTTGTAAGTATTGTGCACTACGAAGATAATATGGGTCTGACCTGTCAACAACTAACGTCCTATTGTGTTCCGTAATCATTCAACACTACGAAGATATTTTGGTCTGATTGGCCGACAAGTGTCCTAGTGTGCATAATGATCAATACAACATACGAGAATTTTGGTGTTCAACTCATCAACGAAATAAAGCAATGACACAGAGTATAATGCGCGATATATCCATTAGCATGATTATCTTCCTCGCTAAGAATTCACATACTACCACCAACGATAAATTTAGCTACTCATAATGTGCATGCAATCAATAGCAATCATAGAAGAAAACATATTGAAAGAATATAAAATAAGTAGATAAAAGTTGTAAGATACAAAGTTACCGAAGGTTGTCAATCTCCGGATGATTGCGATCCTACGCGCTCCAATCTGCTATGAAAAAGTATCCCCTAAGCTATGGAACTCCCAGGACAGGCCCCGGGAAGTTCCTACCTAAAACTATAGAGAGAGGTGAGAAAGTAGGCTTGGAAAGATATGATTTTCGGAGAGAAAACTCGCAACTATATATAGGCCCGAAATTCCTCTGGGGCGGTTCGCCCCTCAGTGTGAACGCGGAATTTTCGCGTTTTCGACGCGGTTTTGGATTTCTTCACCTTTTCGGACTCGGTTTATGACTTCTAGTAGCCTTCTAACTCCAGATTCGGCCCCTAGACTCCAAATCCTATCCGGAAACCTTCAGATACTCCAAATAGGCTTCTGGAACACCAATTCCTTGTAGACTTCAATATAAATGCCCGTAAATCTCCGAATTTCAACCAAAACCTGTAAAATAAAGTCTAAAGGGAAACGTGACACTATTCTAATAAAATGTACTAAAATATAGATAAATTAACATAGAGGATAGCTAAATTAGGTGAAAAAGACTCGAATGAAAGTGTAAAATACACATTCATCAAACTCCCCAAACCGAACCTTTGCTTGTCCTCAAGCAACTAAGCTAGACTCTAATACAAAAAACATGCAAGACTCAAAATGGAGTTTCATGCCAAATAAAAATGAACTAATCTACTGAATCTACCAAATAACATATGAACAAAAACCATATAAATCAAAGCATGAATATAGGTTGAAGAATACCTCGATTGACTTATACACATCCACATAAGCACTTATGTCAAGACAAGATAGTCTCTCGCAACATTCTCTACCTGGACCTAGTCAGTGACGACGTAATGATGCATGCTAAGATACGAATGGTTGCCCCGTGCCTATGAAACTGAGGACTTACTGCTGTTCCACCATGTTAAGACTTTCCCTCAAAAGAGGCACCAGTACTGGCTCTCATCAAACGAAGGAGGGTTCCCTATAAAAGATAACACTCCCCTATTCTACCCATCTCTTAAGTAAAAATCTTAAGCTATTCACCACTTCCTGAATGGCAGGACGAGGGTGGTCTAGAACAGATGACAAAAAAGATAAAAAATAGAAAAACACGATTACGAACAACACGAAAAATGGAAAAGACTCAACACTTTGCTAAACTGCTATTTGGCTTTTCTTTTTTGGACCCTTCTTTGCTTTTTTGGGGTCTTCTCTTTTTTTCTTCTTTTTTTTTCCTTTCCAGATTCTTTTTTCATTTTCTTTTTCTTTTTTTCTGGAATTTTTCCTTTCTTTTTTTCGATTTTTTTCTAGCCAGCAGTAGCATAACAAAGAGAGAAACAAAAAGACACACACGACTTCCCCAAAACCTATTCGAAAGAATAGGTTGGAGTACAAAATTACGGAAAAGGAAAAATAAACTCACGATACGAAAAATGAAAAACAGAAACAAGTCTAATGATGGTGTAACCCCCTCCCCAAACCTATTCGGAAGAATAGGTTATAAACAAAGGATCACACAACCTCACACTACCTCCTTCCTAGGCATTTATCAATCTCAAAGCATGGTGAAGACTTGTTGCCACTTAGGTGCATAATTACTCGGGAAAACAACCATATGACCCTAACATGCATCATCCTATTATAAAGGCCTTCGTGAACCGCAGTAGAGAAAACACCACTAAGTGATGTCGAGACTACCTAGCTCAACTAAGTGCAATACATAAATGAGACAAGCCAAGCGAGAAAAACCTCAAACAAATTCATAGAGATGAAGCATACGATTAATGGCATAGCTAGTTGATTTACCCAATATAAAAGTTCAAAAAATTCGGCAATAAACTCCATATAAAACATGCAAGACTATCCTAGGAAAGCAGTAAACGTGCAAATGCAAAAAAATTCACGAGTTTATCATAAGCAAGATAAGTATAGAGATAACCAGCGATAACCTCCTCCCCAAACCTGAACGTCGTCGCTCGTTCCGAACGTCGAAAGTGGATCCAAGGTGAGAGCTAATGCTTGTATAAGTGACCTATAATACTCAATCAAACTCGTGAGATAAAATCTAAAGCGGTAAAGAAAGCGATAAAATCTCCGGGTTGCCTCCCGGATAGCGCCACTGTTTAAAGTCTTTGACTCGACTCCTGTCCGCACCTATCTCTTCTTTCTGCGGGTACTAGGCTTCCCCTTCATTGATCTCCTTTCCATGCCACGAACCTGTGAATAAGAAAGAATATAGGCTGTAAGACCACAGTAGTGAGTAGTAATATCAGGCGGTTCAGGTGGATCAGGTATGGCTTGCAACACGTGTTGCTTGCCATCCACTTCGATAGTGCAAGTTCTTTGGTAGATGTCCATCACGGAGCGTAGTTTAGTCAAGAATGTTTGCCCTAAGAGTATGACATCCCCCGTTCCAGGTGCAGACGCCGGCATAACTACAAAATTGGTGTATACAGATGCTTCACCAATCTTGACCAACACATTTTTCACAACGCCTTCGGGTCTCACTAAGGATCCATCCGCCAGTTGCACAATAGCCCTATGGTCAGATAGTTTTCCAAGGTTACTCTTCTGAAACACATTCAAAGGGAGCACGTTCGAGTAAGATCCCGTGTCTAGTGTGGCACGAACATCTTCAAGTTCACCAATCCCGACCTTAACATCGAAACTTTGAGGGAGTGGCTCGGGATTCTCTTGCTTCTTTCCACTCTCATCAGTACCAAGGTCCTTCTCTTCTTCCTTGGCTAGTGGAGGCTCTTCATCCTTGTAACACTCGCACTTAGCAACTTTCTTAATGGTGATTTCCACCGGTTGATCTCCCACCAAGTTGATCGACATGGACCTCTCAGTGCTGCTATGTAACTTCCCTTGCTCTCTACTAGTTCTAGCTTCCAATTGATCCAGACGAGCATTGATCTTTGCCGAATCCTCCTCGTATCTCTTCAAAAACACTTGGGTGAAATCCACCAACTTCTGTAAATTATCCATGAGAGTTGCTGACTTGGATGTAGATGCTTCGTCCTTAGGAGTAGGATTACTACGGTTTCCCAAGTGAACATCTTCTCGTGCTAGATATGATCTACACATATGAGCCCCATGCCCATAATTCTTGCACACCCTACATACCTCGTTGGAGAGAGAAGTTCCGATTAGGCCACTTAGAGCTTGCCTCATCTGATTGGCGAAACCTTCGAACCTATCGCCACTCACACCATTCACATCATGCATTGGGATCTCCTGGTTTGGTGGGGCCTCAGGTCCACGCCTTCTAACCATTGCTCTTGGATCCTTGGATTGAGATCCTTTAGCAAGCCTTTCGAAACACGCCCACACATCCTCAGCGGTCTCTTCCCAGATAGTACCACGGCATTGGAAATCCACCACCTGTTGACTCTCATATGTGAGTCCATTGTAGAAGTGCTGGACAAGATCAGGAAGCCCAAAACCATGGTGTGGACACTTGTGCATGAGGTCCTTGAATCTCTCGAAAGCGGTGTAGATGGTCTCATTATAGTCCTGTTTGAATCATGTGATTTGCGCCTTAAGCGCGGTAGTCAATGTGTGAGGAAAGTATTTCTCCATAAAAGCATAATACACCTTGTCCCAGGTGTCTAGTGATCCGGCTTCCAGAGAGCCTAACCATGCCTCGGCTTTATCTCCAAGCCCCAAAGCAAAAACCTTCATCCTTAGCTCATCGTCCGTTATCCCTGCTCCGGGCCTTGGAAGATTGTTGATAAAGTCGTCAATATCATTCAGGTATCCCATAACATCTTCCCTAGCCAACCCATAGAACCTCGGGAGTTGCTGGTACATGCAACTTTTGATTTCCAAATCTCGAGTTGCAGCAGAAAGAACAATAGTTGGACCTCTCATCAGTGCTTTGTTGGGTTGAACCCATGATTTCAGTGGTCTAGCTTCTGCCATTCCGTCGATTTCCTTGAAAAGACTAAGTAGAGATTCAGAGAAATCGGTATCCTCTATTTCCTCTAGTGCGCGCCTTTCAAGTAGTCGCCTTCTTTGGTGGTAGACTCTGTCGATCTCAGCAATTGAATCAGCAAGCGGTGTTCCTGCAGAACGTGTATGCGGCATACACAATCTGTGACAGACTAGGTAAAGTAATTAGAAACAAATAGGAAAGTAGAGAGAGATTAAAAAGGAAAACTAAAACTAAAAGAATTAGGAATCTAAAGCTGTAAATAAAAACAAATTAAATAGAAAACAGGAGTATATTACCCGGCAGCGGCGCCAATTTGATGAACGTGTCAGATTCAGTAAAATAAATTTGTAATAAGCCAAAGGCAATCCACAACTACAACGAAAACCGTAGTGTAGCAGTAGAATGACTCGAGTGTCGTTCTCTCAGGACTATAACTAGCTTTATCTATTTAATCAAGAGAATATAAAACAGCAGATAGAAAGCAATAGGGGGTTTTCAAGCAGATAATGGAGGTTGGTGATAGTATGGTCCTTCTTAACATAATGGGTCGATAATCATGCATAAATTCCTCGGTCTTGCATAGAGATCTTTGAATGAATCTTGGGTCCTGTTGTAAGTATTGTGCACTACGAAGATAATATGGGTCTGACCTGTCAACAACTAACGTCCTATTGTGTTCCGTAATCATTCAACACTACGAAGATATTTTGGTCTGATTGGCCGACAAGTGTCCTAGTGTGCATAATGATCAATACAACATACGAGAATTTTGGTGTTCAACTCATCAACGAAATAAAGCAATGACACAGAGTATAATGCGCGATATAGCCATTAACATGATTATCTTCCCTCGCTAAGAATTCACATACTACCACAAATGATAAATTTAACTACTCATAATGTGCATGCAATCAATAGCAATCATAGAAGAAAACATATTGAAAGAATATAAAATAACTAGATAAAAGTTGTAAGATACAAAGTTACCGAAGGTTGTCAATCTCCGGATGATTGCGATCCTACGCGCTCCAATCTGCTATGAAAAAGTATCCCCTAAGCTATGGAACTCCCAGGACAGGCCCCGGGAAGTTCCTACCTAAAACTATAGAGAGAGGTGAGAAAGTAGGCTTGGAAAGATATGATTTTCGGAGAGAAAACTCGCAACTATATATAGGCCCGAAATTCCTCTGGGGCGGTTCTCCCGAGTGCTGGGGCGGTTCGCCCCCCAGTGTGAACGCGGAATTTCGCGTTTTCGACGCGGTTTTGGATTTCTTCACCTTTTCGGACTCAGTTTATGACTTCTAGTAGCCTTCTAACCTCCAGATTCGGCCCCTAGACTCCAAATCCTATCTGGAAACCTTCAGATACTCCAAATAGGCTTCTGGAACACCAATTCCTTGTAGACTTCAATATAAATGCCCGTAAATCTCCGAATTTCAACCAAAACCTGTAAAACAAAGTCTAAAGGGAAACGTGACACTATTCTAATAAAATGTACTAAAATATAGCTAAATTAACATAGAGGATAGCTAAATTAGGTGAAAAAGACTCGAATGAAAGTGTAAAATACACATTCATCACTAGCCCTGGCATTTTGAGTCTTGTCAGAACTGGTAGGGTTGATTTTGTTCATCTCTTTGAAGTATCTTTGCTGACTTTGCTTATACTCGTGAAAGAGTTGACTTTGCTTGGTTTTAAAACCGAGTCCACTTTTCGGAGAATGCTGAGTTTTTGTATCAGCAACCTTACTTGATTCAGGTTTGTCAGCAAAGGTCTTCTGATTACCTTTAGTAATCTTGCCTTTTGACTTAACAAATTGCTTTTCAGCAACTTGTTTGACAGAATGCTTTACAACATCCTTTTTCTTTACAGTTTGCTTTTCAGCAATCTGTTTTCCTTTTAAAGTCTTGTTACTTTGAGTAGCAACAACGGGCTTTACGGTCGTAGGTACTTGATTGCATTTTTCAGCAACCTTAGATTGACCAAACTGATAGAGTTCTGGTTGACCACTATCAGTAGCACGTACAAAGGAAATCGGTGATTTATCTTTACTCAAGATTATTACGTCATCACCTTCATACGTTGCACCTAAACCTTCTTTCTGAGATGGATCTCTCAAATAAGAGTTTAGTTCAGTCAGCGTATTACTTGCATCAGCATAAGATTTGAAATTGATTTTCATCTTTTTCATTTCTTGGATTTCAGCAAGTAACTTTAGAATTGAGGACTGATACTCTTCCAATTCTATTGCCATCTGAGAATTCTTCTCTGTAGCTTCAGCAATCAACTTCTTGAAATGCACAATTTCAACATCTTTCTTTTCTGTCTCTTGCTTCAGCAAGACATACTTTTCAGTAGTCTGCTTGGTCAGAGTCTCAGCATTCTGTAGTTTCTCTTGCTCTTTGCTCAGAGTGTTCTCTAATCTTTCGATTTCTCCTTGAATCTTGTCAAGGTCAATCTCGTCTTCACTTTCTGAGTCAGAGTCATAGGTAGGACTGTTTACCTGACCGACCATGAGGCAGAACTCGTAGTTTGACACATCTGGATAAGCTTCCATGGATATTCCACAAACTTCCTTGCCAATCTCTACGTCAAGAGTGGCTTCTTCATCGTCAGTGTCTGAGCTTTCTTCCTCATTGTCTTCGGAGCTAGTATCAATGCACAATGCATCGATTTTTGCTTGAAGCTTCTTCTTTTCTTCAGCAATAAAAGCTCTTTTGAACTTCTTCTTCCTTTCAACAGATTTTCCTTTCAGCAAAGGACAATTTTCTTTGAAGTGTCCAGGCTTTTTGCAGTAAAAACAGAGATCATTTCCAACTGCTGGTTCTTCTGATGAGTTTTCTTGCTGAGCTTGCTTGTTCAGCGAGCTAGTCTCATTCTTGTTCTTATGGTAGTTGTTACCAAGATGCTTTTTCAGCTTCTCTTTTGCTTTTCGCCTTTCAAGTTCCTTACTGATGAATTTCTTCATGTTTTTAACATCTAAAACATTTTCATCAGCAGGCTCTTTATCATTCTTCTTTTCAGAAGATGACAGCTTTGCAGCAAGAGCAATGTTTTGCGATTTTTCAGCAAACACATTTTCTCTTTGCTTTGTCTCGTAGTTGACAATAGCAAGATGAGAGAACAACTCTGTTGGTGTGATGTCTGGCATTTCTTGATTGTAGTAGAAGTTCTGAGTGTGGATCCATTCATGGTTCAGACTTCTGATGATGGTTTTTACCTTCTCAGAATCTGAGTAAAGATTTCGAACACCCAAGGCTGCCATCTCACTAACTAGAGTTGTGAATCTGAAGTCCAAGTCTTCCAGTGACTCATTTGTACCTTGTTTAAAGTTCTGGAACTTTAACTTCATCACTTCGAGTTTGTTTTCCTTGGTTTTGTCAGATCCAGCACAAAGATCTTGAACCAATTTCCAAGCTTCCTTAGCAGTTTTGGCACTCCACCATTTGCACTGTATAGTATCCGGAGTTGATCGAATGATGATGTTTCTTGCTTGGCCATCAACACGGAATCTCTTGGCTTCGTCGGAAGTCCATTCCTCTCTTGGTTTTGGAACGACTGTGTCAACCGGGTCTCCTAAGATAGTTTGCTTACCAGTAGGATCCGTGGTCTTGTGAGGAAAGCTTTTCTCAATCTTAGTGATCTTGATAGGTCCATCATTAATGACAGTAACCATCTCATCACTAATGGCCTCAAGATGTAGCATAATGTTGTTTCGCCATTTTTCGTAGTTTTCCAGCTTCAGCAAGGGAGCATCTCCTAAAGACATCCTGTCACCAAAAGACTACCAAACTGATCAAGTGAGAGTGATTTACGGAAAGCACCTAAGGGGATCTAGGTTCAGTGCTGAAGGTTAAAGAACCTGGCTCTGATACCACTTGTTGGTCCCTTTAAACAACAAGAAAAGACTAGAGGGGGGGGGGTGAATAGTCTTTTCAAACTTTCGTCGTTTAAAAACTTTCTCAGCAAGGACTTATTACTTTTCAGTAATGAGTTTGCTGATACTTAAATTTCTCAGCAAGCGCAAGTTACTTTTCAGTAACGAGTTTTGCGGATACTTAAAATCAGAGAGCGGAAGTCTTTGATACAATAAGTGCTTTTTCAGTAAGTAATAGTTTCAGCAAGTGAACAGAGTGACTGTGTACAGATAGATATGCTTTGCTGAAAACTAAATGCAGTAAGTAAATCACACAAACACTTTTATAGTGGTATCTGAGAGTGGCGTAATCTCTCAACTAATCCACTTTGTCCTTTCTAGGACTGAATCCACTAAGACAAGTTTGAGGTTCCTTAAAACACCTATCTAGAGCGATTCAAACAGAAACCAAAGCACACTTGCTTCGTTTCCAACCTAACTAGAGAACGAAACCTTGTTCTCCACCAAACTTGGGACTTTTAATCAGCAACTCTATGCTCGATTAAGTTCCCCCTGAATTTCACGCCTGAAAGGGTGTATTTTCAGTTAGAGAGGTTTGGGATGAGATAACTTGATTATAACTTATTCAGCTATAACAAGTAATATAAGAAACAAAACTTTGAATACTTTGTAGTAAACAAGTTTGATTGTTTCTGGTGTCAAGACTTGTTCTTGTCCGAAAGAAAGAACACTTAACTAATTTCTTAGCCGTGTATGTTCTACTTCTTCACAAGTAGCTTTTTCAAGATTTAAGTCTTGGAACGGATCAATGACAGTAAAGAGTGTTTGAAAGGTATGTGAGTTTTAAGCACAAGTGAGAGTTTGATCACGTTGTTGACACACTTCAACTCTTTGCCGGATGACCACTATTTATAGTGAATCAAGGGAGCCGTTTGAATTTCAAATTCCAAGGCTTTGTTCCTTAAGATGTCACTATCTTGCTTTTGTACTTTCAGCAGCGTCCTTTATTTGTCTTCTAGTCTTCATGTCCTTCGCGTGCATGCTTTGCATTTAATGTTCATTTGAATGAGATTCAAACATGAACGTTGGAGCGCAAATGCAAGTACTATCGGCAAGGAGGTCACATATGTTCTTCAGCAAGTGGTCAGTCTAAGTTTCAGCAAGCACAACCTACTCTGTCGTTTAGATTTTCACTTATGCAAGCTGTTGCTGAAGTTTCCACTTTCTGAGCAACATGTGCCTTTGTAGATACCAGTCTTCAGAAATCTTCTAGTCTTCAGTCTTCGAATTCTTCAAGTTTCTGAACGGTTCTAAATGCTTCAATAGTTTGTTTGTGTAAACAAAGTACATCATCAGCAAATGCTTCAATAGGTTGTTTTTATTTTCAGAAAACAAGATACATCATAAGCGGTAAAACAAACCTATCTAGAACCTATTCTAAGTCTCTCAGCAAACGTTCCTCTTTTACAATGTCCTTAAAATTCTAAATTCCTATGGACCTTAAGAGTACTAGTTACTGGACTTTCCTTAATTTAGCATGGTTAATTGCTCATCAAAATTACAAGTTTCCTAACACAATGTCTGTTGTAATTTAAACGGGCTCCCATTTTGAACATTAGCCCACTAAGCCCAAATCCAATAGTCTGTAAAAAGACCAACCCAATTGGTTAGCACAAGTCCACAACCCCTCTAACTCTATTTCCCACCTACATATGCAACCTTACAACCGGTTAACTTTGGCTCCTTTTCCTATGTGCCTCTGGCTACTACAACATATCTACCTCCATTTTAGATCTCTGAAGCTGCTTCAACAGGCAAAAAACTTTGATCTTCTTCCTCAATTCACACAGCTAAGACGAGTCCAATTCATAGGTCAAACTGTACCTTCGAGACATTGATCTTCTTCCCCAATTCTTTGTAACATCGATCATCTTCCCCAATCTTTGTACCTTTGATCTTCTGTTCATCCCCAATTCTCAGTTGTTTATGTCATTTATTGTATCAAAATCTATGTAGACGAACTAGACAAACTTAGTTCGTGAACTAGTAAATCATAATTCATGATTTTTTTCCCGATCCGATGCTCCGAGCGAGAATTGGCGATTGGAACGCGAAAAAACTCCCAAAACGCGCGAATTATGTGAGCAAGGTCTATACCAATAAATAAATAATAGTTTCTTCAACAAAGAATACTGAAAAAATTGTTTATTGCGTATTTATTAGTTTTTGCCCATGATAATAATGCTTCTGAAAGATTACTCATTTATTAGGGTTTCACCTTTCACCTATAAATATTGGAGAAAATTTATAATCGCCGTCTTTTGTTGATATTCTTTGTTGGTAGTATGGGTCGCAAGAAAGTTGTAGTGCAAAAAATTGAAAACCATTCAATTCGCCAAGCAACATTTGCTAAGCGCAAAGATGGCATTGGTAAGAAGGTCAACGAGCTATCTGTTTTATGTGATACAGATGTTGCCGTTCTCATGTTCACTCCGACGGGCGATGCTATTACATTCTCTGGCACAAAGAGGTATAATTAGATCTAGTTTTTGTTTTATTTTCTACATCATTAAATTAATCCTCTTTGATTTGGTTTGATTTTTATTTATTTATTTATTTGTTTATTTTTTTTGTGTGTGCAGGGCTGATGATGTTTTCCTTCAGTTTGTTAATCGACCTCATGAACAGAGGGGAGGGTATGTTCGGTAACAAATATGTGTTTAAATGTTTTCAATTGTGATCTTTTGCTAAGTATGTTTCTAATGGTTTATTCCTTCATTTTTGTTTTTCGGAATTTTCATTCAGAACCATTTCAAATGCCGAGGTAACACATATCCTTCAATTTATCTCCACAAAATTATTTATAATTCGCTTATTTATTTAAATATGGAGTATGTTTAACGAATCTGATCACCAAATGTTTTTGGTTTTGTACGAATTTGTAGGGTTTATCTCAAAAGCTTAAACATGTTAAGAACGAAGCCGAGATGCTGGAAAAAATTGCAACGTAAGGCTCACAATTTATTATTTGCTTTAAAATTGTAATTATTTGTATTTATAGTTCCCTCATGTTTTCAATTTTGATGGATCTAATGAGTTATTATTGTAATATGTAATTTTAATTGATCTAATGATTTCTTATTGTAATATACTATATGTTATCTTGATTGATCTAATGAGGTCTTATTGAATATGTTTACATGAACAAACCACATTTGATGATCAATTTTATCTCCGATGGATGTGCAGTATAGAGGTATGAATTTGTTATTCACTTTGAAATAATGTTTTTTCACACTTGAGTTATAGGGAAAAACATATCCCATTTGTTTTATATTTGAGATCCTATTAGATACAAATATACTGTGAAAGTCTCCTGGGAATAATAATTTTGAAATTTGTTGCTTCAATCTTTACTATTCATTTTGATTCATTCTCGTGAAAGTCGTGATTTTCTTGATTTGTGTTAAATAAATAGAAAAAAATCACATCTCGTGAGTATAAATTAGGAGATTGTTCCCAAGAATTGGGTAATAGAAAGATTGATTTTCTCCATATTCAAGAAAATTATGACTTTTACAAGAATTTCACATTCAATTTTGAACTAGAAAATTTGCAAGTAGATATATGTGTTATATCTTTTTCATTTTAATGTTCATCAAGTCAATTACATAAATATTTTTTATTTATTTATTATCATGTGAGTTACATAAATTGTGTCAGCTTCTTTATAGGAGTTTTGAAGTACGGTATGTGATTGTAAATTTCAGGCGCTTAAAGAAAGGCTCGACAAACTCAAAAGCCGAGAACGTGAGGTTAGGGATAAACTAAGGTTAGTTTTTCACAAAACATACTATCAGATAATTTCATAGTATATAAATGTGAAAGTTTATAACGGGGAGAATGGCATAAATAATGGTATATGCTTTCCCACATTTGCTCGTCTTCAAATAACCTTGAACTAGTCTTTTTTTTCCTTTAATATTGACCGATGACATAGAGACGAAATTAACACCGCCACATCACATGATGATGTCAATTTCTAAAAGAAATAAAGAGATAAAATGTATACTGTTTTGGTCTTTTTTCTAATTTTCATTTTGTTATTTTTGTATAATGTCATAATATGTTAATTAACAATTCGTTAAATTTTTCTACTTTTTTTTTCAATTTTTTTTATCTTTTTAATATATGATCTCATCGTGCAATGTGCCAGCATTATAGATCAAAGTAAAAAAGACTAGTTCATGATGTAACCGGTCAAAGACCTCTTTTTTAGGAAAAAAATAGAAAATGAAATTTTTTAACCGTTTTGGTCCAATTTTCTTCTTCTTTATTGGTTTCTTATTTCTAATTTATTTTTGTTTTTTAATGAAAATATGATGTCATAATATGTTAATTATCGTTTTTTGAAGTCTTTTCCATTCTTTTATTATTTGATTCTCATCTTTTTGTTAAAATATGACATCATCGTGTGATGTGGTAATGTTGACTCGTTGACTTCGTCTGTCGAAGAAAGGGTAAAAAAATTAAAGAAAAGAGGAAAATTACTTCATACAAATATGAAAAATTTTAGAACTAATATTAACGGTAAAAGCAAATATGGATATGTGAAACCCAATAAACAATGGGCCCGAATATGTCATTCTCCCTTCTTTATATATTATACAAAATGCTGAAGGTATCGCAAATCTCATCATATCGTAGGTGCTACAAGCCTAATGTTGAGGACATTAGTACTATTTCTGAAGCTGAATCAGCCGAGCAGTTTATTATAAATGCTATTCAACGCATACACTTAGCTAAGGCAAGTAATGTTTATTATTCTGTAAATTGTTCTCTTATATATATATATATATATATATATATATATATATATATATATATATATATATATATATATATATATATATATATATATATATATATATATATATATATATATATATATATATATAGCTTATGTTATGTTTAGTGCATTCCTATACACTTTTGTCTTCTTTGGTTCCATGATCTGAACATACATATTTTTCCGTGATTATGAACGTTCAAAGGAAAGAAAGAGAAGTTAATTATTTGTAATATAGTTTATTATGTAAATTTTTTACTTGTTTGTATAACTCCTAAATGTTTTCCTATGCATTTAGGCCAAGCTGCTTGAAAGCAATGTTGCTCCCCCAAATACCGAAGATGTTTATCAGGTAAAAAGACTAATAATGACATTAATGAAATTATTAATGGTTAGCTACTATAAGAAAAAATGTACTGTTTTATTTCATCTAGTGACACATGTGGATTGTGTACCATTGCTAAGTATATACATTTATATTGTGATTCTTAGGGGAAAACAACTTTTGAGGTGGGTGAGTCTTCAATGACTGGCCAGTATGGTCATGCCAACAGAAACAAGGTAATTCACTTCTTAATCTGGATAGTTTATGCAAAAGGTACTTTAGTTTGAAACAACGCCAATTTAGGCACTCAAGAATAGAATGGTTCAATCTGTATACTTCAGCATACTGGTTGTTGAGTCCCAGTGGCGTCTTTGAGTTTTAGGTGGCCCTGTGTAAACTTTTAGACGAGGTCTCAACTAATAATATTAGTAATAAATAGATAAAAAAAAATTATAGAAGCAAGAATATTACTATAAAAATCATCACATTCAAGATATATTGAAATCATTTCCAAATACAAAATTCCAAACAAACTGAAAAGATCACTTCAAAAGTGAACTCTTCTAGCATTCTTTAAATACATCCTATTTATAGAAGAAGAATTAAAATTTATAAAAAGAGAAAAGAGGTATTTATTTGGAGAATTGAGAAAAATAATTGAGGAAGAAAGAAAAGCTCTTAATATTTATATATTATTATTATTATTATTATTATTATTATTATTATTATTATTATTATTATTATTATTATTATTATTATTATTATTATTGTTATTTTTAATATTTGAAGCCTATACAGGCTTTAGTGCATTGGGTCTAGCAGGCCCCAACCAAAGTGTGGCCCTGTTCGGACGGGTTGTCCGAACTTGCTAAGGGCCGCACCTGTTGAGTCCTTCCTACAACCATCGACAACACTCACCAGATTTACAAGAATTAACAAATATTTAGAAATTTTTTTTATTTGCATAAATGTTTAATGTTGCTTGTAATGAATGAACTAAAGTATATTTTTGTTTTTTTCCTTTTTGTTTTTTAAATCCAGGGTGTGGCCAACAACGAAGTTGGCTTTCCTCATCTAGCGATGGGTTCAGTGAAGACAGTGAGCCATGAGCTATGTAGAAGATACTGAATAAACTAGTGTTGTTTGTTTTGCAATAATGGCTACACATTTTATCACTTGATATTTTCAAGTGACCAATACTGTATGATTTTCTTTTTTTAAGACTTGATATACTTACATATCATCTTTGGCACAAAATTCTTGCCTACTGTTTGACAACGTTCTTTATGTCTGTGTTGACTCTTTGATATATTGAAATTGCTATGAAATACTTGGGGACTATTTGATATGGTTTTCAGAAATGAACCTTTTCAACTATCACGAGGAAAATAAACATACGTATGCACATGGAAGAATTTGTTTATTTTCGTCATGACATTACGTTATTTATTTTTTCATCATTTGTTCATGTCATTTTCTTCATGTACATAAAGATGTGTTCTTATGGACATATGGTATTTTCCAGGGCTGCTATGTTAGTTATTCATTTCAATTTGAGTTATTTGTATGTTTGTTCGTTGTTCTTAACTTAGGATGTTAAAAAGCATAGTCGTTTTCTTCATGTCATTACATTAATTATTCTTTTCAATTTGTCTCTATTTATCACTACTTTCATTAAGTGTGAAAGGAGCAAAGTGATATTTTCACATATACATGCTCTTCTTGCATATGTTCTTGGGTAGAGGAAACTAAAACAGTAGATGAACTGATCAAGTTTTCTTATTATAGTGTACTAGTGTGTGGCTTTCAAGTATTTATTTTTATGTTTATTTTTTATTTTTTTTATTTTTTTCTCTTGCTGTTGTACAGTAGCTCCTTTTTTCATTTACTGTTATCCACATATTTTACATGGTTTGTTTCATCATTTGCATCCAATTCTTGTCACGTTTACATTAATCTAATTTAGTTGCTGCAAGTATATATATATATATATATATATATATATATATATATATATATATATATATATATATATATATATATATATATATATATATATATATATATATATATATATATATATATATATATATATATATACATACATACATACATATAGACTATCATCTTCAGGCCTACATAAGCGTATGTAATATATGGTCTAACTCCAGTTTCCAACTCAGTATCTTTTATTCTTTTTGTCTCTGGATAGACTAAAGCCAGCCAATTATTATACATATAGAAAGTCAGCCTGGAGGAGTGACAAAGACATTAACAAACAAACTCATAAGCTAGGTGGTAACTAATAGATGATTGATGACAGTGTTTTTTACACTATCATTTGAGTCTCTGCACCAATTTAGCTCTCCTCTTGCATGCATTTTAGTGCATTTTGTTAGAATAGTGTCACGTTTCCATTTCTTTTGTTCTTTTCAGGTTTTAGGTGGAAATCGCGTTTTTGGATGTAATTCATGGTGAAACAATGATGTTTTGGTGCAACGAGATCACCCGTGGTGTGTCAAGGAGTGCGGAGACGAGTTTCAAGGCCAAGAGATCAAGTTCGGAGCTCAAAACCGTGCAAGGGGCCGAATTCGAGGATCCAAAGGAGGAATTCCGCACGGGCCGCGTTCTGCCCGTGCGGGGCGCACCGCCGCGGAGCTTCCGACAGCTCTCTATATATATTCCAAATTCTGCGATTTTAGATATCTCTTTTCATATTTTCCAGACATAAACCCTAGAGCTTGTCCTGGGGATATTTTCTCTTAGATTCTTTGTAACTTGCGATTTTGGAGCTAGAGGAGAGATTTGGACACCGTTTTATCTCACCTTGCTAGATCTTTGTGAGTTTTAGCCATTCACCGAAGATTGACAACCTTTGGTGGTAACCTTGTATCTCACAATTCTGCTATTTATCTTTCAATTAAACATGTTTTCATTCATTATTACTTCGATTATGATTGTTTATCGTGTTATTGATATGAGTAGCTAAGCATCTAGTTGGTAATAGTATGTGAATTCGTAGCTAGGGTTCGTATTATGCATGATTGAGTTTCTTTGTCTTTTACTTGTTTAATTATCTTAATTCGATTCTTTGATCCGACTAAGCCATATATCTTCGTAGAAAGGTGTTAGAAACACTAGGACAATTCAAGATCATCGATTCAATTATATATAATTTGCAAGTACTGCTTGAACTAAGATTGACAACCTTAGCCAAGTATTAGTATAGATAGGAAGCTTTCAAAATACACGTCTGCAAACCTGTCTTTGGTGTTTGTAAATCGAATTACTTTTAAGACAGTACGCGTTGCACTTTCATGCATAATTAGAACTTGATGCTTAGAACGAGCATACTATCACCAACTTTCTCCATATATTGTTAAGTTAAGTTAGAGATTAATTTGTTTTCTGAAATTATATATAGTTATTTAGTTAAAGCTAGTTTAGTCCCGAGAGATCGACACTCGAGGTCATCTTACCTCTGCACTACGTGTTTTGTGTAGTTGTGAGTTGCCCTTTGGCTTAAAACAAATTTATTTGATTGTTCGAGTCTGACAATCTCGTTCATCAATGATTACATAAGTTTAGGTGATAATATAATTCATTAGGTAGCTGACTAATTGTAAGAGTTGAGCAAGCTAACTTCTATTCAGATGTTTAGTAAATCAGTCGATTTCTTAAATATAAAATATCAAAAATTGAAGATTCAACCACCTCAAAAGTTGTTTTTTTTTCTTTTCTGAGAATCAAAATATAAATAATATAAATGTATAAACTTAGCAATGGTGCACAATCGACATATATCACTGAAAAACATGTATGTTCAGATCATGACAACTTAAAGAATACTAATATTAGCAAAGAAGACAAAAGCACATAAGAATGAGCTAACATATTCTTATTAATTTAATTTTGTTTTACCTATGATCTTTCCATGCACGTCACTCATATTCCATGGTGTGTGTAGGGTGGATGCTTCTGATATTTTGATCAGCATCAAAGAAACTAGCATGAAATGAGGCAAATAAATATAATTCTTTTTTTCTTTAGCAAAATAATATTTTTGGTATTATCAAATACGACACGACAAGAGAATAAAAAGGTTGTGCTTATAATAATTCTTATTGAAGTTGTTTATATATATCTATCCACATAACAATTCACAGAATAATAAACACAACTTGCCTTAGCTAGTTGTATGCGTTCAATAGCCAAAGTCATGGGAGGTGGTATTCAGTTTTGGAATTATTATATGATTCCCGCCATTCCATTTGCTTAGATCTATCCAAGAAGCCTCATTACTTCTAAAGTGAAATCTACCCTTCTTCTTTATTCTGCAAACAATAAACTTTTATACATTTTTTTATTCTCTCACTTTCTATGTATTTCCATATAATCTATGATGAAAGAAGTATATTATTTGAAACTAGTTCCATTTGCACTTTGATGAGAGTTTTCCGTGATTTGTCAATTACTCTTCATCCATCCACCACTTATTTTTAGAAAAAATTACTACCTTAGTTACTGCCTCTATCTTCCTCGACACAGATCATCGATTTCACCATCAAATGCGGTCTTTCCCTACCTCCCGAACTTCCTAAAGTTGTTGGCCAACATTTCGGTACGTCTCTTTTTGTTACATCAGTAGACTTTACTATAGTTACCCATAATTCACATTTGTCCAACCGTAATACTGTTTAACACATGCTAAAAGCCTAACAAATGAAGAAAACTTGGTCTTTGTGTTAAAGAAAATGGAGATGGAAGATATAAGGAAACAAAGCAAACAGGGTGATCTTATATAGACAAAATCAGTTGCCATGGCTAGATGGAAAGTTTCTAATTACACATAAAATTATTGTTTGTTGTTCTATTACGATAAGAACCCCCAAATCAATTGCATGAAATTGCTTCAGAACAAGGCAGATTCAAATGAATAAGAATATATGAGTTGTTTTTGCTCTAATAGTACAATTTCTGATCCAATGTTCCGAAAATTGCGTGTTCCACCAAATTCAAACACCCCCTTGTCTTTTTGATCTGCTGTTGTTGGCTCATGTACACTGATGCACTAAGCTTTGAATTATCGTCCTAAGCCCGTCTGAATCTGTTCTTCACAATCTTGTTCACCAATAATTTATTCCACTTTTCTTCACAGCTATCTTAGGGGCTACTTCTATCGATTTCTAATCTTGAATATTGTCTTCTTCAATAACACACATTATTCTCTTTGATTGTTGGAGTTTTCTCCTAAGAATTTTCATATGGAAACATGTGTTAGCACCGATCTAACGTGCTATATACACACATATTTTCCAATGGGAAACTTGAATAAAGGCGTTTGTAAAATAGTTGGGTGGTTAACTTGAACATAAGTTATGTGTAGAGCCATTGTAGATTGAGTATTTCCGTGTGTGTTGATTAATTACACTATGTTTTTATGAGGAAAAGTCATCAGGGTGTGTTAATTATATGTTGTTAGGCGTCTCAAAGTAGCTAGAAAAGGAAACTTTGCATGGAGAATTCATTGTACTGTTATTGAGATTCACTAAATTTGCACAAAGAAATGGAAGAATAGTACAATGCTTATATGATGACGAAGCACCGAGCACGTCATCAGGGTCTTTTATTGCACTTTTGTTATCTTTAAGTTGCATTGTTCTATAATTTTATTACTTTGTAATCACTTTTGTTGCATTTCGTGCACTCAGATCTTTAAGTTTTCATTATATAAACTCGTTTTTCAAGAAATAAATGAGAAGATTTAAAAAACCTCCAACTAGGGGCGAAAAAAACGCAGTAAGCGTGTAACTGACGTTCACCATGGCAAAACGGGGAGGCCACCCAAAGAAAGTGGCGACTGAGACGGCAACAAGTAACGTTACTCATCCTGGTACGGTAGGGCAGATGCAAGGAGTAATTAATGCGATTGAAAATCAAATAGCGATTGATAAGGGAAAACAGATTGAGGGCTCTCACGGGAATTTGGATGGTAATCCGATTATGCAAATAGTACTGCCGGTGGAACATATCGAGATCGACGCTGGCCACTCTGAACAGAATACTGTTATCCCTCCTCAACCCTGGGTAGATGTGGTTAGGGGTAACCGTTTACCCACGAACAGTTTGGGGATTAACTACTCAGCCCCTCAAATTGGAGAAACAGGGGTGGAGGTTGCGTTAGAGGCAAACGATGTGTAATCTGAAATTGTGTTTTGGCAGTTTGCAATCATCATGTATGTTATCGGGGCAGAACTCACTCTCACTGATGTTAAACACTTTATGAAGAAAACATGGGGGCTTGATGTCGTTCCTGATCTGTTTTACCACGATGATGGGTACTTCATCATCCGGTTTGACAGTGCTGCTGCTCGGGACAAGATCTTGCAGAATGGGCCATATTCAATCTTTAATATGCCCATGTTTATGCGAAAGTGGACAACTGACTTCGATCTCCGGGAGAATTTTCTTCGTGTCCTTCTTATATGGGTAACGCTTCCTAAACTTCCTTTACATTTGTGGGGTGAGAAGAGTTTAGGGAAAATTGCTAGTGCTTTGGGTAAACCTGTGGTTACAGATGAATGTACTGCTAGAGAGTTAAGGGTTTCTTATGCACGAGTTCTTGTTGAAGTTGATGTTACGTTGGAACTGAAAGACTCTATTGTGATCTGTGATAACAATGGTCATAAATTTCAACAACCAGTTCTGTATGAGTGGCTTCCTTTGTTATGTGTGAAGTGTCAGAAAGTGGGTCATAATTGTGCCAAGAAACAAACTGTAAATGCTGCACAGAGGTGCCCAAGGCAGCAACGGTGGAATCCTAGACCTGGGGTAGCTAATGTTGTTCCTGATCAGCCTGCTGGTTCTGTTCAACAGCGTGATGAATGTGTATTTTACACTTTCATTTGAGTCTTTTTCACCTATTTTAGCTTTCCTCTATGTTAATTTAGCTATATTTTAGTGCATTTTATTAGAATAGTGTCACGTTTCCCTTTAGATTTTATTTTACAGGTTTTGGTTGAAAATCGAGGATTTCCGGGCAATTATATTGAAGTTGACAAGGAATTGGTGTTCCAGAAGCCTATTTGGAGTATCTGAAGGTTTCCGGATAGGATTTGGAGTCTAGGGGTCGAATCTGGAGGTTAGAATGCCACTAGAAGACAGAAATCGAGTCCGAAAAGGGGAAGAAATCCAAAAACGCGTCGAAAATGCGGAATTCCGCGAAAAACACTCCCGGGCGAACCGCCCGGGACGTGGGGCGACTCGCCCCACACCGGGCAAACCGCCCGTGTGTGGGGCGAACCGCCCCACAGTATTTCGTGGCCTATATATAGTTGCTCAGATTTTCTCCGAAATTCATACTTTTCCAGACCTACTTTCTCACCTTTCTCTGTAGTTTTAGGTAGGAACTTCCTAGAGCCTGTTCTGGGGGTTCGTAGCTTAGGGGACACTTTTTCATAGCAGTTTGGAGCTTGTAGGATCGCAATTCTTCGGAGATTGACAACCTTCGGTAACATTGTATCTTACAGTTTATTCTACTTATTTTTATTTATCTTTCAACATGTTTTCTTCTATGATTTCTGTTGATTGCATGCCTATTATGAGTAGCTAAACTTATCGTTGGTGGTAGTATGTGAATTCTTAGCGAAGGGAAGATAATCATACTAATGGCTATATCGCGCATTATACTCCGTGTTATTGCTATATTTCGTTGATCAGGCTCAACCTAAATTCTCTTATGTTGTATTAATTATTATGCACAATTGGACCCTCGTCGACCTAGGCGCGTGTATATCTTCGTAGTGTTGAATAATTACGGAACACAATTGGACAATAGTGCTTGACTTGTCAGTATCTTTATCTTCGTAGTGCTTAATAATTACAACAGGACATTAGATTGATCAAAGATCTCCATGCAAGACCGAGGAATTTACGCATGATTATTGACCCGTTATGCTTTGAAGGATCATACTATCACCAATCTCCATTATCTGTTAGAAAACCCTTTGCTATTACGTCTTCTGTTTTATATTCTCTAGTTAAATAGATAAAGCTAGTTATAGTCCTGAGAGAACGACACTCGAGGTCATTCTACTGCTACACTACGGTTTTCGTTGTAGTTGTGAATTGCCTTTGACTAAATAACAAATTTATTTGCTTGAACCGGGGTTTATCACAGCGGCAAGATGGAGTTGAACAGAGTGCGGGTACTGCTGTGGTAGGGGTTGGGAATGGCCTTTCTGCTGCTGGTGCATCTGTTGATAAATGATTACATGGAATGTTCGGGGGCTAAATAAACGAGCCATACATGCTGAGGTTTGCTCCCACCGAGCTCTTGATGTGGCTTGTGTTGCGTTGTTAGAAACTAGAGTTAAAGCTTGTAATGCTAGTAGAATAAGATCAAGATTTGGGCCTCGTTGGTCATTCCTTGATAATTATTGTAGTCATGATAATGGTAGGATTTGGTTGATGTGGAATTGTATGAAAGTAGTTGTTGATTATGTCAGTTGTACTGATCAGTTTGTTCATGTTGCTATTAATGAAATTAATGGTTCTTTTAAACATTGGCTCACTGTGGTATATGCACATAACACTTTGGATAAGCAGAGAAGGCTTTGGCATGATATCAATGAGTTAGCTTCGACTATTCAGGGTCCATGGATTATTATGGGAGATTTTAACAACGTTTTATCAGTGAATGATAGAATTGGAGGATATTGTGTCACTGTTTCTGAATATCAGGACCTTGAATGTTTGATGGCTCAGAATGGACTATATGAATGTGATACTATTGGTGATCATTTTACGTGGTCTAATGGTGTGGTCTCTTCGTGGATTGATAGAGCTATTGGAAATAGTGATTGTTTTCTGAAATTTCCTCAGTATACAGTGGAGATTCTTGCCCCACATATTTATGATCATACCCCTCTGAAGGTGACTTTGGAAGTTTCAAGACCTCATGTAAAACCATTATTCAAATTTTTGAATTGCACGACGAAGGCACTTGATTTTCAGCAAGTTGTTTGCAGTGGTTGGAATGTGCGGATAAATGGTCGGGCAATGTATGTGGTGTGGGAAAAATTAAAAAAATGTGAAAGGTGGTTTGTTGCAAATCCAGCGGAGATTTCATGGGGTGCATTAAAAAGTTATTACCGCCAGACAACAGCTAGAAGACTTCAACTTATTAAAAGTGTCATCATAGTTATGCGAGACGACTTCAACTTATTAAAAGTGTCATCTTCTCTACTGCTAAATTATTGGATACAATTGTTCCCAATCCCAAAGAAAGTGTTGCAGAAGATAGAATCTCATTGTCGAACTTTCTTGTGGAGTGGAAAGGCTGAAGTAAATAGAAAGTCTCCGGTTGCTTGGGATAAAATTTGTGAGCCTAAATCACAAGGGGGACAGAATGTTATATCCTTGCAAGTCTGGAATATTGCTATGGTTGCTAAGCTTCTTTGGAACCTTAGTATGAAGACGGACAAATTATGGGTTCGTTGGATTCATAGTTACTATCTCAAGGATACGTTGGTTGAGGATTTTGTTTCTTCTGCGTCTTGTTCCTGGATATTTAAGAGAATTCTTAATGTTCGAGACAAGGTTCTTCCGTTGCAGGCTTGGCATGATGCCTGTGTCACTGGGAAATATGAAACGCAGAAGATTTATAAGGAACTGCGTGGGGTAAAACCTGTGGTTGTTTGGAGAAAACTGTTTTATAGAAACAAAGCGAGGCCTAGAGAGAAATTTATAACTTGGATTGATTGCCTTGACAGACTGTTCACCAGGGACAGATTAGTAAGGATGGGGATTAATGCGGCTACAGACTGTGTACTGTGTGGTGAAGTAGAATCAACTAATCATTTGTTCTTCTGTTGCCGGAATCTATCTGCTGCCTGGACTGCTTTGCTACGTTGGATGGATATATTACATACTCCCAGGCAGCTTGAAGAGGAACTGATATGGATGTTGCAGGCTTCCAAAGGTAAATCTGTTAAAGCGCAACTCTTGAAGATGGTGTTCGTTGAGATGATTTATGCGGCATGGAAGGCTAGGAATGCTAAACTATTTTCGAACCAGCCTTTTGGCATGCATATTGTGTAGGAAGTAAAGCAACTAGTTAAGTATATATGTGGAAGGGATGATAAATTGCTAGAATACTGATGTAATCTAGCCTGAGTACTGCAGTTAGCAGTTTGTAGTCGAAATGTGCTCCATTTGAGATTGTCTGGATCTTCGGATCGACATATTGTACTGAATTGTTTTGGAATAAAAGTAAAACAATTTTCCAAAAAAAATAAAAATAAAAAACTCATTTTTCATTATTTCTTTCATCCCTTATCAGATTTCACTTACGTAAAAAAAACCTTGACTCGGTTTTTAGTTCTCTCTTTAGTTTTATACTTTTACAGATTTGATTTTCATGAAGAAAGATGTGATTCAATTCGTATTCATCATCTATGTGTCTTGATTTGTGAGATTGGGGCATTCTACCGACTAGTGACAATTCTTCTTATTTTAATTCTGAACTTTGAAAATGTTTATTGGTTATAGATTTTCAATAATGATGTTTGTTGATTCAATATTCATTATGAGTAGTTAATTCAGGTGTGTTGGTGGTAGAATGTAGAACTGATAGCTTGGGTTATGATTATGCTTGTTGTTCCATGAATTATGATGTAAGACCTAAAATAGCTTATTCCATATCCTCGAATTGCAAGGTAGTGACTGCCCTCGTGGACTTTTCTTACTTTTAGATCCGTACAGTTAGGAGTAGTATAAAACTCATACTTTCGAATGCAAAAGTAGTGACAACTTTTGTGGTCAATTCATACTCCTAAATTGCATGTTTAATGTTCATAGGAATCTTGCAAGTTGTATTCCATAGCTTGTCAATTCTACTAAGCTACCACCAACATCTTTCTCTTATTGATTTTATCTTGCTCATTGGTAGTTTCTGATATTTGCATGCTCTTGGTAGTTCTACTTTGCGTGAGAGTTATATTCACTCACACATGTTACTTGCTTCTGACTGATTGCGATTGAATAACAATGAACAAAGCCACACTAAGTGCTTAGAGAACGACACTCAGGTCAACTTACTGCTGCACCAATCCTTGTGTAGTTTGTAGCTGATGTTGGCATAAAAACAAATATTAATTTTGGTCAATTGACATGTATCAAAATTTGGCACCGTTGACGGGGACTTAACTCCTTTGGTTTAGTGTTTATCTTTTTCGTTTAGCCATCTCTTCCTTTTCTCCTTTTCTTTTTTGCTCTTGTGATTTCGTTGTCAAAAGATTTGATTTTACTAACGGGTACTAATAAGTGCTTAGTTGTGGTGTTGTGACTCTTTTGTAGCCTGATTTAGGTGGTTTTCCGAAGGAAAACATGGGAGAAAGATCTCTTCGATATTTATCTAACACCACCATTGGTTCCAAGTGATGAACGAGAGTTTGTCAGACTCAATTAATCAAATAAATTTGTTTTTAGCCAAAGGCAATTCACAACTACAACAAAAACCGTAGTGTAGCAGTAAAATAACCTCGAGTGTCGATCTCTAAGGACTATAACTAGCTTTATCTAATTTAACTTAAACTATAAACTCAACAAACGACTTAGCACATATTTTCTTATCAATAATAATGGAAGTTAGTGATAGTATGATCATTCAAAGCATCAGGTTAATAATCATGCATGAAGTACTCGATCGTTTTGCATAGAAATCTAAGATCATGAATTGTCCAATGTGTTCCGTTCAATTCAACACTACGAAGATAGAGGGCTTAGATAGATCAAAGAAATAAAGCAATAACTCAAGTCTGATTCACGTTACAGCCATCATGCATAATTAAGAACCCCAGCTAAGAAATCACATACTATCACCAACGATAGATTTAGCTACTCATAGATGACATGCAATCAACAGAAATCAAAGCAAGATTGAATGAAAACATGTTGAAAGATATAAATAAAAGTAGAAAAATCGTGAGATACAATGTTACCGACGAAGGTTGTCAATCTCCGACGAATTGCGAACTCACAAGCAAGAATTGATAAACAACGAGGTCCAATTGCTATGCTTAATCCTCCAGATTGATAAGAAAAATAGTCTCCTATGCTAAGAATTCCCAGAACAGGCTCTGGAGAATTCCTATCTAAAACTAATGTGAAAAGTATGGAAAAAGGTCTGAAAAACGTAGAAACAGGTGCAACTATATATAGGAGTTATGAGGTCGTGGGGCGAATCGCCCCACACGCCGGGCGAACCGCCTGGCGTGGGGCAAACCGCCCAACATCCCGGGCGAACCGCCCGGGAGCTCCAGTGGCGGTGGACGCGTTTTTGGTCTTCTTTTCCTTTTCGGGCTTGGATTTTGCCTTCTAGTGACCTTTAAGCCTTGAAACTCGACCCCTAGACCTCAAATCTCGTCCAGAACCTTCTAGATACACCACGAATGACCACGAAACATCGAATCTTCGTTCTCTTCAATATAATTGCCCGGAAAATCACGTTTTTCACCTAAAACCTGAAAAATGCAAACTAAAGGGAAACGTGACACTATTCTAATAAAATGCACTAAAATATAGCTAAATTAACATAGATGATAGCTAAATAGGTGAAAAAAGACTCGAATGAAAGTGTAAAATACACGTTCATCAAACTCCCCAAACCGAACCTTTGCTTGTCCTCAAGCAACTAAGCTAGACTCTAATGCAAAAACCAATGCAACACACAAAATGGAATCTCATGCCAAATTAAATGAACTAATCTATTGAATCTATCAAAAACTTATGAACATAGACCATAAAAATCATAACATGGATATTGGTTGAAGAATGCCTCGATTGACTCATACACATTCACATATGCACTATGTTAAACAAGATAGTCTCTCGTAACAATCTCTACCTGGACCCAGTCAGTGACGACGTAATGAAACATGTTAAAATACGAATGGTTGTCACGTGCATATGAAACTGAGGACTTACTGTTGTTCACCAAGTTAAGACTTTTCCTCAAAGAGGTCGAACCAATACTGGCTCTCATCAAACGAAGGAGGGTTCCCTAAAAGTTCACACTCCCCTATTCTACCCATCTCTCAAGCAAAGCCTTAAACTATTCACCACTTCCTGAATGGCAGGACGAGGGTGGTCTAGAACTCAAAAAGACAAAAAATTACAACTCGATTACGAACATTACAAGAATTAAAAGACAAACACTTTGCTAAACTGCTTTTTGGCTTTCTTGGGCCCCTTGTTTGCTTTTTTTGGGGTCTTTTCTTTTTTTTTTCTTTTTTTTTTCTTTTCCAACGAAAAAGAAATTACAATGACTCACAAACGACCTCCCCAAACCTATTCGAAAGAATAGGTTGGAGCACAAACTTTACGAAAAAGGAAAACAAACTCACAACACACACTTAAATCGAAAAACAAGTCTAATGATAGCGTAACCCCCTCTCCAAACCTATTCGAAAGAATAGGTTGCAAACAAAGGATCACACAATCTCACACTACCTCCTTCGTAGGCATTTAGCAATCTCAAAGCATGGTGAAGACTTGTTGCCTCTTAGGTACATAATTACTCGGGAAAACAACCACAAGACTCTAACATGCATCATCCTATTATAAAGGCCTTTGTGAACCGCAGTAGAGAAAACACCACTAAGTGATGTCGAGACTACCAAGCTTAACTAAGTGCAAACATAAATGTGACAAGCCAAGCGAGAAAAACCTCAAACAAATTCATAGAGATGAAGCATATGATTAAGGTCATAATTAGTTAATCTACCCAATAAAAAAGTTCAAAAAATTTGGCAATAAACTCCACATAAAACATGCAAGACTATACTAGGATGAATGTAGTGTATGCAACTAAATACTAAGAAAGCGGTAAACGTGCAAATGCAAATAAAATACAAGATACCATACTCAACATCATAAAGCCAAACAATACTTAACATCATGGTTCACATCCCATCCCCCTCATGAAACTCAAGCTAGTCCCTAGCAAAAGAGAATGAGTAAATAAAAAGTGATACTAGATGTTACCGAATGGTTTGGCCTCGGTCGGCTGAGTATACCAGAATGGACTTATGAAAAGACTAATTATTGGGATCGTAATCCCCATAATAGTCCCTCCACATGTCAGACAAGAGATCATTGGACTGCTGTAGAGCCTCCTGTTGCTGACGGATGAGCTATTGCTGCTCCCACATTATCTCTCTCTCGTTCCGGTGATGCTCCTCGGCTATTTCCCAATCGCGATTGCGTTGGGCAATGTGTCCATCAAGGTTATGTTGAAACCTTGGACAGAAGTGGTCAAGGCCGCAACACTAGCATCAACTCTACCGAAACGTTCATCGAAGTATGCCCGAAAATCAGAGAAGTCAATACCTCGAGACCCATGTGGTACTCGAGGCGGTGCATGTGGCTCTCTACGGACAGAAGGAATATCAGGAATAGGAACTCGACCATCGTCAGTTTCCATAGCATCCTCATCCTCCTCATCATCATTACCACCATCAGAATCAGTCTGTTGGAGGGAAACTTCAACTTCAGCAGTAGCAGCCGTGGGGTTTTTCATACGATACCTACTCAGTTGCACATCAATAGTTGAAGGGGAAAGATCAGCGACCTCAGAATCCCCCTCAACAATGTCCTCGACCCCGTGATATTTGCAATATGCTGTGATGAAGCTCGGAAAAATGAAGGGCTTCTTCTTCTTCTCCCAATGACGCTCGTATTCTGCATACATGATCTGACCGATGTCTATACGATGCTTGCCCAACAAGCAGTAGAGGAGCTCAGCATAATTCGGCTGTATCCATGTGTCATTCATCCTAGGGATCAAGTTGAAAATACAAAATTTCATAACCACCTTAGCCTCAAGACTAAGGTCACTCTGATGGATCCGTCCAGGTTGTGCCCCAGTATCTTGATACACATATTCCCTGTTGCAAATCACATATGTGATGTCATTTCCAATCCCCCTAGTGGCCCTCGAATACACGTAGGAATGGTTACTTCCGGTGAACTCCCGTTCCCCCAAATGGATAAATTCAGAAATTGAGGCCGGCGTCCATGGCACAATTACGCCTCTAACGAGTACCCCCTCCTTCTCTTCAAGATACGTGTACCCAGCATAAAACTCATGAAGGAGGCTCGTATCATACCCTTTGAATCGGTTGGAAGTAAACCAACCCCAATTCCTCTTTCTTGCCAAACGAGAGAGCACCTTGTAACCTGGCCGGTTAGCAAGGCCGTCTGGAATTTCGATCCTTCTATCCAGAATGGTTGATCGTCCACCTCGAGCAAGCTCTGCTTGGAGCCTTTGACGGACGTCAATCGCAGCAAGTGACAACTCAAATAACTCATGGGAAGGTTGGGAGCTTGAAGCTGCCCCTTACCCTTCTTACTCTTAGATGAGCCAGCTTTCTTCTTGTCGCGTGGTGGCATGGTTCCTACAAGTAGCAATTAGTATCTTGTATGACATAAAACAGATTTATGCATATGCAAATGCAAGAGTGAAACACACGAGTGATAACATCAACAATCGCACTCCTCAAAACCTCCATGTCTAATCTAGCCACTTCTAGAACTAAAATGCAACACACCAACATATCTTAGACATGTAACATATCACATTAAGCTCTTGCTAGACAACAAATAGCCTTAAATCATAAGGCTCAAATCATACCATAGTAGCAAAAAATCTAGCATCAAAAATCCTCAAACTCAACAATCACGCGTTCTACAATCATGTCCATAATTATCATATCAATAAGCACACCCATAGATATGGAATGAAAGGAAAAGAAACAATGCACCTTAAGACATAGACATCTAGTAGGCAAAATTCTCAAACCAACAAACCAAGCATAATTGAACATGCAATTGATAGTGAATAACGTTTCTAATCACACAAACAATCAACCCATACATCATATAAGCTCAATTGAAGCATAAATCAAAAAACCCCAAATTTGAAAAATTAGGGTTCATGTGAAGTTACCTCAGATCCGAACAATGAATGAACTAGGATGAAATTTGTTCGGATGAAAATAAAGAGCACGTAATGGGCTTCGATTGAAGATAAAGAACACAAAATTTGAAGGAGAATTGAAGATTTTATGAAAGATTGAAGAATTTTTGAGTTTTTGGGTATTTTGGGAGTAAGAGAGTGGAAGGAGATGGAATAATGAGGAAAAAGGGAAGAACTCCCGTTTTTCTCTTCTCACACGGCCAGAGAGCTTGAAGCTCTCTGGCCATGTGGGGCGATTCGCCCCCACCTCCAGAGGTGGGGAGACGAAATTTTCCGAAAAACTCAGTTTTTATCCCCGAAAACCATTTCCCTCATGAAAAACACTCGAAAATATTCACTCAAACATAAACATAAGCACAAAGCAACATATAAACGAACAAATTCACATAAATAAAAGAAAATTGTTCAATGTATGAATGCATGCAATGCAATAAAGCGATAAAAAAGCGATAAAAACTCCGGGTTGCCTCCCGGATAGCGCCATTGTTTATAGTCTTTGACTCGACTTCCTCTTGCTCTTAGTTCTTCTTTTTGAGGGTACTAGACTTCCCCTTCATGGATCTTTTCCTCATGCCATGAACCTGTGAATGAGAATGAACATAGACAGCAAGACCAAAGTAGTTAATTGTGTGAGAAGCATTGAAGTGAATATTTGGATCAGATATGGCTCGCAACACATGTTGCTTGCCATCCACCTCAATGGTGCAAGTTCTTCGGTAGATATCTATCACGGAGCGTAGCTTAGTCAAGAACGTTCGCCCCAAGAGAACAACATCCCCCATCCCAGGTGTAGACGCCGGCATAACTACAAAGTTGGTGTACACAGAAGCTTCACCAATCTTAACCAATACGTTCTTCACAACGCCTTCGGGTCTCACAAAGGATCCATCCGCCAATTGCACAATAGCCTTATGCTCAGATAGTTTTCCAAGGCTACTCTTCTCAAACACATTCATTGGGAGCACATTAGAGTAAGATCCCGTATCTAGTGTAGCACGAACATCTTCAAGTTCACCAATCCCGAACTTAACATCGAAACTCTCAGGGATTGGCTCGGGATCCTCTTGGTCCTCATCATTCGCATCAAATCCAAGGTCCTTCTCTTCTTCCTTGGCTAGTGAAGGTTCTTCATCCTTGCAACACTCACATTTAGCAACCTTCTTGATGGTGATTTCAACAGGAAGATCACCCACCAAGGTAATAGACATCGACTTCTCAGTGTTGCTAGGCAACTTCCCATGCTCCCTACTCGCTCCACGGTCAATCAACTCTTGCATCTTTTGATGGGCAAGCCTAGTGCTCTCTTCCAAACGATCCAGCCTCGCCCTAGTCTTCTCAGAATCTTCTTCATAACGCTTAAGAAAACTTTGGGTGTGATCAACCATTTTCTGCAAGTTTTCCATGAGTAGAGCTGTCTTCGACTTCGGTTGCTCTTTGGGAGCGGGATTTTCGCAGTGATCATTACCATAGCTAAGCTTACTACGGTCTTGGTTAGGGCCATAAGTTTGGCTAGCTGGTGCATATCCTTGATTGTTTCGGAACCCTCTTCTCCAAAATCCACCTCGAGGATTCCTACCATCCTGTCCATAGCTAGTTTCTTGAGTACCAAATTCCGCAGCAAAAGCTTCCTCTTCGCTTCCTTGAACCCAATTGCCATCATCGTATGAAAGCTCCGATATACACATATGAGCTCCATGCCCATAGTTCTTGCATATTCGGAAAACTTCATTCGACATAGATGTTCTAGCGGCGCTCTTGAGGACTTGTTTCAACTCATTGGTAAAGCACTCGAATCGATCCCCATTCCCCCCATACATAGGGGCTTCTTGAGCTGGTGGAGCTTCAGGTCCACGTCTCATAACCATCGCTCTTGGATCCTTGAATTGTGAACCCTTAGTAAGCCTTTCGAAAACCGCCCAAATGGCTTCCGCGGTTTCTTCCCAAATATTGCCACGGCATTGGAAATCCACCACTTGCTGATTCTCAAAGGTTAGTCCATTGTAGAAGTGTTGGACAAGATCCGAAAGCTCAAAACCATGGTGAGGGCACTTGTTCATGAGGTCTTGGAACCTCTCAAACGCAGTGTAGATGGTCTCATCATAGTCTTGTTTAAATCCAGTGATTTGCGCCTTAAGCGCGGTAGTCAAGGTGTGAGGAAAGTATTTCTCCATGAATGCTGAAAAAAACTTTGCCCAAGTGTCAAGCGAACCCGCCGGTAAAGAACTCAACCATGTCTTGGCCCTGTCGCCAAGCCCCATAGCAAAAACCTTCATTCTCAACTCATCCGCTATTATTTCAGCTCCGGGTCGTGGAAGTTGGTTGACGAAGTCATCGATATCATGCAAGTACCCCATCACGTCTTCCCTAGCCAAGCCATAGAACCTCGGAAGTTGCTGGAACATGTGGTTTTTTATTTCCAGATCTCGAGTTGCAGGCGAAAGAACAATCGCCGGTCCCCTCATACGATCCTTGGTGGGTTGAACCCATGGTTTCAGTGGTCTAGCTTCTGCCATTACGACGATTCCTTAAAAAGACTGTGTAGAGATTAAGAGAAATCGTTATCCTCTATTTCCTCTAGTTCACGTCGTCAAAGTAGTCGCCTTCTTTGGTGGTAGACTCTGTCGATTTCAGCGATTGGTTCAGCAAGCGGTGTTCCTCTAGATCGTGTAATTCGCATACACTATCTGTAACAAGCTAAGAAAAGAGTATCAGAGAGATCAAATTAAATAAAACTATTAAAACTAGGAATTGAATGATGAAAATATAAATAAGCTAAACAGAAAAAGGGAGTATAGTCCCCGACAACGGCGCCAATTTGATGAACGAGAGTTTGTCAGATTCAATTAATCAAATAAATTTGTTTTTAGCCAAAGGCAATTCACAACTACAACGTAAACCGTAGTGTAGCAGTAAAATAACCTCGAGTGTCGATCTTTAAGGACTATAACTAGATTTATCTAATTTAACTTAAACTATAAACTCAACAAATGACTTAGCACAGATTTTCTTATCAATAATGGAAGTTAGTGATAGTATGATCATTCAAAGCATCAGGTTAATAATCATGCATGAAGTACTCGATCGTTTTGCATAGAAATCTAAGATCATGAATTGTCCAATGTGTTCCGTTCAATTCAACACTACGAAGATAGAGGGCTTAGATAGATCAAAGAAATAAAGCAATAACTCAAGTCTGATTCGCGTTACAGCCATCATGCATAATTAAGAACCCTAGCTAAGAAATCACATACTATCACCAACGATAGATTTAGCTACTCATAGATGACATGCAATCAACAGAAATCAAAGCAAGATTGAATGAAAACATGTTGAAAGATATAAATAAAAGTAGAAAAATCGTGAGATACAATGTTACCGACGAAGGTTGTCAATCTCCGAAGAATTGCGAACTCACAAGCAAGAATTGATAAACAACGAGGTCCAATTGCTATGCTTAATCCTCCAAATTGATAAGAAAAATAGTCTCCTATGCTAAGAATTCCCAGAACAGGCTCTGGAGAATTCCTATCTAAAACTAATGTGAAAAGTATGAAAAAAGGTCTGAAAAACGTAGAAACAGGTGCAACTATATATAGGAGTTCGGAGGCCGTGGGGCGAATCGCCCCACACGCCGGGCGAACTGCCTGGTGTGGGGCGAACCGCCCGGGAGCTCCAGTGGCGGTGAACGCATTTTTGGTCTTCTTTTCCTTTTCGGACTTGGATTTTGCCTTCTAGTGACCTTTAAGCCTTGAAACTCGACCCCTAGACCTCAAATCTCGTCCAGAACCTTCTAGATACACTACGGATAACCACGAAATACCGAATCTTCGTTCTCTTCAATATAATTGCCCGGAAAATCACGTTTTTCACCTAAAACCTGAAAAATGCAAACTAAAGGGAAACGTGACACTATTCTAATAAAATGCACTAAAATATAGCTAAATTAACATAGAGGATAGCTAAATAGGTGAAAAAAGACTCGAATGAAAGTGTAAAATACACGTTCATCACCAAGAGGCCTGCGATTGTGTTGAACCCAACTACTAGGAATCTAGAAATCAAGGAACATATGTATCAGCAATTGCCAAGGTTCTATGGCATGACAAATAAGGTTGTTATGGGGTTCTTGAGGGAGATTGAAGGGTTCATTGTGCATTTATTCAAACCAGCAGATGATATAGATGATATAACTGATGATGGTTTCAGGATGAAAGTGTTGTCTATGGGAATATCTAATAGAATCAAGACATGGTTGGGATCTTTGGAAGAAAGCTCTCTGACTACATGGAACCAGGTTTTTACCAAATTTATGGAGAAGTATTATCCTAATTCCATAAGTACTACTTTTAAATCTCACATGTCTAACTTTTGTTAGCTCTCTGTCTCTGACTACATGGAACCGAGTTTTCACCAAATTTATGGAGAAGTATTGTCCTAATTCCATGACTACTGCTTTTACATCTCAAATGTCTAACTTTCGTAAGCTCCATGATGAATCTTTCTACACTACCTTTGAGAGGTTCAAGAATTTACATAATTGTTGCACTCATCATTAATTCTCCAAGGCAGAGTTGTCTCAGTTCTTTGATGAATGTGTATTTTACACTTTCATTCGAGTCTTTTTCACCTATTTTAGCTATCCTCTATGTTAATTTAGCTATATTTTAGTACATTTTATTAGAATAGTGTCACGTTTCCCTTTAGATTTTATTTTACAGGTTTTGGTTGAAATTCGGGGATTTTTGGGCAAATATATTGAAGCTGACAAGGAATTGGTGTTCCAGAAGCCTATTTGGAGTATCTGAAGGTTTCCGGATAGGATTTGGAGTCTAGGGGTCGAATCTGGAGGTTAGAAGGCCATTAGAAGTCTGAAACCGAGTCCGAAAAGGTGAAGAAATCCAAATCCGCGTCGAAAAACGCGGAATTCCGCGAAAAAGCCGGGGGCGAACCACCCCAGCCTCGGGCGAACCGCCCCACAGTTAATTCGGGGCCTATATATAGAGCTCAGTTTTTCTCCGAAAATCATATCTTTCCAAGCCTACTTTCTCACCTCTCTCTATAGTTTTAGGTAGGAACTTCCCGGGGCCTGTCCTGGGAGTTCCGTAGCTTAGGGGATACTTTTTCATAGCAGTTTGGAGCTCGTAGGACCGCAATCATCCGGAGATTGACAACCTTCGGTAACTTTGTATCTTACAAGTTTTATTCTACTTATTTTATTTATCTTTCAATATGTTTTCTTCTATGATTTCTGTTGATTGCATGCTTATTATGAGTAGCTAAACTTATCATTGGTGGTAGTATGTGAATTCTTAGCGAGGGAAGGTAATCATGCTAATGGCTATATCGCGCATTATACTCCGTGTCATTGCTTTATTTCGTTGATCAGTTGTAACCAAAATTCTCGTATGTTGTATTGATCATTATGCACAATTGGACACTAGTCGACCATCAGACCAATTATATTCGTAGTGTTGAATAATTACGGAACACATTAGGACAACCGTGATTGACTAGTCAGACCAGATTATCTTCGTAGTGCTTAATACTTGCAACAGGACACTAGATTGATTCAAAGATCTCTATGCAAGACCGAGGAATTTATGCATGATTATCGACCCATTATGCTAAGAAGGACCATACTATCACCAATCTCCATTATCTGCTAGAAACCCCCTATTGTTATCTGTCTGCTGTTTTATATTCTCTTGTTAAATAGATAAAGCAAGTTATAGTCCTGAGTGAACGACACTCGAGTCATTCTGCTACTACACTACGGTTTTCGTTGTAGTTGTGGATTGCCTTTGGCTAAATAACAAATTTATTTGACTGAATTCGGAACTGACAAATCCGCGTTCATCATTCTTCTACAATGGTTTTGATGAAGTTTTCCAGGATAAGTTTGATAATGATTGTGGTGTAGGTTGATGGAGAAAACCACCTACTAAGGCTTGGGATATGTTAAGGTGTTGGCTTGCAATTCGCAGTACAATAGTATTAGAGCTCGGCCAAACAAAGGAAACTATGTAGAGGGAAATTCGGCCTATGATGTTTGAATAGGAGTACATGGGAAAGTATTTCCAATTCAAGGTGAAGATGAAGCTTGTTCTAATTCTAGCATATTGAAGACCGTGAAGGAGTTGTTAGAGAAGATTGACATGTTCATGGAGGCATACTACAAGAATCAGGAGACGGACAAGAAGAGGTTGGAAAAGTTGAAAGTGTAGGTAGTTAATGGATGAAAGTACAATACACTAATGCAGTAGAAATACAAATACAAGACTACTAAATCTGCAGTTGTAGTTTATATATTGCCAATATAAAACACAACAAATATAACAAATGCAGAAATAAAGCAGTTTAAGAAAATGACATAGATACACATGTTAGTGATATGTCCTAGAGACAACCACATTAAGGACAATATATACTACATCACAATCAACGTAATATAATATATGTTTGTTGATTCATGTTTACGTTTACTTACGTATATATATTACACTAGGCAATAGCATGTCATATCTTTATATGGTTGGTCTGTATCGATATATAAACATGTCCCAAGTGGATATATGTATTATCATATAGTAAGTGGGAGCTATGCCAAATATCATATATCCCAAACTCTCCCTAGTCAAAGGTCATCTCGGATGGGGGTCTGAATGACGGAATCGAGATTAGCATGCGTTTGGAGTTATACTCGTTGGAGTGAGTGTGGTCGTTCCCACGACCACGAAACGGATCATTGGAGCGAGTCCATGATGTACCATAACGACACATGGTTGTTCGAGGAGGAAATCAAAACAATGGAAGAACCCACCGGAGCTCCCATTGATGTATGTTCAACATCGAGGTGTCTATGGGAACCGGCGTTGAGGAAGTTATGCCAGTTATCCTTGGACTCTCAGGCCTTTATCATCACATATACTGAGTCTTGTGCTTTGGCTGAAACCAACGCTTGCACCCTGAAAACGGGTAGATATACGGTCCAGATGGGCACTTGATAAAATGTATAGGGATGGTGATAGTTGGTCGTTGGAGATGATTCATCTCTCGTGTGTAGCATAGGAGAGAACTATTCAAGTCGTTCATAGTTGTGTTGGTAAAGTCGTTGGTCAAAGCACAAATATATTTAGGATGGCCATAAATATATCTCGAGAACCAAACAGCTCACTGAAGACGGCATGAGTGCATTAATGGGATAGACACAACATCGATCCTAGGTGCAATCGAGTAAATGGAAGGACCTTACCATCGTCGCATTGAGTGCAACAGGCTTCCCAACGTAAGGTAGTTTTGAGGCTCCTCTCAAACGTCTTCATGTATTAACATTACAAATGGAACCGTCTAGGAACTCCACGATGCCTAGTTGTCTTGTCTAGCTTAATAGATTGAGGCCCTATGGGTCACACTATGCGGTGGACCAGCTTGTCAAAAGTACTATAGGGAAGAATTATAATTAATTGAATTAATTATAATTGTTTGCGGCATAATTAATACTTTGGAAATATTAATATATTCACTGTATTTTGTATATACAATTATGAGTTAATTGAAATGATATATTAATTGGATTAATATATGCACTTTGACAATAATTAAATTGAATTTAAATATCCCAACTTGCATGTGGGCCCAAAAGGGCCCAATTCCCTCCTAGGCGCACGGTGTGCGTGTGCATGTGGGAGAAGGAGTTTTGACTCCTTCAACTCCTTCTCCTAATTAAACTTGAGGGGCAAGTTTTTTCTAATTAAAGACATGTATAAATAGGAATGCTCTAGAATTAGATTTACTTGTACAATAAGAATTAGAGTTCTTATTCATTTCAGGATTCTATTGTCTTCTAAAGGTATTCAATAGAAACTATAAATAGAGGGAATTAGAGAGGTGGAAAATCATTATGAATACTGATTATTATATTCTCTGTTAGACAGGAAAAATCCCTCCCTCTCCCTACCCATCACCGCCGCCGCGCCACCTGCTCAGTACCGGGAGGAATTCGATTATGAGAATATGCTAGTACTCACCACAAGCCCCAGTCCGTCCGTGGATACCAAGGTTGAGGATTCTCAATTCATATATTTTTTATACTAACGTTTGACTTGCAGATAAAGAATTTCCGAGTGTAGATTTTCTGCACTGCGCAACGATATTGTAAAATCGATTCTCGCTTCGTTATACATCCGATTGGGCTGAATTTCAGGAGCATACTCAAGACATGTCGATCTAGTTTGCATAGTCTGTTGTGTTTTAATATACATATAACATAGATAATCAATTAGCATGATTGTTAAGAAAATTTTGAAATTGCGCTGCGCAACCCTAGCGGTAAACCTAACCATATTTTCTTACAACACATGAGTTGATCAAATATTCAGGAATAATATTAATAAGAAATATTTACGTTTACCACCCCCACTAGATACCCTCATTACATATAAGGGACCATTAGATTTTAAATTACATCGAAGTCCATTTTCAGTTGAAAATTTTGACCAGCCTATTTTCTGAATTTCTAACTCTTTAGCCAAACAAAGCCCTTACTCAATTTTATTTTACTTTTTTCGATTTTGTTTATTTTCCTTTTCTTTTTTTTTTATTGTTTCCTTTCCCTTTTCTTCTTCTTCTTCCTCTTCAAAGACTAGAGCTTGCAGGCTTCGATCATAGAACTTGCAGAGCTCCCTGATTAGAGTTGCAGCTCCGATCGGTGGAGCCTGCAAACTCCCAGATCGGAGCATGCAAACTCCTATCTGGGAGCTTGCAGGTTTCGACCGCGCACAACTTCGGTATCGGAATCCAAATCCGGTACTGGAGTTGTGAAGAATAAAGAATAGAAAAAAAAAACGTAAAAGATGAGAATTGATTTAAAACTAATAAAAAAAATTGTGCCATGTTTTGAATTAAAAATTTTGTTGGGGTATTATTTACATTAACTTTTTAGGCCAATTTGAAATTTAGTTAAGTTATGTGGTTTCATTTTTTAATTTTTTTTGTGGCAATTTTGAAAAATAGAAAATATTAGGGTCAAATATGTAAGAATTAGAAATAGTGGTTGTTTGGATGAATGAGAAATCAGATTTTGGACCAGGGCAAAAATGTACTTTCCACGTTTTAATTCTACAAAAGTCAAATTCATGGAGTTAGACGTCATTAAATTCTATCCAGTTGGTGGTTAGATGTAATTTAAAATCTAATGGTTCCTTAGACGTAATAAAAGAATCTAATAGGGGGTCTATATGAAATTCGCCATAATATTCCTCAGAGCCTTCGCGCCAAAAGACTGTTGAGTGAAACTCTACAAAAAGTGAAATCACCAAAACAAACATTGGGATTTCTAGTCCGTGATGCACAAACTCAACTAAACTATCCGCATCCACCTCGTAAATGAGACTTTGTTCTATCACCTATCTCGGACAGATTGATGCAATGAAGATATGCATCCCTACAATTGATTAACTTTTGATCCCTTTCTTATGCCGCATGCTGGATGCTGCAAGATCTCTACCTCCATTTTAGATCTCTGAAGCTGCTTTAAAAGACAGCAAACTTCAGGCTTTGGGTTGAATTGGAAATCCGCCTTGCTCTAGGGGAAGGTCTATTCCCCTTTCTGTTTATATCTTCTTCCTCAATCCACACAGCTAACGAGACTCATGGTCATCCTTCACACACCTAAGGTGAGTCCAATTCATTGGTCGAACTGTACCTTTGGGATCTCAATCTTCTTCCCAATTCTTTGTAACTTCGATCGTCTTCCCCAATTCTCCGTACCTTCGATCATATGTTATTCACTTCTTCCACAAATCTTTGTTGTTTATGTCATTTATTGTATCAAAATCTAGGTAGACGAACTAGACAAACTTAGTTCGCAAACTAGTAATCTTAATTCGCGATGTTTTACCCATCCGACGCTCCGAGCGAGAATTCGCAATTGGAACGCGAAAAATATCCGAAAAGGCGTGAATTATGAGACTAAGGTCAAAACAAACAAATAAATAAATAATAGATACACTTTCTTCAACAGTGACTAAGGTCAAAACAAACAAATAATAGATACACTTTCTTCAACAAAGAATACTGAAAGGATTGTTTATTGTGTATTTATTAGTTTTTGCCCGTAACAAGAATGCTTCTGAAAGATTACTCATTAAGGGTTTCACCTTTCACCTATAAATATTGGAGGAAATTAATAATCACCGTTTTTTGTTGATATTCTTTGTTGATAGTATGGGTCGCGAAAAGTGGCGTCGCTAATGAAATAAGCGACGGATAATAAACAGCGACGGATTAAACGATCCGTCGCAAACTTCATCGTTGACCAAAGTTGGGACGGAATACTTATCTGTCACCATATATAGCGACGGATAAACTTATCCGTCGCTAGACAGAGTGACAGGTGTCTATATGTGGTTCAAGCTCTTTAGCGACAGATAATTTCATCTGTCTCTATATATAGAGACGGATAACATAATCCGTCGCTATATATAGATACGGATAACATCATCCGTCGCTAAATCTGGAGGGTAAAAAAAAATTTTTTTTTTCCCTATTTTGACAACCAATTTATAATACCAAAACCTGTACATACAGTATATACATCAATTGTCCATAATCCTCATTGAAACGAGTCATAAAGTAAACTCAAATGGTGAAAAATCATTAATATAAATAGACAAATGTTGGAAGTTCATTGCACACGAATGTATATAAGGTGTCGAAGATTCTAAACTAGTTACAATGCATGCAATTGCTAACTCTAATAATCCAACATTGCAAAGTAACAAGTCAAAGTACAAAGGATCCCAATCTACGCGAACATGCCTGTAAAAACAAAATGAAAAGGAGAAAGTTAAAAGATTGAACCTGAATCAACATACAACTCACATAGCCCTAAATTCACTAACACATGGTGACTAACATATCACCCAAACACATACAGTGGCTAACATACCACTCACACCAATGAACCAGTTTGTAAACGTACCATGATAGCAATAAGGCATTGTGAATCATACAGCTGGCATGGGAGGCTGAAGTGGACCAAGGAGGGGATCTGCAAAGACAAAGAAACCATACAAAATGAAAGATGTAAGTTCATATGTACATATCAATTGCAACTTATTCAGTAATTAATAAAACTTTCGTACTTAATGCATAAACAAATAAACCACACAGACAATACATGTAAGTATAGTTTGTACCCTCTTCATCGCCTGTGGCTAAGTCCACAAATGTGCCATCGTGAAGATGTATGACTTCATCCATGACATGAATGGGGTTCCTATCAAGTGCACCCAAGTCCACACTCGCTTCTTGGTAGGAGTTAGTCGTTGAGTCATCATCCTCAATGTACTCCACCTTGGAGCGTGCACGTATATGGATAGCAGCCACCCAGTCATTTTGGGACCGTTTCAAGGTGGGATATGGAAGATACATCACCTAGCGTGCTTGAGTAGCCAAGATAAAAGGTTCATACTTCCTATACTTCCTCTTCAAGTTAATGTCAACCGATCCACTCTGCTCATTCATCCTTGTACATTCTGGAGTAGGATCATACCAATTAACTTCGAAGAGGAAGACCCTTTTCTTAGGCGTTCCGGGGTATTCAAGTCCGATGACTCGTTTCAACTTCCCGTAGAAATCAAACATGTTAGGTGATCCTGTATATGCTGCATTGACAGAAACCCCTGAGTTGGTGGTTGCCATGGCCGAGTTAGAATGGCCAACCGTGTGGAATCTCAAGCCATTGAATATGTAACCTTCATATGTGTGTGCCAATCTATATGGCCCAGCGGCAAGGGCATGGAGATATGGATCATCAACCCTGTTCTCTTCATTTCTGACATAGGCCTTGAACCAATCTGCAAATTCAGCTTCCAACCTCATTGTACGGTCATACTCAATGGTGTCATCTGCCATGAGTGGATCCTCTCGCAGACAGCGCTCTTTGAAAGCACTGCGGATAATTAAGTAATGATCATAAGGTATCATTTAGTGGGTGTCCAATGGAGATAGTATTTACAAAGTGAAAGGAGAAAGGTACTTACGTATTGAATATTATGTCGAATGGCCTGACCTCTTTACAGTTCTGGAGGACATAGTGATGAGCTGCCTTAAGCTCTTTATCACTCAACCATTCACTCTTTTCTTGCACCACAAAGGTGTTTGCATTGCGAGCAGGCTTATTAGCCTTTGTCTGGATGTCGTCCTAGAAGTAGTAGGAGCAGAAGGTTGCAGTTTCCTCTCGCAAGTAAGCATTTGCAATCGATCCCTCAGGCTGCGCTTTGTTCTTCACAAATCTCTTCAGCTTACCCAAGTACGTGTGACACATGTAATTGTTAGACTTGCATGCATATCTATATAAGGTGTCAAATACGTGTACTTAAATCTTGTACATTACTGACCTCTCAAATGGATACATCCATCGATACTATACTGGGCCAGCAAGCCTCGCCTCGAATGGGAGATGAATAGGTAAGTGCTCCATAGAATCAAACCAGCTAGGTGGTAAGAAATGCTCAAGCTTGCACAGAATCACGGGTATGTCCTTCTCAAGACGAAGCAACACATCCTCGTGCACGACCCTTGTGCTTATATTCTTGAAGAATAAGCTCAAGTTAGTGAAATCGCTCCGAACAGCTGGCTTAGGTAACAACTCTCGGACTGCAACCGGGAGTAGTCTCTCCATGAACACATGACAGTCATGGCTTTTCATCCCATACATCTTCGTCTTGTTGGTATCTACACGAGTACCCAACTTAGATGCATAGCCATCGGGGAACTTGATTGTCTTCACCCAATCAAAGAGTCGGGCCCTAGTATCCTTGTCAATGGCATAGCATGCCATTGGCCACTTTCCATCAGCACTCTTCTTTGCCATCTCCGGCCTCTTACACCATGTATTCAATTCCTACCTAGACTTCTCCGTATCCTTTGTCTTACCAAGGATGTTTCAAATGGTGTTGAAGGTGTTCTCGAACACGGTCTTCTCAACATGCATAAAATCCAAGTTGTGTCGTATGAGAAGACTACTTCGATACGGCAAGTCCCAAAAGATGCTTCTCTTCTTCCATCCACAAGTCTCGCTGATCTTATTGTTATGCTTCTCCCACCCTAACTCAGTCACTTTCTTCAGACCCAACCCATCAATAATTGCTAGGATCTCTTTGCCAATTAGATGCTTCGGGGGGCCTTTCTCTACAACCTCCCCTTTCTTAAATTGAGTAGTGTTCCTTCGGAAAGGATGGTCAGGCTCTAGAAACCTCCGATGACAATCAAACCAACTCTCTTTCGCACTCACAGTCAATCTAAAAGCATCAGTATCATCTAAACAATGGGGACAAACAAGTCTCCCCGATGTCTTCAAACCAGAAAGCATAGAGTATGCTGGAAAATCAGAGACTGTCCATAGAAGTGCTGCTCTCAAGGTGAAGTTCTTCTTCTTCGAGACATCATATGCAGGGATGCCCTTCTCCCACAACTCGAGCAACTCCTTGATAAGGGGCTGCAAGAATACATCCAACTTCACACCAGGATCATCTGGCCCAGGCACCAACACAGTCAAGAACATGAATGGTGACTTCATGTAGTCACCAAGGGGAAGATTGTACGGGGTTAGCATCACTGGCCAACACGAGTACCTCCATTCACTACCAAACGGGTTAAACCCATTTGTACAAGCCCGAGTCTTACATTCCTAGGCTCGGCTGCGAAATCTCCATAGAGCTTCTCAAACTCTTTCCATGTTGGTGTGTCTGCTGGGTGCTCCATTAGCTTAGGATCCTTTGGAGCCACTCTTTCAATGTGCCACCGCATCTTATCGGCCGTTGTGGTGGATGCATACAACCTCTTCAACCGAGGTGCTAGGGGAAAGTACCACATCTTCTTGAAAGATAGATTCTTCTTCTGTCGTTTGTTTGATGCCCCCTCTTTGTAGCGACTGTATCTTGCATGGCCACAGAACTTGCACTCAAGTAGATCTTTGTCCTCCCCCCAATAAATCAAGCACATCTTCTCACAACAATCTATCTTCTCCATAGGCAACTCCATAGCTCTCATCTTCTTCTTAGCTTGGTAATAGTCCTTAGGCACTAGATTGGGTTGAGGACAACACTCGGATAGCAACTGAACATTTGCACTGAAGGCCTCCTCAGACTGGCCTCCACCCAATGCCTTGTTAGCCATCAGCCTAGACAACAAAGACATCTCCGTGTGTGTAGGGCATCCTTCCCATATGGGTTTCTTCGCAGCTTCCAACATGTCAAAGAATTTCTGGTCCTCTGCATTTGGTGGCTCCTCTACATCATTAGGAGCAAAAGCTGGACCAGCTAGATTATGCACCATCTCTTCCATCCGCTCACCATCAGAAGCATGACAAAGGAAACAATTGAGAACTTGAACGGGGGTCAGAGGCACTTCCCCTCCTTTGTCTCTTCTTCATCATCTGTGGGTCTATTGGAAAGGGACGTGGTTGTAGTTTCTCACCATGACAATCCCATATAGCATATCCAGGAACAAACCCATTCCGTCTCAAGTGTTCAACTACCGTTGCAGGAGGCAAATAGTTGAAATTCCTACATTTTTTGGCATTGCAAGGGCACTTTTATAGACCCTTTGCTCACACAATTGGGATGTGCCAATGCAAATTCAATGAAGGCTCGTACGCCTTCCTCAAAACTAGGAAGGATGAATCCATCAGCAACACGGTTGTACATCCAAGAACGATCCATCGGATAAACTACCTATAAATAAAAATACCAATCTAAACAAAATAATATTAATTACAACATGGAGTCAATACTCAATCTCAACATTTAGCATCCATACATCATATAGTCAATACTCAATTTCAACACTTACCATCCATACTCAATACTCAATATCACCAAGAATTCAATTTCACCATAAATCTATCAAATTATCAAGTCCAAGGATAATATACTACTCAATACTTGTTCAACAACCTAGTAGGAACTAAACATAAACATGAATTTTCTCAAACACATCGAAAATCAACGAATTCCCAAATATTTCAAAGTTAGGGTTTATGCAAATTACCTTCAATTTTGGAACAAATGGTCCATGGGTAATGAAATTGAATGCCCAATATTGTTCCTTGCTCCACTAGCTTCGAATAGACTCCAAGATTGCTCGATTTGGATGAGTAATGCACAAGTTTCAAATTTTTCCTTTTTTTCGCGGTAAGAGAGGAATGGGAGAGCAGAGAAGAAATGGGGGAGGAAGAAGACGACCGCGATCTGTATACAACACTTAGCAACGGATAAGGTTATCCGTCGCTATTTAATGACGGATGAAAATATCCGTCGCTATATGTTGATTATCCAATTTCTTTCCCTTTTATATTATATTGGTCAACTCCAATAGCGACGGACAGTTATATCCGTCGCCAATTTAGCGACGGATAAAACTAATCCGTCGCTAAATGCAAGCCGGATTGGGTGTTCCAAAGGACGAACTGAGCTTAGAGCGCAGTTCGTTCTTATCTGTCGCTACGAGTAGCGATTCGTCGCTATTTAGCGACGGATGCCATCCGTATCTAATAATCCGTCGCTAAAAGCTGTATTTCTTGTAGTGAAACTTAAAGTGAAAAGAATTGAAAACCATTCAATTCGCCAAGCAACATTTGCTAAACGCAAAGATGCCATTGGTAAGAAGGTCAATGGGCTATCTGTTTTGTGTGACACAAATGTTGCCCTTCTCATGTTCACTCTGAAGGACGATGCTACTACATTCTTTGGTGTAAAGAGGTATAATTAGATCTAGTAAATAATCTTTTTTTCTTTTTTACATCATTAAATTAGTCCTCTTTGATTTGATTTTAATTTTTGTGCAGGGCTGAGGACGTCTTCCTTCAGTTTGTTGATCATACAAAGAGGTATAACAGAGGGGAGGATATGTTTTGTAACAAATGTGTTTAAATGTATTCAATTGTGATATTTTCCTAAGTATGTTTCTAAAGGTTTTTTCCTATCTTTTTGTTTTTTGGAATTTCCATTCGGAGCTATTTCATATGCCGAGGTAACACAGATCCTTCATTTTATCTCCATAAAATTATTTATAATTCGCATATTAATTTAAATATGGATTATTTTTTAACGAATGTAATTATCAAATGTTTTTTGTTTTGTACGGATTTATAGGGTTTATCTCAAAAGCTTAAGCATGTTAAGCACGAAGCCAAGATGCTAGAAAAAATTGCAACGTAAGGCTCGCATTTTTATTATTTGCTTTAAAATTCTAATTATTTGTATTTTATAATTCTCGCATTTTTTCAATTTTGATGGATCTAATGAGTTATTTTATTGTAATATGTAATTTAATTGATCTAATAATTTCTTATTGTAATATATTACATGTTATCTTGATTGATCTAATGCGGTCTTATTGAATATGCTTGACATGAACAAACCACATTTGCTGGTCAATTTTATCTCCGGTGGATGTGCAGTATAGAAGTATGAATTTGTTATTCAATTTACAAAAATGTTTTTTCACACCTGAATTATAGGGAAAAACGTATACCATTTGTTTTATAACTTTGATCCTATTAGATACAAGTGTACCGTGAAAGTCTCCTGGAAATAATTTTAAAATTTGTTTATTCAATCTCTATTATTCATTTTGAGTAATTATTGTGAAAGTTGTGATTTTTCTTGATTTGTTTTTAAATAAATAGAAACATTCACATCTTGTCAGTATAAATTAGGAGATTGTTGCCCGGAATTGGGTAAGGGAAAGATTGATTTTCTCCATATTCAAGAAAATTATGACTTTTCCATCAATTTCAAATTCATTTTTGTCGAGAAATTTGCAAATAGATATATGTGTTATATCAAATTCATTTTTGTCGAGAAATTTGCAAATAGATATATGTGTTATATCTTTTTCATTTTAATATTCATCAAGACTTAGACAAATATTTTTTTAGGAAAATTTTCATAAAGCTCCCCTCTTATATCTTTTTCATCTTTCCCTGATAGTTGAACAATTACGTTTTGCCCCATTTGAGTTGACCAAGTTACAAAATTTCTTAAAAATCACCTCCCAAAACAAGCCCTTATCATATTTTCTTTTCTTTCTTTTTTCCTTATTCTTTCATCCTTTAATTTTATTTTCTTTTTCTTTTCTTCTCAAGCACCATCTTCTTCAAGCTCCGGCACAGGAAAAACAATCACGGTGCCGGAGCTATCAGAAATTAAGCTCCAATCAGAGATTTCTACAACTCCGATTGGAGCTTCAAACAACTCCTGATGAACGTGTATTTTACACTTTCATTCGAGTCTTTTTCACCAATTTAGCTATCCTCTGGGTTAATTTAGCTTATATTTTAGTGTGTTTTATTAGAATAGTGTCACGTTTCCCTTTTCTTTGCATTTTTCAGGTTTTAGGTGAAAACAACGTATTTTTATGGGAAATATTGTTGAAGAGGACGAATTTCTGGTGCTTCGAGGTCATCCATGGTGTATCTAGAAGTTTCCGGACGAGTTTGGAGGCCTAGGGGACGAGTTTCAAGGCTTAAAGGTCACTAGAAGGCAAAATTCGAGTCCAGAAAGGAAAAGATTGAAGAAAACGCGTCTCCACCGACCTGGAGCTCCCAGGCGGTTCGCCCGGCACGCCAGACGGTTCGCCCGGTGCCAGGCGGTTCGCCTGGGACCCCAGGCGATTCGCCCCCCAGTTTCCGCACTCTATATATAGTTTCGCCTATTTCTACGTTTTTCAGACCTTTTCACCTTATTTTGAGAGACAAATTCTCCAGAGCCTGTTCTGGGAACTATTAGCATAGAAGACTCTTTTTCTTATTGACTTGGAAGCTTAAGCATAGAGATTGGACATCTTTGATTTTCGATTCTTGCTTGTGAGTTAGCGATTCATCGGAGATTGACAACCTTCGTTGGTAACTTGTATCTCACGATTTTTCTGCTTTTATTTATTTCATTCAACATGTTTTCATTCAATCTTGCTTTGATTCTTGCTGATTGCAATTTATCTATGAGTAGCTAAATCTATCGTTGGTGATAGTATGTAATTTCTTAGCTAGGGTTCTTAATTATCCATGAGTGGCTTCGCGCGTTTAAGACTTGATTTATTGTTTTATTTCTTTGATCTATCTAAGCCATCTATCTTCGTAGTGTTGAATTGAAAGGAACACATAGGACAATTCACGATCATAGATTTCTATACAAACTTCAAGTACTTCATGCATGATTATTACCCGTTGCTTTGAATGATCATACTATCACTAACTTCCATCATATTGATAAGAAAAATTTGTGCTTTGCTTGATTTATAGTTTAAGTTAAATTAGATAAAGCTAGTTATAGTCCTTAGAGATCGACACTCGAGGTTATCTTACTTCTACACTACGTGCCTTGGTTTTCGTTGTAGTTGTGAGTTGCCTTTGGCTAAAAACAAATTTATTTGATTAATTGAGCCTGACAATCTCGTTCATCAAATTGGCGCCGTTGCCGGGGACTATACTCCTTTTTTCTGTTTAGCTTATTTATATTTTCAGCATTCAATTCCTAAATTTATCAAGTTTAGTTAATTTGCTCTCTTTTGATACTCTTTTCCATTATTGTTACAGATAGTGTATGCAACGTACGCGATCTAGTGGACTACCTCTTGCTGAACCTATCGAAGAAATTGACAGGGTTTACTATCAAAGAAGGCGGAATCTCGCTCAAGGTGACATAGAGGAAATCGATTCCTCTGAATATCTTCGAGCACTCTTTGAAGATCCCGTGATGGTTCGTCCACTGTTGAAATCATGGGTTCAGCCCAACAAGGAACGAATGAAGGGTCCAGCGATTGTCCTTTCGCCTGCGACTCGTGACTTGGAAATAAAAAACCACATGTTCCAGCAACTCCCGAGGTTCTATGGCTTGGCTAGGGAAGACGTGATAGGGTATTTGCATGATATCGATGACTTCGTCAAATAACTCCCAAGACCGGGCACGGAGGTGACAGATGACGAGCTGAGAATGAAGGTTTTTGTGATGGGGCTTGGCGATAAAGCCAAGGCATGGTTGGGCTCTCTGGAAGCCGGTTCGCTTGACACTTGGGAAAAGGTCTTTTCAGTCTTTATGGAGAAATACTTCCCTCACACATTGACTACCGCGCTTAAGGCGCAAATCACTGGTTTCAAACAAGACTATGATGAGACAATCTACACCGCGCTTGAGAGGTTCAACGACCTCTTGAACAAGTGTCCACACCATGGTTTTGAGCTTTCAGATCTTGTCCAACACTTCTACAATGGGCTCACTTTTGAGAATCAACAAGTGGTGGATTTCCAGTGTCGTGGTAATATTTGGGAAGAAACCGCGGAGGCTGTTTGGGCGGTTTTCGAAAGGCTTGCTAAGGGATCTCAACTCAAGGATCCAAGAGCAGTGGTTAGGAGGCGCGACGCTCCACCCAATCAGGAGGTTCCAATGTATGGAGCAAGTGGGGATCGATTTGAGTGTTTCACCAATGAGCTGAAGCAAGTTCTCAAGAGCTCAGTTGGAACATCCGTTTCTAATGAGATTTTCCGGATTTGCAAGAACTATGGGCATGGGGCTCATATGTGTAGGTCGGAGCTTGCACAAGATGGTAGCAATTGGGTTCAAGGAAATGACGAGGAGGCCTTTGCTGCAGAATTTGGAGTTCAAGAAGCTAGCTATGGTCAAGATGGTAGGAATCCTCGTGGTGGATTTTGGAAAAGGGGGTTCCAAAACAACCAAGGATATGCACCATCTAGCCAAACTTATGGCCCTAACCAAGACCGTAGCAATCTTAGCTATGGTAATGATCACTGTGAAAATACCACTCCTAAAGAGCAACCGAAGTTGAAGACGGCTCTTCTCATGGAGAATTTGCAGAAAATGGTTGATCACACCCAAGGTTTTCTTAAGCGTTATGAAGAAGATTCGGAGAAGACAAGGGCGAGACTTGATCAGTTGGAGGCAAGCACTAGGCTTGCTCATCAAAAGATGCAATAATTGATTGACCGTGGAGCAAGTAGGGAGCAAGGGAAGTTACCTAGCAACACTGAGAAGTCGATGTCTATTACCTTGGTGGGTGATCTTCCTGTTGAAATCACTATCAAGAAGGTTGCTAATTGTGAGTGTTGCAAGGATGGCGAGCCCCCACTAGCCAAGGAAGAAGAGAAGGACCTTGGTTTTGATGTTAGCGATGAGGAGCAAGAAGATCCCGAGCCAATTCCTGATAGTTTCGATGTGAAGGTTGGGATTGGTGAACTTGAAGATGTCTGTGCTACACTTGATACGGGATCTTACTCGAATGTGCTCCCTATGAATGTGTTTGAGAAGAGTGGCCTTGGAGAGATTTCGGAGCATAAGGCTATTGTGCAACTTTCGGATGGATCCTTTGTACGACCCGAAGGCATTGTGAAGAACGTATTGGTTAAGATTGGTGAAACTTCTGTATACACCAACTTTGTTGTGATGCCGGCGTCTACACCGGGAATGGGGGATGTTGTTCTCTTGGGGCGAACGTTCTTGACTAAGCTACGCTCCGTAATCGACATCTACCGAAGAACTTGCACCATTGAGGTGGATGGCAAGCAACATGTGTTGCGAGCCATATCTGATCCTAGTTCTCACTTCAATGCTTCTCATTCTATTAACTACTTTTGTCTTGATGTATATGTCCATTCTCACTCACAGGTACTAGGCATGAGGAAGAGATCGATAAAGGGAAAGTCTAGTACCCTCAAGAACAAGAACTAAAGAGCAAGAAGAAGTCGTCAAAGACTTTATAAACAATGGCGCTGTCCGGGAGGCAACCCGGAGTTTTTATCGCTTTATTGCATTGCATTGCATTCATACATTGAACAATTTGTCCTTATTTATATTAATTTGTCGGGTTATGTGATGTTTTGTGCTTATGTTTATGTTTGAGTGAAATTTTTCAAGTGTTTTTCATGAGGAAAATGGTTTTCAGGGATAAAAACTGAACTTTTTCGGAAAAATTTCGCCTCCCGTATTCAGATATTAAGGGAGCGGGATTTCTCCCTTCCTCCCTCATTCTTCCATCTTCTTCTACTCTCTTACTCCAAAACACCCAAAAACTCAAAAAATCTTCCATCTTACATAAATCCTTCAATTCTCCATCAAATTTTGTGTTCTTTAGCTTCAATCGAAGCCCATTACGTGATGTTTCATTCCATCCAAAAAAATTTAATCCTAGTTCATTCATTCTTCGGATCTGAGGTAACTTCACATGAACCCTAATTTTTCAAATTTGGGTTTTTTTTGATTTATGATTCAATTGAGCTTATATGATGTATGGGTTGATTGTTTGTGTGATTAGGAATGTTATTCACTATCAATTGCATGTGCAATTTTGCTTGGTTTTTTGGTTTGAGAATTTGCCTACTAGATGTCTATGTCTTGATATGCATTGTTTCTTTTCCTTTCATTCCATGTTTATAGTTGTGCTTATTGATACAATGATGATGGACATGATGGTAGAACGCATGATTGATGAGTTTGAGGATTTTTGGTGCTAGATTTTTTGCTACTATGGTATGATTTGAGCCTTATGATTTAAGGTTATTTGTTGTCTAGCATGAGCTTAATGTGATATGTTACATGTCTAAGATATGTTGGTGTGTTGCATTTTAGTTCTAGAAGTGGCTAGATTAGACATGGAGCTTTTGAGGAGTACGATTGTTGATGTTATCACTCGTTTGTTTCACTCTTGCATTTGCATATGCATGAATCTGTTTTATGGTGTACAAGATACTAATTGCTGCTTGTAGGTACCATGCCACCACGTGACAAGAAGAAAGCTGGCTCATCTAGGAGCAAGAAGGGAAAGGGGGTAGCTTCAAGATACTAACCTTCTCATGAGTTGTTTGAGCTGTCGCTTTCTGCTATCGACGTCCGTTTAAGGCTCCAAGAGGAGCTTGCTCAAGGTGGACGATCGACCATTCCTGACCGGAGGATTGAGATTCCAGAAGGCCATGTAACCGACCGGGTTACAAGGTGCTCTCTCGTTTGGCTAAGAAGAGGAATTGGGGTTGGTTTACTTCCAACTGTTTCAAGGGGTATGATAAGAGCCTTCTCCATGAGTTTGATGTTGGCTATACGGATCTTGAAGAGAAGGAGGGTGTTCTTGTTAGAGGCGTAATCATGCCATGGACTCCTGCCTCAATTTCTCATTTTATTCATATAGGGGAACGGGAGTTCACCGGGAGTGACCATTCTTATGTGTATTCGAGGGCTACTAGGGGGATTGGAAGTGATATCACGGATGAGATTTGCAACAAGCAATATGTGTTTCCAGAATCTGGGGCACAACCAGGTCGGATCCATCAAAGTGACCTTAGTCTTGAATCCAAGGTGGTGATGAAGTTTTGTATTGCCAATCTGATTCCTAGGAAGAATGACACATGGATTAAACCGAACTATGCTGAGCTCCTCTACTGCTTGTTGGGCAAGCATCGTATAGACATCGGGAAGACCATGTATGAAGAATACGAGCGTCATTGGGAGAAGAAGAAGAAGCCCTTCATGTTTCCAAGTTTCATCACGGCTTATTGCAAATATCATGGGGTTGAGGACATTGTTGGGGGGCATTCTGAGGTCGCGTCTCTTTCCCCATCAACTATTGATGTGCAATTGAATAGGTATCGTATGAAGAACCCCACGGCTACTTCTGATGCTGCTGATGTTGAGGCTTCCCTTCGACAGCGTGATTCTGATGATGATGATGATGATGAGGAAGATGAGGATGCTATGGATACTGATGATGGAGCTGGCCGAGTTCTTGATAGTCCTTCTGTTAGTAGACCGCCACATGCATCACCTCGAGCACCACATGGGTCGAGAGGTATTGATTTCTCTGATTTTCGGACCTACCTCAATGACCGTTTCGGTAGAGTTGATGCTAGTGTTGCATCCTTGACCACTTCTGTCCAAGTGTTGCAACATAATCTTGATGGATACATTTCCCAACGCAACCGCGATTGGGAGATAGCTGAGGAGCATCGTCGGAATGAGAGAGAGATTATGTGGGAGCAACAACAACTCATCAGTCACCAACAGGAGGCCCTACAGCAATCCAATGATCTTCTATCTGACTTGTGGAGGGACTATTATGGGGATTACGATCCTAATAATTAGTCTTTTCACAAGTCCATTCTTGTATACTCAGCCGACCGAGGCCAAACCATTCGGTAACATCTAGTATCACTTTTTATTTCCTCATTCTCTTTTGCTAGGGACTAGCTTGAGTTTCTTGAGGGGGGATGGGATGTGAACCATGATGTTAGTATTGTTTGGCTTTTTGTATGTTGAGTATGGTATCTTGTATTTTTTTGCATTTGCATTTGCACGTTTACCGCTTTCTTAGTATTTAGTTGCATACACTATATTCATCCTAGTATAGTTTTGCATGTTTTTATGTGGAGTTTATTGCCAAATTTTTTGAACTTTTTTATTGGGTAGATTAACTAGTTATGACCTTTGACCATGCGTTTCATCTCTATGAATTTGTTTGAGGTTTTTCTCGCTTGGCTTGTCACATTTATATATGCACTTAGTTAAGCTTGGTAGTCTCGACATCACTTAGTGGTGTTTTCTCTACTGCGGTTCACGAAGGCCTTTATAATAAGATGATGCATGTTAGAGTTTTGTTGTTGTTTTCCCGTGTAATTATGTACCTAAGAGGCAACAAGTCTTCACCTTGCTTTGAGATTGCTAAATGCCTAGGAAGGAGGTAGTGCGAGATTGTGTGATCCTTTGTTTGAAACCTATTCTAACGAATAGGTTTGGGGAAGGGGTTATACCGTTACTATGACATGTTTTTCGATTTTGAGTGTTGTGAGTTTGTTTTTTCTTCCTTTTTCGTAAAGTTTGTGCTCCAACCTATTCTTTCGAATAGGTTTGGGGAGGTCGTTTGTGAGTCATTGTAATTTATTTTTCGTTGAGTTACTGCTGGCTATATACAAAAAAAGAGGGGGAAAAAAAGAAAGAAAAATTCGAAAAAAAAAGGAAAAAGAAAAAAATTCCAGGACAAAGAAAAAAACTGAAAAAGAAAAAAAAAAAAAGACCCCAAAAAAGCAAAGAAGGGTCCAAAGAAAGTCAAAAAGCAGTTTAGCAAAGTGTTTGTCTCGTTTTTCAATCCTTGTAATGTTCGTAATCGAGTTGTAAAGTGTGTCTTTTGTTTGTTTGAGTGTCATCTGTTCTAGACCACCCTTGTCCTGCCATTCAGGAAGTGGTGATAGTTTATGACTTTGCTTGAGAGATGGGTAGAATAGGGGAGTGTGAACTTTTAGGGAACCCTCCTTCGTTTGATGAGAGCCAGTATTGGTTCGACCTCTTTGAGGGAAAGTATTAACTTGGTGAACAACAGTAAGCCCTCAGTTTCATAGGCACGGGACAACCATTCGTATTCTAACATGTTTCATTACGTCGTCACTGACTAGGTCCAGGTAGAGAATGTTACGAGAGACTATCTTGTTTAACATAGTGCATATGTGAATGTGTATGAGTCAATCGAGGCATTCTTCAACCAATATCCATGTTATGATTTGTATGGTCATTGTTCATAAGTTTTTGATAGACTCAATAGATTAGTTCATTTCATTTGGCATGAAACTCCATTTTGTGTGTTGCATTGGTTTTTTGCGGTAGAGTCTAGCTTAGTTGCTTGAGGACAAGCAAAGGTTCGGTTTGGGGAGTTTGATGAACGTGTATTTTACACTTTCATTCGAGTCTTTTTCACCAATTTAGCTATCATCTAGGTTAATTTAGCTTATATTTTAGTGCATTTTATTAGAATAGTGTCACGTTTCCCTTTTCTTTCCATTTTTCAGGTTTTAGGTGAAAAAACGTATTTTTATGGGCAATATTGTTGAAGAGGACGAAGTTCTGGTGCTTCGAGGTCATCCATGGTGTATCTAGAAGTTTCCGGACGAGTTTGGAGGCCTAGGGGACGAGTTTCAAGGCTTAAAGGTCACTAGAAGGCAAAATTCGAGCCCAAAAAGGAAAAGATTGAAGAAAACGCATCTCCACCGACCTGGAGCTCCCAGGCGGTTCGCCCGGCACGCCAGGCGGGTCGCCTGGGACCCCAGACGATTCGCCCCCCAGTTTCCGCACTCTATATATAGTTTCGCCTATTTTCTACGTTTTTCAGACCTTTTCACCTTATTTTGAGAGACAAATTCTCCAGAGCTTGTTTTGGGAATTATTAGCATAGAAGACTCTTGTTCTTATTGATTTGGAAGCTTAAGCATAGAGATTGGACATCTTTGATTTTCGATTCTTGCTTGTGAGTTAGCGATTCATCGGATATTGACAACCTTCGTTGGTAACTTGTATCTCACGATTTTTCTGCTTTTATTTATTTCATTCAACATGTTTTCATTCAATCTTGCTTTGATTCTTGTTGATTGCAATTTATCTATGAGTAGCTAAATCTATCGTTGGTGATAGTATGTGATTTCTTAGCTAGGGTTCTTAATTATGCATGAGTGGCTTTGCGCGTTTAAGACTTGATTTATTGTTTTATTTCTTTGATCTATCTAAGCCATCTATCTTCGTAGTGTTGAATTGAAAGGAACACATAGGACAATTCACGATCATAGATTTCTATACAAACTTCAAGTATTTCATGCATGATTATTACCCGTTGCTTTGAATGATCATACTATCACTAACTTCCATCATATTGATAAGAAAAATCTGTGCTTTGCTTAATTTATAGTTTAAGTTAAATTAGATAAAGCTAGTTATAGTCCTTAGAGATCGACACTCGAGGTTATCTTACTTCTACACTACGTGCCTTGGTTTTCGTTGTAGTTGTGAGTTGCCTTTGGCTAAAAACAAATTTATTTGATTAATTGAGTCTAACAATCTCGTTCATCAGCTCCGATGGGGATGTTTCTTTCTTTTTTTTTTTTAATTTATTTTATGAAAAAAAATGGACTGGAAATGAATCAAGAATTTTGTATAGGATCTTTTTATAATAATATTTAAGATCATTTTGAGATTTAGATAAGTAATGGGGTTAATTTTAAATAATTTATAGTTAATTTTGTAAAATTGAAAAATTTAGAGTCAAATATGTAATAAAAATAATTGAAGGTGTTTGGTGTTTTTTGAAAACTAAAACTTAAATGAGGACAAAATGGTACTTTTCAGGCCTTAATTCGCGAAAAGTCAGGATCGTTGGCTAATATGTAATTGATGTGCCCTAACAGGGATTAATGTGTACTTGTTGAACTACCAGGGGGTAATGTGTAATTGATAAAACTAACAGGGGAGCCACTACAAGCATTACTGTTTCCAGCGACGGATCCATCCGTCGCTGGAAATGCCGATCCGTCGCTATAATAACCTAGCGAGGGATCGGCATTTTTAGCGACGGATGGGAAATCCGTCGCTAAAGCGTTCGTCGCTAGCTAATTCGTAACGAATCGCCCATCCGTCGCAAATTAGCGACGGATAAAATGTTGACTTTTTAGCGACGGATGATCATCCGTCGCGACGTCCATTGCCACGTGTGGTGGCCGGTCGGAGATTTGGCGACGGATAGTCATCCGTCGCACTGCGACGGATCACCGTCCGTCGCTAAATGTCATTGACATTTAGCGACGGGATGGTCACTGAATTATTAATTTTTTTTTTAATAATAATGAGTACCAAAATAGAATTCAAACCTGTTCAATTGACCAACCTGCTACACAAATTATTATAGAGCAAATGTACCGAAAATAATTAAAAAAATCATAATAAATGTAATGAAATCCTCCATACATATCATAATAATCATACGTACAATACAAATCCAAAGTAATATCATATCGTATACAGTATTAATGCAGAAAATAGTAATAGAGCTAATGAAAAGGCTATGGGATCATGGAGAGGATGGTGGTGGTGGTGGTGACTGTGGCGGTACCGCCCCAGCTTCGCATACAAGTCAGCGAGCATAGCTTGTTGCTGAGCCTGCACTTTGAATAAACTCCTTATCTCCTCATCCTTCGCCTGCAACTGAAGTTGGAAGGCACGATCTCTAGCGGCAGCTAATGAAGGTGACGTGGTATGTGATGAAGAGCTACCACGGGCACGAGCCCACATCATGGAGGGATGCTGCACTCCCTAGTCCCAAGCGACGGCCCTTCTCGTTTGGAGGATTCACCTCGAGGAAAATGGCATTCATTTCCTCAACAGTGAGATCCTGATCACGAATTCTCGAATCGTAGGCCGTCTGAAATGATAAAACAAGAGTGCAAGGTGTTAGTTATGTTGTTAATTAGTTACAAAATCATCAATATTTAATAAACACATGTATTGTTGAACTCACCGCAATTGTTATGGCTTCATCACACAACCAATCTCCGTTCTTGCCTTTCTGAGATCTCGAGAACAAGGTGAAGAGGAGACTTTCTTTCTCCTTCAACTGAATGACACATGAAAACATCATATACTTAGTTTCAAAGTTCGAAGTAAATAACAAGTATAAGAATGATGATAAAATGAAAAAGTTAATACACTTACCTTTTGCCTCATATGTGTTGTAGCGATCGACACAGATCCAAAATGGTGTGTCACCAGGGTCCTGGTCCCATCAGTCGGTTGCGCCTTCCTGTTCTCACTGTTCTGCTCAGCCTGCGCCTGGACTTTCGGTTCAGGTCAGTGTGACGTCCAATCCCTCCAAATGCCATCTTCCACCCAAGAGGGTTTTGGCCCCCCCTGGTTCTACGCCACCTTCAGATTATGAATCGTGTTCTTGTAAATGGCACTACCATGAGAGTTGAAGGTCCACCAGAGATCCCACATCAACTTTTTCGGCATGAAAAATTCTTTCTACACAATTACAAATAAACATCCAAAAACATACAACGTGTGAATACTTAATAACATTCCAGTATAACAAGGGGAGGAACAGCACAACAATTATATCGGTGACTAACATATCACCCAAGTTCAGTGGCTAACATACCACTCACATATAGTGGCTAACATACCACTCACATTGTCCTATATTTCACTATAACAGTGGTGACTAACATATCATCCAAGTACAGTGGCTAACATACCACTCACACAAAGTGGCTAACATACCACTCACGACACATAAGCAATTAGGTAACTAATGTACGATTATTAACTCACCCTCAACTCCTCGAATAGCTCTCCCTTCAGCTGGTCCGGTATGCTATGCCATGTACTACCACCCTCTTGCGGTCCCACCATCTTGTTCCTTATTATCTTGCTGAGTTCAGTGGCAGCGCGCTTCCCATAAAACCTATGAAGAATAATAGACAACATCAATAACCAAACCTTCGTTATATAATGTTAAAAGTTGATGCATAATACTTACTTCTCTCCATTTGGGTAAAGAACACGGCGACCCATCCACACCTCTCCATCTTCAAGACTCTGAAAGGGATAATCGTCGTCTGGAATGTGGGCCCATGGGTCATGGATCTTGGACCGACCAGATGAGGCTCTACTCGGCTTAGGTGGAGTCCCAAAAGCAGCAGGGGAGCCATGCTCGGTGTCCTCTATGTCGGTATCATCCCTCGGGACCTGGTACCGTGGTCGCCTGGGTAGTGGCATCTGAAATCAAAAAATATATGTGTTAGTACATACACAATTGAATATAAAACATGTAAAACAGAGCTATAGTACTGAACGACATCTATTTATTATCAACCTAATAGCTAAGTCTAATCTAACTACCACAACTATGTAGTACTAATTCACATACCCTCTATGACCTCTTTTGGTTCTAAGTCAATGAAAACATCATCATGCAGCTGTATTTCTTCTACCGTAGCCTGTACAGGTTTTCTAGCCTGACCATCGACATCTTCTTCTTGGTACGAGTTGTTGATTGACTCGTCCTTCTCCACATACTAAACTTTGGATCGAGCATTTATAGGTACAGCAGCTAACCAATCGCCCTTATCTTTTTCAAGGTAGGAAATTCAAGAAATACAACTTGAAGTGCTTGACTTGCCAAGATAAATGGTTCGTACACTTTGTACTTTTTCTTATAGTTTATCTCCACCATATCATACTCCTCAATCGTTCTGGTGCCTACATCAGTGGGATCATACCAATCAACATCAAACTACATTGTTCTTTTCAAAGGTGCTTCGGGATATTCAAGGCGAACAATACGCCTAAGCTTCCCATAGTAATCGTAGAGCTCATCACCTATGTCTGTCCCCAAGACACGAACCCCACCATTAACTGTAGCATTTGTCGATCCACACTCACTACTGTTGAACCTAAGTCCATATACAATGTAAGATGGGAAGGAGGAGTATCTTCTCCTAGGTCCACTTGCTAGTGTTATTAAGTAAGGACATGTTACGTTGTTGTCTGGGTTTTATACATGCTCCTTGAACCATGTTGGAAATTTTAGATACTAGAGCCTCCTTGAGCATGTCCTCAATTGTGTCATCCGCGACTATAGGATTCTCCTCCACACAACGGTTGCTGAAGAAACTGCACATGATGCGCATATTTGGTTTAATACTACCACTTGCAGTTTCTCTAAAATAAGGTTTTAATTCAATCGTAAAATGTAAGAAGGCAACTAACCTAGCAAACTTGACACGGAATGGCTGCAGCTCTGCACAATTCTGAAGGACATACGAATGTGCAACATTGTACTCCTTATCCGTCAGATATGCCACTTTTTCCTCACCATATGCCCTCCTCAAAACCTTAAAGATTGATAGTGCAACTTTATGGTCCTCTTGCACCTGAAATGTGTCGGCATTTCTAGCCGGCCTAGATGTCTTCGAAGGGACATCAGTGTCCAAGAAATAGGAGAAGAAAGTTGCAGTCTCTGCTCGAATGTATGCATTGGCAATCGAACCCTCAGGCTGAGCTTTGTTCTTCACATAATGCTTCAGCTTGCCTAAGTATCTGTTATAATATGTATGACATAATTAGATATACTATACAATTATGTGTGACATATATATGTTTTTAAATATGATAGCAAAATATTTACCTCTCAAAGGGATGCATCCAACGATACTGAACAGGTCCGGCTAGCAACGCCTCATCTGGGAGGTGAATCGGTAAGTGTTCCATTGAATCAAAGAAGCTAGGTGGAAAGATACGCTCGAGCTTGCACAGAATCACGGTTATGTTAGCCTTCAGCGTCTTCAACACTTCAACCTCAACAACCTGTGTGCATAGATTCTTGAAGAACAAGCTCAACTCGGTCAAGGCACTCCATACCGGTCTATCTAAGAGCTTGCAAAATGCAACGGGAATGAGCCTCTCCATGAACACATGACAATCGTGGATCTTCATCCCATACATCTTTGTCTTATTCGTGTCCACACATCGAGCAAATTTAGATGCATAATTGTCGGGGAACTTCAACAACTTCACCCAATCATAAAGTGCCTCTCTAGCCTCTTTGGTCAAAGTGTAAACTGCCCTGGCCCACTTGCCATCAGCATTCTTCTTGGACAACCCGGGCTCCTGCATAGAGTCTCCAACTCTTCCCTGGACTTAACCGTGTCCTTTGTTTTGTTGGCAATGTCACAGATGGTGTTGAAGTAGTTCTCAAATACGTTCTTCTCAATATGCATGACATCCAAGATATGACGTATGCGAAGACTACTCCAATAAGGCAAATCCCATACGATGCTTTTCTTTTTCCATCCATGTTCGCTTTTGATCTTCTCTTTATGCTCTTGCCACCCAACCTCTGTTACTTTCTTGTACCCCAAGTGTTCTATAATAGCAAATTGTTGTGCACTTGTTAGTTCTTTAGGGGCCTTCTTCACCACCACTTTGTTCTTAAGAAACTGAGTCTTGTTCTTCCTGAACGGGTGGTCATCATCTAGAAATATGCGATGACAATCAAACCAAGATTCCTTTCGACTCTTCGGCAGATAGTGTGAATCAACATCATCCAAACAATGTGGACATGCCTTGAATCCGGATGTTTTTCTTCCAGACAACATGGAGTACGCAGGGAAATCACTGATAGTCCAGAGTAGTGCTGCTCTCAAAGTAAAGTTCGTCTTTGTGGAGACATCATATGCCGGGATATCATCCTCCCACAACTCTATAAGCTCCTTCATCAGTGGCTGCAAGAAGACATCCAACTTCTGTCCTGGATCAGCCGGCCCTGGCGCCAACACAGTCAAGAACATGAATGCTTCTTTCAAACAGTCACCGGGAGGCAAGTTGTACGATGTAAGCATCACTGGCCAGCACGAATACTTACGTTCACTCCTAAACGGGTTGAAACCATCAATACTAAGTCCCAACCTTACATTTCTAGACTGGGCTGCAAACTGTGGATATTTCACATCAAACTCTTTCCACGTCGGCCAGTCTGATGGGTGACCCATCTTACCTTCTTGGTCATCCGCCACTACTCTCTCCTTGTGCCAACGCATCTTATCTGCACATGCATCTGATGCATACAACCTCTTCAGGCGAGGACCTATAGGGAAGTACCACATTTTCTTGTGGGAGAGATTCTTCTTCTGTCGTTTCATTGCAGCGCCCTCCTTGTAACGACTATATCGTTCCCTCCCACAATGTTTGCAGTTCAACAGATCTGCATCCTCCCCCCAATAGATCATACACATACCCGGACATCAATCTATTTTCTCCATAGGCAATCCCATCGCCTTCATCTTCTTCTGCGCTCGGTAATAGTTTGTTGGACTAGGCTTCCTTCAGGCGCAGATCCGTGATCAACTCAACCAATCATTACAGCTGCTTTCAGAATTCCCACCACCCTCCTTATTGCTCATAATTCTAGACAAGCAGGCCAATTCATTCATCCTGCACCCCGGGTAGAGTGGCATCTTGGACGCTTCCAACAAGTCAAAGAACTGCTGCGACTCAGCATTCGGAGGCTCCTCATTAACAACACCCTCCATAAATTCTTGACCCGCAGCGTTACAGACCATCTCTTCCATCCGGTCCCCTGTGGAATCATCATGAGTAGAGGCACCTGGTGGAGCACTACTCTCCTGCCTTCTTATACGCTTCCCCGACATCTGCGTATAATCTCCCAACGTACAAAATGCCTCACCATGATTATTCCACACCTCATATTTAGCCACAAAACCATTACGCTTCAAATGTTCTACAACCATCGTAGAGGGCAAGTACTTACTATTCATACATTTCTTCTGGTTACAAGGACACTTCATCATCCCACTGCTCAAACACTCAGGTTTTGACAATGCAAATTCGACAAATGCATTGACCCCTTCTACAAACGTAGGCAAAATTATCCCATCTGCAATCCTACTATACATCCAAGTACGATCGGGATTCATAATTGAATGCTAAACCTGGCCAATGAAAGTTTAGTACATTGCGACTAACGTATTTTTCACAAAGTACTAATTTTAATTATCAATTTTTTACATTGCATTATACTCCCAATATTTATAAATTAGAAATAAAATTACTCATAATATCTTCTAATTTTAATTTATCAATGAGTTATTTCCTTCATACTTACACTTTTTTTAAACAATCATTACCTATATTTATCTATATTTCCATTATACTTTACAATTTTCAGTATAATAACTACTTACAATACATTATAATTACCTAAATTTCCATTATACTTATGCAATTTTCATTATAATAACAACTTAAAATACACTATAATTACCTATATTTATCTATATTTCCATTATACTTATGTAATTTTCAGTATAATAACAACTTACAATACACTATAATTACCTATATTTATCTATATTTCCATTATACTTATACAATTTCCATTATAATAACTACTTACAATACACTATAATTACTCATATTTCCATTATACTTATGCAATTTACAAATCTAATTAGTATATCCCAACAAAACTACACTAATTGAACAAAACTAACTACGTAGATAAATCCCAAACATAATCGAACCCAATTCAAATCCCAAACATCCCAATTGAACAATGCTAACATCAAAACTACCTAATAAACCATAAAACTGTTCAAAATTGAAAAAATACCAAATTTACAAAAGTTAGGTTTCGAGATTAGTACCTTCGATTCCGGAATAAATAGCAAAACCCACTTCAAATTGAATGTCCCACCACGGTCCTTGTTGAATTGGCTTCGATTTGACACCAAGATTGGAAGAAATGATGGAGTATAATGGAAGATTGGAATTTGAGAGAAGAAGGGAGAAGAAGAGGAGAAGAGGAGAAGAAAAACGATAATGGAGTCTCAGTCGTGTTCTGTCCGTGTTATTGACTCTCTGCGACGGATGGCCCATCCGTCGCTAAACAGCGACGGATGATGTCATCCGTCACAATGTTTTTTATATTTCTTTTTTTGATTTATTTCTGGTCAACCTTGACGGATGACGTCATCCGTCGCTACTTTTTGCGACGGATGACATCATTCGTCGCAAATATTTTCCACCCTTAATGGTTTAGGAACGCGCTCTACAAAAAATTTGTTTCATCCGTCGCAAAATGTTCCCGATCCGTCGCTAAAAACCGCCGCAACTTGTGGGAACTCTTGTAGTGAGCTTGATGAAAATTACCCTATTTTTTATTTGTTTATTATCATGTGAGTTACATAACTGTTCCAGCTTCTAAATATGAATATTAAGTATGTGATTGTAAATTTCAGGGGCTTAAAGAAAGGCTCGACAAACACAAAAGTCGAGAACTTGAGGCTAGGGATAATCCAAGGTTAGTTTTTAACAGACATACATGATATCGAATAATTTTATAGTATATAAATGTGAAAGTTTATTACTGGGAGAATGCCCTAAATATGGTATATGCTTTCCCACATTTGCTCCTCCTTACAAATTTTGTTCTAATGTTCAACATATAAGCACGAACTAATCTTTTTTTTGTGTATTCATTTCATTAGGGCTTCATACATCTAGTACCCTATTAGATCTGTTTTATTACATGTAAGCTCTTGTTAGTCAAATAATTACATCCAGTTGCTCTGTTCTATAGATTTTATTACATCTAAACCACGCTCCTGACTTTTGGGTAATTAAATTTGACATAATATCATACACTACCCCTCCTATTGCACCTCTTTGCATATGAAGTCTCCTTATTCATAGAATTACATCAAACCCCAATAGTCGGATTTTATTTGACCGGCCAAAAATCTAAAATTCCGTTTGGACAAAACAAACACGCCATTAGCTCTCTTTTATTTTTTTTCCTTCTATTTTAGTTTATTCCTTTTCCCTTTTCTTTTATAATTTTCTTCTTTTCTCTATCTTCTTCGTCTTTCTCATCTCAGGTGCCGGAAAAATTCCGACACCGGATCCTCACCGGAGTTGTAAAGATGTTTTACAACTCCGATTTGGAGCTGTTACAACTCCAAATCGGAGCTTTTACAACTTCGATTTGGAGTTGTAATCAGCTGTTTTACAACTCCGTTTTGGAGCTGTAACAGCTCCAAATCTGAGTTTTTACGGATCCGGTTTGGAGCTGTTTAGCTTAGTTTTTTTTTTTTCATTTTGTTTTTCTTTTTAAAAATAATTTAGGGCTTATTTTGAACTATAATATTTGTAGGGGCTTGTTTTAAAATAAATTTTAGGATCATTTTGAAATATATTAGATTATGTAGGTTAGTTTTGAAATATTTAGTTTTAGTTTTGTACTTCCTCCGGAAACTTTATAGTTTTACACTTTATTTTTGTTGACTTTTCGATGTCCGGTTTGACCTCAAACTAATAATAACTCGTTGAAAAAAATAATTTAAAAAATTATATTATAAAAGTATACTTCTTATATTCGTATAATATAACTTTTAAAATTAATTTTTTCGTAATCAATTATGATTATTTTGAGGTCAAACCGGACATAAAAAAGTCAACAAAAACAAACTGTAAAACTATTAAGTTTCCGAGGAAGAAATAAAGAAAGTATATGGGTTGAATGTGTAATAATGAAAAGTTTAAGTTGTTTGGATGGCAGCAAAAGCTGAAATTCCGACGAGGAAAAAATGGCACTTTCTACGATTTAGCGCTTGAAAAGTCAAAGTCGTGGGGTTATATGTAAATAAAATTGAACAAGAAGGTGTTCAGTGCAAACTTGGGAATAACGAGGGGGCCGATGTAATTTCGTTGAACAAAAAGGTGTTGTATGTAATGGACCCTAATAATTTTTACCCTTGGTCAAATATTAAACTTTGAGTGAAACAAAACAACTCCAATTTTCATTAATTACACATTCGGCTAAAATCTTTTTAATTTCACCAATTTGACACTTAATAATTCAACATAAGGCATGTAACTTCTTAAAATTTTAAACTTGTCTCAAGTGTTATTGCAAACTAACCCCTAATAAATATTATATTTTTTAATTAACACAAAAAATTAAAAAAAATAATACAAATAGCAAATCGGGACTGCATAGCTCCGATTTGATATGTTGATCGGAGCCGGTTACAGTTCCCATCACATCGAAGTTGTAACTGCTCGATCAGATTGGAGCTTTACAGCTCCGATATGAAAGGACCAGTTACATCTCAACAGCTCTGATTGACCGGAGTTGTACCAAAATGCTAAGGCCACATTTGGCTTGATCATAGTGAACGGTAAGCCATAAGTTGGTTAACGTAATTTCGGACCCAAATGTAATTGTTTGAATAACATGGGATAAATGTAATTAGGCCTCAAAGTAGGGTACTGGATGAAATAAACCCTTTACATTATTTTTTTTAAATTTTGACCGATCACATAGAGACGAATTCAACATCGCCACATCACATCACATGATGATGTCAATTTCTCCAAAAATAAGAGAGAAAATGTATATATAGTTGTTTTGGTCCTTTTTCTAGTTTTCATATTGTTATTTTTTATTATATCCTAATATGTTCATTAACAATTCTGAAAATTTTTCTAGTTTTTTATTTTAAATTACTTTTTATCTTTTTAAAATATGATGTCAACGTGTAATGTGCCAGTGTTGATTGTAGACCAAAGTAAAAAAACACTAGTTCATGATGTAGCTGGTGGAAGTCCTCTTTTTTTTTTGGAAAAATAGAAAATTATTATTTTTAATTGTTTTGGTCCAACTTTCTTTTTCTTTATTGGTTTTTTTCTAATTATTTTTTGTTTTTCTGAGGTCATAGTATGTTAATTATTATTTTGTGAAATCTTTTCCATTATTTTATTATTTTTTCTCATTTTTTGTTAAAATATGACATCATCACGTGATGTGGTAACATTGACTACTCATTAACTTCGTCTCGAGGGAAGAGAAAAAAAATTAATTCATACAAACATGACAAATTTTAGGACTAATTGGTTTGGTGGATAGATATATATAAATGCTTCAATAAGATATAATATATTTACAGAATAATAAACATTACTACTTGCCTTAGCTAGTTGTATGCCTTGAATAGCATTTGTAAGAAATTGTTCAGCCGATTCAACATAAAGAGTTGTACTAATGTTCTGAGCATTAGGCGTGTAGCACCTACAATATAATGAGATTCGCGATACCAATAACTTCAGTGTTTTTTATATCACAACATGAAGGGAGAATGACATATTTGGTCCAATTGTTTAGTGGGTCTTACATATGCATTTCCATATTTGTCCTTACCATTAATCTTAGTCCTAAAATTTGTCTTTGTATGGAGTAATTCTCTTATTTTCTTTGAAAACAATTTTCCTTCCATCGTCACCATTGTAGACATTTGGGGTGAGTTTAACAGTTTCCCTATGCTAAAATCAAACTTTTAAATAGCTGCACTAATTACTCCGACGTTGCTTGTAGGAGGAAGTTCTTGGTTCCATTCTATATTATGGCAATTCAACCAAACAATCTAGATATATGTATGTTGTGTAATGATTTTAGTTAGTTGTATAAGAGTTTGTAAACTGCTAATTAATGTATTTTAGGTAATCTCCCGACTTTTTCGGTGCAGAATTGAACCAAAATTCCTTTGCTAACACATGACATAATAAGTATTAGAATTAAGTAGTTGCATTTCTCACACATTTCATCATTCACGTTATTCTCGGTCAAATTTGTTTTTGAGGGCATTGCATGCTCACCAATGCATAGTGCGAAGTCCATTCACATGTCTTCCTTCGATCCAAAAATTTATCAACATTAAATGATCTCAAGTGGGAATATGAGAATCATTGTATCTAATGTAAGAAGTCATACCAGTTTTTAATCAAATAATCATGAATCAACTAAATTTAAATTCAAGTGCATAATCTAATTATGTCGTGTTCATAAATTTAGCATTAGTGCATTTGATTTTGATGTCAAGCATTATAAAAGTAGTGATACTTTTGAACGTTCCTGGAAAACGTAGTCTACACACATGTGGGGATATTTACGTACCAATCCTTAAACATTTAAGAGCACCATGTTTTAAGAAACAAGCAAAGAATTACTACGTTGTGGGTATGGAAGTACCACCACTGAAAGCAACACCGCATAAATCTCGCATGCAGAGTTGTTTTGCTTGTTTGGCCACAAAAGAGTAATTGTTTACTTGTTTCTTCGATCATGGTTTTATTAACTATTAAGAAGTAGTACTTATATGCTCACATCCCACATGTTATAAGTAATTTTTTCTGGAACATTTAAAAGGAGCACAACTCTTATAATGTTTGAATTTGACATACAAATCTTATGCGCTAATGCTAACTTTACCCACACGACAGTATTAGATTTTTCACTTTTTATGAATCCAACAGTAGTTATTTCATGATTAGATTCAAAACATTAGTGGTGTGACTGATCATTACAGCTACAACTAACTCTGTTATCTTTAATGATTCTCATATCCGCACTTTGGATTACTCAGATGTTGAGAACTTCTTAGACTGGAAGGAAGAAATGGATCGACATGGAATCCGACCTCCACATTGATGAGCCTACATGCCCCTAGAAACAAGTTCAGTTGAGGATACGATGAACTATGGAAGTAGGAGAAATACAACCGCTGTATCCTAATGCTTATCATGTCACATGTGAGCAAAGGCATTTACATTTTGATTCCGCATAGTGAAAAGGTCAAGCATTACCTTTAAAGACACTGAGTAGCTATTCACAACTCGTATACCACTACTGAAATCAATTTTATGCAAGATACATAAATCTCGTCTGCTTAGTTGAATTTCAATAATATAATCCGCGGGAACCAACACCTATCTAAAGCAATAGTTGTTAAAGGTTTGCTACAATTAATGAACACCGGACTTGCTTGTGCGTGATCTGCTATTTAAAGTGACATTTTAGCGTAGAGAAACTTTAAGGCTCGTGACTAATGTTCTACATTTCATCTTATGAATCTTCCTAGGCAAGAATAGAACAAGAGACATTTTACAACTAGAGTTTGATGACATTGAACCATAACGAGATGGGCAGAAGAAGACACTGGACCAAATATCAGGGCGACATCAAAAAGTGCAACTTAACTTGATACCTCAGCTACAACTCTTCTCTTTGCATACATATTTTCTCACTTTTCATTTTTGGGTAAACTAAGCTTTTATATTAGTGCTTATGTCTCACACCGAAAAAGACACTGAATTGAAAATGAATCCTCCGACTACTCCATTAGAATAATTTTGACAGATTGACCCATTATTCACAAAGGAAGCGGAATCAACAACAAACATGGACCCTAGAACTCAGATAGTCCCTTTCCTTTCACTAATACATGTTAAGAAGAAATGGTGTAATGTATTTTACAATTCTCCTGGACCGGAACTAAATGACCGCACACCATTACCTTGTATTAGGAAACTTCACTAAACTTGAGCTAGACTACCGTTCTCATGAACTGGTAAGGAAAGATAAATTAAATGTGGTAACTAAGTAAACTTGAGCTAGACTACCGTTCTCATGAAATCTTTTGCCGCGAAAAATAAACAAACCGAAATCAGAATGATATTCACACCCTTCTGATGATCAGCTGCTCTAACCAATCCAATCTACATCTAAAACTATTATCATCATCATCTACCCTGTCCCTGATGGCATAGCCACAAGCTTGCCGTTAACAATTTCAGCAATAACTAAGCCTCAATTCACATTTAAAAAAAAATAACTAAGCATATGGAAACAAAACATTCAAACCCTATCTGTATTCATTAATCCTATAGCCGTGAAGCTAAGAGATGAAATCAATCTGATAAAAACATGGAAGAAAATAATAGTAAATACAGAAATACTCTACCATGTGATTGAACGTTTGGATTCAAACCCTATCTGTATTCATTAATCCACACAATTCACCATGCGACTGAACGTTTGGATTCATCAACTGATCAAATACAGAAATACTCTACCATGTTGAAAAGGAAAGGAAGCGATGAAATATTACCTTTTGGGGTGTCGATGTTAGCGGAAACCTCATCGGTGCAGGCAAGCGAAAGCAATGCGTAAATGGTGGAGGATGACTCTGTTTGCCGGCCGCCATAACTTTCTCAGCTCTCCTGGCTCGATCACTTGCTGCTCATCATCAGCTGTTCCGAGGAAAAACAAAACTAGGTACTGCGGCCCACAAATTTCTCAGCAGCCGTTTTATAGGCCCACAATTAGACCTAGACCGGATTTTTCTGAATATAAGTTAACATTATCATTCAAATTTCTCAATAAGTCTAAACTCTTGGCTAATTACTAAGTAAGTCTAAACTCTTAGACTCTAGAGCAAACTGCGTATATAAACCACCCTGGGGACCAAGTGTGTATGACCTTGCTAGCCTGTGCATCAGCGATTACAACAATAAAGTCCTAGAGTAACATAAACCTGGCCAGGATTGTTTCGATCTTAATCCGGGCAGACTTAACTAGAACGGCAAGGTGCTTTTGCCAATGGTTCAATAAAAGCATCTTTATGATGTATAGTAATTTTCATATGAATCGGCTTTTATAATTTCCATGAAACAGGATATGTTCAGCGCCAGAAGTAAATGGGCAATGTCAGAACTACTTAAACATCCTAGTGTTATGAAGAAAGTGCAAGATGAAGTAAGACAGGTTTCCAACAAAAAGGGATACGTGAGTGAGACGGACTTACACGAACTGACATACCTCAAGTTAGTCATCAAAGAAACTCTGAGATTGCATCCACCAGTACCTCTATTACTTCCAAGAGAAAGCAGCAAGTCATGTGCAATAAATGGATACAAAATTCCTGAAAAGACGAGAGTCATAGTGAACGCATGGACAATAGGACGAGATCCTGAATACTGGGAGGAACCAGAAAGATTCAAACCAGAGAGATTCATTGAGAAAATTGTTGGAATATAGGCACTATCAGGAAAGTATCTGTATGAAAAGGAGACTGGAACAAAGAGTATACATATGCGTAAGTAATGCTGCAGAATGACGGGATAGCCCGAGTTCTTTGAGATAATATTTGTCCTGCACTCGTGCTCACAGTACATCAAATATATTTTCCCAAGATAAATCTGCAGGAGAATTAGTAAGTTGCACACCAAACTAATTCGAACTGGTTTTTCTCAATAAGGAAGAACAAACTTTGTTAAGTAGTAGAGGAGAAGAGAGCAGATGAATGAACGAACTTTGCTACCGCAGGAAAGTCTTATTTATAGTAGCGAAGTGGTGTTAATAAACAGACATGTCTGTTCATTTAATGAACACATCATTTCGGAAAGGAAGTTGTTCATTCAATGAACACATCATTTCGGAAAAGAAAGCTGTTCATTCAAGCTTTTTCAGAAAGGACACAACTTTTCGGAAAGGAAAATTCTGTCCAGAATTTTTCACACCTTTTCAGAAAGGAAAATTCTGTCCAGAATTTTTCCTACGGTCCGATCCAATAAGCTTTTCTTATTGGGCCAAAATAAAGTTAGTAATATACACCACCACCTAGCCTAGCCTAGCCTAGCCTTGCCAAGCCAAGCGAAGCCCAGCCCACGCCCCACGACCCGAACCCGTCTCCGAAACCATGGGTACCCCCAAGGGGTCCATACCCTCTTGCAAACTAGACACTTATGTCTAGCTCATACTCTTCTCATTTTAGCTATGTGGGATAACTCCCAATTCCAACTCTTGAGCTTCCTAGCTAAGTTCTCAGCCAACACACTTTGAGCTTCAATTACTCTTTCACCACCAATTGAATTTTAGTAATTCTTTCTCAAGTGTATTCTACTATCATAGTAGATTATGCACATTCAATAAAACACAAGTTTTGAATGTGTGAGCGCTCTTTGGTTAAGCCACAAAGTCATAGAAAACCCACTTTGGAATTAGCTAAAATTCCTACAATTCCCGACATGAAAGAGAATTGAGGCTCTCAGTGATAGTGTATATGTCCTAGAGACAGTCCTTATTAAGGGCATGCAGCCCTTATACAGGGCATATATGTACTATTACACAGGTCAACGTAATATAATATATGTTTGTTGATTGACTATTGAGTATCGCTTTCATATTTATATTACACCACGCATGCATCATGTCATATCTCTATTTCTGTCTGTATTGATATTAAACATAGGGCTGTGCATAAAAACCGAAACCGAAAAACCGATCCGAAAAACCGCAAAACCGATCCGAACCAATCCGATCCGGTAGTTTCGGTTCGGATTGCGGATCACCAGTTTTCCCATTTTCGGTTTTCGGATCGGATCGGATTAAAATCCGCGGATTATCGGATTAATCCGATCCGATCAATAATTTTATTTTTTTTAATATATTACTACATATATACTATATATACATCATAAAACACTTGAACCCTAAAATCCTATTCCCATTTCCTCCGCCCCCTTTTCCATTATTTCTTAATTCTCTCATCTCTCTGCTGCCTTCAATTCCTCCTTCCTACATGTATCTATACATCAAAATTACTCCCTCTCCACTCTAAGTTGTGGCTGTTCATACTAGTAGTATACGAGAAGTGAAACAAATAATCATCAAGCCACCTTTATAATTAATTAGTGCCGCATCCGATTTCGAAGAGAAGCAGATCGGACTAACCCATGACGTTAATAGACATCCTTGAGCGTTGGCGGAGGTACGTAGAAACGGTGAGGTAGAATTTGAGAGGGGAATCTGATGAGGTCATGTGGGAGGGAGGCGGAGGTGGTGATGCCGTGGTGGTGGTGAAGATAAGAGTGATGTACTAGTGGGCAGGTGGGGATTGGATGAGATCTCGTTTACAGTTGCTTATTTTTTATGAGAATATGAGATCTCGTTTCTTCTTCTTGTTCGGTGATAAAAGAATAAAATTTTATTTTTTCTTTATTATTTCGGATTAAACGGATTAAACCGAACCCGATCCGATTTTTTTCGGATCAATCCGAAACCGATCCGAAATTTCGGATCGGATTTTGGATTGAGCAAAAATGTACTGTTCGGATCGGATCAATCCGAAATTCGGATCGGATTTGATCCGATCCGCCCCATGCACAGCCCTAATTAAACATGTCCCCTCGGATAGATGACCGATCACACAAATAATGGGAGCAATGTGAGTTATCATCTATCCCAAACTCTCCCTAGTCGAGGTTCATCTCGGATGTAGGGGTATGAATGAACCAGATGAGACTAGTATGAGTGGAGGTTATACTTTCTGGAGCAAGTGTGAGCCGATCCCACGGCCACGGAACGGATTGTTGGACAATCGAGAAACGTTCCCATAACTGCGCATAGTTGTTCGAAGAAGGATTATCAAACAATGGAAGTACCCACCGGACACTCCCATCGATGTATGCTCTACACCGAAGTGTCTATGGGAACCGGTAAGTTGTCGAAGTGATGCCAGTCGTCCTTTGGACTTACAGGACTTTATCATCACATTTGTTGCCCCATATCCTTGGTGGACTCGTCGATGTCAGCTCTGAATAAGCAGTTGACCTAAGACACGATCCAGGATTATGGCTACATACAAATGGGGATGATAAGTGATTCTGTGAAGGATTCATCTCTCACGTGTAGCATAGGAGAGCACTGCTCATAGTCGTTCATAGTTGTAATTGGTAAAACCGCTGGCCAGCGTATCAATATTATTATGATGGTCATAATAGATATTGGATTCACCATGCAACTCACTGAAGACGCCCGTGGATGTATTATTGGGATAGACACTTCATCGATCCTAGATACATTCAAGCAAGTCAGATGAAGAGACGTTACCATCGCCGCGTTGAGCGCAACAGACTTTGCAACGAAAGGGTTTTCTTTGAGAAACTTCTAGATTGTCCTCATGTATTAATATTGCAAATGGAACCGTCTAGGAATTCCATTTTGCCTAGTATAGGACTTGCTTAATACAATGAGGCCCTATGGGTCACACTATGTGGTGATTCAGCTTATCCGAATATCCTTGAATGGAATCGCAATTAATATGGAATTAATTGTGATTGATGGATTATAAATAATTTGGAATTAATTATAATATTTAGTGGCTCAATTAATGATTTGGAATTATTAATTGAATTAGCTAATTAATTGTATTTTATGTAAATACAATTAAAGATTATATTTTAGAAATATAATAGAGGTTTGATTTGAAAGGATATGTTAATTTAGAATTAACATATGCACATGGGCAAAATCTACTTGGAGTTTGAATTGCCTTAGAACTATAAGTGGGTCCCAAAATCGGGACCCACCTATCACCCTTAGGACGCGCGCGTGCGCGCGAGATGGAGTAGGGGAAGGAGTTCGACTCCTTCCTCTATTAGAAGTCTAAGGGATAAGTTAGATTTTCCTGATTGAGTTTTAATTTGATTGGGAATGAATCTAGACTTGAAATTGGTTTCCTAGTGCGATAAGAATTAGATTCTTATTCCTTTATGAAGTCTAATTGTTTATGCTTTAGGCTTCTATTGACTACTATATATAGTAGACTATTAGAGAGCTTTTGATATAGATTTTCACACAGTTGAAGAATCAAATTCTTAGAGAATTATTCTACCTTTCTTAGAGAAAACAAAAGCTCTCCCCCCACCTCACCTAAGCCATGCGCGCGCCACCTACCGGAGGAATCGCCGCCCCATCTTCTTGGCCACACAAAGAATATCCTAGCATTCTTTCTGATAGGTTGTTCATCCGTGGATACCAAGGTTGAGGTTCTAGGAGCTGGAAACTAACTTTTATTGTCTTGTAGATAATCAAAGTATTGCAGATATCTTCGACTTCGACGAAGGAGAAGATACACCGGATTATTACGAAGACTTGGAAGTTGTGCTTGGGTTGGAAGTAAGGTTAGTCTTCTAATTGACGTGTTTAAATATATACGGCATATACATAATCAATTAACCTGCATGTTAAGAAAATTTTAGAAATTCCGCTGCGTACCCTAGGGGTAACTCTGATCGTATTTTCTTACAGTGGTATGAGAGCGAGGTTAATTGATTACGTATATACGTATATATGTTGTATGATTTTGTAGTTTATGTGGATGCAATTGATTCTATGAATAATTCGATTTTCAAAAGCTTTGTTTTTTATATAAATTTAGATATTATAATTTTCAAAAAAAAAAAAAAAATTAAAATATTATATATATTGACGGGGCCGCCTGCGGGCGCTGGCGCACGGCGCCTGCGCAGGCGCCCGTGCACCGGGCGCCCGCGGCCGCTGGCACGGTAGGGGACGGAACTAGGTCCCGTCCCATATTTTAATATATATATATATTAAAATATATATATTAATATATATATATTTTTCGGGTTGGACCCAAAATCAAATTTTTGAAAATTTTGAGGATTGAATTTTATATTTGGAATATAAATATGTTTTAATTGTAATTGTTTTTAACTAGAGGGGTTAAATTTAATTAGTATAAAGTTAAAGGGCTTATTTGTAATTTATCAATTTATTATTTATTGCAAATTAGTCCTTCTACTTTTGAATTTTAGATTTAACACCTCCAAGGTTTCAAAAATTACAATTAAGTCCTTCGGGTTTTCGAAAATTGCTACTTGGTCAATAGAATTTTCGATTTTTCAATCTAATCCAAATTTTCAATTATTTCATAGAGATTATAAGTATGGGATTATAATTTTCATAATGAAATTATGAAGTCATTTGGCATCCACATAGGCTACTACTTGTTTTGTTTGCTCGATATGCTATTGTTTGACAATGCATATTTAAATACCACGTATTTTACTTTCCGTTCGACCGCTATGCATGCGAGGGTAGGCGGCGCCCTCTTGTTTGTCGGACCGAATATTTTATGTATGGGTAGGTGGCGCCCATTATGTGCTTGACCGCGTTTAGAACTAGAATGGATAGGCGGCATCCATTACGTGTAGACCGCACATGCATGATGGGTAGGCGGCGCCCTTATTTGTTTGTAGATGACTGATAACAACCCTCAAGCTACAAGCCCCAACCAATATAAGTGCAGAAATATATATATGTATGTATTTCTGAGATGCTTTCCATAGGGTGCTTTAATTTTGAACTTTCATTGCGTTTTCCTGTATTGGCGACCTCGTCTTACAGACTCGCATTGATCGTCAGATTAGTGTAAGCCTATGGTTATAACTTACTACATATTGTATCTAGCGACCTCGATAGGTACAATATGTAGAGCATCGGGTTAAATTAGATTTAACACCCAAGAGTTGCGTGACGCAATCGGATAGTCCTACCGATCATATTATGCTTTGCGACCAGCCCCCGTTGGAGTATAGCATAGTATTGATTTGGATCTTGGCCACTACGGTAACTTGTTGGACATTACCCGTATGTTTGTTTTGGGGGCAAGCATATGTGAAAATAGTGGGAGCTAAACAGCTAAAGGACCTTATTGTTTAGTTATGTTGACTGTGTATTTAGAAATAATATTTCAATAGTTGATTTATTATTTTCGTTCTATATTATTTCTCCTGGAAAACCGAAATGGCGAGTATCTCGCTCCGTGCTGTCTTAGAGAAGCAAATTTTAACCTGACCAAACTTCCTAGATTGGATCAGGAATATAGGTTTGGTGCTGAGGTACGAAAGGATTGAGTACGTCTTGGACGAGGCTAATCCCGTGTGTCTCGAGTATCAGACTGCCGATCAAGTTGCTGATTTGGAATCAAACCAACAAGGCAAAGTCTGATAAGCATCATGAGGATGCTAGATCCGCGTAGTGTATTATACTGGCGGCAATGAGCAGTGAGCTGCAGAGACAACATGATAGCATGTTGCTGTATGAGATGCTGAAGCATCTTGAGTCGCTCTTTAAGACGACAGCCAGAAGTGTTTAATTTGATTTGATCAAAGAGATACACGGACGCAAGCTCAATGAAGGAGGGAACATGTTTGAACATGTTCTCAAGATGAGAATAAGATCATGGTGATCTTTGTCCTTCAATCATTGCCGAGTTCGTATTCGCAGTTCATCGTTAACCACCATGAATGCGAAGGACGTAACACTGCCCGAACTCCATAATCTGCTGAAGACATATGATCAAACTCTTCCTAAGAAGGAAAAGTCGATCATGTTTGTTGGGCAACCGTCTAACCCAAACCCGAGAAACAAAGGTGCTAAGGGTAAGGGAAAGTCGGGAGCCAAGGCTAACACTTCGAGTGATAAGCCTAAGCGTCTGAACCAGAAAAGGAAGTTCAAGAGGAGCGGAACGGTACACACAGATGAATGTCTTTTTTGTAAACAGAAAGGACATTGGAAGAAAGATTTCCCTAAGCTAAGGGCAGATCAAGCTAGGAAGTCGTCGGCTTCTAGCTCAGGTATGTTTGTTATTGAAATGAACATGACTACTTTTGACTCCAATGGTTGGGTATTAGATACATCCTGTGGCTCGCACATTTGTAATAATGTGCAGGGGATCATTGAACACAGGCTAGTCAAGCAAGGTGAAATCCACTTGCATGTTGGGAATAACAATCCAGTTGAAGCCAAACGCGTTGGGCGCTACAAGATAGATTTACCATCAGGACAATGTTTGGAACTTGATAACGTTTATTTTGTTCCATCCATTGTCAGAAATATTATTTTCATTCCATTGTTGGACAATTTGGGTTTTTTCCTTTCGATTTGCTAATAATACTTGTCATTTTTCATTAAATGACCAGTATTATGGAAAAGCTCGCTTAGTGAATGGTTTATATATTTTGCAAAGTAGTCTACCTTTATTTCAAATGCATAACAAACAACCATCTTCAAGTAGGAAGAATAATCCATCTTATCTATGGCATTGTCGGCTAGGCCATATCAATGAAACACCGATTCAAAGACTAAGGAAGTTGGACTACTTAGAACCATTTGATTTTGAATCATATGGTACATGCGAATCATGTGTTAAGGGTAAGATGACGAACAAACCTTTTGTTGGACAAGGTGTTCGTGCCACTCGCTGCTTAGAGCTCATACATACCGATGTATGTGGACCTTTTAAAGTCCATGCGCGTGGGGGTTATCCTTACTTCGTTACCTTTACTGACGATTTCTCAAGGTATGAATATATTTATCTTATGAAGAATAAATCCGAGACCTTTGGGAAATTCAAGGAGTTTAGGAATGAGGTCGAGAATGAATTGAACTTAAGGATAGTCACTCTTCGATCAGGTCGAGGAGGTGAATACCTTAGTGAAGAATTTATCGACTACTTGAAGGAAAATGGAATTCAATCGCAATGGACCCCTCTTGGAACACCACAATTGAATGGTGTGTCTGAGAGAAGGAATCGAACCCTGTTAGACATGGTGAGATCAATGATTGGATTCTCGACTCTTCCAAAATATCTATGGGGATATGCACTACAAACTGCAATCTACATTCTGAACCGTGTACCATCTAAATCAGTGGAGAAAACTCCTTATGAGTTATGGAAGGGAAAGAAGCCCTCATTGGGCTATCTTAGACCTTGGGACTGTCCTGCGATAGTCAAACTGATGCTCACTAATAAGTTAGATGCCAAGGGTGTCAAAGTATATTTCATAGGATATCCTCGTTAGACGAGAGGCTATGAATTCTATCATGCTGAAGATCACAAGGTGATAGTATCTAGAAAAGTCAAGTTTTTAGAAGCAAAATACCTCGAAGAAGAGAGGCTAGATGACATGATAGAACTTGAAGAAATTCAAGACTTTGACACGCGCGAACATGAGTTCTCTAAATCTTCTGATTTGGACTCAAGTTCAGTGGGAGCTTTCGAAGCAGACAAGGGTAATGATATGACACTTTCTAGGCATGTCATAGTCAGTGGGAGTCCTGTGATTAGATCAACAGCTGAAACCACACCAATAGAACCCGTTGTCAATCAACCTGTGCAACAAGTTGCACAAGAGCAGCCTCCCGCTAGGGAACAGGGTCGCGGGGCGCGACCAGTTGCATCAGTGCCCACTGATAATGTTCGTGTTACACGAAGCCAGAAAAGAAAAGCACCAGAACCAGTCGAGCTCCGTAGGTCGAAGAGGATCCTAAAAGGACCTCAGAAGCAAAGGCTTATGATAGAAGACATCAGTGAACTTGATGTCGGCTTATCAGATCGGGAAGATCCCGAGACCTACAAAGAGGCAATAATTGATATTGACTCAGACAAATGGCAAGAGGCCATGGAATTGGAAATGGACTGCATGTACCTGAACCAAGTTTGGAACTTGGTAGACTTGCCCCAAGGGGTTAGACCTATTGGGTGCAAATGGGTCTTTAAACGAAAGACAGATGCCGATGGCAAGGTACAAACGCACAAGGCTAGACTTATGGCGAAATGCTACACGCAAAGGTATGACATCGATTACGATGAAACCTTTTCACCGGTCGCAAAATTGAAGTCCATTCGAATTCTACTTGCGATAGCTGGCTACTATGATTATGAGATCTGACAGATGGATGTAAAGACTGCCATCCTCAATGGCAACCTTGGGGAAGAGCTCTATATGGTATAGCCGTAAGGTTTTATTAGTAAAACCAGGCCAACTGCTGTATGCAAATTACAAAGATCCATCTATGGAGCTAAAGCAAGCGTCTAGGAGCTGGAATATCCGCTTTGATGAAGCTGTCAAATAGTTTGACTTCATCAGAAGCAAGGAAGATCCCTGTGTCTACACTAGGCACAGCGACAAGGGAGTCGTTTTCATGATCATCTATGTTGATGACATTTTGATCATGGGAAACAATGTCTCTATGCTAGAAGAGACTAAAGTTTGGTTATCAAGTACCTTCTCAATAAAGGACTTGGGTGAAGCGAACTACATCCTAGGGATCAATATCTATAGAGATAGATCCAAGAGGATGTTAGGATTGACACAGTCCACCTACATCGACAAAATACTAAAGCGTTATAAGATGGACAACTCAAAGAGAGGCTTTCTCCCAGCTAGGCATGAGATTGTCTTATCAGTTAAGGATAGTCCTAAAACTGATGAAGAAAGAAATGCAATGAGTCGTGTGCCATATGCTTCGGCAGTAGGGTCTATAATGTATGCAATGAATTGCACAAGGCCCGATGTGGCATATGCGCTTAGTGTCACTTGTCGACACCAACAGAATCCAGGAGTACCTCACTGGACTACTGTAAAGAACATTCTTAAGTACCTTCGACGGACTAAAGGAAATATTCTTGGTGTTTGGTGGAGAACCAGAATTAAAGATGTCTGGTTATGTCGACGCTGGATTTGAATCAGATCCTGATGACTTTGAGTCACAGACAGGATACGTATTCAAATTGAACGGATGAGCTATCTGTTGGAAGAGTTCTAAGCAAGCCACGATTGCTGACTCATCCACAGAAGCCGAGTACATTGCTGGATCAGAAGCCTCGAAAGAAGCTGTCTGGATTTCAGAGTTCTTGAAGGAATTGAGGGTTGTTCCTGCTCCTAGTCCAATAACGATTTATTGGGACAATACGGGCACCGTCGCTCAAGCTAAGGAGCCTAGATCTACAAACAAGAACAAACATGTACTTAGAAAGTATCACGATATACGTGAGATTATTGATAGAGGAGAAGTTAGTAAGGAACGTGTCTCTACCACGGACAACGTGGCAGATCCTTTCACCAAGGTTTTATCAGTGGAAGTCCACTTAAGACATTATGCTAATCTGGGTATTAGGCATAAAGGTGACTGGCTCTAGTCCAAGTGGGAGATTGATAGTGTATATATGTCCTAGATACAGTCCTTATTAAGGGCATGCAACCCTTATACATGGCATATATGTACTATTACACAGGTCAACGTAATATAATATATGTTTGTTGATTGACTATTGAGTATCGCTTTCATATTTATATTACACCACGCATGCAACATGTCATATCTCTATTTCTGTCTGTATTGATATTAAACATGTCCCCTCGGATAGATGACCGATCACACAAATAGTGGGAGCTATGTGAGTTATCATCTATCCCAAACTCTCCCTAGTCGAGGTTCATCTCGGATGTAGGGGTCTGAATGAACCAGATGAGACTAGTATGCGTGGAGGTTATACTTGTTGGAGCAAGTGTGAGCCGATCCCACGGCCACGGAACGGATTGTTGGACAATCGAGAAACGTTCCCATAACTGTGCATAGTTGTTCGAAGAAGGATTATCAAACAATGGAAGTACCCACCGGACACTCCCATCGATGTATGCTCTACACCGAAGTGTCTATGAGAACCGGTAAGTTGTCGAAGTGATGCCAGTCGTCCTTTGGACTTACAGGACTTTATCATCACATTTGTTGCCCCATATCCTTGGGGGAGCCGTCGATGTCAGCTCTGAATAAGCAGTAGACCTAAGACACGATCCAGGATTATGGCTACATACAAATGGGGATGATAAGTGATTTTGTGAAGGATTCATCTCTCATGTGTAGCACAGGAGAGCACTGCTCATAGTCGTTCATAGTTGTGATTGGTAAAACCGCTGGCCAGCGTATCAATATTATTATGATGGTCATAATAGATATTGGATTCACCATGCAACTCACTGAAGACGCCCGTGGATGTATTATTGGGATAGACACTTCATCGATCCTAGATACATTCGAGCAACTCAGATGAAGGGACGTTACCATTGCCGCGTTGAGCGCAGCAGACTTTGCAACGAAAGGGTTTGCTTTGAGAAACCTCTCAAACGTCCTCATGTATTAATATTGCAAATGAAACCGTCTAGGAATTCCATTTTGCCTAGTATAGGACTTGCTTAATACAATGAGGCCCTATGGGTCACACTATGTGGTGATTCAGCTTATCTGAATATCCTTGAAGATGGAATCGTAATTAATTTGAAATTAATTGTGATTGATGGATTATAATTAATTTGGAATTAATTATAATATTTAGTGGCTCAATTAATTAATGATTTGGAATTATTAATTGAATTGACTAATTAATTGTATTTTATGTAAATACAATTAAAGATTATATTTTAGAAATATAATAGAGGTTTGATTTGAAAGGATATGTTAATTTAGAATTAACATATGCACATGGGCAAAATCTACTTGGAGTTTGAATTGCCTTAGAACTATAAGTGGGTCCCGAAATCGGGACTCACCTATCACCCTTAGCACGCGCGCGCGCGCGAGATGGAATAGGGAAGGAGTTCGACTCCTTCCTCTATTAGAAGTCTAAGGGATAAGTTAGATTTTCCTGATTGAGTTTTAATTTGATTGGGAATGAATCTAGACTTGAAATTGGTTTCCTAGTGCGATAAGAATTAGATTCTTATTCCTATATGAAGTCTAATTGCTTATGCTTTAGGCTTCTATTGACTACTATATATAGTAGACTATTAGAGAGCTTTTGATATAGATTTTCACACAGTTGAAGAATCAAATTCTTAGAGAATTATTCTACCTTTCTTAGAGAAAACAAAAGCTCTCCCTCCACCTCACCTAAGCCATGCGCGCGCCACCTACCGGAGGAATCGCCGCCCCATCTTCTTGGCCACACAAAGAATATCCTAGCATTCTTTCTGATAGGTCGTTCATCCGTGGATACCAAGGTTGAGGTTCTAGGAGCTGGAAACTAACTTTTATTGTCTTGCAGATAATCAAAGTATTGCAGATATCTTCGACTTCGACGAAGGAGAAGATACACCGGATTATTACGAAGACTTGGAAGCTGTGCTTGCTTTGGAAGTAAGGTTAGTCTTCTAATTGACGTGTTTAAATATATACGACATATACATAATCAATTAACCTGCATGTTAAGAAAATTTTTGAAATTCCGCTGCGTACCCTAGGGGTAACTCTGACCGTATTTTCTTACACTCAGCACCCCAAGGTGCTCTAGTCTGAACTTCCAACGAATATTATTACATTTGGGTAGGTTGCCAGCAGCATTGAACCATCCGTAGTAGAGTATCGTCTAGATTTACTTGTCACCGGTGTGCTAAGCATTGAACCAGTCAGACACTACCTGTAAAACCAGAGCTTGGTACCTACATAATAATATCTCTTATTGATTTTACAGGCCCTGGACGCACTTGGTTTCATAAGTGTATTTACCTTGAAGCGGCCAAACTTCACACTTAGATAGGTGATATCTAGACATTCTGTCCCACAATGTCAGCTTATCCTCTCGATAGCACAGAAGAAAACCCGGAGTCTTCTTCATAGATCATTAAGAGCAAAGTTGCTCAACCTTTACCCATTCAATTTAGACAATAAGCACTTATAGTCTATTTCAGGGAATGCGCATGGAGTCTATCTAGAATAGCTCCTAAGTGCTTTGGTTATCTCGAGGCTCACCAAAAACCTTCACGAGATTGACCAACGATTATCTGAAATATCGTTTTCCACATTGAATCAAATTCTTGGGATCTCCAGTCAGTATGATTGGGTGTCCACTTCAGACTTCCTTAACAATGGGTTTTAGTCCCATTCCACTAGACGAGGAGAGAACTTGATCTCTACACAATGGTTTTGTTAGCGGATCCACAATGTTATCCTTTGATCGTACATAATCAAGTGTGATAACTCCAGTAGTGATCAGTTCTCTAATAGCATCATGTCTTCGACGAAGATGTCTAGACTTGCCATTATACACATCTTTCAGTGCCCCATTTATTGTCGATTGACAATCGCAATGAATGGTGATAGCTGGCACAGGTTTATCCCAACAAGGGACATCCTCTAAGAACTCACGAAGCCATCCAACTTCTTCTCCAGTTTTATCTAAAGCTATGAATTCAGATTCCATAGTAGATTTCGCAATGCATCTTTGCTTAGAGGATTTCCAAGAAACAGGTCCACCTCCCAGAGTGAAGACATATCCACTTGTAGATAAGTTGTTTTCTTCTTTTGATATCCAATTTGCATCACTGTATCCCTCCAATACTGATGGATATCTTCCATAGTGTAATCCATAATTCATTGTTTGCTTTAGGTACTTCAACAATAATTGTAGTGCCAACCAATGGTCACTTCCAGGATTACGTGTGAACCTAGCTAGTTTGTTAACTGCTTGAGCGATATCAGGACGAGTACAATTCATCAAATACATTAGACTTCCAATGATTCGAGCATATTGTACTTGCTCTACAGGTTCACCTTTATTTTTCTCCAAGTGCTCTCTTTTCATAGGCACTTTTGATAATGGGCCTTCGTAAGCATTAAACTTCTTCAGAATATTTTCAATATAGTGAGATTGAGTTAATTCTAGACCATCTCGTGTCTTAATGACCTTAATCCCTAAGATCAAATCCGCCACGCCCATATCTTTCATGTCGAACAACTGTATCAACATGTTTTTGGTCTCAAAGATCAACTTGATACTACTCGTAATGAGCATATCATCAACATATAAACATATCATCACAAAGGATTCGAAAGTACCTTTATGATAGACACATTTATCACAACCATTAATGGAAAAACCTTTTGACAATAACATATTGTCAAATTTTATATGTCATTGCTTCGGAGCTTGTTTGAGTCCATACAAGGACTTTACAAGACGACATACTTTATTTTCCTTTCCAGGGAACACATACCCTTCAGGTTGATTCATGTAAATTTCCTCTTCTAAATCTCCATTTAGAAAAGCTGTTTTTACGTCCATTTGATGTATCTCTAAGCCATAAAGCGTAGCCAATGCGATGAACATCCTAATGGAGGTAATCCTAGACACAGGAGCATATGTGTCAAAGTAATCAAGCCCTTCCTTTTGTCTAAAACCTTGCACTACTAGACGAGCCTTATACTTATCAATGGTTCCATCCGCTTTATACTTTAGTTTAAGTATTCACTTGCAACCCAAAGGTTTACTTCCTGGAGGAAGATCAACCAATTCCCAAGTGTGATTGTGTAGGATGGAATCCATTTCACTTTCAATAGCTTCCTTCCAAGAAGGTGCTTCTGGAGTAGACAATGCTTCACGTATTGTCTTTGGATCTTCAACTAAGAAGGTAGCAAAATCAGGTCCATAATGAGAGTAGTTCTCATTTCTTGCCCTTTTACTCCTTCTTGGTTCATCAGTAGGAATTTCTGGTTCAGGTTCTTCCATAACCTCATCAAAACCATCAGGTTCATGAATTCCATTGTTCAAACCGTTAGATTCTTGTGTGCCAACACTAGAACCATTGGGCTCTTGAGCCCCCACATTAGAACCATTAGGTTCTAAGTTAGAATTAACAGGTGGATTCCCCACATTCGAACCAATAGGTTCGATGTTAGGAATTATCTGTTCTTGGGTAGGAATGACTTCTACATGAAGTCTAGTTTCAGGACCCATAGCAGTTACAAAATCTCTTTTCCGAGATTCTCCACTTTTCTTATCTTTCTTTGGAAAGATATCTTCAAAGAAAGTCGCATTCCTTGATTCCATAATTGTACCTTCATGCATATTCGGAATTGAAGACTTGTATACAAGAAATCGATATGCACTACTGTTATTTGCATATCCAATGAATATGCAATCTACAGACTTAGGTCCAATCTTAACTTGCTTTGGTTTAGGTACTTCCACCTTTGCCAAGCATCCCCACACTTTCAAGTGTCGGTAAGATGGTTTGTGACCTTTCCATAGCTCATATGGAGTTTTGTCACTATTTTTCCGGGGAATCTGTTAAGAATTTTAGTGGCCGTTAGAATAGCCTCTCCCCACATATTCTGGTAGTCCAGAATTAATCAACAAGGCATTCATCATCTCTTTAAGAGTACGATTTTTCCTTTCAGCAATGCCATTTGATTGTGGTGAATAGGGTGTTGTTGTTTGGTGAATTATCCCAAATTGAGCACAATACTCCTCAAAAGGAGCACCATATTCTCCACCTCTATCACTACGAATTTCCTTAATTCGTTTTCCAAGTTGATTCTCAACTTTAGTCTTGTAATGTTTAAATGCTTCTAAGGCTTAATCCTTACTTCTTAGCAAATAAACATAACAATATCTCGTGCTATCATCAATAAAAGTAACAAAGTACTTTTTCCCTCCTCTAGTTTGCACGAATTTTAAGTCACATAAATCAGTGTGAATTAAATCTAGAGGATTTGTGGTTCTGTTCACAGAATAAAATGGTGTCTTAGTCAATTTTGCCTCCACACAAACCTCGCACTTGGTTTGATGGTTAATCTCAAGATTTGGCAAGTGTTGCAACTTTACTAGTTTGTGAATAGACTTGTAGTTAACATGTCCTAATCTATGATGCCAAAAATTAGACGACTCAGTCAAGTAGGTAGAATGCTTTTTCATTTCATTGCCCTCAAAGGAGCGAGATACAGTCACTACATTCATCATAAAAAGCCCATCACAGAGATAGCCCTTTCCTACATAAGTACCATTTTTCCTAACTACAAGCTGGTTGGACTTCAAGGTCACCTCGAATCCTTTCTTCACCAAAGTTGCACCAGACACCAAATTCCTGCGAATGTCTGGGACATGCATCACTTCGTTTAGAACCAGTTCCTTTCCAGAAGTGAGCTTAAGAACCACTTTTCCAATGCCTTCAACATCGGAAGTTGCATCATTCCCCATGTACAACTTCTTTCCGTTCACAGGAGTGTAGGTTGAGAATGAACCACGATCATAGCAGATGTGGCAAGTTGCACCCGAATCAAACCACCATTGTTTTGGATTTTTCACCATATTTGATTCCAGAATCATGCCAGAGAAAGCTTCAGAAAATTCATCTACTTGCATAGGTTTATTTAGATTGATGACTCCTTGTGCTTTCTTCCAAGCAAAGCAATCGGCTTTCACAGACCAGGCTTCTTACAATAGAAGCAATTCCCGTTTCCCACGGGCTTCCCCTTCTTTTAACTGCTAGGCTTTCCATTCTTCAAGTCATCATCTTGAGACTTGCGTTTCTTGCCACGCTTGTTAGACTTCGTATCCACCAAGTGTGTCTTGGCTTCCATGGGTTGTTTTCCCTTACCCATAGCCCTGCGGTTATCTTCTTGAATCTGGAGTTTTGTAACCAGATCATCGAACCCCATTTCTTTTGTCTTCAACTTTAGATAACTCATGAACTCACTCCATGAGGGGGGAAGTTTCTCAATGAGAGCAGCAACTAGAAATGGTTCATTAGGCTTCATGCCTTCATTGTCCAGTTCATGGAGAATTAATTGAAACTCTAAAATCTGACTCATGACAGACTTCGAGTCTACCATTTTGAAGTTCAAAAATTTCCCACAATGAACTTTTTAGTACCTGCATCTTGGGCAGAGTACTTCTTGTCGAGTTTTTCCCACAAATCTCTTGCGTACTCGATGTTAGAATATGCATTATAAAGAGCATCAGAAAGACAATTCATAATGTAATTCTTACAGCAGAAATCATTGTGTTGCCACATTGATTTGGTGACCTTATTCTCGTCAGGATTGTTAGGATCTCGGACGGGAGCAGTAAGGGATCCTTCAGGCCACTTGGAAGGTGGATCATCAGTGACATGTCGATCCACACACAAGGTAGTAAGATAGAATTGCATCTTTTGCTTCCATTGCTTGAAGTTGGCACCACCGAACTTGTCAGGTTTGTCGCCAACTATGTGGCTGTTGACACGAACCACAGGAGCAGCATTACTTCGATCTCCAGAACCTCCAGTATCCGACATATTGATACTATGAATATTATCTCAGAATTGTTGGAATATAGGCACTATCAGGAAAGTATCTGTATGAAAAGGAGTCTGGAACAAAGAGTATATATATGCGTAAGTAATGCTGCAGAATGATGAGATAGCCCGAGTTCTCTGAGATAATATTTTCCCTGCACTCGTGCTCACAGTACATCAAATATATCCCCAAGATAAGACTGCAGGAGAATTAGTAAGTAGCACACCAAACTAATTCGAACTGGTTTTTCTCAATAAGGAAGAACAAATTTTGTTAAGTAGTAGAGGAGAAGAGAGCAGATGAATGAACGAACTTTGCTACAGCAGGAGAGTCTTATTTATAGTAGCGAAGTGGTGTTAATAAACAAACAGACATGTTTGTTCATTTAATGAACACATCATTTCGGAAAGGAAGTTGTTCATTCAATGAACACATCAATTCGGAAAAGAAAGTTGTTCATTCAAGCTTTTTCAGAAAGGAAAATTATGTCCAGAATTTCAAGCCAAGCCCACGCCCAGGCGGGTGCGCTTGGGCGAACTGAGAAGCAATCTAGGTCCTCCCCCATTCCAAAACCATGGGTACCCCCAAGGGGTCCAAACCCTCTTGCAAACTAGACACTTATGTCTAGCACATACTCTTCTCATTTTAGCTATGTGGGATAACTCCCAATTCCAACTCTTGAGCTTCCTAGCTAAGTTCTCAACCAACACACTTTGAGCTTCAATTACTCTTTCACCACCAAGTGAATTTTAGTAATTCTTTCTCAAGTGTATTCTACTATCATAGTAGATTATGCACATTCAATAAAACACAAGTTTTGAATGTGTGAGCGCTCTTTGGTTAAGCCACAAAGTCATAGAAAACCCACTTTGGAATTAGCTAAAATTCCTACAAAAATAGTTGACTACAGAGGAAACAACTTTGAATATATACCTTTTGGATCCGGAAAAAGGATCTTCCCAGGCATGTCCTTTGGCCTTGCAAATGTGGAGCTTCCACTTGGAATGCTTCTTTTTCATTTCAACTGGATCCTCCCCAACGGAATGAAACCTGAAGAGCTCGAAATGGCGGAGGCCTTCGGTTCGACAAGTGGAAGGACAAATCCTTTGTATGCTATTCCATCAGTTCATGCACCTCTTCCAGTCAAATGATTTCATTTCTTATGGAGCTCGTTATTGTAAAAACAATAATAGCATTCTGCATTTGTATCGTTCAAGCCCCTTAGTGCTGCATAAATTAGCCTTGATCAGGTGAGATAATAAACTATGCGCAATGGACTTGAATTAAACTATAACATTGAACTACATGATCATGACATGACTGCATTCTGTCAAGCCGCGCAAATATGTTAATCAAGCCCACGTTATTTGTTTAATCCTTAAATCCTTTGGAAGGTATAGCCTCAGTGAAAACTTCTTCCTACTGAAGCTTTGTACTGATGAATAAATGATTTATCTTGTTTGAATCTTTTCTGCCATTATTGAGTACTAGCTTGTACACTTCAATGTGTTTATCTCTTGTATGCAACATTGAACTTTTGGTTAGCTGCAGCCTGCAAGGCAGATTGGTAATCACAATGCATGATCACAGGACCTGACTGAGATAATAAATAAAGAATCTTGATAACCTCATATATTTTTAAGCCATAGGCCCTGTATTATGATTGTTCAATGATCACAGTAGCTTGATTTTTGGACTTCCAACTTATGAGGCTCTTCCCTTACTAATACGGTATCTGTTTTACTATATTACCTTAATTAGGTATTAATGAAGAACAAGTTTTTTTTTGTCTATATTGTTGCATTGTTAAGTCCAATTGGTTTTTCATACTCTTACTAATATTACAACAAAATGTGTTAAATACTCTAGTAATCTATCACTTCTAGATTTCCCAGTGGTCTTGACATTCATTCTGAACTAACCTGGCTATATTTTCCTGGAATCCTTGTGTGTTGGATGTTTTTGTATGGTCTCTTCTTGCATATGTTTCTTATTAGAGGAAACTTGAATAGTATGGTCTACTTTTTGTTTCATGTGTCTGGACAGCTGAGCCCTGGTGAGTCGCTTTCAGATTTTTTTCATAATGTTGTCCATTTCATGGTCAGTTATCCAATTCTTGCCATTTTTACTGTAATACAATATAATTGCTGCATGTTTATATGGTCTAATCATCGTTAAGGAGCTACATAGTCTCAATTTGCTTTCATACCATGTATCTTGTTAATTGTTGTTACTTCAGTAACCTAAAGATTTCATGTGGTATATAACATTTTTGCTGATTGATGGGTATAATCCTCAATGGTTAATTTGACAGGTATGGTCTGCCTTTGGTGTCACATAACAACTTGTTAGTCTCGAGTCTCTCGACTATAAATGGCACTAGATCTGCTTCTGCAATTGGACCACTTTATGTGGCGATCTTCCTTGTATATACACCAAAATAAAGAAGGGCAACATTCTGAGATTATTTACCTGGTTATTATATTTTTTACTGTAGTTGCATTTGTTTCCCTCCTTGATCTCCGACTCTCCGTGTCAGTAATAGCAGGAAGCTTTTTTGCAGCATCGATCTCTCTTCTCTCTATCATCATGTTGAAAGTATATAAGTCCTAGAGACAACCTACGATAGGGACGATATGTACTTGATCACATTCAGTTATTGTTATTTATTTATGTTCATTTATTTATACATTATTAAATACAATTGTCATTGCATTTTATGAATATATTATTTGGTTGTTTGAATTATTCGATAAAATGTTCCCAAAGACTTAAGGTAATCACCAAGTTAGTGGGAGCTTGTGTGTCAATAATTAAGTCCTAAAATAAGCCACTAGCTGAAGGTCATTGAGATACGGGATATCAATGATGCGATTGTAGCTAGCATATGTTGCATTAGATCCGCATTCGAGGACGTAGTAGGTCTCACTGCTACGAATGAACTTGGTTATTCATAATGAACATATGGACACTTTGGAGAGTGTTGGCATACCCAACCGAGAAGCCATTTGGTAAAGCCATTTAAGTGTCTATGGTAGTATCGGTGTGTAGGGTGATGTTAGTAGTCCTTAGACTTGAGGCCAATACTACATCATATGTGGAATAATGTACTTTGACCATGCGCAACGCTTGCACTCTTAAAGTAGGGTAGATACGGCATGTGTTGGGTACATTAGGAAGCATATGGTGTGAGTGATTGGGCCAAGAAAGGATTCATTCCTCCGTAATAGATACTAGGAGAGAATACTCACTTCTCATATTTAGTGCAATCACAAAACCGGTGGCCACCGTATGTGAATATGTCAAAATGGTATTTGGACATAATTCATAGATCGACTAATAAGATTGAGAGACAATGAATGAAGCTATTAGAATAGACACATAACCATATTCTAGACTCATTCGAGTATTCGTGAATGAAGGGACCATATCATCAAAGTACCTTACGCTACAGGTGGTTTGTTTTCCTCACAAACGTTCCTTGCATATTAATATTGTCTGATAAATTTTCTAGGAATTTATTATGACCTTAATTAGATTTTTGCTTAATATGCAAGGCCCTATGGGTCACACTTCAAGGTGGTGTTTCTACAAACGAGCTATGTATATTGGATTAAATATTAATTAGATTAATGTTAAATTATTATACAAAATATATAATGAAATTATTATTAATTAGATTAATATTAATTTACTATATGTGAAATATATTTTAGAAATATAATTAATTGAATTGAATTGGATTTGATTAATTAATTGAAGACTTGTGCACTTGGACGGGATTTAAAGCAGCCCAAGAAGAGAAAGAAGACTAGCAACCAGCTGGGCCGCTCGGCCCAGCTCATTTGCTAGGCCTGGCGCGTGCCATTGGAAGATGGCGCGTGCAACAGAAACGTGTTGGGGACAGCTTTCAGCTGTCCCCACGTGACTCTCTCTCCTTTTCTCTTCTTTTGACTTATTCCTTTCTTGTTTTGACTGAGATAATTAATTATTATCTCTTTGTTGGTTAGTTGATGACTTTTGAAGTCTCCTAGTCAATTAGATTTACTTGGTAAATATCTTACGTGATTTTCTGAACAAACTTACTAACTAAATCAGAAAGAAAGAATAGAAGTCTTCATTCACAACATACGTGAAAATACTTTCTGATAGTCAGGAAATATTCTCTCTCTCTATTAGCTCAAAATAAACAGAAGAACCTCCTAGCGTTCTTGATAGAAATCACTGCCCGTGGATACCAAGGTCGAAGGAAGTAATCAACCTGTTGATGAGCCATCTTGGAGATTCTGTTGAAGAAGATTTCATCTCTGACGAAGAAGAAATCAACCAGCCGGACGAGGAGATTGCAAGGCTCTGTCTGGAGATTGAGGAACAGCTACCCGGTGAATTTGCTTATCTACTGGAGGACACGTAAGTGATATCTTCTAGTATAATAAACAAATATAGTCATATCAGTTTAGTGAGATTAAAATTTTTAAATTTTCGCTGCTTAGCCTTAGAGACAATTTTTCTCACTTTTACTAACAGTGGTATCAGAGCTAGGCTGATTCATGACTATATTCGTTCATGATTTTTATTTACTGTTGTTGTGGATTATTATATGTATGTAAAATGTATAAAATTTTCAGATCTTTAATTGGATTTAAAGAAAAGAAAATAAAGAAAGATGGGTTTTTAAAATTATTGTATGTATTTTATTTCCAGATTCTTCATATTAGATTTAAAGAAAAGGAAACAAATCACATTAGTATTATATTTTCCAGATTCTTTTTATTGGATAATTAGAAAAGGAAAAAGTCAAAAAAAAAAAAAATTGTTTTTCGACTTGGTCGACCGGAGCTTCACTCCGCCGCCGCCGGTGACCACCACCACTCTTCCTAGTTTCGGCCTCTTCTCCTCTGTCCCTTTCAAGAAGTAAGAATGATTTGGTTTGTGAGTTATGGAGTTTCGAAACTCCATTAATGGTGATCTTAAGCTTTGTAAACACAAACTTCGAATCAAACCAAAACCATATGGAGAAGAGTCACTGGAACTTGGGAAGGATGATACAAGCAAGAATCGGGCCGAACGGAATCGGCTTGGTCGGTTCCGATCGACCCGATCGGATTAAAGAAAAAAAAATTCGATCTTGTTTTTTTGTGTGAATTGAATGCTTGTTAATTCATCTTGGATGATATATTGTGTTTAGAACATGATTTGGACCTTCAATTCGAAGTTAAGATGAAGATTAAAGGTTTTGGAAACTTTTAATGTTACAGGGACTTGATTGAATAGTTGCAGAAAATTCATGGGTGTCTAATAGGCAAGAAAGAAAACTTCAGGGACTTGTGTCCCAGTTTGGCAGTTTCTGACTTATTGGGGCTCAAGCCCCTGAACGTCTGTTCTTTGCGTATTTGCCCCAGAATTTGATAAATACTTTCAGATTGATCCCAGAAACTTAATTTCAACTTTATGTGAATTGTAAAGAGGTCCCTGGAGTTTTAGAAACTTGTTATTTAATTTATAAATGGTTTATATAATTATATTTAAACCCTATTAATACTTTTGGAAAGTGATTAAAATGTTTAGAGACATAAATATAAGTTTACAATATTTAGTAACATGTTTGTTAGTTTATTAATAGTTTATAAACTACATTTTAATAGTAATGTAATGCTTTGGAAGATTATATTATTATTGAACTTGTTTTAAATGTTTTGAAAATTCTTCGAGAATTTATTAATTAGATTTTGACTTACATATAATGATAATAATCCACAACAACTACTTATATACTCCAACTTGGTTGTATCATATGTATTGAATGTCTACATGAGCAATTTAATATTTAAATATTGTATTTAAATATCGTTAGTCCACTTTTATTGTATGGGTAGGCGGCACCCATTTGTTCCCGGACCGCATCTGTCACATGCATGGGTAGGCGGCACCCATTACTTGCTAGTCCGCAATTGATATGTATGAGTAGGCGGCACTCATTACTTGTTAATTAAATCGCATTGCATGAGCCTTGGGTAGGCGGCACCCATTATGTGATGCATGTTAGGAATCATGGTCAAGCGATTAAATACCCATTTAAATGTTCCCCAACCAATTTAAGTCTCGATTAAATCGCATGATGTCACCCATCATAATTGAAGGTTAAATGGACTTACTAATCTCATGGGTAATATGCACCATAGTGCTTACTCAGTTTGTCGTAAGAAAGTTTCCTTCATAGGACCATTGTTGGTGCCGTGTTATGGTTATGACTTACTTGAATTATGTCGAGTCGCCATAGCGTCAGGCATAATTTAAGGACATCGATCAAAATGGTTTTGATCAACCAAGAGTTGTATTGTACAATTGGTTTGGAGACCTACCTGTTTGACTATTATAGTGATCAGCCATAGTTGGGGCTATAATAGTGCAAGCATGGATCTTGGCTCACTACAACTATTATAAGATATTGGTTCGTACTCTCTATAGGGGTCAAGAGTATGTGAAAATAGTGAGAACTAAATAAAGCTAAAGTCCTAGTTTATTTAGTCGCTGATTGTGATCATAGAAATTATTTTTGGAGTATTAATTTCAGTTTTATTTATTTATTTCTCTAGGTCTGAAAAGATGACCAATTTATCCATAAGAATGGTCTTGGAGAAATGCACTCTTACTGGTCCAAACTTTATGGATTGGATCCGTAACATTCGTTTGGTGCTTAGGCAAGAGAAAATTGAGTACGTCTTGGACGAGTCAATCCCCACTCCTCCTACTGTTGCTGCTGAGCTTGCTAAGTTTGACAAATCTGCTCACCATAAGCACAAAGATGATGCTGCTAATGCACAGTGTGTTATGCTTGCTGCAAAGGCAACATGAAAACATGATGCCATATGAAATGCTCGAGCACCTCAAAAGCCTCTTTGGAACTGTTTCTAAGAGTGTTGAATTTGATCTTCTTAGAGAAATCTTCAAAATGAGGATGTCTGAAGGAGGGAATGTATCTGAACACGTGCTCAAGATGATTGGACTCATTGAGAAACTGGCAACTGCTGGAATCAAATTTGAGAACCGTGTTTCAGTCATCATCATCCTTCAATCATTGCCGGATTCATATTCCACATTCATCATGAATTACAATATGAATGCCAAAGATGCTACACTTCCTGAAGTCCATAATATGCTTAAGACCTATGAACAGGCTCAACCTAAGAGGAAGTCTGTTATGCTGGTTGGATCATCTGCGAAGGCTCACCCTAAGGGCTATGGCTCAAAGGGTAAGGCTAAGCAAAACAAGAAGCCAAAGGTTTGGACCTAAGGCTAAGGTTTTTAAGCGTAAGGCTGGAAATCAGAAGAAGGTGGTGAACATGGAGAAGGAGACGTGTCTTTACTGCGAGCAGAAAGGACACTGGAAGAGAGACTGCCCGAAAGCAATTGCTGATGGAGTTGTGACCACGCATGGTGCATCTGGCTCCCATCAAGGTATGTTTGTCATTGAGATAAATATGTCTACACAAAACTAGAATTGTTGGATATTAGATACTGCTTGTGGCTCACACATTTGTAACAATTTACAGGGGCTCATTGATAGCCGACAGGTTAGACCAAGGGAAATTGATCTACGCGTAGGAAATGGTTCGTCCGTTGCTGCCCTACGTGTTGGAACTTATAGATTAAATTTACCCTCGGGTTTTGTTTTAGAATTGAATAATTTTTATTTCGTTCCTTCAATTGTAAGAAACATTATTTCCATTCCGATGTTAGACAATGAAGGGTTTTCCTTCCGTTTTGCCAATAATCATTGTTATTTTTCGCATAATGGTATTGATATTGGAAATGCTCCTCTTATGAATGGTTTGTAATTACTTGAATGTAGACATAATTTATTTCATATACAAAACAAACGACCAAAGCTTAATAATCCAAGAAACACCACTTACTTGTGGCATTGTAGACTTGGTCACATTAATGAGACAAGAATTGCAAGACTAAGAAAGTTAGACTATTTAGCACCATTTGATTTTGAATCATATGGGAACTGTGAATCATGTCTCAAAGGTAAAATGATCAAGAAACTTTTTTCTGGAAAAGGTACTCGTGCTAAACAAGTACTTGAGTTACTTCACTCAGATGTGTGTGGACCTTTTAAAACTCAAGCTAGGGGTGGGTATTCTTACTTCATAACCTTTACCGATGATTTCTCTAGGTTTGGCTATGTGTATCTTATGAAACACAAATCTGAAGCTTTTGAGAAATTCAAAGAGTATAAGGTTGAAGTAGAGAAACAACTTGAAAGAAGTATTAAGACTCTTCGATCAGATCGAGGAGGAGAATACTTAAGTAAGGAATTTTTGGATTACTTAAATCTTAATGGAATTCAATCACAATGGACTCCACCAGGAACACCACAAATGAATGGTGTTTCTGAGAGGAGAAATCGAACTTTGTTAGACATGGTAAGATCCATGATGAATTTCACAACTCTTCCAATCTTCTTATGGGGATACGCGTTACTAGACTCAATCTATATTCTGAAGGGTTCCATCCAACTCAGTCGATAAAACACCGTATGAGTTATGGTATGGCAAGAAGCCAAGTCTTTCACATATGCATGCCTGGGGTTGTCCGGCATATGTGAAAAGAATGCTCTCAGGGAAACTGGAACCCAAAAGTGAGAAATGTTATTTTATTGGATATCCTAATTAAACCAAGGGTTACTACTTCTATCTGCCTGAAGAACATAACATCATTGTTTCCAGACAGGTTGTCTTTCTGGAAGATGATTATGTCTTCAAGCAACATAGTAGAAATGAGATAGAACTCGAGGAAATCAAAGAACAAGAAAATAACATTGAGGTTAATGAATTGTCAAATAGTTATGACAATGATTCAGTGGGAGCTCAAGGAGGATCTTATGGCTCGAGCACATCTCTGGGAAGATATCTGCCAGCCAGTGGGAGCATTTTAGGAAATTTGACTAATTCCCAAAATGCCCCTACCAAGCCGACATTGACTGAACCGATTGGAACGGTTCAACAGGTCATGTCGGGACCAACTCCCCAGGATACAGTTGCAACTGTTGCACCTGAACGACGTGCAACTGTTGCATCCGATCCGCCTTCAACTGTTCAACAGATTGAACAAGTTGAACCATCTCACAATCAGAATATACAACCAGTACAATCAAACAAACCCGCACTACATCGGTCTAAAAGGTTAGAAGTGAGAGCTTCCAAGAAGGTAAGTTTACTCTTGGAGGATGACAAGTTTGAACTTGACTTATCTCACAAAGATGACCCTAAGACTTACAAAAAAGCAATGTTGGGCATTGATTCAAGAAGGTGGCAAAAAGCCATGAAATCCGAAATAGACTCAATGTATGAAAATCAAGTATGGGACTTGGTTGATGCACCAGAAGGGGTTAGACCTATCGGTTGCAAATGGGTTTTCAAGAAGAAAACAGATGTTGATGGCAACATACAGACATACAAGGCTAGGCTGGTGGCGAAAGGTTATAGTCAACGATATGGTATCGATTATGACGAAACTTTTTCACCAGTAGCCAAGCTTAAGTCTATTCGAATTTTACTTGCTATAGCAGCATACTATGATAATGAGATTTGGCAAATGGATGTGAAAACTGCTTTTCTTAACGGAAATCTCGAGGAAGAGGTGTATATGATACAACCTGAAGGTTTTACATCTAAGTCAAATCCCAAATTAGTTTGCAAGCTAAAGAGATCCATTTATGGACTAAAGCAATCCTCAAGGAGTTGGAATATTCGCTTTGATGAAGCAGTCAAATCGTTTGACTACATCAGATGTGCGGAAAATCAATGCGTTTATGTTAAACGCAACGATGCTGGAATTGTTTTCATGGTTATATATGTTGATGACATATTAATCATGGGAAACAATGTCCAAATGTTACAATCCACAAAGGAGTGGTTATCTAAGACTTTCTCGATGAAAGACTTAGGTGAAGCCTGTTACATTCTTGGAATCAAAATCCATAGGGATAGATCCCGAAGATTGTTAGGGTTGTCACAATCCACATATGTCGAAAAGATAGTGAAACGCTTTAATATGGATGGATCAAATAAAGGTTTCTTACCAGCTAGACATGGCGTCGCTTTCACTATGGAGGATAGTCCTTCTACAGATGAGGAGATCGAACACATGAAAAGAATCACATATGCATCAGCTATTGGATCTATCATGTATGCCATGAATTGTATAAGGCCAGATGTGGCCTATGCACTTAGATGTACTTGTCGACACCAACAGAATCCAGGTATGAAACACTGGACAGCTGTGAAAGCAATTCTTAAGTATCTTAGAAGAACTAAAGATTCATTTCTGGTATATGGTGGACAACAAGAGTTGCGATGTCGATGCTGGTTTCCAATCGGACCCAGACGACTACAAATCACAAACTGGGTATATGTTTACACTCAATGGTGGGGCTGTCACTTGGAAGAGTTCAAAGCAATCCACCTTGGCTGATTCTACGACCGAATCCGAGTACATTGCTGCTGCAAAAGCCTCAAAGGAGGCTGTCTGGATTTCAGAATTCCTAAAGGAACTAGGGGTAGTTCCTAATAGTAGTCCTATAACGGTCTACTGTGACAACGAAGGCGCTGTTGCACAAGCAAAGGAACCAAGATCCACTAACAAGAATAAGCATGTACCTAGGAACTATCATCTAATTAGAGAGATGATAGCTAGAGGATAAGTATCTATAGAACGAGTTTCCACTGAGGAAAATGTGACAGATCCTTTCACCAAAGTGTTGAACATTGACAAACATGTTAGACATTTCAACAACATAGGTGTTAGACACGTAGGTGATTGGCTCTAGGCCAAGTGGGAGATTGAAAGTATATATGTCCTAGAGACAACCTACGATAGGGACGATATGTACTTGATCACATTCAGTTATTGTTATTTATTTATGTTCATTTATTTATACATTATTAAATACAATTGGCATTACATTTTTATGAATATATTATTTGGTTGTTTGAATTATTCGATAAAATGATCCCAAGGACTTAAGGTAATCATCAAGTTAGTGGGAGCTTGTGTGTCAATAATTAAGTCCTAAAATAAGCCACTAGCTGAAGGTCATTGAGATACGGGATATCAATGATGCGATTGAAGCTAGAATATGTTGTATTAGATCCTTCGAGGATGTAGTAGGTCTCACTGCTATATACGAATGAACTTGGTTATTCATAATGAACATATGGACACTTTGGAGAGTGTTGGCATACCCAACCGAGAAGCCATTTGGTAAAGCTATTTAAGTATCTATGGTAGTATCAGTGTGTATGGTGATGTTAGCAGTCCTTAGACTTGAGGCCAATACTACATCATATGTGTAATAATGTACTTTGACCATGCGCAACGCTTGCACTCTTAAAGTAGGGTAGATACGGCATGTGTTGGGTACATTAGGAAGCATATGGTGTGAGTGATTGAGCCAAGATAGGATTCATTCCTCCATAATAGATACTAGGAGAGAATACTCACTTCTCATATTTAGTGTCATCACAAAATCGGTGGCCACCGTATGTGAATATGTCAAATGGTATTTGGACATAATTCATAGATCGACTAATAAGATTGAGAGACAATGAATGAAGTTATTAGAATAGACACATAACCATATTCTAGACTCATTCGAGTATTCGTGAATGAAGGGACCGTATCATCAAAGTACCTTACGCTACAGGTGGTTTGTTTTCCTCACAAACGTTCCTTGCATATTAATATTGTCTGATAAATTGTCTAGGAATTTATTATGACCTTAATTGGATTGTTGATTAATATGCAAGGCCCTATGGGTCACACTTCAAGGTGGTGTTTCTACAAACGAGCTATGTATATTGGATTAATATTAATTAGATTAATGTTAAATTATTATACAAATATATAATGGAATTATTATTAATTAGATTAATATTAATTTATTATATGTGAAATATATTTTAGAAATATAATTAATTGAATTGAATTGGATTTGATTAATTAATTGAAGACTTGTGCACTTGGGCGGGATTTAAATCTGCCCAAGAAGAGCTCAAGAAGTGAAAGAAGACTAGCAACCAGCTGGGTCGAGCGGCCCAGCTCATTTGCTAGGCCTGGCGCGTGCCATGCACGCGCCAGGCGAGTGGAAGATGGCGCGTGCATTGCACGCGCCATGAGAAACGTGTTGGGGACAGCTTCCCATGTGACTCTCTCTCATTTTCTCTTCTTTTGACTTATTCCTTTCTTGTTTTGACTGAGATAATTAATTATCTCTTTGTTGGTTAGTTGATGACTTTTGAAGTCTCCTAGTCAATTAGATTTACTTGGTAAAAATCTTACGTTATTTTCTGAACAAACTTATTAACTAAATCAGAAAGAAAGAATAGAAGTCTTCATTCACAACATACGTGAAAATTACTTTCTGATAGTCAAAAAATATTCTCTCTCTCTATTAGCTCAAAATAAACTGAAGAACCTCCTAGCGTTCTTGATAGAAATCACTACCCGTGGATACCAAGGTCGAAGGAAGTAATCAACCTGTTGATGAGCCATCTTGGAGATTCTGTTGAAGAAGATTTCATCTCTGACGAAGAAGAAATCAACCAGCCGGACGAGGAGATTGCAAGGCTCTGTCTGGAGATTGAGGAACAGCTACCCGGTGAATTTGCTTATCTACTGGAGGACAGTAAGTGATATCTTCTAGTATAATAAACAAATATAGTCATATCAGTTTAGTGAGATTAAAATTTTTAAACTTCCGCTGGTTAGCCTTAGAGGCAATTTTTCTCACTTTTACTAACATATGTATGGTTCGCCTTGGACAATCATCGTAAATCTCCGGTCTTTGCGAATATACTTCATAATTCTTACCAACTCCTGTTCCATCTGTCCTACTTTTTCAGTAGCATCTTTTTGCATGCATCTGCATAAGCAGCATAGCAACAATTAAATATCCTGAGTGATAAAGCCAGTCTGGATAAGTGACAAAAGACTGTTGTAGATGCAGACAGAACTGGGAAATAGTCTAATATTATCAAGAAAGGTTGTTAACTTTTATGGTAAAACAACATACCCACAAAAGCATCCAACATATTATTTCAATTAGGAATCAAATGAATACATACAAGTGTACTATACTGGTCTAGCATATGGACAGTATTCCCTCTCCAGTTTTAACACAGCATCAATATGAAAGCATCTAATTTAGCAAATACTAGTTACCTCGCGGGTAGATGGGGAAGCATTATTGGGAAAAGAAAAAAAAAAGAAAAAGAAAAAGGAAAAAAGAGCTGATAGTTTTATATAAATAGAGCTGAAGAAACCTGTTGATAATCACACCTGAAGCTGAAAGTATCCATTTTACCATTTATTGGACATTTACACCTATTTGCTAGTCATCTTGCACCTCACCGTGTTCTACATGATTTATCACTGAAACATGGGTCTCTGATGCAGCTGCAGCTTGGCGAAGTCAGAACTCTTGTTGCTTCCTCTCCAAAAGAAGCACGAGAATTTCTGAAAACACACGACGAAATATTTGCCTTTAGACCATCCCTCCTTTCCACGGAGATCCTATTGTACGGTAACACAGACATTGCATTTGCTCCTTGTGGAGTGTTAGGAAACTTGTAATTTTGATGAGCAATTAACCATGCTAAATTAAGAACAGTCCAGTAACTAGTACTCTTAAGGTCCATAGGATTTTAGAATTTTAAGGACATTGTAAAAGAGGAACGTTTGCTGATGACTTAGTTAGGTTTTAGATAAGTTATTTCTTTTGCGTATGATGTATTTTATTTTCTGAAAAGAAAATATCTTATTGATGCTTAGCTTTAATGAATCTTATTTTCTGAAAAGAAAATGACCTATTGAAGCATTTGCTGAAGATATATTTTGTTTATTACAAATAAATTATTGAAGCAAATAAGAAACCGGTCAGAATCTTGAAGACTTGAAGACTTGAAGACTTGAAGATTGCTGAAGACTGGTAAAGGCACGTGTTGCTCAGAAAGTGGAATTTTCAGCAACAGCATTGCATAAGTGAAAATCTGAAAGACAGAGTAGGATGTGCTTGCTGAAACTGAGAATGAACACTTGCTGATGAACATATGTGACCTCTTGCTGAATGTACGTGAAATTGCGCTCCAATGTTACTGTTTGAATTCTATTCAAATATACATTTAATGCAAAGCTTACACGCGAAGGACATGAAGACTAGAAGACAAACAAAGTTGCTGCTGAAAGTACAAAAGCAAGATAGTGACATGTTAAGGAACAAAAGCCTTAGGATTTGAAATTCAAACGGCTCCTTACTTGCACTATAAATAGAGGTCATCCGGCAAAGAGTTGAAGTGTGTCAACAACGTGATCAAACTCTCACTTGTGCTTAAAAACTCACAAACCTTCAAACACTCTTACTGCCATTGATCCGTTCCAAGACTTAAAGCTTGAAAAAGCTACTTGTAAAGAAGAAGAACAAACTCAGCTAAGAAATTAGTTAAGTGTTCTTTCTTTCGAACAAGAACAAGTCTTGACACCAGAAACAATCAAACTTGTTTACTGCAAAGTATTCCAAGTTGTGTTTCTTAGATTACTTGTTGTAACTGAATAAGTTATAATTAAGTTATCTCACCCCAAAACTCTCTAACTGAAAATACACCCTTTCAGGCGTGATATTCAGGGGGAACTTAATCGAGCAAGGTTTTGTTGATTAAAAGTACCAAGTTTGGTGGAGAACAAGGTTGAGTTCTCTAGTTTAGGTTGGAGACAAAGCAAGTGTGCTTTGGTTTCTGTTGAATCGCTTTAGATAGGAGATTGTAAGGAACCTCAATCATATTTTAGTGGATTCAGTCCTAGAAAGGACAAAGTGGATTAGTTGAGAGATTACGCCACTCTCAGATACCACTATAAAAGCGTTTGTGTGATTTACTTACTGCATTTAGCTTTCAGCAAATTATATCTATTTGTACACAGTCACTCACTTCACTTGCTGAATCCCTTTACTTGCTGAAAGAGCACTTATTGTTTCAAAGACTTCCGCTCTCTGATTTTAAGTATCAGCATACCAAGCTACTGGAAAGTAACTTACGCTTGCTGAGAAAGTTAAGTATCAGCAACCTCATTACTGAAAAGTAATAAGTACTTGCTGAGAAAGTTTTTAAACGACAAAAGTTTGAAAAGACTATTCACCCCCCCCCCCTCTAGTCTTTTCTTGTTGTTTAAAGGGACCAACAAGTGGTATCAGAGCAGGAGGTTCTTTAGCCTTCTGCACTGAACCTAGATCCCCTTAAGTGCTTTCCGTAAATCACTTTCACTTGATCAGTTTGGTAGTGCTTTGCTGACAGGATGTCTTTAGGAGATGCTCCTTTGCTGAAGCTGGAAAATTACGAGAAATGGCGAAACAACATGATGTTACATCTTGAGGCCATTAGTGATGAGATGGTAACCGTCATTAATGATGGACCTATCAAGATCACTAAGATTGAAAGGAGTTTCCCTCACAAGACCACTGAAGCTGGGAAGGAAACCATCCTTGGCGAACCTTCAGATACTGTTGTGCCAAAACCAAGAGAAGAATGGACTTCTGACGAAGCTAAGAGATTCCGTCTTGATGGCCAAGCAAGAAATATCATCATCAGATCAACTCCGGATACCATACAGTGCAAACTGTGGGGTGCTAAGACTGCTAAGGAGGCTTGGAAAATGGTTCAAGATCTTTGTGCTGGATCTGACAAGACCAAGGAAAACAAACTTGAAGTACTTAAGCTGAAGTTTCAAAACTTTAAGCAAGGTGCTAACGAGTCACTGGAAGACTTGGACTTCAGATTCACGACTCTTGTTAGTGAAATGGCAGCGCTGGGTGTTGGAAATCTTTATTCAGATTCTGAGAAAGTGAAAACTATCATCAGAAGTTTGAATCAAGAATGGATCCATACTCAGAATTTCTATTATAATCAAGGAATGTCTGACATTACACCAACTGAGTTGTTCTCTCATCTTGCTACTGTCAATTATGAGACAAAACAAAGAGAAAATGTGTTTGCTGAAAAATCGCAAAACATTGCTCTTGCTGCAAAGCCGTCATCTTCTGAAAAGAAGAATGATAAAGAGCCTGATGATGAAAATGCTTTAGTTGTTAAAAACATGAAGAAGTTCATCAATAAGGAACTTGAAAGGCGAAAGGCAAAAGAGAAGCTGAAAAAACATCTTGGTAACAACTACGATAAGTACAAGAATGATACTAGCTCGCTGAACAAGCAAGCTCAGCAAGCTACATCATCAGAAGAACCAGCAGTTGGAAATGATCTATGTTTTTACTGCAAAAAGCCCGGACACTTCAAAGCTAATTGCCCTTTGCTGAAAGGAAAATCTATTGAAAAGAAGAAGTTCAAAAGAGCTTTCATTGCTGAAGAAAAGAAGAAGCTTCAAGCAAAAATTGATGCATTATGCATTGAGACAAGCTCCGAAGACAGTGAGGATGAAGGTTCAGACACCGACGATGAAGAAGCCACTCTAGACGTGGAGATTGGCAAAGAAGTGTGTGGAATAGCTATGGAAGCTTATCCAGATGTGTCGAACTACGAATTCTGCCTCATGGCCGGTCAGGTAAATAATTCTACCTCTGACTCAGATTCAGAAAGTGAAGACGAGATTGACCTTGACAAGATTCAAGGAGAAATCGAAAGATTTGAGAAAACTCTCAGCAAACAGCAAGAGAAACTTCAACTTGCTGAAACTCTGACCAAGCAAACTACTGAAAAGTACGTTTTGCTGAAGGAAGAGACAGAAGAAAAGGATGCTGAGATAAGGCGTCTTAAGAAGTTGATTGTTGAGGTTGCAGAGAAAAATTCTCAAATGGCATTAGAATTGGAAGAATATCAGTCCTCAATTCTAAAGTTACTTGCTGAAATCCAAGAAATGAAAAAGATGAAAATCAATTTCAAATCCTATGTGGAAGCAAGTAATACGCTGACTGAACTAAGCTCTTATTTGAGAGATCCATCTCAGAAAGAAGGTTTAGGAGCAACGTGTGAAGGTGATAACGTAGAAATCTTGAGAAAAGATAAATCACCTATCTCCTTTGTACGTGCTACTGATAGTAATCCACCAGTGATCTATCAGTTTGGTCAAACTAAGGTTGCTGAAACATGCAATCAAGTACCTATGACCATAAAGCCCGCTGTTGCTACTCAAAGTAACAAGACTTTAAAAGGAAAACAGGTTGCTGAGAAGCAAACTGGAAAGAAAAAGAATGCCGTGAAGCATTCCGCCAAACAAGTTGCTGAAAAGCAAATTGTTAAGTCTAAAGGCAAGATTACCAAAAGTAATCAAAAGTCCTTTGCTGACAAACCTGAATCAAGTAAGGTTGCTGAAGCTAAAGCTCAGCATTCTCCAAAGAGTGGACTTGGTTTCAAAACCAAGCAAAGTCAACTCTTTCATGAGTATAAGCAAAGTCAGCAAAGATACTTCAAAGAGATGAAGAAAACCAAGCCTAAGAGTTCTGAAAAGACTCCCAATGCTAGGACTAGAAGGAACCTTGCTAGAAAAGAACTTACTGAAAAGTATGTTCAACAAAAAGGTCAACAGAGCAAGACACCACATCAGAAAGTGGATTTGACCAGCACAAGTCAAAAGTCTTTCAGCTCAAAACCTCCTAGTTCCTCAGCAAGTAGAAAACAAGTCAAAGTTGAAAAACTTCAGACTTGGGTTTCCACTGGACGCATTCTTGAACATGTTAATGGACATCCATCATTGGATAATTAACTTGTTTGCTCTTGATTGTGCAGACTGCAGCCACGGAGACAAACGATGCAATCTGGCACTTTGATAGTGGTTGTGGAAAGCACATGACGGGCAACAAGAATAACCTTATAAACTATAGACGGTGGTCTAAAGGTCCAACAATAAGGTTTGCTGGTGGAGGCTCCGGATCTACAAAAGGCTATGGTGATGTGAAGTTGGGATGCATAACCATTTCTGGAGTTCTTTATGTCAAAAATCTTAAGTTTAACCTTTTCAGCATGAGTCAATTTGCTGACAAAGGATACTTCATCGAAATTAAAAGTGATGAATGTAAACTTGTAGATTTTGAGACTAAAAACGTTATAATGATTGCAAGAAGATCAGGAGGCTTGTACACCGTTGATTGGTCTTCAGCAAACGTTGAAAAATGCCTTGTCTCAGATCATGATTGCCTTGCTGAAAAAGCATGGTTATGGCATAAACGAACAAGTCATCTAAACTTCAAGACGCTGAATAAGCTGTCTAAAAAGGCACTTGTAGTTGGATTACCTAGGGTTACTTTTAAGAAGGATGGTGTTTGCAATGCATGTCAGCAAGGAAAGCAAACCAAATCTTCTTTTAAGAACAAGGCAGTTCCGTCAACTACAAAACCTTTACAACTCTTACACATGGACTTGTTTGAATCTTCTTCAACAAGCTATGCTGGTAAGAAGTATGGTCTAGTCGTGGTAGATGACTATTCAAGATTCACTTGGGTAGTATTCATCAAGCACAAATCTGAAACCAAGACTGAAATACCTATCTTGTTGAATAAGCTTGAAGTCATGAAAAATGACAAGGTAAGAGTCATAAGGACAGACCATGGTACTGAGTTTGTAAACCAGTACATAACTGAATATTGTACCTCCAAAGGTATTCAACATCAGTTATCCTCAGTAAGGACACCACAGCAAAATGGTGTTGCTGAACGGAAAAATCGTACCCTGAAAGAAGCCGCAAGAACAATGCTTGCTGACACTGAAATAAGTGAGGCTTACTGGGTTGAAGCGATTAATACCGCCTGCTATACTCAGAATAGATGTTTGATTACTAAGGAATACAACAAAACTCCTTATGAATTGTTTGTTGGAAGACCTCCTAACATCACTCATCTAAGAGTATTTGGTTGCAAGTGTTTCGTTCTTAACAATGGTAGAGAATACCTAAGAACATTTCAACCAAAGGCAGACGAAGCGATATTTCTTGGCTACTCCTTGCATAGTAAAGCTTACAGAGTTTACAACAAAAAGGCACAAAAGATTGAAGATTCTGTGCATGTTGTATTCTACGAGAAGTCACAAGGTGTGCCTGCTGAAGAAGAAATATCAGAATGTATGAAAAAGCTAATCATACATGAGCAAAGAACTGAATCTGATGCTAGGCAAATCAAGTCAATTGAACTAAATGATGATTCTGACAATGATTCTCCTCCCCCGAGTCATGACAAGATAAATATAGTTCACGACAAAGAATTTCCAGCAAAAGATGCGGTTGCTCCGGAAGTTGCTGAAATTACGCAATCTCCAGTGCCTGCTGATGAAGTACCTCAACCCAGCAATGCTGAGCAAGCAGTTGTTGACGATCAAATCTCAGCAGAGACACAAATTCCCAGTAGTACTGAACAAGTACATACCGAAGAGTCACATGCTGATGAGCAAACATATCCTGATCCAACAAACAGGAAACCTGTTAATAAATGGATTAGAGATCATCCCTCTACGGATATGATTGGCGATATTAATAAACGCCAAGTGACTAGATCCAAAGCTACTCAAGGCCTTGCTGAAGAAGCAACTGTCGTAGAAGTAGAATCTTTATTCTCTTGCTTTGTTTCAGAAATTGAACCTAAAACCATAGAAGAAGCTTTGAAGCATTCTTAATGGATAAAGGCAATGCAAGAAGAATTGGATCAATTTGAAAGAAACAAAGTCTGGAAACTTGTGCCACTTGCTGAAAATAAGAAAGCTATTGGTACAAAGTGGGTGTTCAGAAATAAGCTGAGCGAGTCTGGTGAAGTAACAAGAAACAAAGCACGCTTAGTTGCTCAAGGTTACTGTCAGACTGAAGGATTGGACTATGATGAGTCTTACGCTCCAGTTGCAAGATTGGATGCAATTAGGCTTTTCTTGGCCTTTGTTGCTCACAATGACTTCATTGTTTACCAAATGGATGTTAAGAGTGCATTCTTAAATGGTGAACTTGCTGAAGAAGTCTATCTAGAACAACCCCCTGGCTTTGAACTTCCCTCAGAAACCAAGATGGTATATAAGCTTCAGAAAGCTGTATATGGTCTAAAGCAAGCACCAAGAGCATGGTATGATACCTTAGCTAAGTTCTTGCTGGAAAATGGTTTCAAGAAAGGTGAAGTTGACAAAACTCTTTTTACCATGAACCATGATGGTAAATTAATCTTAGTTCAAATTTATGTGGATGACATAATTTTTGGATCTAAGGACAAGCAACTTTGTGATGATTTTGCCAAACTCATGACAAATAAGTTTGAAATGAGTATGATGGGAAAATTGAATTATTTCCTAGGGTTGCAAGTCAAGCAACTCAAAGATGGAATATTCATAAATCAAGCAAAGTATGCGAAAGAAATGCTCATAAAGTTTAGGATCAAAGAGGATGAAAAACCTGAAAAGATCCCTATGAGTGTTGGTACCAAATTGGGCTATACTAAAGAGGACAAAAGTGTTGAAGAACACAAGTATAGGAAGCTCATTGGTTCCTTGTTGTATTTAACAGCAAGTAGACCTGACATTCAGTATGCTGTTTGTGTGTGTGCAAGATTCCAATCGGATCCAAGAGAATCACACTACAAAAGGCAATTAAAATACTGAAATATGTTAAAGGTACAGTCAATGTTGGATTATGGTATCCAAAAGATTCTGGACTTGAATTGGTTGGCTATTCTGATGCTGATCATGGTGGATCAACTCTTGATAGAAAAAGTACCTCTGGAACTTGTCAGTTTTTGGGTACTAGATTAATATCATGGTTCAGCAAGAAGCAAACGTGTGTCGCCAATTCATCTACTGAATCTGAATACATTGCAGCTGGTTGTTGCACAGCTCAAATCCTATGGATTCAGCAACAATTAAGAGATTATGGTATTTCTGCAAAGACAAAAAACCAATCTTTTGTGATAATACAAGTGCTATTGCAATTACGCAAAATCCTAAGTTTCACTCTAGGACCAAGCACATTGATATTAGACATCATTTCATTAGAGATCATGTGGAAAAAGGTGATATTGAGGTTGTGAAAGTAGGTACTGAAGATCAGCTTGCTGACATCTTTACCAAGCCCCTACCGGATAATAGGTTCGCAATGCTAAGGTATAACCTTGGATTGATTGAACTACCTCAATAAAGGATACACTTGGCAGAATGCTGAAACAGGTATTCAGCAAGCCAAAGTATTCCTGTCCAAAAGACCAAGTCACTGATTTCTTCTAAGAAATGATAAGTCACAACATGATTGCTGAAACAGGCATTCAGCAAGTAATTCCTTCAAAACAGTATTTGTTAGGAAACTTGATCACTTGCTGAGACAGGAACTCAGTAAGTGAAAGAACTAAGGATTGCTGAGACGGGTACTTAGACAATCAAAAGATACTGAAACAGGTATTCAAGTATCAAAGGAATTTCTGAAACGGAATTGAAAAAGAGCAAAACTCATCTCTCAGATTTTACCAAAGGATGTCTCAAATGCAAAAGAATTTACTGATACGGGAAATCAGAAATATCTTTTAAACTTAGAAAATATGAGATATCTAAGTAAGGGGGAACC